>JBBGZY010000087.1:4520000-5720000 GCA_037952925.1 Lithobates clamitans
ATATGTAACTTGCAATTTATAGAGGCTGCCTTCAAATGCTCAAGGAATCCCAATTGATAAGAGCTATTAACCTCCAAATATGACCATAGCTAATCCACTTAGAAATAGAATTAATGCCCATTTGTATCTTCCAAAACTGTATCTGTAGAAACACAGTCCTATATCTATGCCCAACAACATCCATATACATGGCCTATATACACAACATCCAGCCACACATACACCAAACATGCATCAACATCCATGCAAACACTCACGCATGCACCATACATCAGCCCAAACCTCCACTCACCTTACCCCTAAGCACAGATGCATACACACACCCCATCATCCATCAACAAAACCTAGCACCACATATCCTAAACACAACCCTAACCCCCACTAGTCAAAAACATAACTGTGCATCCATACACACTATCTATATCTCCTCATTTATCCTCCCCCTCAAAGCAAGCCAACCTATCCATAACCATCTCTCTCATTATTCCTATCTCTACCATCCTAGCAATCAATGCCTTACATGCTTCAGACAAAGCTACCATATCCCTATCCAAATCACTCATCATCCCCAACAGGCACCCAAGCCCTCACATCACCCCAGTACTCAGTGTTCCACTACAAATATTCTACAAGCCAAAATCCATTGTCTTTAGCATGCTTGTAGTCAACTCTTCCTTGTAGAAAAAAGCGGTCCTGCTAATATCCAAAGAGGAATGTCACCTTCTGACTCTGCATCCTAGGGTTCTGCCAATGTGTACAACCCCCCAGTCCTTGCAGTTCTCCCTGCTTCCTGACAGCCCTATATAAGGCACCAAGCCAGGTGCCAAACATCAGCCGAAAGGACAACATGTGTCATCATCCTTGCCCAGACCTGTTTTTTCAATACAGATTTACTTTAGCAAGTGCTGACATATTTACCATTATTTGCATTAGGCAGATAAAAAACAAAAAAAAAACAAACAGTTTATCTCTTTTAAGAATGAATTTACTGTACATTTTTAATTTCCTCCCTGTGAAGCAAGATGCATTTACTTGATAAACTTCTGTGATCTATTTTCTCTGTGTTTTATGTGTTTCAAAATAGTGTTCAGCTCACTATAACCGCATTGCTGTTCAACAGATTTAAAATTAGGGATGAGCTTCGTGTTCGAGTCGAACCCATGTTCGACTCGAACATCGGCTGTTAATCGTTTGTCGAATTGCGAACGATATGGGCCCTTCGCGCCAAATTCGTGTGAGGAGGCAAGGCCCATAATTCACTGCAGCATCGGCGTGCTTAGAGAGAGAGAGTGTCCTTTCATTTGAGTTAGCTAGATTAGGCAGGACAGTCAGTGAGTTAGCTGCACTTACAGTTTATTGTGTATATATATATGCATCCTAGGTGTTGCATATATATATATATATACACTGTATTCAGTTTAGCTAGATCCATTCCTGTTATCTTCCTACTGACAGACAGGCTTGTCTTGTTACAGTATTTACAGCTACCTGAAGAAAATTGCTGGTGTTTTTTGATCCTATTAGTACCACAGTCAGGCAGCTAGACTATTTACAGTTAGTGTAGTGCGTCCTCCTCACAGTGTTCAGTTAAAGCTACAAGTTAGTTTAGTGTGACTTCTGCACAGTGTTCAGATAAAACTACAAGTTTTCAACTAAAGCTACAAGTTAGGGTAGTGCGTCCTCCTCACAGTGTTCAGCTAAAACTACCAGTTAGTGTAGTGCGACCTCTGTACATTGTTCAGCTAAAGCTACAAGTTAGTGTAGTGTGTCCTCCTCACAGTCTTCAGCTAAAACTACAAGTTAGTGTAGTGAGACCTCTGCACAGTGTTCAGCTAAAGCTACAAGTTAGTGTAGTGCGTCCTCCTCACAGTGTTCAGCTAAAACTACAAGTTAGTGTAGTGAGACCTCTGCACAGTGTTCAGCTAAAGCTACAAGTTAGTGTAGTGCATCCTCCTCACAGTGTCCAGCTAAAGCTACAAGTTAGTTTAGTGTGACCTCTGCACAGTGTTCAGCTAAAGCTACAAGTTAGGGTAGTGCATCCTCCTCACAGTGTTCAGCTAAAGCTACAAGTTGGTGTAGTGTGTCCTCCTCACAGTGTTCAGCGAAAACTACAAGTTAGTGTAGGGCGACCTCTGCACAGTGTTCAGCTAAAGCTACAAGTTAGTTTAGTGTGTCCTCCTCACAGTGTTCAGCTAAAACTACAAGTTAGTGTAGTGCGACCTCTGCACAGTGTTCAGCTAAAGCTACAAGTTAGTGTAGTGCGTCCTCCTCACAGTGTTCAGCTAAACCTACAAGTTATTTTTTTACGAGCTCTGCACAGCGTTCAGCTAAAGCTACCTGTAGAAGGTTGGTGGTGTTTTCCTGATCCTATCACTACCGCAGGCAGCTAAATAAGCTACAAATTAGTGTAGAGCGAGCTCTGCACAGTGTTCACCTAAAGCTACCTGTAGAAGGCTGGTGGTGTTTTCCTGATCCTATCACTACCGCAGGCAGCTAAATAAGCTACAAGTTAGTGTAATGCGAGCTCTGCACAGTGTTCAGCTAAAGCTACCTGTAGAAGATTGGTGGTGTTTTCCTCATCCTATCACTACCGCAGGCAGCTAATAGGGATGAGCCGAACACCCCTCTGTTCGGTTCGCACCAGAACATGCGAACAGGAAAAAAGTTCGTTCGAACACGCGAACACCGTTAAAGTCATTGGGACACGAACATGAATAATCAAAAGTGCTAATTTTAAAAGCTTATATGCAAGTTATTGTCATAAAAAGTGTTTGGGGACCTGGGTCCTGCCCCAGGGGACATGGATCAATGCAAAATAAAGTTTTAAAAACGGCCGTTTTTTCAGGAGCAGTGATTTTAATAATGCTCAAAGTCAAACAATAAAAGTGTAATATCCCTTTAAATTTCATACCTGGGGGGTGTCTATAGTATGCCTGTAAAGGGGCGCATATTTCCTGTGTTTAGAACAGTCTGACACCAAAACGACATTTCGAAGGAAAAAAACCATTTAAAACTACTCGCGGCTATTGCATTGCCGCTCCGACAATACACATAAAAGTTCATTGATAAAAACGGCATGGGAATTCCCCACAGGGGAACCCCGAACCAAAATTAAAAAAAAAAAATGACATGGGGGTCCCCCTAAATTCCATACCAGGCCCTTCAGGTCTGGTGCGGATTTTAAGGGGAACCCCGCGCCAAAAAAAAAAAAAAAAAAACGGCGTGGGCTTCCCCCAAAAATCCATACCAGACCCTTATCCGAGCACGCAACCTGGCAGGCTGCAGGAAAAGGGGGGGACGAGAGTGCGGCCCCCCTCCTGAACCGTACCAGGCCACATGCCCTCAACATTGGGAGGGTGCTTTGGGGTAGCCCCCCAAAACACCTTGTCCCCATGTTGATGAGGACAAGGGCCTCATCCCCACAACCCTGGCCGGTGGTTGTGGGGGTCTGCGGGTGGGGGGCTTATCGGAATTTGAAAGCCCCCTTTAACAAGGGGACCCCCAGATCCCGGCCCCCCCTGTGTGAAATGGTAAGGGGGTACTTACCCCTACCATTTCACTAAAAAACTGTCAAAAATGTCAAGAGACAGTTTTTGACAATTCCTTTATTTAAATGCTTCTTCTTTCTTCTATCTTCCTTCATCTTCTTCTTCTGGTTCTTCTGGCTCTTCTGGTTCTTCCTCCGGCGTTCTCGTCCAGCATCTCCTCCACGGCGTCTTCTATCTTCTTCTTCTTGGGCCGCTCCGCACCCATGCTGGCATGGAGGGAGGTTGCCGCTCTGTGACGGCGTCTCCTCGTCTGACGGTTCTTAAATAACAGGGGGCGGGGCCACCCGGTGACCCCGCCCCCCTCTGACGCATGGTGACTTGATGGGACTTCCCTGTGACGTCACGGGGAATGCCACAGGGAAGACCCGTCATGTCCCGTGCGTCAGAGGGGGCGGGGTCACTGGGTGGAGACGCCGGAGACGCCGTCACACAGCGGGAGCCTCCCTCCATGCCAGCATGGATGCGGAGCGGCCCGGAGAAGAAAATGAAGAAGAGAAGAAGAGAAGAAAAGAAGAAGAGGATGAAGAGAAGAGCGGGAGCCTCCCCCCATGCCATGGGTGCGGAGCGGCCCGAGGAGAAGAAGATAGAAGACGCTGCGGAGGAGATGCTGGACGAGAACCCCGGAGGAAGAACCAGAATAACCAGAAGAAGAAGAAGATGAAGGAAGATAAAAGAAAGAAGAAAGAAGAAGCATTTAAATAAAGGAATTGTCAAAACCTGTCTCTTGTCATTTTTAACATTTTTGACAGTTTTTTAGTGAAATGGTAGGGGTAAGTACCCCCTTACCATTTCACACAGGGGGGGCCGGGACCTGGGGGTCCCCTTGTTAAAGGGGGCTTCCAGATTCCGATAAGCCCTCCACCCGCAGACCCCCACAACCACCGGCCAGGGTTGTGGGGATGAGGCCCTTGTCCTCATCAACATGGGGACAAGGTGTTTTGGGGGGCTACCCCAAAGCACCCTCCCAATGTTGAGGGCATGTGGCCTGGTACGGTTCAGGGGGGGGCACACTCTTGTCCCCCCCTCTTTTTCTGTGGGCTGCCAGGTTGCGTGCTCGGATAAGGGTCTGGTATGGATGTTTGGGGAGATCCCACGCCGTTTTTTTTTTTTTTTTTGGCGCGGGGTTCCCCTTAAAATCCATACCAGACCTGAAGAGTCTGGTATGGAATTTAGGGGGACTCCACGTCATTTTTTTTTTACATTTTGGCCGGGGTTCCCCTTAATATCCATACCAGACCTGAAGGGCCTGGTATGGAATTTAGGGGGATCCCCATGTCATTTTTTTTTTTTTAGTTTTGGTTCGGGGTTCCCTTGTGGGGAATTCCCATGCCGTTTTTTTCAATGAACTTCTATGTGTATTGTCGGACCGGCAATGCAATAGCCGCGAGTAGTTTTAAATGGGTTTTTTCCTTCGAAATGTAATTTTGCTGTCAGACTGTTCTAAACACGGGAAACATGCGCCCCTTTACAGGCATACTATAGACACCCCCCAGGTACGAAATTTAAAGGGATATTACACTTTTATTGTTTGACTTTAAGCATTATTAAAATCACTGCTCCTGAAAAAACGGCCGTTTTTAAAACTTTTTTTTGCATTGATCCATGTCCCCTGGGGCAGGACCCAGGTCCCCAAACACTTTTTATGACAATAACTTGGATATAAGCCTTTAAAATTAGCACTTTTGATTTCTCCCATAGACTTTTAAAGGGTGTTCCACGGCATTCGAATTTGCCGTGAACACCCAAAATTGTTCGCTGTCCGGCGAACTTGCGGACAGCCATAGTTCGAGTCAAACATGAGTTTGACTCGAACTCGAATCTCATCCCTAGCAGCTAAATAAGCTACAAGTTATTTTTTGGCGAGCTCTGCACAGTGTTCACGTAAAGCTACCTGTAGAAGTTTGGTGGTGTTTTCCTGATCCTATCACTACCGCAGGCAGCTAAATAAGCTACAAGTTATTTTTTGGCGAGCTCTGCACAGTGTTCACCTAAAGCTACCTGTAGAAGGTTGGTGGTGTTTTCCTGATCCTATCACTACCGCAGGCAGCTAAATAAGCTACGTTAGTTTTTTGAGAGCTCTGCACAGTGTTCAGCTAAAGCTAACTGTAGAAGGTTGGTGGTGTTCTCATACTATAGGCAGACAGTTGATTTTGCTAGCTGCAGTATCAGTGTCTAGAGGCAACAGTGCTGGTCCTGGAGACGGTGCATCCTCATCAGCACGTGGCCGTGGGACATGCTTGGCCTTTTTTTCGGCAGCTGGCCATGTTGAGCCGCAACATGTGGAAGACTTGGTCGAGTGGATGACCAAGCCGTCCTCATCCTCCTCATCCTCTCTCACCCATGCTCAGGGTACTTTGTCTGGCAAAGCAGCGGCCTCTTTCCTTGGCTCACTGTAATCAGTGACTCCTTCCCTAGCCCCACCATGTCCTCCTGAGGAGTCCCTCAAACTGTTTGACCACAGTGTTGGGTATATGCTCCAGGAGGATGCCCAGCGTTTTGAAGGCTCTGATGATGATACTGAGCTAGATGAAGGCAGTAACGTAAACACGGACAGAGGGCGTGCCCAAGAAGGCCAGCAATCTGGCAGTCATGCTCCCCCTGCTGCAGCATATTGCCAGGTTTGCTCCAGTGATGAGGAGGGAGGGGATGATGAGGTCACTGACTCAACATGGGTGCCTGATAGGAGAGAGGAGGAGGAGGAGGCACATCACCAACGAGGCAGGATGCCCTCCGGGGGCCAGCCTAAGGGCAGCACACTGACTGCATCACACCCCAAAGCTTCGCATGTGCAGGACGCTGCAGTCTCTGTGCGTTATTCAAAAAGTTCTTTGGTGTGGGCCTTTTTTGAGACGAGTGCATTGGATCGCACCGCTGCTATTTGCAACATATGTCTCAAGCGTATCTCGCTGGCCAAAACATCTCCTGCTTGGGCACCACATGCTTGACCAGACAAATGTTGACCTGCCATGCAGTTTGTTGCAAGCGTATTTAAAAGACGCACACCAAAGAACAAAGAGGACCTCTCCTTGCTCCTCATCAGCTGAGATCTCCAACCCCACTATACCTTCAGTCCTCTCTGAGACCTGCACTGAGAGGAATGAAGGTGTAGAATTAGGTGTGTCACAGCCAAGTACTTGTGGGCAATCTGCTTTCGGTACACCAACGTCAGATTGTACCAGGCAAATTTCCCTGCCCCAGCTGCTGCACCGCCGAAAGAAGTTCGCTTCCAGCCATCCACATGCCTGGTGGTTGAATGCTAGCTTGGCAAAATTGCTAGCACTTCAACTGCTGCCTTTTCAGTTGGTAGACTCTGCCCCTTCCGTGAGTTCTTGGAATGTGTGGTTCCTCAGTGGCAGGTACCTAAACGCCACTTTTTCTCAAGGAAGGCGATTCCGGATCTCTACCAGCATGTGGAAGGCAATGTCCATGCCTCGCTGGACAGGGTGGTCAGCGGTAAGGTGCATATTACCGCTGACTCATGGTCCAGCAGGCATGGACAGGGATGTTACCTAAGTTTCACCGCATGTTGGGTGACTCCGCTGGCAGCTGGGAAGGATGCAGGACAAGGTGCAGTAGTGTTGGAGGTTGTTCCGCCACCACGCCTCCAAAATGCCACTACTAATGATTGTGACACACCTCACTCCTCCACCCCCCCTCTTCTTCTTCCTCCATGGCCTCTTCCTGTGATTTGTCCTCGGAACCAGCGATGCTCCGTAGGCGTTCAAGGGCCTACGCAAGTACGCAGGCCAAAAGATGCCATGCTGTGCTTGAGCTGGTGTGCTTGGGGGACAGGAGCCACACTGGGGCAATGGTTCTGTCAGCTCTGCAGGGGCAGGTTCAGAGGTGGTTGATGCCACGCCAACTTGAGGCAGGAATGGTGGTTTGCGACAATGGCACCAACCTCCTCTCTGCCCTCTGACAGGGACAAATGACCCATGTGCCCTGCTTGGCTCACGTCCTTAACATGGTGGTGCAGCGGTTCTTGGGCAGGTACCCGGGCTTACAGGATGTCCTGAGGCAGGCCAGGAAAGTCTGTGTGCATTTCCGCAGGTCATATAATGCCAGTGCTCAGCTGGCGGACCTCCAAAAGGAGTTTAACCTGCCCAAGAACCGCCTAATCTGTGACATGCCCACCAGGTGGAACTCAACGTTGGCCATGCTGCAGCGGCTGCACACGCAGCAGAGGGCCATCAATGAGTACCTGTGCAACTATGGCACCAGGACAGGGTCAGGGGAGCTTGTTTTTTTTTCCCCACGCCAGTGGGCCATGATCAGGGATGCATGCACTGTCCTGTCACCATTTGAGGAGGCCATGAGGATGGTGAGCATTGACAGTGCATGCATCAGTGACACTGTCCCCCTTGTCCACCGGTTGGAGCACACGCTGCGTGGAATAATGGACAGGGCACTTGAGGCAGAACAGAGGCAGGAAGAGGAGGACTTCCTTAGCTCTCAAGGCTCCCTTTATCCGGACAGTGTTCCTGCATGCCCGCCGATCACACAGGAAGAGGAGGAGGAGGAGGATTGTGTCAGTATGGAGGTGGAGCCTGGCACTCAGCATCAGCAGCAGTCTTTAAGGGATCAGTCCCAAGAAACACATGGACTTGTACGTGGCTGGGAGGAGGTGGCTGCGGACCATGTCGTCCTTAGTGACCCAGAGGACTCCGGACCAAATGCCTCAGCAAACCTACTGTCAGGGACTAATACTCACCGAGGCCGAGATGCCGAGAGCGGCTTACCCTTGCGACCACGCGCACCCAGACCCCCGAAGTGGGTACAGAGAGCTGGGGGCACGCGGAGGCACGGGCTTCCGGAAGGCAGGAGGCCCGTGGATGGAGATCTGGTGCACTGGAATCCGTATGGGACCGGTGGTCCGGATCAGGTATCAGGCAGAGACAAGTCCGTAATACAGGCAGGGATCAGGGTATCAGGCAATCAGAGTAAGCAAGTCCGTTATGCAGGCAGAGGTCAGGGTATCAGGCCATCAGAGTAAGCAAGTCCGTTATGCAGGCAGAGGTCAGGGTATCAGGCAATCAGAATAGGCAAGTCCGTTATGCAGGCAGAGGTCAGGGTATCAGGCAATCAGAATAGGCAAGTCCGTTATGCAGGCAGAGGTCAGGGTATCAGGCAATCAGAATAGGCAAGTCCGTTATGCAGGCAGAGGTCAGGGTATCAGGCAATCAGAATAGCGGTTTAAACAGGCCAGGGGTTTGGTACACTTTCAGCAGGCAGACAGGTATAGGTTTCACAGGAGACAAGAGATCAGGGGAGAGCTGACGACGAACCAGCAACCCGACTGGGTGCTGGCGCTGTCAGAAATAGTCTCCCCCCCGGCGAGCGCGTCAGTGTGACGCGCTACCGGGTACCTGCATGGGCGACGGCGCGCACACGGGGACCGCCGTGCACCCGCACGCGCCGCACCATCAGGCCACGGATGGGTGCGCGGCGAAGCGCCAGTCCGCCGCACATGTGCACCGGAGCTCGGCGAGCGGAGACACTCCCGATCTCCTGACAGTGCCCCCCTCCTAAGGGCGGACACCGAACGCCCAGGCTAGCCATCAATTCTGGATGATCTTGGTGGAAGGTTTGGATTAGCCGTGGAGCATGCAAGTTCCTAGCAGGTTCCCAAGAGTTATCTTCTGGTGGATAGCCCTTCCACTGGATCAGATACTGTAGTTGCCTGTCCCTTTTTCTGCAGCTCAGGATGGACTCCACCTCAAACTCATTTTTGCCATCCACTTTGATTGGCGGAGGAGGAGGCTCTCCTCTCCCCGGAAAAGGGCTAGGTACCACAGGTTTCAATAATGACACGTGGAAGACAGGGTGAATCCGATATGTCTTAGGTAGTGCCAGCTCCACAGCCACAGGGTTAATGATTCTCCTGACTTGGAAAGGACCAATGAACTTGGGTCCAAGTTTTCGAGATGGCAGCGGTAATTTAAGGTTAGCGGTGGATAGCCAGACCTCCTCTCCCAAGTCAAACTTTGGGTTTGCCCTTCTGCCCCGATCGTACTGTTTCTTGTAGTCTTCTTGCGCCTTGTGTAACATATCTTGGATTCTCTGAAAGTTGGATTGCAACCACGTTATCCTGTCCTGAACTGCAGGGACTGTCATTTCGGGATGTCGTTGGAGAAGAATGTAGGATGGAACCCAAAATTCGCCCAGAAGGGTGTTTGGTTGGTAGAGGCATGAATTGAATTATTATACGCAAATTCAGCGTAGGGAAGAAGACTCGCCCAATTATCCTGGGAACCTGAACAAAAGCAACGGAGGTATTGCTCCAACATTTAGTTTGTCCTCTCCGTCTGGCCGTTACTTTGGGGGTGATAAGCTAAAGAGAGACAAACTTTGATGCCCAGGGATTTGCAGAGTTCTTTCCAGAATTTGGACGTAAATTGCACGCCCCTATCTGACACAATGCTTCTTGGTACACCATGGAGCCTAACGACCTCTTTCAGAAAAATATTGGCTGTGTCTACGGCGGAGGGAGTGCCCCTCATGGGTAAAAAATGGGCCATCTTGGAGAGACGGTCGATAACGACAAGGATGGTAGAAAAATCTTCTGAGGTTGGCAGATCAACAATAAAATCCATGGACACATCAGCCCATGGTCGTTACGGAATGGGTAATGGTTTGAGCAAGCCCCAGGACCTAGTGTTTTGGCCCTTGTTGCGCTGCCACAGAGAGCAGGATGCCACATACTCCTTACAGTCTCGTCTCCATCCAGGCCACCAGAAGGAGCGAGAAAGAAGCTCCGACGTCTTCTTAATTCCAAAGTGTCCTGCCATCTTATGGTCATGACACATTTTAAGGGTTAAGGAACGTGTCCCTTGTGGTACGAATATTTTTTCCCGAATCCAAAAAAAATCCCCATGTTTCTTCAAAGAATGTACTACTGGATCAGTACACGAACTAGATGAAGACTTAATGGATGACATTAAGTCCGCCTGAGTTAATACAAGAAAGTTTTGCGGAGAGAGGATCGTGCTTGGTGCTGGTGCTTGAGAGTCTGCGGAGAACATCCAAGAGAGAGCGTCGGCCTTCCCGTTCTTTGCTCCAGGTCTGTAGGCTATATGAAAATTGAAACGGGAGAAGAAGAGGGCCCAACGGGCCTGGCGGGGTTTTAGTCGTCTTGCTGTTCGGAGGTACTCTAGATTTTTGTGATCCGTAAAGATCATAACCGGGTGTATTGCACCCTCCAGCAAATACCTCCATTCCTCTAAAGCGAATTTTATAGCCAGCAGCTCCCTGTCACCCACATCATAGTTGAGTTCCAGTAGACTATGTTTCCTGGAGGCGAAGGCTACAGGATGTAGAATGGCCTTAGGTCCCAGTCTCTGAGAGAGAATTGCTCCAGTTGCGATTTCTGATGCGTCTACCTCTAGTACGAAAGGTTGAGTCGGCTCAGGATGACAAAGAATCGGGGCAGAGCTGAACAACTTCTTTAATTTTAAAAAAGCTTCTTGAGCAGCTGGGGACCACTGGAAAGAACTGTGCTGTCGAGTTAGATGGGTGATGGGTGCCACAATAGCAGAGAATCCCACAATAAACTTTCGGTAGAAGTTAGCGAACCCAATAAACCTCTGTACCCCCTTCTTGTTAGAAGGAGCCGGCCACTCCTGGATTGCCTGAATCTTCTGTGGGTCCATTGCGACCCCATTGGTTGAAAGGATGAACCCCAGAAATTGTATAGTCGACTTTTCGAATTCGCATTTTTCAGCTTTCAGGTATAGCTTGTGCTGTCTGAGTATGGTAAGAACCTTCCTTACATGTCCTTTGTGTATCTCCAGAGTGGGGGAAAAGATAAGAATATCATCCAGGTACACAACGAGGAAATCATCCAGGTATTCTCGGAATATGTCATTCACCAGATGTTGAAAGGTGGCCGGGGCATTACAGAGACCGAATGGCATCACTAGGTACTCGAAATGCCCGAATCTGGACCTAAAAGCTGTCTTCCACTCGTCCCCAGACCTGATCCTGACAAGATTGTAGGTCCCCCGGAGGTCAAGTTTCGAGAACACCTTAGCTGATCGGAACCGTTGGAACAGCTCGGGAATGAGGGGTAGAGGATACCGGTTCTTAACAGTGATATTGTTGAGCTGCCGATAATCTACACAAGGTCTTAAGGTACCATCTTTTTTCCCAACGAAAAAGATACCTGCTCCAGCAGGTGAGGATGAGGGACGGATGAAGCCTTTCTTGAGGTTTTCGTCTATATATTGTTTAAGAGCTTCCAGCTCGGTTTCTGAGAGAGGAAATATTCGACCGAATGGGATCTGGGACCCAGGCAGGAGGTCGATCGGGCAGTCATAGGGACGATGGGGGGGTAGGCGGTCAGCCATCTGTTTACTGAAGACTTCTTGAAATTCAAGATACTCGGAGGGAACATGCTGGAGGTGTCCTGGTGGAGTAGTAATCGTAGCACAAACTTTAGGAGCCATGAGAAGACAATGTTGGGAGCAAGAAGGGAAGGATACTGCCTTAGTGCTCCATTTAATTTGTGGGTCGTGAGCCTGTAACCAGGGCAAGCCTAGTATGACTGGGAAGATGGGTGAGTGAATTAGGTCGAGCCGTAAAAACTCTCGGTGGCCGGAATCAGTGGTTACCGGAATGGGTTGATTTCCTGGGTGATGGGTCCTGAGCGAAGAAGAGATCCGTCGGCCAGATGTACCCGTAGGCCTTGATCTTTGGTTTGCAGAGGGATGTTCAGACTGTGCGCCAAGGCAGAATCTATGAAGCAACTGCATGCTCCGGAATCAATGATGGCCTGCAAGCGGGTCTCCCTTCCCGGAAGCTGTAAGGAGATAAACAACATCACATAAGTCTTTGGGATACTATTGTTTGGATGATTCAATACATTTGGCTGAGAGGTCTTACTGGGCCTGATCGGACAGCTGCGCAGGAAATGTCCGGCTCCTCCGCAGTAGAGACACAGGTTGGACTGTCGTCTGCGTTGCTTCTCTTCAGAGGTTAGCGGGCCCCGAACCAGGCCGAGCTGCATCGGTTCGACCTCAGGGACCGGTGCAGTGACAGCCGGAGTCGAGGTCGGAGTCTGCGCCAAGTGGGGTCTTGGTAACGCCCAGGTGGGGCGTGGACCTTGGAAGCGCTCTGAGCGTCGCTCCCGCAGTCGCCTATCCAATTTTGTAGCCGCTTGGATGAGTTCTTCCAGGGAAGCAGGGGTTTCCATCCTAGCTAATTCGTCCTTGAGTAACTCGGACAAACCTTGGCGGTACTGGTAGCGTAGGGCCGGCTCGTTCCAATTTGTATCGGCCGCCCATTTACGGAATTCCACCGTATAGTCTCGATGGGTCTCCTTCCTTGGGACAGATGGTGCAGAATGGCCTCAGCTGTAGCCATACGTTGCGGGTCGTCATAGAGCTGAGACATACTCTCAAAGAAGGCCTCGATTGTATTGAGAACAGGACTGCTCTGTTCCATCAAGCCGTGGGCCCAAGCTTGGGGTTCTTCAGACAGAAGAGAAATTGCAAATCCCACCTTAACAATCTCTGAAGAAAAGGTTCTCGGTTGGAGGGCGAAGTAGAGGGAGCATGCATTTTGAAGGCCCTGAACTTCTTGCGGTCCCCTGAGAACCGTTCCGGTGTGGGAACCCTGGGTTCCGGAAGTGCCATGACAACGGTGGGGTTGGCGGAAGCCTGAGGGAGCAGACCCCCACTGCTGGGTTCGGGAGCTGCGGCTGCAGAGGGCAGTGACCCTGTGATCTGCTGAAGGCGGTTATCAATCTGGGTATAGCCCTCCTGTAACTTTTGCACTGAATCGGCAAGAGTAGACACCTGTTGGCACAGGATCTCCAGAGGAGAGCGTGCTCTGTCGGCCTCGGACATCTGGCTGGTTCGTACTGTCAGGGACTAATACTCACCGAGGCCGAGATGCCGAGAGCGGCTAACCCTTGCGACCACGCGCACCCAGACCCCCGAAGTGGGTACAGAGAGCTGGGGGCACACGGAGGCACGGGCTTCCGGAAGGCAGGAGGCCCGTGGATGGAGATCTGGTGCACTGGAATCCGTATGGGACCGGTGGTCCGGATCAGGTATCAGGCAGAGACAAGTCCATAATACAGGCAGGGATCAGGGTATCAGGCAATCAGAGTAAGCAAGTCCGTTATGCAGGCAGAGGTCAGGGTATCAGGCAATCAGAATAGGCAAGTCCGTTATGCAAGCAGAGGTCAGGGTATCAGACAATCAGAATAGGCAAGTCCGTTATGCAGGCAGAGGTCAGGGTATCAGGCAATCAGAATAGGCAAGTCCATTATGCAGGCAGAGGTCAGGGTATCAGGCAATCAGAATAGCGGTTTAAACAGGCCAGGGGTTTGGTACACTTTCAGCAGGCAGACAGGTATAGGTTTCACAGGAGACAAGAGATCAGGGGAGAGCTGACGACGAACCAGCAACCCGACTGGGTGCTGGCGCCGTCAGAAATAGTCCTCCCCCCCGGCGAGCGCGTCAGTGTGACGCGCTACCGGGTACCCGCACGGGCGACGGCGCGCACACGGGGACCGCCGTGCACCCGCACGCGCCGCACCATCAGGCCGCGGACGGGTGTGCGGCGAAGCGCCAGTCCGCCGCGCATGCGCACCGGAGCTCGGCGAGCGGAGACGCTCCCGATCTCCTGACACCTACGCTGCATGGCCTCCCTGATCCTGCAAAACCTGTGTAAGGATCCTCGTATTCGTGGTATCAAGGAGAATGGATGAAACATCTTCAGGAGGCCTTGCAGAAAGGTCTGTGCAACGCGTTCCCAGAGACTGGGAGGTTACAAACTCCTGTTTCTGGACAACGTGTTGCTGAGGCTTCGGTCAGTCAAAAAAGGAGCGGTGGAGAAGGTGGCCGTCTGACCGATACGTTCAGACAATTTTTTAGTCCGCAGTCCCAAGGTATGAACAGTTCCAGCAACCATTGCCAGTGTCTGTTTTACATGGTGCAGGAATACCTAGGGGCAAGATCTGACTTGGACACCTTTCCCACCGAAAATCCTCTGGGTTACTGGGTCTTGAGGATGGATCACTGTGCAGAGCTTGCACAGTATGCAATTGAGCTACTGGCCTGTCCTGCATCCAGTGTTCTTTCGGAACGCACATTCAGTGCTGCTGGAGGCTTTGTAACCGATCACAGGGTGCGTCTGTCCACCCACTCGATCGATCGACTGACCTTCATAAAGATGAATCAGTCTTGGATCACCACCAGCTACCAAGCACCTGATGCTGATGTAACCGAACAATTTTTTTTGAAATCTCAGATCCTTTCAAAGACTGCCTATGCTGATGCTGAGTGACTATCTTGAGTAATTATCCTCTTCCTCCTCAATGATCACGCTGATAGCTTGTAAGAACATTTTTGGTTCTGGGCGCCGCCACCAGTGCCTAAGGCCCAATTTTTCAGCCCCTGTTTAACAGGGGCGTGTAATTACAATTTTTGATGCAATACTTTGCAGAAGGGCTCGTTCTTGCGTTCCAACTAGAGTATCTGTGAGGGGTTGCAGTGTTGTGGCACCAGCACCAGTGCCTAAGGCCTAATTTTTCAGCCCCTGTTTAACAGGGGCGTGTAATTACAATTTTTGATGCAATACTTTGCAGCAGGGCTCGTTCCTGCGTTCCAACTAGAGTATCTGTGAGGGTTTGCAGTGTTGTGGCACCAGCACCAGTGCCTAAGGCCTAATTTTTCAGCCCCTGTTTAACAGGGGCGTGTAATTACAATTTTTGATGCAATACTTTGCAGCAGGGCTCGTTCCTGCATTCCAACTAGAGTATCTGTGAGGGGTTGCAGTGTTGTGGCACCAGCACCAGCACCAGTGCCTAAGGCCCAACTTATCAGCCCCTGTTAAACAGGGGCATGTAATTACAATTTGTCACGTACCTGATCGGAGTCTGAAGTGACGAGGTCGGCCTCCCTTGTATTTCCAACCCGGGTCCCGCTGAGAGTGGGAACAGAGGGACCCCAAGGAAAGAAGGAACACGAGTGCCTGTAGAAGTAACCCAGGAATCTTGAGGCAGATGATGCGACTTTAGGTAGACAGGAAGTCGCAGCGGATCGCAGGAGCCGAGATGCAGGGACTTGACAGGCAGCTTGGAGCCAAACAGGAAACAGGAGCGGAGTCACGGGAATAGCCGGGTTCGGAAGCAGGCGGACAGCAAGGTACCAAATCATCAGGCGGAAACAGAGTCAAGTAGGAAGCAGAAATCAGGAACCAGTGAATTGGGATATGGGAGAGTCCAGAGGCAAGGTCAGGGGAGCCAAGGTTCAGCAACGGATATCAAGCAGGCAGGTAACACAGGATACAGATACAGGAACAGCTGAAGATCAGTCAGCACCTGTCACAGTCAGTGTGTCCTTTAACCATTTTCCGCCCGCCCTATAGCGGATTGACGTCCGGGAAGTGGTTATGTTATCCTGACTGGACGTCATATGACGTCCAGCAGGATAACATGCCGCAGCGCGCCCCCGGGGGCGCGCATCGCGGCGATCGGTGGAGCGGTGTGTCAGTCTGACACACCGCTACACTGATCTTGGTAAAAAGCCTCCGGCGGAGGCTCTTTACCACGTGATCAGCCATGTCCAATCACGGCTGATCACGCTGTCAATAGGAAGAGCCGTTGATTGGCTCTTCCTTACTCGTGTCTGACAGACGCAAGTAGAGGAGAGCCGATCAGCGGCTCTCCTGGCAGGGGGGGTCTGCGCTGATTGTTTATCAGTGCAGCCCCCCCTCAGATCACCCCACTGGACTACCAGGGATGCCACTAGGACCACCAGGGAAGGGGCAACATGGATGGCCAGGTATGTACCCCATGGCCATCCACATGTGCCCAATCTGTGCCAATCAGTGCCCACAAATGGGCACTGATTGGCACTATTATGTCCATGATCTGCCCAGCAATGCCCAGATCTGCCCAGCAATGCTCTATCAGTGCCACCTGTCATTGCCCATCTGTGCCACCTGTCATTGCCCATCAATGCCACCTGTCAGTGCCCATCTGTGCCCATCTGTGCCCATCAGTGCCCACCTATCAGTGCCCATCAGTGCCACACATCAGTGCCACACATAAGTACCCATCAGTGCCACCCATATATACCAATCAATGCCACCTACGAGTGCCCATTAGTGCCACCTATGTGTGCCCATCGGTGCCACCTATGAGTGCCCATCAGTGCCGCATACCAGTGCCACCTATTAGTGCCCATCAGTGCCACCTATCAGTGCCCATCAGTGCCGCCTATCAGTGCCCATCATCAGTGCCTGTTAGTGCCACCTCATCAGTGCCACCTCATTGGTGCCACCTCATCGGTGCCCATCAATGCCGCCGTATCAGTGCCCATAAGTGCAGCCATATCAGTGCCCATTATTGAAGGAGAAAGCTTACTTATTTACAAAAAAATTTAACAGAAACAAAGAAAAACTTGTTTTTTTTCGAAATTTTCTGTCTTTTTTTATTTGTTGCGCAAAAAATAAAAACCGCAGAGGTGATCAAATACCACCAAAAGAAAACTCTATTGGTGGGAACAAAATGATAAAAAATTTGTTTGGGTACAGTGTAGCATGATTGCGCAATTGTCATTCAAATTGCAACAGCGCTGAAAGGTGAAAATTGGGCTGGGCGGGAAGGTGTCTAAGTGCCTGGTATTGAAGTGGTTAAATAGGCCGTCTGGCGCCAAAGGGCCGTGCGGGCGCACCCATTCCTTTGCGCACGCACATTGGCACGTCTGCGATCCGAAGAGACCTTCCCGTACGCATGCGTGCGTGAAGAGTCCTTTACGAACGTGCGTACCCGCGAGTGAACCCAGGACACAACAGTTCTCTTACATTGCCCCCTCCTTACGGGCAGCCTCCGGACGCCCCTCAGGGGCTTCTTCTCTGGATGGTGCTGAAAAAATGCTCGTACCTTTTGCGGGGCATGTACGTTAGAAGCTGGTTCCCAGGAATTGTCTTCAGGGCCGTAGCCCTTCCATTTAATCAGAAACTGTGTTAGGCCATTCCTGGTTCTGCAGTCGAGAACGGCTTCTACCTCAAACTCTTCACTGCCCTCAACGAGCAGTGGAGGAGGGTTTTCTGGATCCCGGTTAGAAAAGGGATTGGGTACTGATGTCTTCAACAAAGAAATATGAAAAACAGGGTGAATTTTGAGATTCTTTGGTAGGATAAGTTCAAAGGCCACAGAGTTGATCCTCCTCTTCACAGCAAAGGGCCCCAGGTATTTAGGACCAAGTTTCTTGGAGGGACACTTACGTTTTAAATTAGCAGTGGATAGCCAAACCTTGTCTCCTTGATTCAGATTCAAGTTACCCCTCCTTTTCCTGTCAAAAAATCTTTTGTTATTAGCCTGAGCCTTAGAGATGGTGTCCTGAACCACTTTATTGTTGGAGATGAACCAACTCAGTCTGTCTTGAACAGCAGGCACAGCAGAATCCACGGGTAATTCAGGCAAAAAGGAAGGGTGGTATTCATAATTGGCAAAAAAGGGGGTTTGCTTGGTAGCAGAGTGGATGGAATTGTTGTATGCAAATTCTGCTAGTGGAAGCAGAGGTGACCAATCGTCCCGTGAAAAAGAGGAGAAGCAACGCAAATATTGCTCCAGCGTCTGGTTGGTTCTCTCCGTCTGTCCATTAGTTTGAGGATGGTAGGCAGAGGACAGACGGAGCTCGATGTTCAAGACTTCACAGAGAGATCTCCAGAATCTGGACGTGAACTGTACCCCTCGATCAGAAGTGATATTATCGGGAATACCATGTAGCCTCACTATCTCTCGGATGAATATGGAAGCAGTCTCAGCGGCAGACGGGGTTCCTCGCATGGGTAAAAAGTGTGCCATTTTAGTCAAGCGATCAACCACGACAAATATGGTGGTAAAGTCTTCAGACGGGGGAAGTTCCACAATGAAATCCATGGATATCATGCTCCATGGTTTCTTAGGCACAGGAAGACATTCTAATAGGCCCCAAGTCTTGGCTCAGTCAGTCTTATTGCGTTGACAGGTCACACAGGATTTGACGTATCTTTTACAGTCTTGAATCAAGTCTGGCCACCAGAAAGAACGGAAAATTAGGTTGATACTCTTGTGAATCCCGAAATGGCCTGCCAAAGGATGATCGTGGCAACGCTTCAGGACAGAAACCCTGAACTGCTCCGGGACAAAGACCTGTTCCTTATGGTAATACAGCCCATCCTTGGTTGGTTTGGTGAAGAAGAAAGTTTTTGGCAGGTAAAATGGTGTCTGCTTCAGAAGGATGAACAGGATCATGGAACATGCGTGACAGCGCGTCTGGTTTCCCATTCTTAGAACCAGGGCGGAAGGTTATGTGGAATGTGAAACGGGAAAAGAACAATGCCCATCTTGCCTGCCGAGGTCTGAGTCGTTTAGCTGTTCTCAAATACTCGAGATTCTTATGGTCGGTGAAAATGAGTATAGGGTGCAAGGCTCCTTCTAACAGGTAGCGCCACTCCTCGAGGGCAGCTTTAATGGCCAACAGTTCTCGGTCCCCCACATCATAATTCTTCTCAGAGGGATTCAATTTCTTGGAGAAAAATGCCACAGGATGGAGTAGGGACTTGGGGCCCTATCGCTGCGATAATATGGCTCCCACTGCGATCTCAGAGGCGTCCACCTCCAGAATATAGGGCAAGGAAGGGTCGGGATGCTTTAAGATGGGAGCTGAGGTGAACAAGGCTTTCAACTGTTCAAAAGATGTTTGTGCTTCAGTACTCCACCGGAAGTTAACATGCTGTTTGGTCAAAAGGTCAAAGAAATAATACCAGAAAAGTTCTTAATAAATTTCCTATATAAATTAGCGAATCCCACAAACCTTTGTACTGCCTTTCGATCTGTAGGAGCTGGCCATTCCAAAACAGCAGCGACTTTCTGGGGATCCATGGAGATCCCATCAGCGGAGATGACAAGTCCTAGGAATTGAATTGTCTGCTTTTCAAAATCGCACTTTTCAGCCTTGACATAGAGATGATGTTCACGAAGTTTACTCAAAACTTTTCTTACATGGCTACGGTGGATCTCGATAGAGTCAGAAAAGATAAGAATATCATCGAGATAAACAATGATAAACAGGTCAAGAAAGTCCCGAAAAACATCATTTAACAGATGCTGAAAGGTGGCTGGGGCGTTGCAGAGACCGAAGGGCATAACTAGATATTCAAAATGCCCAAAGCGTGACCTGAAGGCAGTCTTCCATTCATCCCCCTTTCTGATTCGCACCAAATTGTAGGCACCTCTTAGATCTAGCTTGGAAAAAACTCGTGCTCCGCGTAGTCTCTGAAATAATTCGGGAATTAAGGGAAGTGGGTACCAGTTCTTGATAGTTATTTTATTAAGATCACGATAGTCAATACAGGGCCTCAGTGAGTGATCTTTTTTCTCCACAAAAAAGATACCAGCTCCTGCTGGGGAGGAAGAGGCTCGAATAAACCCTTTTTCTAGACTTTCATCAATGTATTTGCGTAAGGCCTCTAGTTCAGGTTCCGAGAGAGGGTAAATTCGGCCGAAGGGAATTTCTGCCCCTGGTAGAAGTTGAATGGGACAATCGTAAGTCCGGTGGGGAGGTAAGCTCTCTGCACTCTTTTTATTAAATACGTCCAAGAATTCATGATAGACTGTGGGTACTAATTTCATAGTTTCAGGGTCCGAGTGGATGCTGAGAGGAGCAGGATTAACAAACTTTTTCGGGTAACAATGTCTCTGACAATAATTAGAGGAAAATGAGATATCTCCGGTAAGCCAGTCAATATGAGGGTTATGGGCCCTTAGCCAGGGTAACCCCAGGATAACAGGAAACATGGGGGACGTTATGACGTCCAACCGGAGCAGTTCCTGATGTTCCGAAGAGACTTGGCAAAGAATGGGTACAGTCTCGTGTGTAACAGGCCCAGACTTGAGACCAGAGCCATCTGCCAGATGCACAGTAAATTCCTGCCTCTTGGTACATACAGGAAGTTGATATAAGGTGACAAAGGCTGTGTCCACAAAACAACTGCAAGCTCCGGAGTCTATAATTGCGGTTACAGGAATAGTCCTCCCTGGCAACTGAAACTGGAGCGAAAGAGGGAGGTGTAGCAGATCCCTCCCAGGAAGATGCAACATGTAAGGTGGCGTAGAAGTGTGCTTGGCAGGTCTTATGGGACAAGCTTGGATGAAATGGCCCACTCCTCCGCAGTAAAAGCATAGTCCGTCATGTACTCGCCGGTGGCGTTCTGAGGAAGATAGTGGTAGTCTTGAAAAGCTTCTCCGGGGAAACTCAGGGGGCTCCTTATTCTTGTAGGTACCTCTTGGTAATCTGGACGTGATTGTGGAGACAGGAGCAAAACTTCTTGAGAGAGTAAATGGCTTGGTACTAGCTTTCTCAGATTGCCTTTCACGCAATCGATGGTCAATTTGGATAACAAGATGGATCAGATCTTCCAGGGATGAGGGCACTCCTATTCGGGCAAGTTCGTCTTTTAATTGGTCAGAGAGTCCAAGACGAAATTGATGATGTAAAGCGGCCTTATTCCACTGCGTATCTAAACTCCAGACACGGAAATCTGTTACATAGTCCTCCACGGATCTCAAGCCTTGTTGGAGTTTTCCCAGTGTAAATTCAGCAGTCTGTTGGAGGAAGGGGTCAGCATACAGCTGGGACATGGCTGAAAAGATGGAGTCAGCGGAAGACAAGGCCGGATTATGGTGTTCTCTAAGATGATGAGCCCAGGAGAGTGGTTCATTTCGTAGGAGTGTAATGATAAATCCCACTTTAATATGCTCGAATGAGAAGGTTCGTGGTAACAAGGAAAAATAAAGTTCACAGGCATTTTGAAAAGTGCGAAACAATTTGCGATCCCCTGAAAAATGCTCTGGCAAGGGTACTCTGGGTTCAGAAGGCAGAGAGGTTTCGTTGAGCAGGCAAAAGTCAGTCTGTACACTTTACAAGTGCAGGAAGAGCAGATGCAGATGAGACACCAAGCAGATTTGGTAGACGATCTTGCATCTGGCCCAAGTCTTCTTGGAGATTTCGTACGGTATGGGCTAGTGCAGAAATTGCCCGGCAGATGTCCATAACAGGTGAGGCCTCCCTTTCAGACTCCATTGCTGGCTGACTGATACTGTCACGTACCTGATCAGAGTCTGAAGTGACGAGGTCGGCCTCCCTTGTATCTCCAACCCGGGTCCCGCTGAGAGTGGGAACAGAGGGACCCCAAAGAAAGGAGGAACACGAGTGCCTGTAGAAGTAACCCAGGAATCCTGAGGCAGATGATGCGACTTTAGGTAGGCAGGAAGTCGCAGCGGATCGCAGGAGCCGAGATGCAGGGACTTGACAGGCAGCTTGGAGCCAAACAGGAAACAGGAGCGGAGTCACGGGAATAGCCGGGTTCGGAAGCAGGCGGACAGCAAGGTACCAAATCATCAGGCGGAAGCAGAGTCAAGTAGGAAGCCGAAATCAGGAACTAGTGAATCGGAATATGGGAGAGTCCAGAGGCAAGGTCAGGGGAGCCAAGGTTCAGCAACGGATATCAAGCAGGCAGGTAACACAGGATACAGATACAGGAACAGCTGAAGATCAGTCAGCACCTGTCACAGTCAGTGTGTCCTTTAAATAGGCCGTCTGGCGCCAAAGGGCCACGCGGAAGCGCGCCCATTCCTTTGCGCACGCGCATTGGCACGTCTGCGATCCGAAGAGACCTTCCCAAACGCATGCGTGCGCGAAGAGTCCTTTACAAACGTGCGTACCCACGAGTGAACCCGGGACGCAACAGTTCTCTTACACAATTCCTGATCTAATATTTCACAGCAGGGCCCATTTCTGCGCCCACCAAGAGCGAGTGAGGACTTACAGTGTTGTGGCACCAGCACCACCACCACCACCAAAGACCCAATTTTTCTGCCCCTGTTCAACAGGGGCATGTAATTACAATTTTTGATCTAATATTTCACAGCAGGGCCCGTTTCTGTGCCCACCAAGAGCGAGGGAGGACTTGCAGTGTTGTGGCACCAGCACCACCACCACCACCAAGGGCCCAATTTTTCAGCCCCTGTTAAACAGGAGCATGTAATTACAATTCTTGATCTAATATTTTACAACAGGGCCCGTTTCTGTGCCCACCAAGAGCGAGTGAGGACTTACAGTGTTGTGGCACCAGCACCACCACCACCACCAAAGGCCCAATTTTTCTGCCCCTGTTCAACAGGGGAATGTAATTACAATTCTTAATCTAATATTTCACAACAGGGCCCGTTTCTGCACCCACCAAGAGCGAGTGAGGACTTACAGTGTTGTGGCACCAGCACCACCACCACCAAAGGCCCAATTTTTCTGCCCCTGTTTAACATGGGTATGTAATTACAATTCTTGATCTAATATTTCACAGCAGGGCCCTGTGAGGGCTTACAGTGTTGTGGCCACAACAACACCTAAGGCCCAAATTTCTGCTGAGTATATAGGGCAGGACCCTACTTTCAAACATCCAACTTACCAACGACTCCTACTTGCAAACGGAAGGAGACAACAGGAAGTCAGATGAAATCTACCCCTAGGAAGGGAAATTCTCTCCTGTAAGAGTTAATATGGGAAAAACATTTCTCCTTTCCACTGATGCTTTATCACCAATCCTTGTTTCACAAAAAAACCCAAATTTTCAAAAAACATTTGTCATTGGGACAAAAAGTGAGGTTCAATCTTCTGAAGAGGAGCACAGACAGCAAAACAAATGTCACAGGGGTGATAAACCTTGCCTATGTTTTCCAAAACGCTTAAAATAGATTTTTTGCTGGAGCTAAAAATGTACCCGTTCAAAATTACAAACAGATTCTACTTAACAACAAACCTACAGTCCCTGTCTTGTTTGCACCGCCTGTATACTGCTGTTCAGAGTACAGAGCCTGTATACTGCTGTTTCCTTTTCTAATTTGGGTGCGGGGTTCCCCTTAATATTCATACAAGACCCAAAGGGCATGGTAATGGACTGGGGGGTACCCATGCCATTTGTCTCACTGATTTTCATCCATATTGCCAGGACCCGACATTACATTAAAGTCGCAAGCAGTTTTAAATGACTTTTTTTCCTTTAAAAATGACATTTTGTGCAGGGACTGTTATAAGCACGGGAAACATGCGCCATTTTACAGGCATACTAAAGACACCTCCCAGGTACGATATTTAAAGGAATATTTCACTTTTTTTTTTTACTTTAAGCATTATTAAAATCACTGCTCCCGAAAAAACAGCCGTTTTTAAAAGTTTTTTTTGCATTGATACATGTCCCCTGGGGCAGGACCCGGGTCTCCAAACCCTTTTTAGGACAATACCATGAAAATTAGCCTTTAAAATTAGCACTTTTGATTTTGAACATTCGAGTCTTATAGACGTTAATGGGGTTCTAACGTTCGTGCAAATTTTCCGTCCGTTCGCAGGTTCTGGTGCGAACCGAACCGGGGGGTGTTCGGCTCATCCCTATTTAAAATGTAAATACAGTCAAATGAGAGACTTATCAAATGCCATGCTATTAGGAGTATTACTCAGTTTCACCCACATGTTGCAAATGAATGTGTGTTTTGTTGATTAAAAAAAAATGGCCAATTGCATTCTTGGCAGATATGTTTATGTTAAAATTTATCAAAACCAAATAAAGGCTTAATATTGCAACTATCAGGGTCGCAACAGTCGCACCCATGACTGGGCCCTGGAACTCTGATGTAAAGGGGAATGCTGCGGACCATGATGCAAAGGGGAACGCTGTAGACTTTGATGTAACGGGAGGGGCCACCTTACATCAGAGTTTCCTTTTACACTTGAGTTTGCAGCATTCCCTCTTACATCATGATCCGCAGCATTCCCCATAACATCAGAGTTCCCCTTTATATCAGGGCCTGCAGAGTTCTACCTTACACTGTAAGGGGGAACCCTGCACACTCTGGTGTAAAGGGGAACTCTGATGTAAAGGGGAATGCAGTGGACCATGATGTAAGGGGGACCATGGTTACCAGAGCCCCGCTTACATCAGAGTCTACAGCTTTCCCCTTTACATCATGATCTGCCACATTTCCCTTTACATCAGAGTTCCCCTTTACATCAGGATCCACAGAGCTCTCTTCTTCATCAGGGTACACTGTAAGGGGGAACCCTGTGGACTCTGATGGAAGGGAGAACTTTGTGGACTGTGATGTAAAGGGGAATTATGGAATCTGATGTAAAGGGGAACGCTGCAGACCCTGATCTAAAGGGGAACTCTGATGTAAAGGGGAACTCTGCAGATCCTGATGTAAAGGGGAACTCTGACATAAAGGGGAATCCTACAGACCCTGATGTAAGGGAGAGCTCTGATGTAAAGGGGAATGCTGCGGACTGTGATATAAAGGGGAACCTTTATGGTTTCTTGCACCGGGGGGCCCTGAAGGTTCTAGTTACACCTGTGATTGCAACCAAAGCACCAGACAAAAATGTAAAAACTTTCCAAGGTTCCTAGCTACAAAAATGTAAAAACTTTCCAAAATTCCAAGCAACAACCAACAAGTACTTTGCATAAGAATTTAACTAATGCTAAAGTGAACCTGCCAAGAATGGGAATTATCTGTCAATGTTGTGAGTCTCGTACAGTGCCAGTTCAAATACAGAGCATGACTCTACAGCATTACATATGGCTGCCCTGAATCTAGCCCAGAAATGGCAAGCTCCAGTCATTGATGGAAGCCATGGTTGTGACAGGTGACAGGCACCCTGACAGATTCTCATCTCCGTGTTCCTGGACCCTTGTTACCTAATATTTTCTCTGTGGTCTTTGTATTATTGAAACAATTTTTTTTTGAAGAATCCTCTTAGAATATGATGCACTTCTGAACTTGAATGAAATCAAAATTCTGTTTTAATGGATATGTTTACAGTGTTGATTTTTTTCCATTTCTTTCAGAGGAAGGTTTACTGCTCCTCTCTGACCTCCTATGCGTTAGTGCATCAATATATTGTGCTTAATGGAGTACAGGGTCTCCCTAGGCTCAAGTTTACCACAGAAAAGTACTTGAGTCTCTTAGTTGTTGAACTCCTGGAAAACCATGTATTTATTTATTTGAGTGAGCTAATTTGTGAACTTTATTTTCTGCTCTAAGTTTCTTGAAAAACCTTCATTAAACTATACATTCAAAACTGTATAATTACACACGCAAAAAAGATTTGATTGGTGTAAGTCAGAGGTCCTAAATAACTTTACTTTAGGAAAAGTCAGTTTGACCCCAAAAGCAGGATGTTTCCATAACTAATAAGATTTATGATGAGGACATACAACTCAACGGCACAAGGTGGAAGGGAGGAAGCAGATTATCTTATCAATTTTTTTTTTTCTATGCAACTCTTTTGCATAAAAAATATTAGAAGATTAGACAATTAAAACTGTGTTAGACACAGCATATACTCATTTAATGTATATCTTAATCTAATAGATAGTATAATTTTCCATATATTTACCATATATTTACCATATATTTAACTTAAAATATTATAAGAATAACATTGTGCAAGAAACAGCATATACTAATTTATGGTATATCAGTGTTGCAACTAGAACCTTCAGGGCCCTGGTGCAAGAAACCATGAAGGGCCCCCCTGACCACTAGCGGGGCTCTTTCTTCCGGGCCCGGCACCCTTCCCACTAATACTGGGGCCCTTTATCCCCATCATGGGGCCCTTTATTATGGTCCTGCAGTGGGACCTTTCCATATGTTCTGCAGTGGGCCCACACTTTGCAACCTTTGCGACCCTGGTAGTTCCACCATTGATGTTAGTAGCTTTTTTTTTCTACAATTTTATTTGATTAATTGTTATTTTTTACAGTTTGTTTTAAGGAGCTTTGGGGAAATATCAGGGGTTCAAAAACTCCTGATGTTTCACCTTTGAGACAGAAAAAAGAGATTGAGGACACAGCCCTCAAACTCCATCACTGCAGCCTCAGCTGCACAAAATGAATGGACAGGAATAGCTCTGTACAGAGCTTCTTGTTCATTCACAAACCGAAGCTTAGTAAACACAGTTAACTATGCTTCAGTTATGAATGGAAACAGGAGCGATCAGTACCGATTACTCACCGTGTCCATTCAGAAAAGGAAGGGGCTGGTAAATGATATATTTACCAGTCCCTACCCTAAGGGCAGCAGGAGACAAGTGACCTGGATAGAAAGGCGGGTGGCATTTAGAGGAACCAATGTTCTCCATTCTCCTCCTGCAGGTGCTGAATACCTGTGGGAGGGAGAGGAGGAGAAGCTGGCTTTCAGCTGCTGCAAGAGGAAAATGGAGGGCATCAGCTCTACTATATGCTGCCATCCCTGACACTCCTATTCAGGTGTACAGGGGAGCCACACGGGCCCCCTGGGGCATTGAGTCAGTACACAATTGCGAGTCCTGTGACCCCTATAGTTACGCCCCTGTGGTATATCTTGAATTTGTTTCTGTTTTTTGAGGGACTACTATTATTATATTATACATTGATGGTTACCTTATGCTTGCTTGGAGGCTACTTTTGTTTTTCTTCTTGGGGGTTTCTGGGGTAAATCAATATCACTGACAGTTTGCAAAATTATGTTTTTTTGAGACATTGCATGATGTTTTATTTATATTTGATTTAAAATGTTTCACGTAAGCTCGGGAACCCTCTCTATACCTCCCTCTTCCCCTCTGTTTTCCCCCTTGGGTGAAGGTGGATGAACTTTGGATGCCTGATCTTCCTCTATTGGATCTATTTGCCCTCATCAAGTGGTTTCCTCTACGTTGATCTATGAATGGAATTCTATATTGTATCAATATTTTTTTTGATGTGTTTATGAACTTTATCCACTTCTATTTTTTGGATTTTTTTACATTTTCTTATGTATTATTTATGATCACTTTATGTCACTAATTATTGTATTTTTACACTTTTTTAAAATGGCTTATTTTAACCCTTTGAAAACACTGAAATGAAGCTTGAAGCAATCATGGGGTAACATTTAACAGCCCATTCTGTGTAACAAAATGATGCTTTCAGAATTGTATGCAGGCATAAAATTATATGGCTCAACTAAATGCTTTTATAACATAAAAGCAACTTGGAAAATAATCAGATGATGACTTATGATATATGCTGGGAAGCAATAAGTTTGATAATTGTGTGACTCTCTCCCTCTCTTTACTTTTATATTTTATTTTTCCCTACATACAGTACTTTGCCACCATTATTTCCCCCTTCTCTAGCCTGTCATTCCTTCTGTGTGGGCTTCAACATGTCCAAGCCTTGTACTGAAGAAAAACACACAACATTATTTTACCATGGCCATAATAAAATGGATTCTGCTTGTGGATTGTTGAGACTTGCGGTCCCCTGATTTGTTTACAGCTGTGCTAGTATTTGTCCTGCTTTGCATCACAGCCTTGCTCTTTTCTGTCCCTACAGCAGATTAAAAATGGTTGCTTCAACTAAATACTATGCTTTAGGGAAAGTTCAACACATGCTCACACTGCTGTTTTCATTTTGGAAAGGGCGGAAAGACCTTGTAAAAGTTTGAAAAAATCTCAAGTAGTATGAAGAAGCTTGTTATTGATTGAAAACATGCATACTTTGAGGAATAACACAACAAATATATATATTTTTTGTGTTGATCACTAAACGCCTTCCAAATTATGTCTCCAATGAATCAACCACTCTGCCATGAATTTTAACACCACTATATTGATTCAGTCATCACTGATGTCCACAGATGCCCTAACTGTCCTTATAATTGTAATGTTAATCCACATCAAGAGTGTTAGATTTTCATTGTATCCAAGGATTCTTTTGCCTATGCTAGTGCTGAAGGTTAAGATATTGATAAATGCTACAATCTATTTCCCCTTTTGACGTCTTTCTGAATAGAAAGGTGATTGTCATTTGTCAAGGACTTGACTCATTTCATTCTAAAGATAGCATACATACTATTCCTTAGGGAAATCTTTGGTTCGCTATCACAGTAATCACTAGTAGGTAAAAATAATCAAATGCTTCTCATATGTCCCAAATGAATACACATAAGTGTTTTCTTCTCCAAAGATCCTAACTAGGCCAAAGAAAACACATGCAGATTATCGAACAATTGATTGAACAACTAAAATGTGCGTGGACAACTTTAATTAAACAAAAGCTATGCAATCTAACAAGTTTACCGCAAATCTTCCTAGATCCATGAGTCACCTAGGTATCATTCCTCTAAGTCACCATAATATTATAATTATACAAATATTTCCTCTTCCTCTTCTGAGTCTTGCAGACAGTACATTTCAAATATAACATGTTTAATTGCCTAAGGGCCAGTGTGAAAAAAATAGTAGATATTTTTTCTGTGTTTAAAAAGTGCACTACCCTAGGAGAAGCCATATATACAGCCAAATGGTGTTTGATGAACATGTACTGAAACAAGAGGAACTTTGTCATTCTGTGAGCATGTATGTATATTATGAACTGTTTAACCTCTTCAATACTGGGCACTTTTACCCCTTTCCTGCCCAGGCCAAATTTCAGCTTTCAGCGCTGTCGCAATTTGAATGACAATTGTGCAGTCATGCAACACTGTACCCAAACTAAATCTTTATCATTTTGTTCACACAACTAGAGCTTTCTTTTGGTGGTATTTTGGGGTTTTAAATTTTTTTGCTAAATAAATGAAAAAAAGACAGAAAATTTTCTTATACAAAGGATTTTATTGAACATATCAATCAACATAGTGATACATATAGACACCAGAGGACACACCATGTATACAAATTTGCATAGATTATAAAGTTGCAAAGAATGGTAATCTAAAATAGCAGGATTAGCACTAGATTCCAAAATTACACTGAGAATCTTGTAAGATCAACATATACAGATAATACAACGAAATGCTAATTTCCACTAACTTTACAAATATATTTGCAAAACTTTATATAACCATTATGATAAAGAAAAAAAAGAAAGATAAAAAGAAAGATAAATGCAAAACGTAACTCGTCAATGTGGAATTAAAGAAGGGTGAGATATGTTCGTAAGTTGATTCTCATCATGTGTCAGAGCCCAGCAGAACATAGCCTGTAGGCTAGAGAGACCTAGAAAAGGGAAGGTAAAAAGAAGGAATAAGAGGAGAGAAGACCAGAAGAAGGGTAAAAAAGGTGAGTGGGACAAAGAATATAGAGAATAATCAGGGAAAAGAAAAGGGGGGGAGAGGGAAGTCTATGGGGTGAGAGGGGTGGAGACTTACTATAGAGAGAGTAATGCTGAGTCAAAACGGGAAGGGTGGGAATATGCCACCCATGGTTGCCAGGTCTGAAGAAATTTATCATGCGTATCTGATAATACGGCCGTCAGTTTTTCATTAATCATGATCTCATTTACACGGTTTTTAACTGCCTCAAAGCTGAGAGCGAAGACTGAAAATTTTGAAAAATAAATGTGTTTTCCTTTGTTTCTGTTATAACATTTTGCAAATAAATTATTGTTCTTCACAAATTTAGGCCAAAATGTATTCTACTGCATGTCTTTGGTGAAAATAACCCAAATTAGTGTATATTATTTAGTCTGTAGTAAAACTATAGAGTCCACAAACTATGGTATATATCTGAAAATTAATCAATCCTGATATACCGATGGCCTGTCTCATTTTTTGAGGCCCTATAATGCAAGGACAGTATAAATACCCCCCAAATTACCCTTTTTTTGGAAAGTAGAACATCCAAGGTATTTAGTAAGAGACATGGGAGGTTTTTGAAGTTGTAGTTTTTTGTCATCATTTTTTTGGAAAATTAAAAAAAAAATAATGTTCAATCTTTTATTTTTGTCACCAGTGCAGTACAGCGTCATAATATAACTGGTGCTGTGGTGATTTGGCATGGGCGAACAGTTCGGGCCAAACTTTGGTTGTTCGGATGTTCTGCAGAACACCGAACAATATGCGATGTTCGGGGCAAATTCGAAAGCAACCGGAACACCGTTAAAGGCTATGGGACATTAACATGAAAAATCAAAAGTGTTCATTTTAAAGGCTTATGTGCAAGTTATTGTCATAAAAAGTGTTTGGGGACCCCGGTCCTGCCCCAGGGGACATGTATCAATGCAAAAAAATGTTTCAAAAATGTCCGTTTTTTTCGGGAGCAGTGATTTTAATGATGCTTAAAGTGAAACAATAAAAGTGAAATATTTCTTTAAATTTCGTACCTGGGGGATGTCTATAGTATGCCTGTAAAGATGTAAAAAAGCATTTTTTCCGTGTTTAGAACAGTCCCTGTACAAATTTACATTTCTAAAGGAAAAAAAGTCATTTAAAAGTACTTACGGCTATAATGAATTGTCGGTCGTGGCAATACAGATAAAAGTCATTGAAAAAAAATGGCATGGGATCCCCCCAGTCCATTACCAGGCCCTTTGGGTCTGGTATGAATATTAAGGGGTACCCCGAACCAAAATTAAAAATGAAAAATTGCTTGGGGGTCCCCCCAAATTCCATACCAGGCCCTTCAGGTCTGGCATGGATATTAAGGGAAACCCCGCACCAAATTTTTTTAAAAAAATGGCGTGGGGGTCCCCTTCAAAATCCATACCAGACCCTTATCTGAGCATGCAACCTGGCAGGCCGCAGGAAAAGAGAGGGGACGAGAGAGCGCCCTCCTCCTGAAACGTATCAGGCCACATGCCCTCAACATGGGGAGGGTGCTTTGGGGTAGCCCCCCAAATGGTGATAAATATATTTTGGAGTAAGAAACAAGGATTAGTTTGTATGAAATATTGTTGTTGGTAATGGGTTAATATAGCTAGCTGTACACATATGACAGGCTTTAGATTGAGATCCTAATTCATTTAACAGTTCCTGTTGATCTGCAGGAATGTTAGGTGTGTATGATATGGGAGATGCTCTGCTATTTACCCGTCGTAAATTCAAATGCAAGGAAGAGATACCATCTGAGTTAAATACTGTAGTGGAGACCTGATGGGGCCGAATTCATTAGCTAGATAAAGGCCTTGTAGTCCCCTGTGTTAACCAACCATTATCCACTTCAAAGAAACATTTGATATGCAGAAAATATTTCTCAGATCTGTTCAGAAATGGACAATTTGCCCCGGCTATGATCTTGCATAGTTAAGTGCCCCATTCAAGAGAAGGTGATGACCTCCTCTTTAATTGAGCTCTCTTCTAACTAATTATCTCACCAAGGGAGGAGGTGCTAGTGAGGGGCTGAGCTATGCTAAATTAAGGGGAAGGAGAAATTGTCCAATCTTGAGGAGAAGGGTAACATTGTTCCACCAATCAGGGTGGCCCTGTTCAAGTCAATGAGAGATGGGCCTTTATTAGTGTAAGGTACACACAGGGAAGGCAGAAGGAGTCATGAGTCTGACGTGGGCCCACACACATCACTACTGGTAAATATCAGGTCAGCTCCCAGCACTTAAGGTATACCATGTCATATGTTTGTTTGCTGTTTGTATATTGATGTTTTGAGGAATATACTCTGTATTCTTTTAACCTAATATTTTCTTTCTTGGTATAGACTATAGATAGATGGCTGTATATTAGACTTTCACCAATAAATGTTGTTATTATGTTAAAGCTTTCACTTGTGGTCAAAGAACTCTCATTAAACCAACATCATATCTGAGAGATATTAAATCTCAAATATAATAAACGGGTAACAGACTGGAGATGATCTGGAACACACTCCGCCAGAAGTTATTTATACTATTGCAGGACCAAAGGATATGAAATAGGTTACCGATATGGCCTCCAGCACAAGGAAGATCGTGAGCTAAAAAAATAGGCCATACGGTAGAGAGTGAGGTACCATCTAGTGACATTTTTTGCACTAGTCCCCAAGGGTTGGCTCTTTGGGAGATGATATATGCATATCGAAGAGCAGAAAACCATTGGGAGTCTGTATAGGACTTTTAGAGGTATTTCTCACAGGCATGGATGGGGGAAGTTTTCGTAAACGTTGATTTTCCCTGTAGTGTATTGTAAAGCAATGAGATTCCATGAATTTTTTGGGGTTCTGGTGGTAGAATTGCCAGATCTTAAGATGGAAATACATTTGAGGCAGAGTGCAGATGGTCAACAGGTGTCTTATACTAAATATCGTAAACTAATCAGCTATGGACAGCTCAAATTCATTCTGCGTAACTTTCATGCTTTTAAGTGTGTCCATTACATACAGTTAGTCTACCCATCTTAGATTATAATGACTACAGGTGGTTAGATTAAGATGCGGTAATAATATATTAAATATTTCTATGGGAAACGTAATAAATTGGCCTCCTTTATGGTTGAGGTGGAAGTAATTAACATTCTTCAAGCCAATAGTGAAGCTTTAATTGTGAGAGGCTCTAATGCAGTGGTTCTCAACTCCTGTCCTTAGGACCCACTAACAGGCCAGGTTTGCAAGATAACTGAAATACATCACAGGTGATATAATTTGCTGCTCAGTGATTGCAGTATTCCAGTCTGCATCTCCCCAAGATGATACTTAAAAGCTGGCTTGTTCGTGGGTCCTGAGGACAGGAGTTGAGAACAGCTGCTCTAATGGAAGGGGTTTCAGTATATCAGCTAATCTAAAATTATTTTTTAATCATGTAAACAACAAATTAAAAATGGCTCCAGAACTAAAGAGGCTCCAGTTGGTGGATGGAAAAAATGGTTAAAAAAGTAATGTAAACTGAACTGAACTGAGCTGAAAACTAATGTAAACTGATGTACACTGAATCTGTTTTTTCTTTGAAAAAATGTGATTGAAGGGATGACGCCCATGTGAAAGAACCCTAAGAAAAGTGTGTAAGTGCGGATCTTGTGCTTTATTCACACTTCGAAGAGCAGGAAGCGTGTTCACACTCACTTTTTTTTACATGCATTTCCGTGTGGGATGCCCTATGCATGACAAACACACTAAAAATCTCCAGAACCTTTTCAGCCGTGGAGCGTTGCACATTTTTTTCAGGACGTGTTTTGATACATTTACAGTATGTTTGCGTTTGTGTGTTTCCAAAAGTGGAACTTCCACTTTAAGGCTTCCTCCCTGTCTCCTGTTTGTGAAACTGAGCTTTCAGGGAGTGGGGGGGGGCAGGTACCCGATTTTGACAGGTACCGGCTCCCACTTCCGTTCTGGTCACCTTAGGTGATCGGAAGCAGAAGTTCTCCCTCCCAAAATCTTCTGGGACACATGACAGGTCCTAGAAGACTTTGGGACCAATCACAGATGGCAGCTTCCGGCTGTGAATCTGCAAGCTGTCACAGCCGGGTGCCCATAGTAGAGTTGCCAGCACCACCGAGGGAGGACACGGGGAGAACACAGTGCGGGTGAGTGCACTGTCGGACAGGTGAGTGTCTGTTTATTAAAAGTCAGCAGCTACACTTTTTGTAGCTGCTGACTTTTAATAAACAAAAAATGATTGGAACTCCGCTTTAACAATTAAGGGCACTGTTAGTATGATGAGCATTTGCAGTGCATTTTTCATTAGCTTCCAAAATGCAAGGCAAAACGTGTTTCCTGTGCATTTGATTGCATGGTCAGAAAACACCATTTGTAAATAAGGGCAACTGGTATGTGTTACTTATTTCAGAGGTCACAGTTCCCAGCCAATGCTTTTATCTGCTTTTCTCTACAGAAGAACATAGTCATCTTTGTTTATGCATTATCTTTGATCGGCATTAAGGAGGAGGGAAGGATCAGGCCAAACTCTATTTGACCCTAACCTATGAGAAACTGTCATATAACAGCTGGCTGCCTGCCCAATCATCTGCAGCCAAGGAATTCTTTGCCCCTCAGCTGCACATAACAAAGCTGGTAACAACATTGTTTTAATATGGCCACATGAAACCTTAGCTCATCCCTAGTAAGCATCTGCGTTCTGGATTGAAATGCTGACTCAGATATAGCACAACCATACAAATCCTTGTGCCTGTGCAGTTTTTGCTTGTGTTAAAAATGTCTGATACAGATCAGCCTCCTGCTGCACTCTCTGACTTTGTGACATACTACAAAGTTACAATGATGAAGTAATCACTAGGGGAGAGGAGATAATGGAAATTCTTATTTGTGGTTGCTACAGACTGATGACATCATCTCAGTCCAGGCAAAGTCAATGACTGAAGCTTAAATGGTAACTCCATTTTTTATACAAAAGCTATTGGACCCCATCTCTCTCTCATCTGCCTTCAAAAGCATCCGATCAAGCCAAGATCAAACCAAAATCAGAAGTGACAAAATCCTTGTTGCTTCCAGTTTCTTACATCACAGAAGGGAGTTGGGTACAGACAGGGCCGCTGTTAGAAATCATGGGGCCCCGTACAGCCTACCTGACGTGTCCCCAATCCCACCCCCTCATCCTGCCCACCCGCCTAAAAAAAAATGCAACTTTGTTTGTGAAAGCAGAATTCTTCTACAAGCACTCTTATGGAATGCTGTGTAGCCCAATTAGAAGCCCTGGAAATGCTTGTTTCCATTTCTTGTCTTAGCACTAGATCCAATCACCAGCCATCTGTGAAAAAACAGGATCTAGCGCTAAGCCCAGATGCTATCACAAGGGATGTTGATCCCAAAAAAATAAAAAGGAAAATGTAAAAAAAGTTTATAAAAAAATAAAAAATATATATAAATATATTTTTTTAAGTGGCTCAAATTCGGAAGTCCCGAACACATATGTAAACAGCAATCAGACCATACAAGTATCACTGCAAATGTCAGAGTGAGAGCAATAATTCTAGCATCAAACCTTCTGTTTACTTATAAATTGTAACCTGTAAAGGCTTTTAAAGTGTCGCCTATGAAGATTTTTAGGTACCGTAGTGTGTCGCCGGTCCACGGGCGTATGCAATTTTAAAGAAGGACATGTTAGGCTTCTATTTGCTTGGTGTAACATCATTTATTTTATTAAAATATTGGGTATTATATTGTGTTTGTGTGCACTAAAACTCATTAAAGTGTTCTTTTTACTTCAATTTGCATTTTAAAAATGGCTGCACAAATTTCATGCAACATAAAAAATTGCAACTACCATTTTATTCGCCAGTGTCTCTGCTTTCAAAAAATATACAATATGTGGGGGTTCCGAGTAATTTTCTAGCAAAGGAATGCAGATTTTTACATGTATGTGAGAAGTGTCACAATTGGCCCAGGGGTCAAGTGGTTAAAACATCCAAAACCACTTTAGTTTTACTTCAGTTTCCAGGTTTAAGGCTGGGTTCACACTGGTGCGACACGACAGCCGTCCTACTTTGGATCCGACTTTGCCCTGCGACATGAAGCCGGCATGTGTCCGACTTTCAATGAACGGGGATCCGACTTGGATCCCCGCCAATGCCCGACACTGTGTTTGGTATGAATCTTTAGGGGGAACTCCGCGCCAAATTTTAAATAAAAATCCGGCATGGGTTCCCCCTCCAAGAGCATACCAGGCCCTTGGGTCTGGTATGGACCTTGAGGGGAACCCCCTACGCCGAAAAAACGGCGTGGGGGGTCCCCCCCAATCCATACCAGACCCTTATCCGAGCACGCAGCCCGGCCGGACAGGAATGGGGGTGGGGACGAGCGAGCGCCCCCCCCCCTCCTGAACCGTACCAGGCCGCATGCCCTCAACATGGGGGGTTGTTGCCTTGGGGGAGGGGGGCGCGCTGCGGCCCCCCCACCCCAAAGCACCTTGTCCCCATGTTGATGAGGACAAGGGCCTCTTCCCGACAACCCTGGCCGTTGGTTGTCGGGGTCTGCGGGCGGGGGGCTTATCGGAATCCGGGAGCCCCCTTTAATAAGGGGGCCCCCAGATCCCGGCCCCCCACCCTATGTGAATTGAGTATGGGGTACATGGTACCCCTACTCATTCACCTAGGGAAAAAGTGTCAATTTAAAAAAAAAACACTACACAGATTTTTAAAGTATTTTATTAGACAGCTCCGGGGGTCTTCTTCCGACTTCGGGGGTCTCTCCGGTTCTTCTCCGCGCTCTCCGGGTCTTCTGCCGGGCTCCTCCGCTCTCTTCTGCTCTTTTGCCGCTCTTTTGCTTAAGCAGAGGAGTCCGGTCTTCAGTCTTCTGCCCTCTTCTCTTCTCCTGATGTTGACACGACGCTCTCTCCGGCTAGAATGCTCTCTGTGCGCTCTGCTCTGACTTATATAGGCGGTGACCCCGCCCCCTTATCCCGTCACAGTCCCTGGGCATGCTGGGACTGTGACGTTTTAGGGGGCGTGGTCATCACCCGATGACCACGCCCCCTAAAACGTCACAGTCCCAGCATGCCCAGGGACTGTGACGGGATAAGGGGGCGGGGTCACCGCCTATATAAGTCAGAGCAGAGCGCACAGAGAGCATTCTAGCCGGAGAGAGCGTCGTGTCAACATCAGGAGAAGAGAAGAGGGCAGAAGACTGAAGACCGGACTCCTCTGCTTAAGCAAAAGAGCGGCAAAAGAGCAGAAGAGAGCGGAGGAGCCCGGCAGAAGACCCGGAGAGCGCGGAGAAGAACCGGAGAGACCCCCGAAGTCGGAAGAAGACCCCCGGAGCTGTCTAATAAAATACTTTAAAAATCTGTGTAGTGTTTTTTTTTTAAATTGACACTTTTTCCCTAGGTGAATGAGTAGGGGTACCATGTACCCCATACTCAATTCACATAGGGTGGGGGGCCGGGATCTGGGGGCCCCCTTATTAAAGGGGGCTCCCGGATTCCGATAAGCCCCCCGCCCGCAGACCCCGACAACCAACGGCCAGGGTTGTCGGGAAGAGGCCCTTGTCCTCATCAACATGGGGACAAGGTGCTTTGGGGTGGGGGGGCCGCAGCGCGCCCCCCTCCCCCAAGGCAACAACCCCCCATGTTGAGGGCATGCGGCCTGGTACGGTTCAGGAGGGGGGGGGCGCTCGCTCGTCCCCACCCCCATTCCTGTCCGGCCGGGCTGCGTGCTCGGATAAGGGTCTGGTATGGATTGGGGGGGACCCCCCACGCCGTTTTTTCGGCGTAGGGGGTTCCCCTCAAGGTCCATACCAGACCCAAGGGCCTGGTATGCTCTTGGAGGGGGAACCCATGCCGGATTTTTATTTAAAATTTGGCGCGGAGTTCCCCCTCAAGAACATCTGAGCACAAGTCGCATGCCGAAGTCGGATCATGCAAGACGGCAATCCGACTTTGATCCGACTTCAATGATAGTCAATAGGCTGAAGTAGGATCAAAGTCGGACCAAAGTAGTACAGGGAGCATTTCTAAAGTCGGAACGACTTGTGTCGGACCAGTTAGGACGGCTCCCATAGGGAAACATTACATTTCACACGTCATGCGACATGAGCTCCCAATGTCGGAGCGTTTGTCGGACCAGTGTGAACCCAGCCTTAGGCTGGGTTCACACTGGTCCGACAAACGCTCCGACATTGGGAGCTCATGTCGCATGACGTGTGAAATGTAATGTTTCCCTATGGGAGCCGTCCTAACTGGTCCGACACAAGTCGTTCCGACTTTAGAAATGCTCCCTGTACTACTTTGGTCCGACTTTGATCCTACTTCAGCCTATTGACTATCATTGAAGTCGGATCAAAGTCGGATTGCCGTCTTGCGTGATCCGACTTCGGCACGCGACTTGTGCTCAGATGATCTTGAGGGGGAACTCCGCGCCAAATTTTAAATAAAAATCCGGCATGGGTTCCCCCTCCAAGAGCATACCAGGCCCTTAGGTCTGGTATGGATCTAAGGGGAACCCCTACGCCAAAAAATCGGCGTGGGGTCCCCCCTAAAATCCATACCAGACCCTTATCCGAGCACGCAGCCCAGCCGGTCAGGAATGGGGGTGGGGACGAGCTGGCGGCCCCCCCCCTCCTGGACCGTACCAGGCCGCATGCCCTCAACATGGGGGGGTGCTTTGGGGCATGGGGGGCGCAGTGTGGCCCCCCACCCCAAAGCACCTTGTCCCCATGTTGATGAGGACAAGGGCCTCTTCCCGACAACCCTGGCCGTTGGTTGTCGGGGTCTGCGGGCGGGGACTTATCGGAATCCGGGAGCCCCCTTTAATAAGGGGGCCCCCAGATCCCGGCCCCCCACCCTATGTGAATAAGTATGGGGTACAGCGTACCCCTACCCATTCACCTAGGGAAAAAGTCAATTTAAAAAAAAAAACACTACACAGATTTTTAAAGTATTTTATTAGACAGCTCCGGGGGTCTTCTTCCGACTTCGGGGGTCTCTCCGGTTCTTCTCCGCGCTCTCCGGGTCTTCTGCCGGGCTCCTCCTCTCTCTTCTGCTCTTTTGCCGCTCTTTTGCTAAAGAGGAGGAGCCCGGTCTGCTGCCTTCTTCTCTTCGGGGGTCTCTCCGGTTCTTCTCCACGCTCTCCGGATCTTCTGCCGGGCTCCTCCGCTCTCTTCTGCTCTTTTGCCGCTCTTTTGCTAAAGCGGAGGAGCCTGGTCTTCAATCTTCAATCTTCTGCCTTCTGCCCTCTTCTCCTGATGTTGACACGACGCTCTCTGGGGCTAGAATGCTCTCTGTGCGCTCTGCTCTGACTTATATAGGCGGTGACCCCGCCCCCTTAAGCCGTCACAGTCCCTGGGCATGCTGGGACTGTGACGTTTTAGGGGGCGTGGTCATCACCCGATGACCACGCCCCCTTATGCCGTCATAGTCCCAGCATGCCCAGGGACTGTGACGGCTTAAGGGGGCGGGGTCACCGCCTATATAAATCAGAGCAGAGCGCACAGAGAGCATTCTAGCCCCAGAGAGCGTCGTGTCAACATCAGGAGAAGAGGGCAGAAGGCAGAAGATTGAAGATTGAAGACCAGGCTCCTCCGCTTTAGCAAAAGAGCGGCAAAAGAGCAGAAGAGAGCGGAGGAGCCCGGCAGAAGATCCGGAGAGCGTGGAGAAGAACCGGAGAGACCCCCGAAGAGAAGAAGGCAGCAGACCGGGCTCCTCCTCTTTAGCAAAAGAGCGGCAAAAGAGCAGAAGAGAGAGGAGGAGCCCGGCAGAAGACCCGGAGAGCGCGGAGAAGAACCGGAGAGACCCCCGAAGTCGGAAGAAGACCCCCGGAGCTGTCTAATAAAATACTTTAAAAATCTGTGTAGTGTTTTTTTTTTAAATTGACACTTTTTCCCTAGGTGAATGAGTAGGGGTACCATGTACCCCATACTCAATTCACATAGGGTGGGGGGCCGGGATCTGGGGGCCCCCCTTATTAAAGGGGGCTCCCGGATTCCGATAAGCCCCCTGCCCGCAGACCCCGACAACCAACGGCCAGGGTTGTCGGGAAGAGGCCCTTGTCCTCATCAACATGGGGACAAGGTGCTTTGGGGTGGGGGGGCCGCAGCGCGCCCCCCTCCCCCAAGGCAACAACCCCCCATGTTGAGGGCATGCGGCCTGGTACGGTTCAGGAGGGGGGGGGCGCTCGCTCGTCCCCACCCCCATTCCTGTCCGGCCGGGCTGCGTGCTCGGATAAGGGTCTGGTATGGATTGGGGGGACCCCCCACGCCGTTTTTTCGGCGTAGGGGGTTCCCCTCAAGGTCCATACCAGACCCAAGGGCCTGGTATGCTCTTGGAGGGGGAACCCATGCCGGATTTTTATTTAAAATTTGGCGCGGAGTTCCCCCTCAAGATTCATACCAAACACAGTGTCGGGCATTGGCGGGGATCCAAGTCGGATCCCCGTTCATTGAAAGTCGGACACATGCCGGCTTCATGTCGCAGGGCAAAGTCGGATCCAAAGTAGGACGGCTGTCGTGTCGCACCAGTGTGAACCCAGCCTTATTGTCAAATCTTAATTAAACAAGCTGAAGTTAGAAGCTAATTGGCTACCATACACAGCTGCACCAGATTCTGAGTGCTCCAGTTTGACACCACATTCACACTACAGCGTTTTGAATCACGGGCAGATCTGCCCACGATTTGAGAGCGCTGATGTATGAATGGCAAAATGCGGAACTCACATTTGAGATGCCATTCATTTGAACGACACCTCAAATCGCGATGCGGTTATGTCGCGATTGTCGCACGATAAACCGTGTTGCAATCACAGCAACCCGCATCGTGGGACGCATGTGGCCCCAAAGTAGCTCCTGAACTATTTTTGGGTGACATGCCTCCCGCAATAGGGGTTGCCGCACATTTTATCGCGTGACAATTGCGGCAGACCTTTGAGGTGTCATTCAAATGATTGGCATCTCAAATGTGAGTTCCGCGTTTTGTCATTCGCACATCAGGGCTGTCAAATTGCGAGCAGATCCGTGGCAGATCTGCCCGTGATTCAAACGCTGTAGTGTGAATGCAACCTTAGTAAATCGCTGTCTCTGTTTGCTCTCAAATGGTGAAAACTGCAGGAATAGAGTATTCTTTATCTTATAGAATGGGTGATGTTCGATGGTCTGTATTGTTTTTTATAATGTCATATACTTCCAAATAGCATGAAAAGATTGAATGTAGAAAACCTGCTGAGAAGATTCACACTGAGTTATTGAAACTTGAGAGGTGACAAAACCTGAAAGGCAATATATCCGGTAGTTGTAAAATAATTCTCTCTAAACAATAACATTACTTATACATTCTTACCTAACTGAAGGGGAAATATCTAAAGAGTCTGCACCTGAGATGCTGTAACTTTAAGAGGTACACCTCCGAGCAGCAAGTCGAGATGTAATTAGAGAGCAGACTGCACCATGAGTGTCACGGGAAATGACATGTTGCCATGATTGATTACATTTATTTCAACTGGAGACGCTTGACAGTTTGCAGTCATAATTCATAAAAATATATTGGGCAATAAGAGCTTTATTCTGCTAAGTAAACTTTCCAGGGATGAAACCTGTAGAGAGATGAAGCAACCGAATGCTAGGATCAAGTTCTTACAAATTCCTCATACAGAATGCATTTGAAAATATATTTTAGAGGGGAATGGGAATTTAAATGTCAGAGTGTAACATTTATTACATGAAATATTAAAAATTGCATTCTGAAGTCCCTGTAATATATTTTGGCACAAGAATTTTTATTAGGATGTTCAAAACACCTTTATTTTCACTTACTGTAAGGTAACTGCAAAAAAACAAAGTTTAGGATTATTATGATTTATAAAAATAATGAAAGTTGTTTCTGAAAGCAGCAGTGCCTGGCCCATCTGCTGCTGGGATATAAATAATCCTGAAAGGGTGGCATATTTTAATATACTGTTAAGCAGAATGTGAAATGTGCTTTTTTGCAGTGTATCATTCTTGTTTTCTTTTGTTATGTCTTTTGGACCTTTAGGCCCCTTTCACGCGAAGGGTCCAGTCAAGTCCACCTGTAAGTTTTTCAGCCAGATCTGATCACACGGTCCATTCACCCCTATGAACCCGGAGGGTGTAAACGGACTTGTATCTGTTTACACCCACCTACCTCTGATCCAAACTGGTCTGCTAAAAAAAAGGAAGGAGATCTGTCCTCTTGTGTCTAGGTGGATCTGATTGGAGGACAGTTGGGTGTAAACAGATGACGGAGTCCGTTTACACCTGGCCATCCAAAGACCTAAGCATGCTCTGTCCATGTCCACTCTGCATAAACTGAGCAGGCGTGGATCTGTCATCCACCCACTCTGCTCTGATCAGTGGACAGATCCCCTGCTGATCAAAATTGAGTCTGCCGCGTGTGAAAGGGGCCTTAAGTATATGCAAAGCTTTTTTTTAATTTTTTGGTTAGAGTAAAGAATGATTAAAACACCTGAGATTTAGGGGGATTTTATATGAGTCCCATACCAAAGATTTCACTTGACATTGTGTTCTATGGCAACACAGTGGCTCGTGGACTTGGTGCATCATCTTCAAGCAGGGCACAGGAATCTGACAGTATCATTTTACACAGACAGGGTGTCTTTGGGGGTGAAAGGAAGAGTGGCAAAGAACAGAGTGACATGGTATGTCATCCTTAAAATAGAAGTATGGGATTTGTGATTTTTCCTGAATCTTATTTATCTAGGTGGATGCAGCATCGGTCCGATGCAGCATCTGTCCCTTGGCTCCTCTAACAGTGAGAACTGAGCGATCAAACATCGCTGATCGCTTGGTTCTCACAGCTCCCTGAGCAAAGAGCTGGTGACTGTCAGTCACCGGCACTCTGCTATGCCCCCCTGCACTTACTGGAGTTCTGGGCTGTGGGAGCAGCTGGCTCAGGCTCTCAGTGGCTCGCTGAGAAGCTGAGCCGAGTTCTCATCCAGGCATGTGGGTGAATCCCGACCATATGGTCTTGATCCTTCCCAAGCCTGGACCAGCTCTGTGATGTCAGCCCAAAGTGGGCTTAAACCCACTGTGATGAAAATGGATCAAAGTAGTGCAGAACTAACTGCACTCCTGTGATTCACAGGAGAAGTACGACCAAACAACCTTTGGCTGTACTTCTCATTTAAGCTGCCAGCAAATTTCCTCCTCTTCCTCACCACCAGCAGCATCCCAACATTCCCCCCCCCCCTCACCACCAGGACACTAACCCTCCTCCTCACCACCAAAAGCCCAGCCCACCTCCCTTCTCCTCATATTCCTCCTGTGCCACCAGTTGCATCACGGCATAACACATGCTGATGGAGGGCAGGAACAGTATTTTGTGCAAGATGATGGTTGCCGACCATCGCAGATCAGGGTGATTGGGGACATTTTTTTCTTCCATCCCTCCACTCCATTAAGCTTATACAATAAAAAAGGCCTAAAATAAAAAAAAGAACTGCAAGGATCTGTGGACTGGCCCCGGAGGAAAGAACAGCAAAATAATTTCACTGACTCTAAATAGCCAGTTGGTGGGGCTATGGTGGGATTAGCAGAAGAGGAAGGGAAGGGTGCATGAACAGCACCATAAAGGAAAATGGCTGCTATGCACCCTGGAGGAGGAGAAGAAAATTGTGAATTAGCAGTCTTCATAAATGGCAGGTATGTGCGGGGGAGGTGGAGGAAAGGACATGTTAGCAGTCCTTAAACAATGATCCCTGAGAAACAGGAAGAAAAGAGAGCATGAACAGCAGTAAAGACATGACTGCTTTGTACTCTACAGGCAGGAGAGGGCAAAAAGGACCACCTTATGTAAGATTCTTTGGTCTTCTACTTGCTCAAGAATGATGATAGCTTGACTTTCACTGGCTAATATGATCTGCAGCAGGGGCGTTGATAGGTCTGCAAAAGATCTGGGGCTAGAGCCCAAAGCAGTGGTCACCAACCTTTTTGCAGGCCGGGGGGGGGGGGGCTCGTGCTTCAATCATCACAGCAAAGTGGTTGATATGGTGTCAGGGTGATTGAAGTGCATTATTTCTATTGTTACATTGTAATATATAATGAAGTGGTTCAGCAACCTGGGCGTATCACTTGCCACGTCGCCTGCCACCAGATGCAACTTGTCACTTGTCAACGTCACCTGGAAACAGATGTGGATTGTCACTTGCCACCCTCGCCTGGCATCAGATGTGGAATGTCATGTGCCACCGTCGCCTGGCACCAGATGTGGATTGTCACATCTCCTGCCACCAGATGCAGCTTGTCACTTGCCACCGTTGCCAGGCAGCAGATGTGGATTGTCACTTGCCACGTCACCTGCCACCAGATGTGGATTGTCATTTGCCACGTCACCTGCCACCAGATGTGGATTGTCACTTGCCACCAGATGTGGATGATCACTTGCCACGTCACCTGCCACTATTTGCGGATTGTCACTTGCCATGCCAGCCAGTGCCACCAAATGTGCATTGTCACTGCATTGGTGGCAGGCTGGCAGCACTGGTCTATTTAGCACAGAGACAGGTGCAGTTGTCGGCAGAACCATCTTAATAGCATCATGGGCCCTGGGCAAAGTAATGCACTGGGGCCCCTAAAAGCCTGACCCAATTTACCCACCTACTTTCAAGAATGAAAGTATAAATAGTTGATATATTTGAACATACTGTATATATATTAGTACTTTCAGTAAAATTGTTTTTAAAACAATAAAAAAAACATGCCATAAATCAAAGAGCACATGTATAGACCAGCGTTTCTCATCCTTTCATCGACCTGTTTTTTTCAAGAGTCCTTCACATGTGTGGATTGGGGGAGTAAGACCATGCAGTTGAGCCGCCCCATACCACATAGTGGCAAATTATACAACCAGTTGCATTTGGTGGGCACTACCAAATGGAACCAATTCAAATAAAAAGGGTCCGTGCTGCAACTTTCCCACAACCAAGTGGAATGCACATGGTTGTGGTAGTGTTAATGAATCATTTAGGGGGTTAACACAGGTGGTGAAGAGGTGACATATTGCCTCCTCCCCATCTGTCAAATATCTCTGAAAATTCATGTGATCTGTCCAATTCCTGCTGTGTGGCTGCTGAAGCAGCCAAAGCAGGCATTGGCTAGATCGCAAGGTGGCAGGGCAAAGTCATTGACCTCAAGCATATGTGAGTGAGATATTGAGTAACAGGATCGGCACAGTGAAAGTGCAGTGTGTGCATCAGTTTCCAGCCACAGACTCACAGCTGGGCGGTGGGTAGAAGCCGAGCCGCTGAAACTGGCAATGATCAGTTTACAATTTGGAGGTCATGGCAGGCAACAGATACTGGTGCCCGTTGCTAACAAAACTACAGTTAAAGTTACTTCCCAGCCAGCAAAAAACTTTCACAAACGAAAAAGGAGAAAAAAATGTAAATAAATAAAAAATATATTATTAAAAAAAAAAAAAAAAACATAAATACATATGATAAATCAATTAAATTGAATTGAATAATGAAATAAATAAAATTAAATCAGATTGAATTAAATTCAATTAAATCAAATTGATCTAAATTGAAAGTCCATGAATAATACAACTGAAATGTTACACTTTGCATATTAATGTGTAAAAAGACATTTGTCCCTGCAAGCAGCCAACCAAGTGTGTCCCAGAGAGTCCACGAGCAATTCGCCACAACATATACTGAGCTTTTACAGGAACTGCAAACAGAAAGTGCAAGGTAGCCAAAGCTCAAATAAAAAAAAAAAAAAAAAAGAAGAGAATTCACTTTATAAAAATAATGATAGTCCAATATCATATTCAGGTTGCTCTTATGTGTGTGCAGAACTTAGGATCCCCAGATGGATGGCTCAGCAGGTCTCCTGGCCACTGAGACATTTGACCTGATGAAGGGATCCTGCGTGGCTCCGACACTTCGCTTCTATTTATTTTTTTGATACTATGTGATTAAAATTTTGGACTCAATTTTGGAGATCCGGGTGTGCTGGTGACTTCCTTCTCATGATTGTAGTCGGTTCCAGCCATTGGTCATTTCAGCACCCAATTTAAGATACAGCCATTTGTGCAGGTACGTGTGAGTTGGGAGTATTGCATTAGAGAGCCACATTGCCAACACCGGGGATGTCAGGGGAATCTGAGTGTATGTGAGATACCTGTCAGCAGTCGCCAGGTCAGTGTCAGGAGCCACCAGATCCCACCTATCCACGAAGGGCTCCACTGAAGAATGGACTGAACAGACCATCAGGGGAGGATCAATAAGCAGTCATTACAGGACACAGGGGCTGCTGGGAGACCGTTTATGTGAGGAAAGCTCCGCTAATGTATAGACCAGACAGGACACGTCTGTTCTGAGTAAGGGCAGGAGAGCGGTGATGAGGGGCAGAGCGGAGAGAGATGATGTCATCTCTGCTCGTCCGCCCGCTTGCTTCTCTCATCCGCCTGCCTGGCTCTCTCATGCAGCCCGCCACACTCATGGCCAGGCTGCAGAGAGGCCATGGCCCACTGGTTAGGCAGGGACCCCTGTAGTAAGAGACTCAGGGCTATAGCCCCAATAGCCGCCCCCTAGCGATGCCACTGATCTGAAGCTCTAACATTTACAGTGCCTTGAAAAAGTATTCATACCCCTTGAAATTTTCCACATTTTGTAATGTTACAGCCAAAAACGTAAATGTATTTTATTGGGATTTTATGTGATATACCAACCAAGTGGCACATCATTGTGAAGTTGAAGTAAAATGATAAATGGTTTTCAACATTTTTTACAACTAAATATGTAAAAAGTGTGGCGTGCATTTGTATTCAGCCCCCTTTTCTCTGATACCTCTAACTAAAATCTAGTGGAACCAATTGCCCTCAGATGTCAGCTAATTAGTAAATAGAGTCCACCTGTGTGTAATTTAATCTCAGTATAAATACAGCTGTTCTGTGAAGCCCTCAGAGGCTTGTTAGAAAACCTTACTGAAAAAACAGCATCATGAAGGCCAATAAACACACCAGACAGGTCAGGGATAAAGTTGTAGAGAAGTTTAAAGCAGGGTTGAGTTATAAAAAATCTCCCAAGCTTTGAACAATTCATGGAGCACTGTTCAATCCATCATCTGAAAATGGAAAGAGTATGGCACAGCTGCAAACCTACGAAGACACCTAAACTGACAGGCTGGGCAAGGAGAGCATTGATCAGAAAAGCAGCCAAGAGGCCCATGGTAACTCTGGAGGAGCTGCAGAGATCAACAGTTCAGGTGGGAGAATCCGTCCACATAACAACGATTAGTTGTGCACTCCACAAATCTGGTCTTTATGAAAGAGTAAGGAAAAAAAGCCATTGTTGAAAGAAAGCCATAAGAAGTCCTGTCTGCAGTTTGCGAGAAGCCATGTGGGGGACACAGGAAACATGTGGAAGAAGGTGCTCTGGCCAGATGAGACCAAAATGTAACTTTTTGGCCTAAAAACAAAATGCTATCTGTGGAGGAAAACTAACACTGCACATCACCCTGAACACACCATCCCCACGGTGAAACATGGTGGTGGCAGTATCATGTTGTGGGGATGCTTTTCTTCAGCAGTGACAGGGAAGATGGTCAAAGTTGATGGAAAGATGGATGGAGCCAAATACAGGACAATCTTAGAAGAAAGACTGTTAATAGTCTGCAAAAGACTTGAGACTGGGTTGGAGGTTCACCTTCCAGCAGGTCAACAACCCTAAACATACAGCCAGAGCTACAATGGAATGTTTTAGATCAAAGCACATTTATGTGTTAGAATGACACAAAGTCCAGACCTAAATCCAATTGAGAATCTGTAGCAAGACCTGAAAATTGCTGTTCACAGACGCTCTCTATCCATTCTGACAGAGCTTGAGCTATTTTGCAAAGAAGAATGGGCAAAAATGTCACTCTCTAGATGTGGAAAGTTGATAGAGACATACCCCAATAAGACATGCAGCTGTAATTGTAAGGAAAGGTGGTTCTACAAAGTATTGACTTATTGTATTGAATACAAATGTACGCCACACTTTTCAGATATTTAATTTGAAAAATTTGAAAACCATTTTTCATTTTTTCCTTCCATTTCACAATTATGTGCCACTTTGTATTGGTCTATCACATAAAATCCCAATAAAATACTGTTACATTTTTAATTGTAACATGACAAAATGTGGAAAATTTTAAGAGGTATGAATAATTTTTCAATGGACTGTATGCCTGTCACACACATTCAGTTATTTTTTCCTTCAACCCAGAGATTACTGTACTAACTGAGCGCTCTTAGTGCAGTGTTTTGTCCCGCTGTCCTATTGCGATCTGACAGGGAGACTGCCCCCCCCATCAGAACTCACTAATTAGCGTTGGCAGCCATTGGCTGTGAGTGCTGATCAGATGCTGGTTTTCCAGCAAGTTCCTTCATCAAAAAGCTTGTCCTTAGACCAGCTTCTGTCAGAAGGACGCTTGTACACATGCTCCAAATTTCAGTTGGTTCCTGCTGAACTGGCCGATATACGGACCATGTGTACTCAGCTTAAGGATATATTTACAAAGTAGTAAAGTTGACATTTATTGAACATTAACTAGAGGTCAATATTTCTGGTGCATGTTTTTAAAATGACAGGAATTTTTTTCACTTCTAGTAAATGCTTGATCGAAGTCATATTCATTGCTTTAAAACTGCCCTTTAAGGCCTCATGCTCAAGGGCGTTATAAAAAACGAGCTGTAAAGCTAGTACCGACGCCAGGAAAAAAGCCACATTAAAAACGTGATTTTATCAGCGTTTTGCATTGGCGTCAATACGCGTTTAGCTGTGCTAGCTTTCAGCCGCGTTTCTCTGCCTCTGTTCAAAATCAATGGTTTCCTATGGGATGTCATTGATTTGAATAGAAGTCGCACCAGAAATCGGATCATGATGATCCAACTTGCGCAGAGAGGAGAAGAACTGGAGAGGGAGAAGGACTGGCAGAGGGAGAAGACATCGCCAGAAGAGGGAGAAGAGCCGGAGAGGGGAGAAGAAATCAGAAGAGGCGCCAAAGCTGCCCTAATAAAATACTTTACCTGTGTACTGTGTTTATTTTTGAAACTTTTTTTTTTAGGCGACTGGGTAGGGGTACAATGTACCCCATACTCATTCACATAGGGTGGGGGGTCGGAATCTGTGGGCCCCTTGTTAAAGGGGGCTTCCAGATTCCGATAAGCCCCCTCGCCTGCAGACCCAGACAACCAACGGCCAGGGTTGTCGAGAAGAGGCCCCTGTCCTCATCAACATGGGGACAAGGTGCTTTGGGGTGGGGGCGCAGGGTCCCCCTGCCCCAAAGCACTCACGACGCATGTTGAGGGCATATGACCTGGTATGATCCAGGAGGGGGGAGCGCTCACTCGTCCCCACCCCCTTTCCTGACCTGCCGGGCTGCGTGCTCGGATAAGGGTCTGGTATGGATTTTGAGGGGGATCCCGTGGCGTAGGGGTTTCCTCTTAAAATCCATACCAGACTGAAGGGTTTGGTATCGTCCTGGGGGGGAACCCACTCCAATTTTTTTTTTCATTTTGGCGGGAGTTCCCCTTCAAGATCCTCAGCACACTAGTCACACCGCAAGTCGGATCATCATAATCCGACTTCTGGTGCGACTTCTATTCAAATCAATGGCATCCCATAAGGAACCATTGATTTTTAATAGAGGCAGAGAAATACCTGACGAGGCTTAACACTCTCTTTACAGCATTAAGCCTTGTTTAACAGCTTTTACCGGCTTGGATTTTTTCCATTCTAGCGTGGAGCCTCAGAATGGTGCTAGTCCTGGGTTTTTTTTGGAGCTTAAAAACGCCTATGCCACTTACATCTTAAAAACTTCAGTGTGGGCATGAGGCCATAGAATAACATGGAGAGGCATTTTTAAGCTGTACAAAACGCTCCTAAAAGCGGCTATAAAAACGCCCATGGGCATGAGGCCTAAAGGTTTAACTTTCCCAACAGTTCATTTAATGAAAATGAAAGTTTTATGGTTTGTGTAGATATCAAGAACTAATCTAAACCTAAACCAATACAATAAACTTCATTTTTAGTTGTAATGTATTGCTGGCTTGTGAAATATAACAAATGTTTTAACAATATTTTAATCTTTGAATAATATAGGTACCTATCAGTCCCCAACGTAGTGCCGACTGCTAATTTACCTAGTGTTTCTAAACAAATGTTCTCTTCTTTGCTTTGGTAGAAACCTCTACAGTGAGGTTGATTCATACCGTAGATGTGTCTACTACATGAGCGTATAGAGATTCCTGTCCTTTGAAATTCAATATAAAGAAATTGGACAAAGCTGCAACAATTCATCCGGCAATGTATTTTTGTGTTTCCTGTTTTGATAAATTGACTATTTAAACCATGCAAACTGATTGTCAAATAGTATATGGGGCACTTGCAGCTACTATCTGTCTATTTATTTATTTTATTACAGACCTTTGTAATAATAAAAAAGTCACAGGTTATTGATTAAATGCTCATCAAATGGAATAATGAAAGTAAATCAATGGTTATAAGTATGAGGTTATAGAATATTCTTTTTGAGCTTACATTATGTTTGAGACTAAACTATACACTCACATATTCACACTTGGTATTAGGTATGCATACACTCAATATTGTAAGCAAACATTGTAATTCTGTCAGAAAGTAATTGACCACAGGAAAATGTAATAACAGTTTGCAAGGTATTGGGGGAAAAAAGAATTTGGAAACAAATAGTGCACTATAATATATTCATGAGTTACAACATTGCCTCTTTTCTACCCAAACTATTAAATCATAGACACTGCAGTCAGTCAATGTTTAATTCTGGCATTATGGAAGCTGGGAGCCGGTCTGTTCTAAATTTCAATTAGGTGGTGCAACTGAAAATGTGCAGAAGGAATGAAGCCTAAACCAAATTTACAATACAATGAGTTCAAGGCACCTCTGTAGAACCACAGAGCAGCTGAACTCAGAGAAGTAACAGTAAATTACAAACGCAGTAAAAGGGCTGTAAATGCAAATCCTAATTCAAGTCCCTAAGAATCTCTGACCAATGTGACTCTGTGAAAGTAATCACATACATCAGTTGGCATATTTGAATTGCAGGTAGAGACTAACATAGGAGCATTGCAATATATTTACATATTTCCTAGAAAAGGGGGCTTAAAGGATTTCACACTTTCAATAAAATGAAGAGCCCTATAAAAATGCTCCTGTTATTAAACAGTAGTGATATGTGATACTCCAAAGGAGGATGTTAGATAGTATAAGCACTGCCCTTGTTTTTTCAGTGATTAAAACAGATTCCAGGCAAAAATTACAACATATAAATTAAACGATAAAATAACAATTCACTCCCCCCCTCCCCTCTCAGGGTACACCCCTGAGTGGACGGTTAATGGCATTTTTGACTCTACATTCCTTATTGTTGAAAAGTACAATACAACCTGTACCTGCTCTTCTTCTATTTACACATTTACTCTCATGTATTTACCCGTCAAAGCAAGCGGGTCCTACCCGCTTCAATTTTATGTACACTGTTTTACTCTTTATATGCTAAAAGAAACATTTTCAATAAAAGAATATTGATTAAAAAAAAATAACAATTCACTTTCAGTCCAGAGATTTGGTTCAGGTTCTTGCCACTAGATGAACTGAGTCTGATGGTGGCATAATTTAACCTACTTCCTCTGAGCCAAGGTAATCCCGGATTCATCCTAGGCCGTAACTTTATAGTAAAAGGAGAATTAGCACTATGATAAGACCAACTTTCTCTTTGTTAGAAGCATGAGCGAAACTCTTTGAACTACCTCTACTGTTACCATTCAGCTGCTTTCTGCAGTACTGGCACACTCTTTGCCAGGAAACAAGGATAGCATCTACTCTGTGGCAATTGGCCAGCAGCGGTGGGCACAGGCAGGGCATTCTCATTGCTAGGTAGTCGGTTACCCATTCATTTGGCTAGTCTTATTAATTGCCCAGCGGCCATACACCTCTGCTTCTCTCTACACTGCGAGGGTTTGCTGCCTTTCTCTGGTGCCTTTGTTAAGCATCACAAGCACAGGGTTATGGCCTGTCTAGATACCTTGAATACCTCATTGTTGACCCTGCTCAGATTACTAACTACTCTTTAGGTTTGCTGCAAACCTTGATCTTGAACTGTTTACTGGGCTACTCTTACTTGCTACCTGGCCTGACCTTGGAATCATCTTATGCGTTACACTTGCCCACTGCTGGCATTGACTTCAGAACTGTATACTGGATCACACTTGCTTTCAACATGTCCTGATTTTGGACTATCCCATGGACAATCTCCAGAAATGTCATGGGCCTTGTTCAACCTGCCTCAAGATTACATGTACCCATTCAAGTTAAAGTTGCTCAGTCTAGGTGTCATGTAACTAGGAACTATAGCATGGTACACTAAGACAACCAAGCAACCAAGTACCAGTAGGCCTGCTTGCTTTAAGGTGGTTGCTATAGAAACACTCACTAGCTATATCCTGACCTAGGCTTTTGGCTGAGCATTACACTCACATTTTGCTTGCTCTTACTCCTTGTCAGCTCATTTACTGATTGGTTCCTTGTTCTACTTCTTCCCACACTCCAACATTACTGCACAAGGACTGCAAAGGGCATGATGTGTTAAGGTGTACCTGAAGGCAAAACGTTTCATTTTGGATAGAGTAAGGGAGGGTTATAGCCCCTGTCAGGTTTTTTTTAGCCATTTGTGTCCCATAGGGGAGAGTTCCCTTCACTTCCTGTCCAATAGCTACAGCAGGAAGTGAAAGAAAATACAGCCAAAGTGAGGAAATCACAGTATGTCACCAGGATCACCAGATTATTTGTCCCCATTGGAAGATTTCCCCTTCATTATTGTTCCAGTGTCACCCCAAAAATTGGGATTTTCTTTTACTTTCACTTTTCAATGATAACCGTAAACAGGACAAATAGGGCAAATTTCCCCAACGGGAGCACAGACAGCAATGAAAACTTTTCAGGTGTTCTAATTCCTTTCTACTCTTTAACACCCTCATATACACACATATATATTTTATTATAGAAATTGACAAGATTTTAGCTAGTGGTGAATTTGAGTACTGTCTACAATATCCTTTTACATTGCACTGTTAAACTGGTGAATAAATCAGACTGACAATTATTTGTTTCTTCCAAGCGAGATATAAGTACTGGAGCACTACAGGGTTGTGTTTTAAGTCCCTTTCTCTATTCACTGTACACATATGACTGTACCCCCTATTATGAGACCAATAGTATAGTTAAGTTTGCCGATGACACTACCGTAATCGGTTGTATCACTGGAGACAATGAGGAGCAATACAGGAGAGAGGCTGATAGGATAGTGGAATGGTGTACAGTGAATAACTTGATCCTAAACACAGGGAAAACAAAATAACTGATTGTAGACTTCAGAAGGAACAGGCCTGAACCAGCACCGCTTTTTATTAAAGGCGTGTGTGTGGAGCAGGTCTCTACCTTTAAGTATTTGGGAACATACATTTCTGAAAACTTATCGTGGACAATCAGCATTAAAGCCATTATTAAGAAATCGCAACAGCGTTTATATTTTTTGCAACTCCTTAGGAAGAATGGCTTGGGAAGGAAGGTGCTCAATGGCTCTGCCATTGAGAGTACATTAACATAATGTATTTTAGTTTGGTATCCTAGTTGTACGCAGGCAGACAAAAATGCTCTAAGTAGAGTGGTTCGAACAGCGCAGAAAATTGTAGGGTGTGAACTTGTTTTTCTAGAAGAAATATATGAGACTCGTTGCCTTTGTAGAGCAGGAAAAATAGTTAAAGACCAGACTCATCCTGGTTGTCATTTCTTTGAATTATTGCCATCTGGGAGACGTTTTAGGGTGATTAAAACAAGGACAAATAGATTTAAAGAGAGCTTCTTTCCCAGGCCTGTTAAAGCTATCAATGCAGGAATGAAATGAAAGAGGTTACAGTTTTATTTTAATGTCTTGTTTAGTTTTTTTTTTTTTTAATATGAGGGCCCTTTTTTACTTTTTATAATATGGGACACTTTTATATATTTATATATATTACACACTTTTTGGTATAATTAAATCTTATGTAGTAAATGCATGGTTGGAAATTGTGATGTATGAATAATGAGTGGAGTAGACGTGTAATTTAATTGTGATTTGTTTTTCAATGACAATAGATCTTATCTTATCTCTTATCTTATCTATGTTATCTTTTTCCCCTGAACATATGAATGTATATTTTTTCAGCATGCACTAAATCATACAGTTCATAAATCATGACAGTTCGGTTTCCTGAATTGTGTCAATCTCTAAAAATTAGATTATTCAACATGCAGATTTTACTTTATCAAAAGTAAAAAAAAATAATCAGGACATTTTGCCGAAATTGGCCATTTTGGCAAAATTAATTACCTTATTTATCGGCGTATAACACGCACCCCAAGTTTAGGAGGGAATTTTAAGGAAAAAAACTTTTAGGAGGGAAGTTTAAGGAAAAAAAACTTACATTTAAATGCCCATCAATGCAGCCTCATCAGTGTTCATCTGCAGCCTTTCCCCAGTGTCCAGTGCAGCCTTGTCAGTGCAGCTTTTCCCCAGTGCAGCCTTGTCCCCAGTGCAGCTTTGCCCCAGTGCAGCCTTGTCCCCAGTGCAGCTTTGCCCCAGTGCAGCCTTGTCAGTGCAGCTTTGCCCCAGTGCAGCCTTGTCCCCAGTGCAGCTTTGCCCCAGTGCAGCCTTGTCCCCAGTGCAGCTTTGCCCCAGTGCAGCCTTGTCCCCAGTGCAGCTTTGCCCCAGTGCAGCCTTGTCCCCAGTGCAGCTTTGCCCCAGTGCAGCCTTGTCAGTGCAGCTTTGCCCCAGTGCAGCCTTGTCCCCAGTGCAGCTTTGCCCCCAGTGCAGCTTTGCCCCAGTGCAGCCTTGTCCCCAGTGCAGCTTTGCCCCAGTGCAGCTTGTTCCCAGTGCAGCTTGTCCCCAGTGCAGCCTTGTCCCCAGTGCAGCTTTGCCCCAGTGCAGCTTGTCCCCAGTGCAGCTTGTCCCCAGTGCAGCCTTGTCCCCAGTGCAGCTTTGCCCCAGTGCAGCTTGTCCCCAGTGCAGCCTTGTCCCCAGTGCAGCTTGTCCCCAGTGCAGCTTGTCCCCAGTGCAGCCTTGTCCCCAGTGCAGCTTTGCCCCAGTGCAGCCTTGTCCCCAGTGCAGCTTGTCCCCAGTGCAGCTTTGCCCCAGTGCAGCCTTTTCCCCAGTGCAGCTTTGCCCCAGTGCAGCCTTGTCCCCAGTGCAGCTTTGCCCCAGTGCAGCCTTGTCCCCAGTGCAGCTTTGCCCCAGTGCAGCCTTTTCCCCAGTGCAGCTTTGCCCCAGTGCAGCTTGTTCCCAGTGCAGCTTGTCCCCAGTGCAGCCTTGTCCCCAGTGCAGCTTTGCCCCAGTGCAGCTTGTCCCCAGTGCAGCTTGTCCCCAGTGCAGCCTTGTCCCCAGTGCAGCTTTGCCCCAGTGCAGCTTGTCCCCAGTGCAGCATTGTCCCCAGTGCAGCTTGTCCCCAGTGCAGCTTGTCCCCAGTGCAGCCTTGTCCCCAGTGCAGCTTTGCCCCAGTGCAGCCTTGTCCCCAGTGCAGCTTGTCCCCAGTGCAGCTTTGCCCCAGTGCAGCCTTTTCCCCAGTGCAGCTTTGCCCCAGTGCAGCCTTGTCCCCAGTGCAGCTTTGCCCCAGTGCAGCCTTGTCCCCAGTGCAGCTTTGCCCCAGTGCAGCCTTGTCCCCAGTGGTCCGTGCAGCCTTGTCGCCGCTGACATATAAACGTTTAGTTTGTATTTTTAAACATGGCACCGCGGAGTTCGGAGGGACTCGGGGGCGCTCGTTTAGCTGAACGAGCGCCGCCGAGGACACAGTGACTGGGCAGAGCCGAGATACACATAGCCGAGGGTTCTCGGCTATTCTCGGCGCCGTTCACAGTCACGCCCAGTCCCTATGATGGACATAACACAGGTCCAATGGCGGGACTGGGCGTGACTGTGAACGGCGCCGAGAAAAGCCGAGAACCCTCGGCTATGTGTATCTCGGCTCCGCCCAGTCACTGTGTCCTCGGCGGCGCTCGTTCAGCTGAACGAGCGCCGCCGAGTCCCTCCGAACTCCGCTGCGCCATGTTTAAAAATACAAGCTATGTGAATGTCGGCGGCGATCGCGGCGATCGCTCCGACAGATCACAAAATAGCGGGGATCGGCGTATAACACGCACCCACGATTTTCCCCTTATTTTAAGGGGAAAAAAGTGCGTGTAATGTTATACGTAATGTTATACGTAGTCAATCCAAAAGGCCAAGGTAAAGTTTTCTTCTGGTGGTTTTTAAGAGTGCAACAAGCAATTGGCACAACTATCCTTGCCTTTTTTTTCTTTTTTTGCTAATTCTTTATTTAAAGTAACCAACGTTCATAAAATATTAAAATATAATGGAAACATGCATATACATAGTGGCACAGTTGCATTCCATAGTCAGTCAAGCAATACACCATCAAGTACATAAATCACAAAACGCAGAGTTGTCCAATCAGGAGAGTCCAAAAACCACATAGACATAAAAAACACATAGAATTTATATAGACTGTTTTCCTAACCATTTTCTATGGACTTTTATATATAGTTCACATGCTGTCATCTAGTGACCTTTTGTGGTAATGCACTTGTTTCTTATGTTCTTTTTCCCTTATGTTATGACACACTTTCTTTATATGTAATGCTCCACCCTTCTTCCTGTGTTTGTACTTCCGTTGTCATGGATGCAGCTACAAGCCACATGTAGCAGGGCACATGTATTCTGCATTGTAAGCTACAGACAATTTCATCTTTTGACCCCATAAATACTACAACCTATTCATCTATTTGTAACCTGTCATCTGCCGTAACCTGATGTTCAGAATAAAAGCATCTTGTGGATGGAATCAGTATTTGGTGAGTTCAAACTATCTGATGAGGATTGTCCTCAGTGATTATATCTTATACAGGCCAGGCATAGAGGTCTCACAAGGGATAGTGTCAGAGAGCTCACCTTGCTGGTCGCAGTGCTGGCCGCCCTGGTGCACGCCGGTGCGTGTTGGCACGCGCTGCTGTGCATGTCCCTGTAGGCACTGGTCTGTGTACTGGGCGCACGCGCCTGTGAGCATCGGAGCGTACGCGCCGTTTAGCGCCAACTGGCCTATGTAGGTTTGCCTTGCACTCTGCTCGGTGCTGCCTGATCAACAGCTTCCGGTTCCTTAGTTCCCACTACCTGTTCCTGCGTTCCTGTGTTTGCAGATCTCCTGATGACCCAGCTTGCCTCTGATACTCCGCTGATTGCTGCCTGTACCTGACCTCAGCTTGTTTGACCCTACTTCTGCCTGCTCCTATTGTACCATGCTGCCTGTCTTTTGCCAAACTCTGCCTGTACCCTGACCTGCCTGCTTGCTCCTGCTCAGCACTTTTTTGCCTGTGTCCCAGCTTACCATCTGCTGCTTGAAGATCCTCTTCCACCCAGCACCTGGATCCCTCACCAGGCTCTGTTACCATTTATTACTCTCGTGCATCCGGTCCATTCTACCAGGGGCCGCGAGTAGGATACATACGGGAGACCACCCTCTGCCCAAGCACACTCACCAGTCTGGTAGATAAAGTCTGACAGTATCAGGCAGCCATGACCGAGTCCGGGCAGGGGGCCTCCCCATGGATGAACTTTGTAGACATCTGGCGGGTCTCACTCAAGCCGTAAAGAGCCTTCAGGAAAGCTATGCAAGATTGGAGGAGCAAGTCTTGGCTCTATCCTCTCCCTCCAATCCCCAGGGAGCATCTTCTTATGGACTTTCATCTGCACCCTCCATGGTAATTCTACCTCCTGAGCCCAGAGTACCCACTCCTGAAAGGTTTGCTGGAGAACGCAGCAAGTACTGTGTGTTTCGCAACACCTGCAAGCTCTATTTGGCCTTTTAACCATGCACCTTCTCTTTAGAAGCAACTAAGGTGGGCTTTGTCATTTCTGTGTTGTCCGGTGAACCCCAAACCTGGGCCCACCGCCTGCTGGAGCAAAAATCAGTATCCTTGGATAGTTTAGAAGCCTTTTTCTTGGCCATGTCCCAACTGTATGAGGATCCGCAGCTGACTGCGACCGCAGAAGCGGCTCTGCACTCTCTACAGCAGGGTTGCAGGGCAGCAGAAGACTATGCAGTAGAGTTCAGACGCTGGAGCTCTGACACAAACTGGAATGATGCCGCCTTGCATTACCAGTTTAGAATGGGACTTTCAGACCCTCTTAAAGATGAGCTGGCACGTGTTGGAATACCCCCATCCTTGGATGAACTCATCAACCTGTCCATCCAGATTGACCGTCGTTTGAGGGAACGCCAGTCAGAGAGGTCTACTCACCAGTTCCTCCCTACTTGGATGCTACCTAAGGTCCCCAGTACGGTCAGTCAACTTCCTTCTATCTCTACCGCACCCACTCAAGATGCCCCAGAGCCTATGCAGCTTGGCTTGCTCCGTCCCACACTGACTCCTGAGGAAAAGCTGCATAGACGAGCCCGCAACCTTTGCCTGTATTGCGGTGAACCCGGGCACTACGTGAGGGCTTGCCCCAACAAGATGCGTAAGTGTCTTCCTGCTTCTTCTATGTTGGCATCTATTGTACCTAAGTCCGGTTCTCACCTTGCTCTCTCCATCACTTTGCAGCTTCCAGGAGGGAATATTCCAGTGATGGTCATCATTGACTCCGGTGCCTGCAGCTGCTTCTTCGACCTTACGTTCGCTGCTAATCACTGCATACTGCTTCAACCCAAGGCCCAGGCGCTTACAATACACCTGGCAGATGGCTCCACCCTTCGTTCTGGCCTGGTCACCCAAGAGACCGTCCCTTTGCTGGCCATCATTGGCACCCATCACCAGGAATTTCTTCATCTGGACGCCATCTCTTCTCCCCTCTTTCCCCTCATCCTGGGAATACCTTGGCTACAAGCCCATAACCCCAGCATTAACTGGACCACAGGGGAAGTTACTTTTCCTTCTGAGTACTGCCAACACCACTGCCTGTACAGGTCCTCTACTGAAACCTCCCAACTCCTTTGTATGGACTCAGATCTGAAACTACGACAGTCCATCCCTGAACCCTACTGAGATCTTTGTAGATGTATTCAGCAAGAATGGAGCAGAAACATTGCCTGTGCACAGGCCCTATGACTGCCCAATAGAACTCCTACCAGGAACTGAGGTTCCCTTCGGAAGAATCTTCCCATTAACTGAGCAAGAGTTAAGCACACTAAAAGTCTACATTGATGAAAATCTGAAAAAAGGATTCATCCGCCCGTCCACCTCTCCAGCCGGTGCGAGCATCTGTTTCGTCAAAAAGAAAGACCATTCCCTACGTCCCTGCATTGATTATTGGGAATTGAATAGGATAACTATCAAGAACCGTTATCCCCTGCCTCTAGTGCCAGAACTTTTCCAAAGGTTGGGAACCGCAGTCGTGTTCATGAAGCTTGATCTTCGCGGAGCTTATAATTTAATTCGAATCCGGGAAGGGGACGAGTGGAAAACGGCATTCCGCACACGATTTGGGCCCTTCGAGTACCTTGTCATGCCCTTTGGTCTATGCAACGCCCCTGCAACATTCCAGCACTTTGTCAATGACATTTTTCGTGACTACCTGGATTTGTACGTGATAGTGTATCTTGATGATATTCTGATCTTCTCCTCCTCGCTAGCCGATCACCGCAGACATGTCCAGAATGTCCTAACCCGGCTCAGACAACATGGTCTCTATGCAAAATTCGAGAAGTGTGAGTTCGAACTCCAGTGCATCCAATTCCTAAGCCTAATCATCTCGGTGGATGGCATCAAGATGGACCCTCAAAAGGTGTCCGCCATCCTGGACTGGCCTGCTCCTGTGGATAAAAATGGTGTGCAGCGCTTCATCGGCTTTACTAATTTTTATCGGAAATTCATTAAGGGGTTTTCAGCAATAATCGCCCCAATAACTGAACTGACCAGACAGGGAATCCGATTCTCATGGACTCCTATAGCCCAGGCAGCTTTTGAGAAACTTAAAGAGCTCTTCCCGTCTGCTACCATCCTGAAATACCCTAATCCTGCTTTACCGTTTGTCTTGGAGGTTGATGCCTCAGAAATAGCAGTTGGAGCGGTTCTCTCTCAGCGGCAGGGTGCCAAAGCTCTTCTTTACCCAGTGGCATTCTTTTCACGCAAGCCCTCAATGTCGGAAAGGAATTATGATGTGGGAGATTGGGAACTTCTTGCCATCAAGTCGGCTCTGGAGGAGTGGCGTTACCGTCTGGAGGGTGCTGCACATTCCATCTTGGTGTATACAGATCACAAGAATATGGAATACTTGAGGACAGCCAAAAGATTGAGACCACGACAGGCTAGATGGGCACTTTTCTTTTCCCAATTCCAATTCCACATCACCTATAGACCGGGTTCTAAGAACATTAAGCCGGATGCGCTTTCGCGCATGTTTCATGATTCTGAACAGACTCTGCCTCCTGACACAATCCTTCCCCCTGGGAACTTTTTGCTCCTTCAAGTGGATCTTATTACCTGGATAAAGCAGGCCTCTGTGGGAATGTCCCTGTACCCTGAAACCAATCTGAGTGAGGGTCTGTTTTGGCATGAAGATAAGGTCGTAGTCCCTGAACCCTTACGGGTGGCGGTAATAGAACTTTGTCACGACCATAAATTAGCCAGACATTTTGGTGTGTTGAAGACTACAGAGTTGGTGCAGCGCACCTTTTGGTGGCCCCAACTGTCTAACGATTGTAAAAATTATGTGAATTCATGCAACACTTGTGCCCGAAGTAAAAATAGCCGGATGAAGGCTTGGGGCCTACCAAAACCTTTGCCCGTTCCAGAGAGACCATGGAAAATAATATTGATGGACTTCATCATGGAACTCCCTCCGTCGGAGGGATTTTCCACCATTTTCGTGGTGATAGATAGGCTATCCAAGATGGCACATTTTCTTCCCATGAAGGGCACACCCTCGGCCATGGACATTGCGAAGATTTTTGTTAAAGAAGTGGTAAGGCTGCATGGGGTCCCGGCAAGTATTGTGTCCGATCGCGGTGTCCAATTTACCTTGAGGTTCTGGAAGGTTCTCTGTGGCTCCCTGGAAATAGAGTTGGCATCTTCATCAGCCTACCATCCCCACACACACGGGCAAACAGAGAGAACCAATCAAACCCTAGAGCAATACCTCCGCTGCTTCTCTGCATTCTCTCAAGATGACTGGGTCTCTTTGCTACCCGTTGCAGAGTTTGCCTACAATTATTTCTTGCATGCCGCCATCAACCAAACACCATTCTTTGCTAACTATGGTTTTCATCCTTCTTTCTTGCCTAGTTTATTACCCGAGTGTACCGTTCCCGAAGTCGCTGAAACCATGAATTTTTTCTCCACTAACAACAAACTTTTGCAGGAAACTATGGCCAAGTCTCAGGAGTACAGCAAAAGGATGTATGATAGGAAAAGGCGGGGAGAACTGATCCTGAAACCCGGCAACCAAGTTGTCCACTATTAACCTAAAAATGGTCTGTCCCTCAAGGAAATTGGGTCCCTTCTCAGTAAAGAGGAAAATAAATGATGTTGCATATGAACTTGATCTGCCTGATTCTTTAAAAATACATCTGGTATTTCATGTGTCTCTATTGAAGCCTGCTATTCCGAATCCCTTTACTGGCCGTATGACCGGCCCACCTAAACCTATCATAATTATTAATGAAGAGGAATTCGAAGTTGAAGCAATCTTGGATTGCAGAAAGAGGAACGACAGAATTCAATATCTCATCAAGTGGAAGCGGTATGGTCTGGAAGACAACTCCTGGGAGCCAGAGAGCAATTTGCATGCCCCAGAACTTTTACGGACTTTCAAGAACGTCCATGCCTCCAAGCTGGCCCAACTGGGTATCTGGAGGCTGCCCTTGAGGAGGGGGCACTGTCAGAGAGCTCACCTTGCTGGTCGCGGTGCTGGCCGCCCTGGTGCGCGCCGGTGCGCACGTTCCTGTGCGCGCTGCTGTGCGTGTCCCTGTAGGTGCTGGTCTGTGTACTGGCGTGCGGGCACGTGCGTGTGCGCGTGGGGGTATTCGCACGCACCTGTGAGCGTCAGCGTGCACGTGTGTGCGCCGTTTAGCGCCAACCGGCCTATTCAGGTTTGTCTTGCACTCTGCTCAGTGCTGCCTGATCAACAGCTTCCTGTTCCTTAGTTCCCACTACCTGTTCTTGCGTTCCTGTGTTTCCAGATCTCCTGACAACCTGGCTTGCCTCTGATACTCCGCTGATTGCTGCCTGTACCTGACCTCGGCTTGTTTGACCCTTCTTCTGCCTGCTCCTATTGTACCGTGCAGCCTGTCTGTTGCTGAACTCTGCCTGTGCCCTGACCTGCCTGCTTGCTCCTACTCAGCACCTGATTGCCTGTGTCCCAGCTTACCATCTGCTGCTTGAAGATCCTCTTCCACCCAGCACCTGGATCCCTCACCAGGCTCTCTTACCATTTCTTACTCCCGTGCCTCCTGTCCATTGTACCAGGGGCCGCGAGTAGGATACGTACGGGAGACCACCCTATGCCCAAGCGGACTCACCGGTCTGGTAAGTAAAGTCTGACAGATAGTGGCTTCACTACAATTGGAGTCAGAATAGTCAAAAGATGTATAGAATTCCCACAGCCTGCTGTGTATATGTGTGCGCCTGATCTGCAATCAAGCTCAGTGCCATCAGCCATCTTGTGAAGCACATGGTCGCACGAGTTTACTGCACCTCATGTGAATGTTAAAAACTGTTTCTCTACATTGAACTGTGTTACCCCACCTGTCTAAGCTGCTGTTCGTCTTCTTAAAGAGACAGTACCATTTCTTGCAAATACATGAAAAATGTCTAGACAAGACTCCGAGCACCCTTTTGTGGCTAAACCAATGCAGATTCATCATGCCTCTGAACCCGAAGATTGGCAGGGAGCAGATTCTGCAGATTTTGCTGAACAGAGTGTAAGACCCAAACATACAATAAAACCTATGCAGAAACTCAGAGAAAACTATGAAACCACTAGAGATGAGTTCTCCAGCAATCTGTCAGACTTATGGGACAGAACTTCACACTGCATGTCAGTTTTGTCACACTTTAATGATTGACCAACTGAAGAGATCGCTTATCTGCCACGTATGAGCGATACCAGTGGCTGTTTGCAAAATACACAGCTTTCTTGCAGGACTGTAATATGGAGGACTCTTCAGCAGAACTGACCAGGGCTGATGCACTAAACCAACAAAGGGATCTCTTAGTACAAAAAGCCCTGTGTAAGGCAGAACTCCGCATTGCTCAACTGCAGGAGACCAGATCTCACAGATCCACATCAACCAAGCACACTACACATTCTTCTAGATCAGGGATCTGCAATTAGCGGACCTCCAGCTGTTGCAAAACTACAAGTCCCATCATGCCTCTGCCTCTGGGTGTCATGCTTGTGGCTGTCAGAGTCTTGCTATGCCTCATGGGATTTGTAGTTCTGCAACAGCTGGAGGTCCGCTAATTGCATATCCCTGTTCTAGATCCTCTCGCTCCAGAAGTGAACATTAAGCGATAAGATAATAGAGGCCCGCGCTGATGCGGAATCAAAAAAAGTGCAAAGCTCCTTTACCAGAAAGCAAGCAGAAGTAGAGGCAAAGATGAAAGCTCAACAAGCAGAAGCAGAGGCAAAGATGAAAGCTCAACAAGCAGAGGCAGATTCCCAATTAAAGATGCTGCAAATGGAAAGGGAGGAAGCAGGTTCAGCTTCAGTGAACCCAACTTGCCTGCTTCATCATCATCATCTTCATCAAGGTATGATTAACATAGCAGCTAAACATAGAGACTTTAATAGAGCAATATCTGTTAAAAGGACAGACATCTCACCACCCATATCCTCTCCTGCTCACCAGAGTGATTTGAGTGACAGAGATAAAGACCCTAATTGTCAGTGCCCTATTCACAAAAAGCCTCACCCACTAAAGAAATGTTGTGGGCTTAGGGCAAAGACATTACAATAGCGCAGGGAGATTCTTCAGAAACTTGGAATATGCTACAGGTGCTGTGCTTGGTATCGACATTTTGCTAAAGACTATAAAGTCGTCATCAAATGCACAGAATGCAGTAGCGACAGACATGTTACAGCTATGCATCCTGGCCCACCCTCAGACAATTCACAGCAGCCTCCTACCTCCAGCCCTGTCTCAAGTCATGGCGGGGAGCAACAAGGTCATGCTCCAGCCACAGCAAACGATTCTTCTTCATGCACAGAAGTCTGGAGAAGGCTTAGATTATAAATGCTGTGCTAAGATATGCCTAGTCAAAATATACCCAAAGGGTCAACCTGAGGAAGCTATTAGGATTTATACCATGATAGATGAACAGAGCAACAGGTCCCTGGTTAAGCCTAAATTCTTTGAGATCTTTGGTATAGAGGAACACGCATCACCGTATACTCTCAGAACCTGTTCTGGTCATGAAGAGACCTTCGGTAGAAGGGTCGATGGGTTCATTGTCTCTCATATCAATAAGGGAGAGGGCATACCCCTACCAACATTAGTCGAGTGTGACCAGATACCAGACAAAAGGGAAGAAATTCCTATTCCAGGGGCTAAATATCACCATCCTCACTTGAGGCACCTTGTTAATGAAATTCCTGCAATGGACATGAATGCTGAAATCTTGATCTTGCTAGGAGGAGACATTGTCAGAGTACACAAAGTACGCAAGCATTGCAAGCAGTGCAATGGACCTAATGATGCCCCTTACGCACAAAAACTAGACTGGGTAATCATGGGCGACGTATGCTTGGATAGAATGCATATGTCATCCAAGATCCACTCCTTCAAAACGTACATGTTAGGAAACGGACGTGCATCCCACTTCAAATGGTGTCTTCGCCATTACGAAGTAAAAGAGAAGCCTCTTGACATCATCCACGTACCTGATGTCAATCCTAACCATTGTGATGATAACCTAGGTACCACAGTGTTTTGTACTACAAGCGATGACAACAAAATAGCCTTGTCAGTCAAAGTCAGAGAGTTCATCAAAAAAATGGACAAAGAATTCTTCCAGGATGAGTCTAACAGCTGGGTTGCACCATTACTTCTTCGCGCCGCAAGTGTTAAACTCCCAACCAATCGTGAACAGGCTCTAATCAAGCCCACATAGGGTTTCTGTTTGGGAAAGCTAAGTTAGCACCTAAGCCTGAACACACAATTCCCAGGCTTGAAATTTGTGGTACTGTGCTAGCTGTAGAAATAGCAGATTTCATACTGCGTGAGCGTCAGGTATCATGCCCGTCGAAGGAGCACACATGCTCCGAACGTGTGCACGCCCATAGCGTCATCACTCCGTAACCTGGGACCCAATTGGAGGAACGATCCCCACTGTGCCTCATCGACCCAGCCTGGGACACTGGAATCCACCGGCGCCGCCAGACGGGACTACTACAGCACATGAGGATCGCCCCCTGTGAGTGCATTTCCACTGAAATTAAAATGTGTGTGTTTTAATACTGCACTTAGGTTGGCGCTGCTTTTCTTTTCTGCCCTTCAGCATGCTGCCTCCTCTGTCGTGCAAGTATATTTCCCCCTGAGGTTACATACCCAGGTCTCAGACTTTGTCCTCCCCCCCCCCCGTTTCTCCCCTCCCACCCCATATATCCATACCAGGAATTTTACTTTTGTACTACTGTATATTTACCCACTGCTATTACCTCCAACAATATCCTGCTCCTGGACTTTTTTTTATTTCATTTTATTCATTTTTTATTTATTATTATTATTATTTATTTATTGTTTCCCTCCCATTTATTTTACATACAGCCTGTGCATACAGCTGTCTTTTTTAGCGCAACAAAAAATTGTTTTTTACTTCACAACAATTGGAATCAGAATACCTGTGCCAGTTCAACTTTAGTGAAATGGGTAATTTTAATTCCATGTCCTGTAAAATTCCAGAGGTGTCACATGAAAAGGGAATTTTATTACTATTTATTGTTAATTCTCTTTAATATTTATGTGCTATGTACAAAATATACTTATTATGTTTCCAAATTAAAAAGCAGTGTTGCAAAATAAGTGCTGATTTAAAAAGGTAAACTGGAATGTTGATAATGAGCACAAAACCAAATTATCCAGTCAAATTACAGATTATTGAATTTAAATCAGTAAAACATAAATTTTCACTATTTGCAGTGACTTTTTACAGTTTACACCTTGTACCTTGTCATATTATGTAAGCCTGAATGATTTTCTCATAAACAAGTCAAGAACACAATAGGCATGCATCAGAGCTTTCAGCAGTTCATACTGCAGTATGAAAACATTACATATTTGCTCTCAGCAAATGAAGTTTACTTTGAGCAAACACTTTTTTAGGTATGCTTTGTTTTAGGTATTTCATTTTTCCTAGGGTTAATATTGTCTCACAGTATACTAATGTGCATGTTTCAAACATTTTCTTTGGTTAGCAGCTAAATGATGTAGAAGATGCTACCCCAAGGTGACTGAAGCATCTACACCAGCTTCATAAATCTGTTTAAAAATTTACAACATAGCTTCTGGTTTTGTGATGCTGATAAAGCCCCTCAAAGACCATGACAAATTATCTCCATTATACTTTAAAATGAATGTAAAATAGTTCATATTGAACAAACAAAGCATGTTCTATGTAAGTCAATACAGAGTCCGTTTGGAGCATGCACCTGGGACTTTTTGCATTGCTGAACAGTGTTACATAAACAATACATATTTAGAAAGTGCTTAATGAAGTTGATGATAATGCAGTGAAGTTTATTGCCACAGAGTTTGCTGCTTGTATTATTTATGACTGTTTTTAAATATTAATTGTAGAGATGTTTTCATGAGCAGTCTCTGAATTGGTTTTTAGAACAATATATTATCCATAGTATGCTGGTTTATTATTTCAAGATAAAAAAAGGAAAAAAAAATGGTGAGTCTTGTTACAGTATGTATAAAGAGGGAGAATATTGTTTATATTCATCATATTATTAATTTAGCCAAACAAGGGATGACATTGCCTGTTAATAAAGGAAGAGCGTTGGTTCCCTCCCAGTTTGGAATGTTCACTGTCAGACATAATTGCCATAATTCTAATAGGGCCTAATAGGGCCAAATGGTTGAGTATATTGCAATGGTTGGGCTTTTTTGGTCTCTTATGCTGTTTAGTGAGCAAAGCCCTAGGAAAGCAAAAATGTACCTATTCTACTATTTGCAATAAACTAGCACAATCCTCCTGAAGCTGTTCCTCACATTCAGCTAATTTATATTTCAAACCTATAGGGTTGTAAATAACCAATATCTGTGTAATATATCTTTTTATTTTTTAAATGTACCCTTTGTACACCAAAATGGATCATTTTTGGTGTTATAAATTTAAAAAGAGCAGACTAAAGCATCCGTACACATGTATCGAATGTCGGGTGGCATCGGCCGGTTCAATAGAAACCGGCCGACATTTGGCCCATGTGTAATGCAGCCAGTCCATTCAGCCAGCTTCTGTCGAAGGGGCATGACCGAAAAAGGTCTGCCGTTCGGCTCCCGAACTCAGCTCTCAGCCAATGGCCGAGAACTAGGGTTGCCACCTTTTCGTCAAGCCAAACCCGAACACATTAGCAGCGCACGCCAATATTTTTTTTTGTAATACATTAAATTCATTACCTCTGTACAAACCAATGCACAGCTAATTTTTTATGTAGTATACACTGTACATATATTTTGTGATTAAATAAAATTTCTAATCGTATGGATTTAATCACAAGAGCCCCCCTTTATATCAGAGTCAACAGAGTTCTCCGTTAGATCTGAATCCGCAGAGTTCCCCTTTACATCTGAATGCACAGGGTTCTGCAGGAGAGGAGTGCAGAGGGTATGATGGGGGCAGTATGTACAGGAGAGGAGTGTAGAGGGTATGATGGGGTCAGTATGTACAGAAGAGGAGTGCGGAGGGTATGATGGGGGCAGTATGTACAGGAGATGAGTGCAAAGAGTATGATGGGGGCAATATGTACAGGAGAGGAGTGCGGAGGGTATGATGGGGCAGTATGTACAGGAGAGGAGTGCGGAGGGTATGATGGGGGCAGTATGTACAGGAGAGGAGTGTGGAGGGTATGATGGGGCAGTATGTACAGGAGAGGTGTGCGGAGGGTATGATGGGGGCAGTATGTACAGGAGATGAGTGCAGAGGGTATGATGGGGCAGTATGTACAGATGAGGAGTGCGGAGGGTATGATGGGGCAGAATGTACAGGAGAGGAGCGTGGTGGGTATGATGGGGGCAGTATGTACAGGAGAGGAGTGCAGAGGGTATGACAGTGAGCAGTATGTACAGGAGAGGAGTGCGGAGGGCATGACAGTGAGCAGAAGTGCGGAGGGTATGATGGGTGCAGTATGTACAGGAGAGGAGTGCGGAGGGTATGGCGGTGGCAGAATGTCTGTATGAAGTGGTCTCGGGGTGATGTCAGTGATAAGAAATATGTAAAGAATTACAAGTGATATCAACATTTGCCTTGTTCCTTATATGCTTTTTTCCTAGCTAAAATGGCGCTGACTTATTGTTTATGCAACCTGCTTAGTTTCGACCAACATCTACAACAATATTTAAAGAACTAGCAAAAGTTTACCATATTAGGGCATATTGTGTAAAGGACACTGTTTTTGACAATAAAGCTGACGATGCACCATGAGTCACCAGTGTGCCTTAGCCAATGGTAGCTTGCCAAATACTGTTATAAAATGACATGTGTAAAAGGGTTCTGGGTGACTCTGTTGAATCTACTTGCTGTGTACAGAGCTCATCCAAATGTAACGGTACATTTGTAATAAATCTGTCTTCTAATCAACATGACCGGAGTTGACTGATCAGTGAGAGAATGGAATTTTACCGACAGTCAGCTAGGGGGAGTTTGGGGCTGAAAAGTAGTCAGATAGCGATGTTTTTAGCCTCTCCAATCCTATGGAATGCCCTACCCCAATCTGTCAACTTATCTCCTACTAGCTTCTACACGATCCCTGAAAACCCTTCTCTTCAGAGAAGCCTATCCTACCCACACCTAACAACTGTATTTTCATTTTTTCCATCAGCTCATCCCCCACAGTTATTACCTTTTGTTTCCACTTGACCCTCCCTTCTAGATTGTAAGCTCTAACGAGCAGGGCCCTCTGATCCCTCCTGTATGGATTTGTATTGTAAGTGTACTGTCTGCCCTCATGTTGCAAAGCGCTGCGCAAACTGTTGGCGCTATATAAATCCTGTATAATAATAATAATAATAATAATAATAATAATGGGGGCAGTATGTACAGGAAAGGAGTGCGGATGGTATGATGGGGGCAGTATGTACAGGAGAGGAGTGCGGAGGGTATTATGAGGGCAGTATGTACAGGAGATGAGTACGAAGGGTATGATGGGGCAGTATGTACAGGAGAGGAGTGCGGAGGGTATGATGGGGGCAGTTTGTACAGGAGAGGAGTGTTGGAGGGCAAGATGGGGCAGTATGTACAGGAGTGGAGTGCAGAGGGTATGATGGGGGCAGTATGTACAGGAGAGGAGTGCGGAGGGTATGATGTGGCAGAATGTACAGGAGAGGAGTGTGGTGGGTATGATGGGGGCAGTATGTACAGGAGAGGAGTGCGGAGGGTATGACAGTGAGCAGTATGTGCAAGAGAGAAGTGCGGAGGGTATGATGGGCGCAGTATGTACAGGAGAGGAGTGCAGAGGGTATGGCGGTGGCAGAATGGGGAAAGATTTCTTGCAATGTCAAAGGGGTGACCAGGGGGTGATGTTGGGAAGATAAGGGAAAAAAAGTGACCATGGAATGATGTCCCTCAGCTGGGGGGGTAGGAAGCAGCTTGGAGTGATGTCTGTATGAAGTGGTCTGGGGGTGATGTAAGCTAGGGGGAGTTGAGGGCTGAGAAGTAGTCAGATAGCGATGTTTTTATTTAAAAAAAACCCTTGTGCTCATCCACTAAAAACATACAACAATAAATCATGCAACAGTACTACTTGGTAGAAACAATCTGTTATAAGACATAAGTACAGATCTATGTAATCCAGCTCCTAGCACTCTGTATGTACAGATGATGTGAATGTAATGTATGACCATTCATATAACCCATGTTATCCAAGCTCTGAGTCTGTACAATCAGAGGTGTAGACTCATCACATATTTACAGGGTTACATAAATGGTTATAAATGACTTCACATTATCTAGTCTGAACAATTGGGGGATGTTTGCATAGACATACTGTTCAGGCTGCTTAGAAGTTATCTGTCAAATGTGATCAGGCTGCAGACCCCCCCTCCACACACACACACACACACACTCACACACTATCTCCTCCATTCTTCTGTCGAATTAACCCTTCACTGCATTTCCTAAAGAACACATCAACCTGAAAGTTTGCAACTTTCCAAACTTTCCACAATAGGAGACTTCTCCCAGAAAAAATTCAGCTCTCCTCCTACTCTGGCCAGCCCGACAGGAGCTACAGTGAGCTCCACCTCCCAGTTCTCTCAACACACCGCACTGGTGATTGGAGGGGGTGAGTCAGAGGTAACAGGGACCCTGCACGAGACTGGAGGGGTGGAAGACAGAAAGAGCTTAGAATGCCAAACACACACACCGCAGGCACAGTGTATTCTTTACAATGCTGCTGCTGTTGTCTCACAGTGACAAGTGTGGTGATGGTCCCCCCTGCCTGAATGGTCTGCCCCTGTTCTGGGCTGAATCATGTGAATCTGAGCTGTCAGTTTAATTTTCGTTCAGCCCACTGCTCTCGGGAGCAGTGATCGCTGTCATCGCCTAGGTAGCTCATCCCCCCACAGTTAGAATCACTCCCTAGGACACACTTAACCCCTTCATCACCCCCTAGTGTTTAACCCCTTCCCTGCCAGTGTCATTTATACCGTAATCAGTGCTTTTTTATAGCACTGATCGCTGAAAAAATGACAATGGTCCCAAAATAGTGTCAAAAGTGTTCGATGTGTCTGCCATAATGTCGCAGTCACGATAAAAATCACAGATCGCCGCCATTACTAATAAAAAAAATGTATAATAAAAATGCCATAAATCTATCCCCTATTTTGTAGACTCTATAACTTTTGTGCAAATCAATCAATATACGCTTTACACTTATTGCGATTTTTTTCATATATATTTTTGGGGGATATTTATTATAGCAAAAAGTAAAAAATATTACTTTTTTTTCACAATTGTCGCTTTTTTTTTCTATAGCGCAAAAAATAAAAACTGCAGAGGTGATCAAATACCACCAAAAGAAAGATCTATTTGTGGGGAAAAAAAGATGTCAATTTTGTTTGGGTGCAACGTTGCATGACTGCGCAATTGTCAGTTAAAACGACACAGTGCCATATCGCAAAAAGTGCTCTGGTCAGGAAGGGGGTAAATTCTTCCGGGGCTGAAGTAATTAAGAGGATTTTCCATCTCTATGTGTCCTGTTTACCATTATCTTTGAAAGTGAAAGTAAAAGAAAACCCCAAATTTTGGGTTGTCCCCAGAAAAGTAATAGAAAAGGACACTAGTTCTGGTGACCTAGGAGGCTCCAATGAATTCTCTTAATTTGCAGGGATTTCCTTTCATTCCCTGTTTGGCTATGGGACAAAAAGTGAAGGGAAATCTCTGCAATGGGACACAGATGGTGGAACAAAATCAGACAGGGCTTATAACCTTCCCTTTCCCTATCCAAAATGAAAAAAATAGGAATTTAGGCTGTAATTGGTTGCTTGGTTGTCATGTTAATTTAAAGACTTTGCTACTTTCTGTGTCAGTAATCTGGAAGTAGAATGCAGAATATGTGTTCTGATTTAACATTAAATTCCCTGACTTGCTTGCCTATTTTGGGTCTGTAATAAAAAAAAATATGAATAAAGCTATAGGCTGCCAGATTACTAGCAATTGCAGAAGGAGATCAGCATTGGAAGAATTTAAACTTCCTCAGTATAAGCTTCTTTTCAGTTCTTTGTTTGTTTCCATTGTTTTAATATTTTGCAAACCTTTAAGCACCATTCACACATGAGCATTTTTCAGCTTGAAGCTCAATATTCAAAATCCCATTGTTTTAAATTGTGTCTGTTCACATCTGAGGATAGTGTTGCTTCAGGCATGTAGCTTGAAAAAATGTATTCTTTTGAGCTACAAGCTTTAAGTGTAGACTTTAATGGAACTGCCTAAAACACGCGCAAACATGTATGAAAAAAATTTGCAAAAAATACACATATCACATATTTCTTTTTCCCTAGTAACTAGCTTTCCATTGGCTAAAAATTATAGAAAAAACACTCAAGCCTCAGATGCATGAAAAATGTGCAAAGTTATACATACACAACAATCCCATGCATAAAGAGCTCACGATCATTTATCTTAACTACAGTCACCAATGCATACACATACTGCAGGCAAGTAAAGTGTAAGCCTGTTAGCGTATAGTTTTTTTGGACTAAGTGAGAAATCCAGCAATGCTAGAAGGACTAATGAAATTTATGCAGATTGTGACCTTGCTGGGAAACAACAAAAAAGAACACGATATTTAGAAATCAGTGAACAGAAACAATAATCTTCAGGTCAGAACACTGTATTATCTGGAGAGCAAAAACAAAGAAAATAGGTTTGTAAACATTGTTTGTAAACATATCTTGTAAGGTTCTGGCATTACTGCAGGACAAATATCAAAGCTCTACAGTCACAAACACGCACGCATAGGGAGATAAACAATCTCAACTTTATTTGACATTTCTGCAGTGCTAATCTGATTTATCATTTCTGCCTAGTTGAAGAAGCAGAACAGTAATGTTCAATGTAATATATAAAATCACTCAACCCCAAATCCTTCTTGATACATTTGGACAAGGATTTCTCTCTATTTAATACTGCTGGGGTAGTTCCCAGGTTGTCAGGGTCACCAGGGTACAGGGGAAGCAAGAAAACACAACTGGTTCTGCTTACTATTTGTCTTGTTTTTTGCCCTTTTCTGTTCAACTATACATGCACAAGTGTAGATTGGGTGTACTTTGGCAGAGTTGGATAAGCTCAGCAAAATAGAAGCCCACCTCCCATCCTCTTTTTATCCTGTCTTGTCAATGATGAAGGATGCTATTGCACCTAAAGAGGACCCCCTTCCCAGATGAATGTAATTTCATATGGTGCATGCACAAAATGAGCCATATTATGTCCCTTCATCCCACTCATACACAGTTGGACAATACTGTGAGATTTTGTTAGACCTTGCAGATTAGGTATGAGAGCTCCCTGAAGGCACTGATAATGCTGCCATCCTAGGGGCATCAGTGTATCCAGGACTATGTTTTTGTAAAAGAGTGGAAAAGTCCACTTTAAAGGCCAACTCCAGGCACATCCATACACAGGTACATATATCTCTTTTTCATATTTAATCAATATTTTTTTTGTTTGTTTCAATACATTTTTATTGAGTTATCAAATTTATCAAGACATATAAGGTAATATATCAAATAAGGTATAACGATCTACAAAGTAGGAACAACAGACAGGGCAGGCAGGACTTGGCAATATCAAATATTTAGAGCACAGATAACCAAAAAACCTGAGAAATACAAAATACAGTTACTAATGTGAGGGGTTGAGAGCCCTCAAAGGAAATTATATATTAGGCCATATACTCCATGTTAGAATATTCTTCCAAATTCATAATTCGGCACTTATAGGTGTTATATTATATTCATGGCAAGCTTGCAAAACATATTTGGTTTTATGATTAATCATGATAAATAGAGTATGTGTGAATGACCTTGATCAATAGATTTGACATGATTCTTCTTCTAAAGCTGAGCATTGCTGGAATTTTTTTGGTGTAGCCAATTTGAGTATGACATTTAAAGTTCTTTGGTATAGAATGTCATGAGAAGACGAAAATAGACACGTGTCCACGTAGCTAAAGGAATATACATTGTGGATTATATTCTGTTAAGTTAAGTTAGTTTGTAGTTCTAGTCATATTAATAAATATTAGTATATAGTTACTTAATGTAAAGTTGATAATATGTGTTCATATTATATAGATGTTTGGTTATACGACATTACATGATCAGCATATTACTTCAAGTATGGAATGTTACATGTGGGCTTGTCAATCGTATGCCATATATGACTATGAGTGCATACTGAAGCTAGCAGAAATGAATATGTGCCATACAAGGTTCTAAGTTGGAGTGAGGATATGACGTTCACACGTTCACATGTAACATATAAAGCCAATGCTTCCATATTGAAGGAACACACAGAGACATAGACAGACACACACACACAGAGACACACACACACAGCTACTAGGATAGATACTGACATGTTCACATGACACTTTGATAAGTTGGGACAGCTGTCAATTCTGCCAGAAGACTGAGAATGTCATTTCCTGTTTCTTCTTGGAGGAACACACAAGACAGCATGGAGACAGGAGGGCAGCAGCCATGAAGCAGACATGCTTTCATAAGCTTATACAGCTTTATAACTTTTTATTCTATTTCATATATTTTTACCTACATTGAACTGAACTATTATATTTTTTACATTGTATTTATGATGCCAATTGTGTGACAATAAACTCACACTTTGTTTTAAGTCAGTTTGACTATCAATGCTATTCATCCGGAAACGCCTCTGAGATACAAGAATATTAGATATTAATAATATTCTTCACTCCATGAACTGGAAAATTTGTTAAGGTTAAGATTGTTGATTGCTAGTAGACGTTCAAATGCCTCATCCCTAAACCCCTGACTCCGTGGATGTGGGGTCTGCGGAGGGGGAAGTTATCATAATCTCTTGAAGATAACGGGGCCTCCAAATATCCTCCCCTCCCACCTAAATAAATGAGTAAGTGATAATAGTGCCCCATGTAACTCATTCACACAAAAAGTAAAATAGTACATAAACACACACACACTGTGAAAAAGTATTTTATTTAAAAAAATTAAATAAATAAACATTGTCCCTAAATTTACACCCAAAGTCAATCGTGTTGTCCAGCTATGTAGATCTATCATCAATCAATGAGTGATGCCCCAAGGACCAATGCCACAAAGATATTTTTCCATTTCCCTCCCACTTCAAACTACAGTTCCCTGGCTGACTGCTGAATGTCAACAAACTGTCTGGGTATACTAGGTGACTTCATTGATGTCACTTAGCATACCCGCCAGCTTGTTTACAAAGTAAAACAAGCCAGTCCATGGGAAGCTGTCATTTAGTGGTTGTAGTTACAGTTACTAAATGAATGACATTAAGGTGAAGTAGACTACTAAGTCATTGTCATATCAATCTATAGGTAATAAAGATGCAACAAGAGCATTTGATCAGGAATATTAGTTACAGTACATACGTCTATTGACAAAATAAAAGGTTAAAAATAAGTGTACAATTAAAGAAACTCTGGTTAACCCTGGAGAAAACTAAAAATATTGATCAAGGATGGTCTGTTTTAATTAAATGGAAAATAAGATAAATGCCTGCATCATCCTACTAGGTATGTTAAGTATTATTATTTAAAGTGATTGTAAAGTTTAACTGTTTTTAAAAATAACAAACATGCAAAAAGTGTCCCTGATCCTCCTTATCTGGGGAAAATTTGAGAACCTGCTAGCAAACATTTTTTGGCGGAAAGTCTGACAGCAAATGTTTGATGGAGAATACACACGGTCTGACTTTCCGACAACAAGCTCACATCCAACATTTCCCGTCGAAAAATCCGACCATGTGTACGCGGCATAAAAGGGAGTGAGGGGGCAATATTAGTACCTCAATATTTTTTACCTTACTGCAGAGAATGCATTAAGGTAAGAAAAAGGTTTAGGCTTTAGAACCACTTTAAGAAATCTATCACATGCTGTTCTTTAAAGAAAGTCTTAAATCTGTTTTTGAAGGAGTCTATGATATGACACTAGAATCAGTTTCTGTGGAAGATTATTTCACATTTTCACAGTTATTACAACAAAGATTGGGATTAGACTTCTTTTTTTCCAACTGCAAGGAATGTCTTTGCGTCTTTTCTATGTGTGCCATTTATATATTTATAAGAGGTGATCATACGATCATACCAAACTTTATTGTTACTTTTCCAGGGTGGATAAATGCATTTCAGTAAACCTGGGCATACAAGTTTCCTTTTGTTCAGCCCTGTAGGAATCACTTGATTTCCACATCCATGCTAAACAGTGTGGATTGGCGAACATGCAGTGATGACTATTGTATTTTGACATCCAGCACCTGCAGTTGTCAGAATATGCTGAGCTTCTTCGACAAAAAGTCAATTTTTGTCAGTTATGTAGTACTAACAAGGCCACCCAAAGAATACCATTTTACCTCTATGACCAGCTTGGTCTTTTCTCATGATCCTCCATATCCTTTTTTAATTTTACACTAAATAACCTACACTTTTTTCTTTTGTTCTCACTGCTTTTCTAGCTTAGTGGGTTGTTTTGGATGATATTACTACAGACACATGTATACATGATGTTGATTTATGAGTATGAAATCCCGTTTTACACTTTTTTGTTGGCTTAATGTATTTTTTTTTTTAATCTTCTAACCAATGCCTTAAGTAATTGTAATTATACCTTTTTGGCAATCAACTACTTCCACAGAATGAGGGTGCATATCCCTCCACTACAAGGCCAAAGGTATACATCTTAACCTTTATTAACCACTTAAGGACTGGAAGGATTTCCCCCCTTAATGACCAGGCCATTTTTTGCGATATGGCTTCGTGGCTTTAACTGACAATTGCTCGGTCATGCGGCGCTGTACCCAAATAAAATTGATTTATTTCTTACCCACAAACAGAGCTTTCTTTTAGTGGTTATTGATCACCTCTGCGGTTTTTAGTTTTTGCGCTATAAACAAAACAACGACAATTTTGAAAAAAAATATATATTTTTAACTTTTTGCTATAATAAATATCACCCCAAAAAAAAAAAAAAAAAATTTCTTGCTCAGTTTAGGCTGATATGTATTCTTCTACATATTTTTGGTAAAAAAATTGCAATAAGCGTAAAGCATATATTGATTTGCACAAAAGTTATAGCACCTACAAAATAGGGGATAGATTTATGGCATTTTAGTTTTATTTTATTTTTTTTACTAGTAATGGCGGTGATCTGTGATTTTTAGTGGGACTGCGCCACTGCGGTGGACAGATCGGACACCTTTGACACTTTTTTAGGACCATTGACATTTATACAGCGGTCAGAGCTAAAAATAGCCACTGATTACTATATAAATGTCACTGGCAGGGAAGGGGTTAATACTAGGGGGCAATCAAGGAGTTAAATGTGCTACCAGGGAGTGTTTCCAACTGTGGGGGGGGTGAGACTGCCTGGAGGAGGAGACTTATCGCTGTTCCTAATCAGTAGGAACAGGAGATCTGGCTCTCCTCCCCTGACAGAATGGAGATCTGTCTGCTTACATTGACAGATCTCCATTCTGTCTCTGTCAGGAGTGATTGCGAGTGGCTGGCGGGCATTGCGGCCACACGCATTGGCTTGGCGTTGCAACGCGGGCACGCATCCCTCCGGCGGCCCCAGGGGAGCCAACCTGCTGCAGTATAACTGCGGCAGCTGGTTCTTAAGTGGTTAAGGGCTTTTTAATAGTAAAATGTATGAGTGTCTGCATGTGTTTATTCACTTTAGGGGAGGGTCTGGGCTTTAAAGAGATATAAATATGGCATTGGTCAGTATTGGTCAGAGCAAATAAAAGGAAAGAAGAAGAAAGAAAATTCCCCTTCTATGTGCTGCTACGCAGCCACTTTAAATAGTCACATGGATATTTCTATCAAGTTTCCTCACAGCCTGGCATCCGTGGTCTTATAAACCATATAACGCAGAACAGTGTTTCTAGATACCAACGCATTTCGCATTTAATGCTTCATCAAGGGATGGAACAGAATAAATGAACGAGGGTGCATTTCCCTATGCTTCAAGGCCAACGGTATAAAACGTAACCTTTTTTAAGGACTTTTTAACATTCCATGTACAGTGCCTTGAAAAAGAATTCAAACCCCTTGCATTTTCTGCATTTTGGCATATTACAGCCAAAAAAGGTTACAAAATTATAGCTCACTGAGCCATGGTAGAGTATGGCGCGTGTGAGTGGTAGGGATGTGAACATGGTCATGGTCAGAGCCCTGTACTGTAGTGTTAAGCTGGCTGCATGGCTCTGCACACGACCATTTGCACATATCACCACTAGAAGTCCATTTGAATATATACATGTGTCTGATTGGTTTTTTTTGAAGGAATACAAGTGTCTGATTGGCTGATTCTGAAGCCACCACCTTCCTTTTGTTTTTCATGTTTACAGTATAAATAAAAAGAGCAGATCCTGTTGAGAGAGGATTTGGCTAAGCTCAATGTGATACCAGTGTCTGTCTGTGTTACTTGGAGATATACAAGCGCGCTTTCCCGACATTATACAAGAGAGCTGTATTTGTGCTTTTCAGTACAACGGAATTATGTGCTTATAGGAAAAGCTTATAAATATTCCATTACAGATGGCGGGCCAGACAGAAGCCCACAGAATTTCCTAATCCAACGGACCTCGAGGAGTAAAAGGCATCCTGAACCAGAACCAGCAAAGGACAGCCTATGGTAGGACAACCATACTTCAAGTTTTTTTTGAACATTTTTGCTGTTCTGTGTTCGGGATCTTGATTTCTCTGTCCACTGTATGGGGTAAGTTCTACTAGGCAAAGAAGCTTTTGTTTTTTTTGTCGCTTTCTGTATAATGACGGGACTTTACTTGTAGGTTATATTTTTGTCATTGTAAGTAGGTCTATTGGGGGAGCACCTATATTTAAATCCTCTATAGGTCCCATTTAATACAAACCTAAAGTGTATGCTGTGTATGACTGAGCAGGCTGATAAGTAACTGAATGTTGTGTAATAAGCTTGTGATGTACAGTGGGGATGGAAAGTATTCAGACCCCCTTAAATTTAACTTTAAAAATATTTTATTGATTTTTTATCAAGAAAAGGTATACAAAACACAATCAAAAAAGTAAGTATAGATACATCAATACGGCGTGACCGGAAGTGGGTGTGGAAGGAGTGGAAGGAGTGTGGAGTGGAGCGAGTAGCCGGTTGCAAGCCTCGCTACCCCACTGTCTATCGGCTGTTATCGGTTGGAGTGTGCTCGGCTGACTGCATCTCTAGGCAGCCGGTGACTGGGCCTGAGACCTGGAGCGGCCGCTGCAGCAGGAGAGGAAGACGGCGGAGTTGCTGTTGGACACCGGAGTATACTAGCTGCACTGTAGCACGCTCACTGAAGCCGCGGCAACTACTGTGCCTGTGCGCCGGGGAGCCGGTGGGGCAGCCTCAACACTCACGGAGCGGTGAGCGAGGAGAGGAAGTGGATGGCTGGAATATGCAGATCGGGAGACCGGTGGTGAGCCTATGCTAACATATCTGTGCCACATCCAGGAGGCCGGTAAGAAGTTGAATGCTGGGTCCTGGGACTTTGGGGATCAGAGCAGGCGAGTGGGACCTGGAAAGAAAGCTGTAACCCCTTAAACGTATTACAGCCTATTGTGTCTGGCTAAAGTCAAGGTCACCACCCTATGGTTCATTAGCCCAACAGGGGGAAGGAGAAGTGACTGGGCAGATGTAACCTATCTGATTATATTTTTTTTCTTTTTTCTCTCTGAACTGTTGAATACGCATATTGGTTGAGTGGAGGCTGCAGGGGTGTTAACAGAGCCTTGCATTAAAGAGACAGTACCTACCTGTGTGATCCCAGTCAGCCTCTTTTGCGGTTTCCTGGTCCCCCCCTGTGTCCCGTTTGTTCTCCACTGGTGGCGTTGGGTATCCAGGTATAGAAAGGTAACAACGGCAATGTCAAGAAGGAGAGGGGAGGAGCCAGCTAATATGGAGAATTTAGGACCCCAGTCGTTACGATCTGCAAAAGAGAAGGGGAACCAGGCGGCAGCAGCTGCAGCAAAATTGGAGAGGTTTGCACACACTCCTGAACAGACCCCTATTAAGAATGGGCAAGCTCCGCAACTCAAGACCACCGGGGATAGGAAAAGTCTTGGACAGGCATCTTTAACCCCAGCTGGAGCAGGGCATAAAAGTTCAAGTGTTAATAAAAGCTCAGGGCCAGGGGAAAAAGCCCATGTACCACCACCAGCAATGGCCTCTATTATAGAGGTAGAACCAACCCTGAGGGAAATTTTGCATGCGATTAATTCTTGCAAAGCATCAGTGGAGGGGTTAAGCGACCAAATTAAAGAGATTAAGGATGAACTATTACTAATAAAACAGGAACTGCAAAAGGCAGTAGATAGAATAACTGGTCTTGAGGGAAGAGTGAGCCAAGTGGAGGATGATGTTTTTCCCCTACAGCAAGATGTTAAATCTATGAAGGAACAACTGGGTAGAATCAATGAAAAAATGGATGAAATGGAAAATCGCCTGAGAAGGGATAACATAAGAATAGTGGGTCTCCCAGAGAGATGTGAAGGGCAGAACATCATTGCTTTTTTGGAAGGATGGTTCACAGAAGTATTTGGAAGAGATGCATTTTCCCCACAGTTTGCAATTGAGAGAGCCCATCGGGTCCCTTTCAGGGCTCCGCCCCCTGGAGGACGCCCCAGGTCCTTGTTGTTGAAATTTCTGAACCACTGTGACAAGATAACTTTAATGCGCAAAGCCAGGGAGAAGAGGCTTATTTTGTATAACGGTGCAAGGGTTTCATTTTTTGCGGACTTTTCACCGGAGCTGCAGAGACGCAGGGAAGGTTTTGTGGAGGTCAAACGTACCCTACAAAAATTTGATGTCAAGTATGCCTTACTATACCCAGCCAGGCTACGGGTTGAGGCAATGGGGGAGGTTCTTTTCTTTGACTCTCCGGGGGGGGTAACCCACTGGTATGAAGAAAATAAACAGAGACTGGAACCCAAAGGAAAGAACCAAGAGTGTTAAGATGCTTGATTACAGGATAAGAAGATCTGGACTGTGGGAATGTGAACTTGGTATAGAGAGGGAGAATGATGGTGTATGGTAGATTAGGAATAGGGGAGCAGGAGGTTATTATATTTAAAATTTTGCACATGTGGATATTAATGGCACAGGGAGGGGGGGGAGTGGTAGGAATGTTAGGAAGGGACACTTTGGAAGGAATATATGAGACGGTCATGAATAGAGCCCCAGGGGCCAACCTGGTAAGGTGGGGGAGGGGGGGGAGGGGGGGGAAGGGGTTGGGGGAGAGGGGGGGTAGGGGTAGCAGGGATCGGGGGGGTGAGGTGGGGGGGATAGGTGGGGGGGATTGGGTGGGGGGGGTGATGGAGGGGGAGAAGGGCTGTAAAATTATAGTAGGAACCAATATGCACATAGCACCTGGGGGGGTAATTAAGGGGAAGGGGGGGAGGGGGGATGTAGGATTAAGCACATGTGTGGTAAAGGTAAACAATATGAAAAAGCAGAGATTTAGAAGGATCACCGAAATGGAATATAATAGTAAAGAAGTTCTATGGGTCTCAAAGCACAAAATACAGGGGGTAATTAAGGGAACCCCCCTTTTTCTTTCTTTTTGTTTGTTCTCCCTTTTTTTTTTCACTACTTCTACACGTAACGCACAATATGGTAGTAACAGAGGAATTTCACTTTAGCTATTCTTTTTTTTTTTTTTTTTTTTTTTCTCTTGATTTTTTTGGGAGGTATAGTGGGTAAGAGGAATTTATTCTCCGGCATAAAACAATGTACCAAGTCTAAGGTACCCACTTTTTTGGCTTCTTGGAGGCCAGCTCTACCCTGCGGCCTGTTTGATGCAGTCTAAGGGTTCTCAAAATAGGTTCTTGGAACGTATGGGGGATGGGGAACCCAGACAAAAGGGCTGCTGCTCTTCCGCTACTGGAGTTAAGGTGGGTGGGCAGGGTTTGCCTGCGGGAGACACACCTGATAAAGGATATGTTGAAATGTCTCCCAAGCAGGAGGTTTCAAGCTCAATAACACTCGGTTTACACTTCTTATTTTAGAGGTGTGAGCATAGCGGTGACAAGAAGTGTGATGTTCTCCCGTAGGCAAACCAGGATAGATAGTTTGGGTCACTATGGTTTTTTTTTTCTGTACTGCTTTATTTGTTTTAGCTGTCTCATGGGCCTTGGAATTAAGATGGGTAAGAAGGATTTATTATCTGGTATAGGGCAATATACTGGGCCTAAAGCTAGAGTGTCCATTTTTTTTGGATTTAGTACAACTGGTTTTCCGGGCGCCAAAGTCTCTCTGTGGTGTGTGTGATGCAGTCCAAGGTTCTTAAAATAGGATCTTGGAACATTCGGGGGATGGGGAATCCAAATAAGAGGTCTGCCATTTTTTCGTTGCTGGAGATAAGGGGGGTGGGGTTGATCTGCCTACAGGAGACCCACCTGACAAAGGACACGTTGAAATACCTCCCAAATAGGAGGTTTCAGGCCCAGTACCATTCGGTTTACTCTTCTTATTCTAGGGGGGTGAGCATAATGGTGTTAAGAGGCGTGATGTTCTCCTGTAGGCAGGCCAGGGTAGACAGCATGGGCCGTTATATTTTTTTACATTGCTCAATTGAAGATAGAATGTATGTTATAGCCAACATCTATATTCCCCCACCCTTTAAACTAGAGGTATTGTATAGCTTAATGGAGTTTATGCTGGATAAAACAGGCACCCCAGTAATAGTAGTAGGGGATTTTAATGAGGTGATAAATAGAGGCTTGGATAGATTCCCACCGAGACCCCAAATGAACAACGTAGCAGAGGGTAGGCTGGGTCAGTTTCTGGAAGAAGCAGGCTTGATGGACGTATGGAGGGTCCGGAATCCTGGAGTAAGGCAATAGTCCTGCTTCTCAGCCTCCCATTCCACCCTATCCAGAATAGACATGACCCTGGGCAACGCGGAAGCGGTACCAATGATAAAGGAGGTATTATATTTTCCGAGAGGGGTCTCAGACCACTCCTTGATGGTGACCTCAGTGGGTATAGGGGGCAGGGAGGCTAGGGGATGTTGGAAACTAAGCCCATATTGGTTGGAGTTAATGGGGGATCCAGAGAGGATAATAATAAAGCTAAAAGAATTTATAAAATTTAACGAAGGTTCAACTACAGCAGGTATACAATGGGACGCATTGAAGGCATTCCTTAGGGGGATCCTGATTCAAGGGGTGGCAGGGGTTAAAAAGAGGGCTAGGGAATGGGAGGAAGGGATTAGGAGGGAGCTGGAGATTGCTGAAAAGCAATTCCTAGAGGGCCCAACACCAGAGAGGCAGAAGGTATGGGAAGATAAACAGGAGACCTATAGAACAGCGGTCTTAAAAAGGGGTGAAAATAAGCAACTGTTTCAGAAGCAACGGACCTATGGGGAAGGAGAAAGTGTGGGTCGTATGCTGGCCTACCTGGTGAAAACCAATTCCTCCTCCTCGACGATCCCTGCAATTAGGATCCCAAATGGTGAGATATCCTCCCAGAACTCGGTAATAAGGAATGCGTTTGGGAAGTATTATGAAAACCTGTACAGTTCACAGGGGAGTGTTGGAGGGGAGGATATGGATAATTTCTTTAAAGACATACGGATCCCTATGGTTGCTGAAGAGGACAGAGAGGGTTTAGATGCGCCTATTACATTAGCTGAATTACAACAAGCGGTAAATGGAATGGCAAACCAAAAATCCCCGGGGCCAGACGGCCTTCCGGTAGAAACTTACAAGCAATATGGGAAGATCTTGCTTCCAGAACTGCTTAAAACATTGAACTGGGCTTTACAAGCAGGGTGCCTGCCTGCCTCTATGACGGAGACAAATATTATTTTACTCCATAAAGAGGGGGGTGACCCGCTAGAACCGTCGGCATATAGGCCAATTTCGCTGTTGTGCACGGACGCCAAGATCCTGGCGAGGGTGCTGGCGGCCAGGCTTAATAAAATTATTCATAAACTCATACATCCGGACCAAACGGGTTTTATCTCCCATAGGACCACAAGCATGAACATTAGGAGGGTATATCTGAACCTCCAGACCCCGACAGAGAATATGGGATCAAGAGCGGTGGTGTCCTTGGACATAACTAAGGCCTTTGATAGCCTGGAATGGACCTATCTCTGGCGGGTTCTGGAGGAAGTTGGCTTAGGTCCGGCTTTTATAAAATGGATAAAAATATTGTATAAGAGCCCAAGTGCGAGGGTTAAGGTTAATAAGGACTTTTCAGAGAAAATATGTTTAGAAAGGGGGACAAGACAGGGGTGTCCTCTGTCCCCCCTGCTTTTTGCCCTTGCCATGGAGCCATTAGCAATCCATATTAGGTCTAGTCCCAAGATAGAGGGGTTTATAAGAAAGACAGGAGAGGAGAGGATTGCCCTGTATGCCGACGATGTCCTATTGTTTCTTGGGGACATGGGAAATTCCCTTGGGCAGGTAATGGATACCATGGAGAGGTTTGGCAAGGTGTCAGGACTAGTGGTAAACTGGAGGAAATCAACATTAATGCCCATAGATACCCCTAACAGTCCTATGTCATCGCGAATCCCCCATCTAAAAGTAGTATCAACAATTCGCTATCTGGGTATCAACATGACAAAAGATCCTAATCAGTATATTGAAGATAATATAGCCCCATTGTTGGACAAATTTAAGTGTAAAATAGATATCTGGAGCCGGTTGCCCCTGTCTGTAGCAGGGAGAGGCAACCTAATTAAGATGGTGTGGCTACCCCAACTACTATACTTGTTACATAATTCACCGGTGTGGATGAATAAAAGATGGTTTAAAAGAATTGACATGCTATTTAGGGAGCTCCTGTGGAGGAGGGGGAAGGCTAGGATCAGTCTTCAAAGCCTACAGCTACCAGTTAAAGAAGGAGGAATGGCCCTCCCGCATCCAAGGTGTTACTTCCTGGCAGCCCAGTTGCAGCACATAGGGGTTGGAAGTGCTGACAGGGGTTTGTTAACCCTGGAGACGCCACATAAAATGGTGGTGGAGGCCCTGGAGGCAGATTCTTTACCCGGTAACGGTCCAACATCCAAGTTGATAATTAAAGTCTGGAAGGTAACTAAGAGTATAATGGGATATGTCGGGTTTACAGAATATGCCCCCCTCTGGCATAATAGGAATTTGCAGGAGATCATGGCCATGGGGGAATTTAAGGAATGGGCGAGGTGGGGCATAAATAGGCTATCCCAGTTGTACAAAGGGAATGTATTAAAAACCTTTGAGGATCTCCAGAAGGAGAATGGCATTCCTAGACAAACTTTTTTTAGGTATCTACAAATGAGATCTGCTTTGGATGCTCAATTCAGGGCAGGCCCCCTGGTATGGACAGATGCTGCACTACTTCAAAAAGTGGTTAAACCCGGGAAGATAAAGGGTTTTATCTCAGGGATATATGCCCAACTGTGCGGGCAAACTATTACAGGATCAATGCATCTTGGTTGCAGGGAGGGATGGGAGATGGATGTGGGGAAATTAACAGATGCACAATGGAGGGAAATACTGAAGATAGGGCAGGAGGTCTCGGCCTCTCCTGCGCAGAGGTTCTCTCACTTAATGTTGATGCACAGAGCATATTACACTCCAAAAAAATTATTCCGTTTTGGTGTAAGATCAGATGCCAGTTGCCCTAGGTGCGGGGAGGTGGGTGACTTGATACACATGACATGGAGATGTCCCAGGCTAGTACGTTACTGGCTTGGGGTAGTTGAGGCTATTAGTAGTAGATGGGGGATGCCCTTGGAGGCAGATATTAGATTTTGTATCTTTGGCTATAAAGAGTGGGGCTCAGAGGAGGTAGCGGCCAAAACAGCAGTTTTGAGATGCCTGTACCAAGCACGGAAGCTTATTATGCAAAGATGGCAAACAATCCCCCCCCCGACAGTTGAGGAGTGGGTTAAGATAGTGAATGATATAGTATGGAAGGAGAGAGCCCTATATGTTAGAAGAGGGAACCTTAAAAAATTTGAAAAGATGTGGAACCCATGGTTAATAAGTATTGGATGTCAAGATCAAGGGAAATGAGGTGGGACTTAGCCTTAGGGTGGGAGGGGAATAGGGATAAATAGGTGGGATAGGGGAAAAAGGTCTACCTGATGCTTGAATCTGTAGTATGAAAAACCAACTGGTGAAATAATAAATAAATGTAACGGGAGCAGGGTAGGAACGGACGGGGGGGGTATATGGCCCCGTGTCTAGTTCACTACGTTTGCATGGAACCTGGTTATTTTAAATATGTTTGTTGAAGGTATGTAATTTAAGAAATGCCAATAAAGATTATTAAAGAAAAAAAAAAATAGATACATCAATACAAGTCGGACCGCCTTGGGTCAACAAATCAGACTGACAACAGTTGTATTGTATATAACTCTGGTCTGTGACCATACATGAATACCATTATAAGACTGGACCCTATCACTAAAAGTGGAAAATCCTGAAACTTGAGATGACTGGGAGAAGGGGAAGGATGAGAGACCGCCAGCACCCCAATAGGGAACACACTGTGACCGAACGGGACTCTTCATTCCCCCCCTTGCTCCTCCAGTAGTTAATGCTATAAATCTTTGGCATCCATCAAGTAAGCAAATACCTACGACATATTATTCCCCTGGGAGAATAACTTCTTTAGGGACCCAACTGCTTTTGAGTCAATAGAACATTCAACATCTAGAGAGATAAAAAAAAATAACAAATGAGAGAAAAAGAATAAAGAGACCCCCTTAAAATTTTCACTCTTTGTTATATTGCAGCCATTTGCTAAAACCATTTAAGTTCATTTTTTCCTCATTAATGTACACACAGCACCCCAAATTGACAGAAAAACACAGAATTGTTGACATTTTTGCAGATCTATTAAAAAAGAAAAACTGAAATATCACATGGTCCTAAGTATTCAGACCCTTGGCTCAGTATGTAGTAGAAGCACCTTTTGATCTCATACAGCCATGAGTCTTTTTGGGAAAGATGCAACAAGTTTTTCACACCTGGATTTGGGGATCCTCTGCCATTCCTCCTTGCAGATCCTCTCCAGTTCTGTCAAGTTGGATGGGAAACGTTGGTGGACAGCCATTTTTAGGTCTCTCCAGAGATGCTCAATTACGTTTAAGTCAGGGCTCTGGCTGGGCCATTCGAGAACAGTCACTGAGTTGTTGTGAAGCCACTCCTTCGTTATTTTAGCTGTGTGCTTAGGGTCATTGTCTTGTTGGAAGGTAAACCTTTGGCCCAGTCTGAGGTCCTGAGCACTCTGGAGAAGGTTTTTGTCCAGGATATCCCTGTACTTGGCCGCATTCATCTTTCCCTCGATTGCAACCAGTTGTCCTGTCCCTGCAGCTGAAAAACACCCCCACAGCATGATGCTGCCACCACCATGCTTCACTGTTGGGACTGTATTGGACAGATAAGGAGCAGTGCCTGGTTTTCTCCACACATACCGCTTAGAATTAAGGCCAAAAAGTTCTATCTTGGTCTCATCAGAGCAGAGAATCTTATTTCTCACCATCTTGGAGTCCTTCAGGAGTTTTTTAGCAAACTCCATGAGGGCTTTCATGTGTTTTGCACTGAGGAGAGGCTTCCGTCAGGCCACTCTGCCATAAAGCCCTGACTGGTGGAGGGCTGCAGTGATGGTTGACTTTCTACAACTTTCTCCCATCTCTCGACTGCATCTCTGGAGCTCAGCCACAGTCATCTTTGGGTTCTTCTTTACCTCTCTCAGCAAGGCTCTTCTAACCCGATAGCTCAGTTTGGCCGGATGGCCAGCTCTAGGAAGGGTTCTGGTCATCCCAAACATCTTCCATTTAAGGATTATGGAGGCCACTGTGCTCTTAGGAACCTTAAGTGCAGCAGAAATTTTTTTGTAACCTTGGCCAGATCTGTGCCTTGCCACAATTCTGTCTCTGAGCTCTTCAGGCAGTTCCTTTGACCTCATGATTCTCATTTGCTCTGACATGCACTGTGAGCTGTAAGGTCTTATATAGACAGGTGTGTGGCTTTCCTAATCTAGTCCAATTAGTATAATCAAACACAGCTGGACTCAAATGAAGGTGGAGAATCTCAAGGATGATCAGAAGAAATGGACAGCACCTGAGTTAAATATATGAGTGTCACAGCAAAGGGTCTGAATACTTAGGACCATGTGATATTTCAGTTTTTCTTTTTTAATAAATCTGCAAAAATGTCAACAATTCTGTGTTTTTCTGTCAATATGGGGTGCTGTGTGAACATTAATGAGGAAAAAAAATGAAATTAAATGATTTTAGCAAATGGCTGCAATATAACAAAGAGTGAAAAATTTAAGGGGGTCTGAAGACTTTCCGTCCCCACTGTATATGAGAAATAGAAATGTATGAATTGTGATTATTACCTATGTATGGGACCAACAAGTAGATTGCAACAGTTGTGTATATTGTTTAACTGATGCAAGACATGTCACCATAAATTTGTAATAATACCTCTCACCCACAGATGGTTTAGTGGACTTTGATTTCATTTAGAAAACGTTTTGTTTAAAGTTGTTTTTTTTTTAAATGGCCATGTGGCTGAGGGGGAAGGGTGGCCATGCATTGTTGTGACATGTTTTACAGGATTCTAGGCAATAGCATGGAAGAGCTGTTTTGTTTTGAGATGAAAAGAGCAAGAATGCAAGCAGCATTGCCTTGGTCCTGTGTATCTGTTGACCTTACAACTTTCAGAGCAAAGTATTGTTTGTATTTGAGAACAGGAGTGTATGTTTAAAGCGTGCTATTTCGTGTTTTATGTAACTTTGGAGTTTTTGAATATGTTGTTTGGTTGGATAGCCTGTGTTTTAGTCCTCCTATGGGCCCTAGTTGATGTAGCCTAAAGTGTTTGTCTATGGTGTCTCAATTGTGTAGTCAATTTTTGTGGGGAGAAATTTTGGTTTGTGCTGGTTTTGGCAGGATCAGCGACTGCATTTCATGTGTTAATGCCACCATTTTGTCGTGGCCCGATTGTCGTCGGCCATTTTGTTGTAGTCTGGATTTTATCCACCATGTTGTCGTGGACCGATTGTCGTCGGCCATTTTGCTGTAGTCTGGATTTCATCCACCATTTTGCGAAGGTCCGATTGTCATCGGCCATTTTGTTGTAGTCCGGACTTCATCCACCATGTTGTCGTGGTCCGATTGTTGTAAGCCATTTTGTTGTAGTCCGGATTTCATCCACCATGTTGTCGTGGTCTGATTGTCGTCTGCCATTTTGTTATAGTCTGGATTTCATCCACCATGTTGTTGTGGTCCGATTGTTGTCGGTCATTTTGTTGTAGTTTGGATTTCATCCACCATGTTGTCATGGTCCAATTTTTGATTGTTGCAACTGCCATGTTGTTTCTGCTGAGTTTGGGTTCTGGGTGGAATTGCTCTGCTTTTGGGCCAGGTTTCAGCATTTAGTGAGGGCGATTTATCTTTTTGCAGAAGTTTCAGTTTTTGGTTTTGGTTGTGTTGTGCGGTATTTCGGTCTCAAAACTTGTGGTCTGACTACCCAGGGGACACTGGAGTCAAGGGGGATTTCCTCTGATTTGCAATATGGGGGATGTATTTCACCCTTTCCTGGGCTAAAGTTTTTTTTAGAGATGTTGAAGTTTCCTATATTATGTTATAAAGTCCAGAGGTGATATGTGTTGCCATAACTATTTTTTTAGTGTCTTTATAGACATAATATGTTGATATATTTTTTGAGACCATATGAAGTTCAGGGAAGCCAGACTTCCCCGTGCCCCCCCCCCTCCTGTCCATTGATATGTAGATAAACCAGTTGGATAGGTTTTTAGAGCTGAGCAGAGAACAGGAAGTTCTCTGCAGGATGTCACGTATCAACAGGAAATTGTTGGTAGGGGCTTGGGATCTTTTCAAACAAGCATGTGGACAAAGGGACTTGTGTTTGGAAGAATGATGGAAATCACTTTGGTTTTTAAAGTTATTTCCAGTTGTTTTGCAAAGCTTTATACTGTAATTCAGATTTGGGTAGATTGTAAACAGTAGGCATCCTCATTATTGTTGTAACACCCTAGATACAGATAGAAAAAAGCCATAATATTATTTTGAATAGCGGAGGATCTCATTGTGCTTTGTGGTTGTCTGACAAACACGTTTAGAGGGCTGTATATCGTAAGACCGGTCGGGCCATGTATAATAATTGGAAATTCGATGCGTGATTGTATTAGCATAACATGAGGAGTAGATTCTAGCATCCCAGGAGGCCGTGTATAATAATCGGAAAACGCCGGGTGCCAATACTGTAAAAATGGGAACTAGGCAGTACTGCTCCGAAAGCTAGTGCACGGGTGCCCTGGACGCAGGGACACGTCATAAGCGATTCAAATCGTCGTGGGTAATGTTGCCGTCCATGTATTGGAGAAAAAAAATGAGGCTCCACACCAGTCAGACAGCTGCACCACAAATGAGGTCTGGGTTTGGGGCTCTGGACATGAAACCCCTTAAAGATTGGCATATATGGTCAGAGGGTACAGTAAGGTGTATTCCTTTGGAAGGTACTTTTTGATGTCTGGAGGTACGAGACGCCAGAATAAAAATCGCTTGGAAGTAGCTCAGCCGTGGCTTCAGAAATCTGTAATAATGAGTGAGTTGGATGTGCAGTTGTCAGGTCCCACACTTACCAGACAGGTGAGTCCGCTTGGGCAGAGGGTAGGCTCCCTTACGTATCCGATTCAGGGCCCCTGGTAGAGTAGACAGGAGGTCCATGAATGCGGAGTGGTATGAGGGCCTGATGTTAGGGTCCTGGAGTAAGGTGGTCTGGCAAGCAACCGGTAGAGCTTCAGGAATGATGGAGCTAATGCTGAGCAGGAGCTAATCAGGCTGGTCACACACAGGCAGAGGTCGGCAACGGGCTGGCGGCAACGGTACAAGGGAGAAGGCAGAAACAAGGTCAAACAAGCCAGGGTCGCGTTCAGGCAGCAATCAAGGGAGGTCCAAAGGCAAGCCGGGTCACAACGGGTCAAACTACAGAGGCACAGGAACACAGGAAGATCACAGAACTAGACGCAGAGCTGTTTGATCAGGCAGCACCGAATCAGGGTAGAGGCAGGCTTAAATAGGCTGATTGGCGCCAAAACGCCGCGCTCGTGCACGCGCCGATTCGAAAAGGGCCCCCGCACGTGCCCGAGCGCGCCCCCGACACCGGCGTGCACGCCCACACCACCGGGCACGCCCTCGGTAACGCCCATAGGCGGACGCGCACTAGCGCGTTAGCGCGAACGCACATACGCACGCCCGGACGCCACCCTGCATGCCACGGCCGGTCAGATCAGACACGCCAGTGCCCCCAGGAACACGTGCCCCAGCACGCACAGAGACACGAGCACCAACGCGCCCCAGCGCGCACCGGCGCCCAACCAGGTAACCTCTCTGACAGTGCCCCCTCCTCAAGGGCAGACTCCGGATGCCCAGCTGGGCCATCTTTGAGGCATGAGAAGTTTTAAAAGACTGCAGAAGTTCTCTGGCATGCAAGTTACTTTCTGGCTCCCACGAATTATTTTCGGGTCCATAGCCCCTCCATTTTACAAGATTTTGAACCTGATTGCGTCTTCTTCTGCAATCTAAAATTGCCTCTACCTCGAACTCCTCTTCGCCATCAACCACAATAAGCTTGGGTGGGCCAATGCTATGGCCAGAAAAAGAGTTGGGGGTGACTGGCTTCAAGAGGGACACGTGGAAAACTGGTGTATCCTCAGGGTGTTAGGAAGTTCGTATGCCACATTGTTGATTTTTCTTTTAATCAAGAAAGGACCCAAGTATTTGGGGCCCAGTTTTCTGGACGGACAGGCCAACTTGAGGTTAGCGGTAGATAACCAGACAGAATTGCCCGGTTCCAGAATGAGTTCTCCCCGTCTCTTCCTGTCAAAGATTCTCTTGTAATCTTCTTGAGCCTTGGTCATAGTATCCTGCAGCAATTTGTTATTGTTTGAGAAAAAGTCCAAAGTTTCGGATACTGCAGGAACAGGGCACTCGGGAATAGATCCAGGCAAGAAGGATGGGTGGAAACCATAGTTGGCATAAAACGGTGTCTGATTGGTAGCTGAGTGTAGTGAGTTGTTGTAGAAGAACTCCGCGATGGGAAGCAGGGAAGCCCAGTCATCCTGGGAGAATGCAGAGAAACAGCAGGGGTATTGCTCCAAGGTTTGATTCGTCCTCTCGGTTTGTCCATTTGACTGGGGATGATAGGCCGAAGAAAATGATAATTCGATTTCAAGGGCGCCACAAAGGGCTTTCCAGAATCTGGAGGTAAACTGGACGCCTCTGTCAGAAACTATATTGGTCGGTACTCCATGCAGTCTGATGATCTCCTTAATAAAGCTGGAAGCGGTCTCCATAGCCGAAGGGGTGCCCTTCATGGGGAGAAAATGGGCCATTTTAGACAGCCTGCCCACCACAACAAAAATGGACGAAAAACCTTCTGATGGGGGGAGTTCAACAATAAAGTCCATTGAAATCATGGCCCATGGTCTCTCTGGGACTGGTAATGGTCTCAACAGACCCCATGCTCTTGCCCGGCTACTCTTGCTTCTGGCGCAAGTATTACAGGACTCAACGTATTCCTTGCAGTTCTTAGTAAGGTGAGGCCACTAAAAGGTGCGTTGGACAAGATCAATTGTCTTCCGTGTGCCGAAGTGATCGGCAAGTTTGTGATCATGGCACAAGCTTAACACCCATACTTTTAGCTCCTCAGAGACCACAATTTTATTTTTGAACCAGAACAGCCCATCTTTGGTACAAGCTTCAGCAGGTGGTGACATTCCCATAGAGGATCGTCTGATTTGAGAGATTAGATCCTCCTGTAAGATCAGGAAATTCCCAGAGGGGAGGATGATGTCTGGAGACAGGGTCTTCTCAAAATCAAGAAACATTCGGGAAAGGGCGTCGGATTTGACATTCTTGGATCCGGGTCTGTAGGTGATATGAAAAATAAATCGGGAAAAAAAAAGTGCCCATCTGGCCTGCCGGGGTTTCAATCTCTTAGCTGTCCTTAGGTATTCTAAGTTTTTGTGGTCCGTGTAGACCAAAATGGGGTGAGCTGCACCTTCCAGGAGATAACGCCATTCCTCCAGGGCTGCTTTAATGGCTAGAAGTTCCCGATCTCCCACGTCGTAATTCCTCTCGGAAGAGGAGAGTTTACGTGAGAAGAATCCCACAGGGTACAGGAGTGCTTTGGCACCTTGTCTTTGTGAGAGCACAGCTCCAACCGCGACTTCGGAAGCATCCACTTCCAAGATGAAGGGCAAGGCAGGGTTGGGATGCTTGAGGATAGTGGCTGACGTGAACAGAGCTTTGAGTCTTTCAAAGGCCACTCGTGTCTTAGGAGTCCAGCAGAACCGGCTTCCTTGTTTAATGAGTTCCGTAATGGGAGTTATAATTGAAGTGAATCCCTTAATAAATTTCCTATAGAAATTGGCAAAGCCAATAAAACGCTGTACTCCTTTCTTGTCTATAGGTGCAGGCCAATCCAAGATAGCGGATACTTTTTGCGGATCCATTTTGATACCGTCAGGGGAAATGACCAAGCCTAGGAACTGGATGGATTGGAGCTCGAACTCGCATTTTTCGAGTTTGGCGTAAAGCCCATGTTGTCTAAGCCGGGAAAGTACATTTCGCACGTGTTCGCGGTGATCAGTCAGGGAAGCAGAGAAAACCAGGATATCGTCCAGATAGACGATGACATATAGGTCCAGAAAGTCACGAAAGACATCGTTGACGAAGTGCTGGAATGTGGCCGGCGCGTTGCACAGACCAAAGGGCATGACGAGGTACTCGTCATGAGTTTTATCGGGCAATCGTAGGGTCTATGTACTGGAAGAGTTTCTGCCCCCTTTTTACTGAATACATCCAGGAAATCCCGGTAAGGTTCGGGAAGATTTTGGTAAGACTTAGTTTCTGAATCTAGGCACAGGCATTGAGAGGATGTTAAAGGGGTCCCCCGTAAACAGTGTTGTTTGCAATATTCAGATGAAAACTGGATTTTGCCCGTGGACCAGTTGATACTAGGATTGTGAGCCTGTAGCCAAGGTATTCCTAAGATAATTGGGAAGAGGGGAGAGGAGATGACATCTAGGCGTAAAAGTTCCTGATGTTCCGGGCCAATGGTGGCCAGTAGAGGAACCGTTTCCTGGGTAACAGGACCGGAGCGGAGGGTGGAGCCGTCCTCTAAGAAAACTGCCAGTCCCTGGGCCTTGGTTTGAGTAGGAATATGATGATCTTCAACGAAGGTCCGGTCAATGAATCCGCTACATGCTCCCGAATCAATGATGACCGGTACTGGGATGTTCCTTCCAGGTAACTGTAATACAACGGAAAGTGTTAGGTGGTTACCGGAACTAGGTAAAACAGGTGCACACAACGAGGAGGACGGCAGGCACTTACGTCTCTTATTGGGGCATGCTCTTGCAAAGTGTCCAGGCTCTCCACAGTACAGGCACAGGTTAAGTGTGCGTCTGCGTGTCTTCTCCTCTGGGGTCAGAGAGGGACGGAGCAGTCCCAGCTGCATGGGCTCAGGAGCTTCCTGGGTTGGAACAGACGAGACAGGCGGAGCTTGGTTCGGGGCACTAGGGGCCCTGGGTAGCATCCAAGTGAGGCGTGGATGGCCAACGGACCTCTCAGAACGTCTCTCTCTGAGGCGGCGGTCAATTTGGATTGACAAGTTGATAAGCTCCTCTAGTGTCTGAGGTACCCCTACCCGTGCTAATTCGTCCTTCAGAGGGTCCGACAACCCCAGCCGGTATTGGTGACGCAAAGCCATGTCATTCCATTCCGTATCAGAGCTCCAACGCCTAAACTCCACAGCGTAATCTTCAGCCGCTCTGCGGCCTTGTTGAAGGGAGTGCAAGGCGGCTTCTGCCGTGGCTGTCAACTGAGGGTCCTCGTACAACTGAGACATTGCTATGAAAAAGTCATTCAAGGAATCCAGAGATCTGGCCTTTTGCTCCAGCAGGTGGTGGGCCCAGGTCTGAGGCTCGCCGGACAATAAAGATATGATGAACCCCACTTTGGTGGCCTCCAAGGAAAATGTACGGGGTTATAAGGCAAAATAAAGTTCGCATGCGTTGCGGAACGCCCGGAACTTGCAACGTTCTCCGAAGAATTTTTCGGGTGTAGGCACCCTGGGCTCTGGTGGGAGCATTACTACAGAGGGCGCTGAGGCAGGATTAGCAGGTGCTGCTCCCAGAGGGGAGGCTGAGAGGGCCTGGACCTGTCCTTCCAGTCTGGTATAACCCTCCTGTAAGCTTTTGACGGCTTGGGTGAGGCCCGCTAGGTGCCTGCAATGTTCATCCATGGGGGAGGCCCCCTGCCCGGACTCAGTCATGATTGCCTGATACTGTCAGGTCCCACGCTTACCAAACAGGTGAGTCCGCTTGGGCAGAGGGTAGGCTCCCTTACGTATCCGATTCGGGGTCCCTGGTAGAGTAGACAGGAGGCCCACGAATGCGGAGTGGTATGAGGGCCTGATGTTAGGGTCCTGGAGCAAGGTGGTCTGGCAAGCAACCGGTAGAGGGAGAAGGCAGAAACAAGGTCAAACAAGCCGGGGTCGGGTTCAGGCAGCAATCAAGGGAGGTCCAAAGGCAAGCCGGGTCACAACGGGTCAAACTACAGAGGTACAAGAACACAGGAAGATCACAGAACTAGACGCAGAGCTGTTTGATCAGGCAGCACCGAATCAGGGTAGAGGCAGGCTTAAATAGGCTGATTGGTGCCAAAACGCTGCGCTCGTGCACGCGCCGATTCGCCAAAGCTCTCCGCGCCCCCGCACGCACCCGAGCGCGCCCCCGACACCGGCCTGCACGTCCACACCACCGGGCACGCCCACGGTAACGCCCATAGGCGGACGCGCGATAGCGCGGACGCATGTTAGCGCAAACACGCGTATGCACGCACGCCCTGCATGCCACGGCTGGCACCCCCCTGCATGCCACTGCTGGTCAGACCAGACACGCCAGTGCCCCCAGGAACACATGCCCCAGCACGCACAGAGACACGAGCACCAACGCGCCCCGGCGCGGACCGGCGCCCAACCAGGTAACCTCTCTGATAGCAGTACACGCTTGCGTGGTTAAAATTCTCCTACCTGTTTTTCAACTTTGTGTGGCTGGCCCATGCAAGGTTTTCGAGCTGCTCTCATGCTTTTACCATTGTATTCTTTTCTATTGCTAAAAGAGTGAAGGCAGCATTCAGTCTGGTTGTTTTTTTCTATTATGGTTTTGGAAACTCTCATTGTTTGTATGTAGCAATATGTTAGAACCCCCCAACGACCCTCCTATGTGTCACAGCCATTGTATTTAGGAGTTAAAGAGGTTTCGTTGTCAGTTTTGATGAATGCCAGTGACAATTTACCAATGTACACGAATGTTGTATTGTTTGCCATTCTTTGCAGGTTAAAGATGAAGGATAGAGTAATAACTCTTGTTTATAAGTATCTTTTTCAGATCCAATGGGTTCCTGAAAGTGTATGTACAAAGAAAGCAGGTGTATGTACACATGCATAAATACACACGCCTAAAAGATAGTAAAAGTATAATAGGCTGTTTCATTGTTTCATTTTTTTTTGTTTTTCTGCACCATTCTAAACCCTGCGTTTCTTCCTATGGTTTATAATGAGGAAAAAAATGGGGGGGGGGGGGGGATAAAGGTAAGAATGACAGTTTTCAAACTAATAATACCATCTTTTTAATTCTAACGAAGTTTGTGACCTAGGAGGATGACATGTTCCATGACTGTCTTTCTTTGATGAAATTTGAATCAGCAACCAGCGGTGAAGGAGGCTCCCATCCCAGATGCTAAGAAGCTTTTTGTCAATGGTTCCAGGTATTACACCCCAGATGGTAAGCCACACACAGGTTCAGTGACCACAGTTGGTGAAAAGTGAAAAAGGGTTCATTGAGTTCCCACATGTCTGGGTTATCTCCATAAGAGGTTTATTTGGAGGTCAACCAAAAACAGGGTTGTACTTTCCTCAGTAGCTGTCAACATTCTCAGCTGATGGGGTAGGTGCAAGCACTGTAACGTGAACTTCAAAAGGTCCAACACAGGGTTCATGAGTCCCTCCTGGACCCTGACACAATAACTGTTTACATTCTTTCCAACCAGGTGACTGGGCTGTTAGCTTGAGGGACGAGACAACTGGATCCACGCCAGCCACTGCAAGAAGCTGCTCAGCAACACCAAAGAATAAGGAGTATCTTTATTTATATTTTTTAGTTTAGTGCAATTTAGCAAAGGTAACAATGAAAAGCATCCCAACTTATTGTTTAAAGTGTATTCTCCAACTAGCCAAGAAAACGAACAGGACCAATTGCTGGGTCTACTCTGAATCTCCACCGAGCTTTAGTACCCCAGCGATGACAGTGTTACATGCTATATATGATGTTCAGAATGGTATGAGGAATTTTGAAAAACGAGTAAAAACTCCAAACAGACACTTGTGATTAGAACAATAGAACTTAACGATACATTTCTAGAAGGTAAAATTAGTTACAGTTTTAACAATAGCTTTGGTTCTTGCCAGTTTGAGTATCAGAACAACTAGGTAGCCCACAAGTGTGCTTCAACTTGGTACTTATACAGGTCCTTTAAGGTAACTGCCCCTAACGCAAGAGGTTCATGCGTCCTGGTGAAACTCATCCCAGCATCTTATGTTGCGGTCTCGCTGAGATGAGATGCCCCGAAGCCCAACCCACATACAAAATACAGAGGATCCCAGACTGAACGGCCTTCATGTCCTCCTCTAAGTCATCCCTCCTGAAGAATAGTCTATAAGTCAAGCCGGGTTTTCCTTTTTATGGACTCGTATGGACTGTAAGGACTGATTTATTTCCAGGTGCAAGAAGAAGATGGAAGCATATGACAAAAAGGAGGGCTGTTGTGGAATTTTTCATTAATGTATGTTGTCAGATGTCCCCCAGTTTCAGTTTTGCTGCACTACGCTCATGCGAGCGTATTCGCATATACAGACCTCGGTGGAAGACCATTGAATGCAGAAACCCTCCCGTGGACACGGCAGATCTGTTTGCCCTTTCAGGGATGTTTTTTTATGCCTCACCAGGAGACTGGCCACCTCATGGTGATTGCATTAACACTCCTAGCAAACAGATCTGCGTACATGGGAACAATAGCATAGCCATACGAAATTATAGCTCACTGAGCCATGGTAGAGCATGGCGCATGTCAGTGGTAGCGGTAGGGATGTGCACACAGTCATGGTCAGAGGCCTGTAAAGTAGTGTTAAGCTGGCCGCATGGCTCTGCACACGACTATTTGCACACGTCACTACTGGAAATCTATTTGAATATACAGTATCTCACATAAGTGAGTACACCCCTCACATTTTTGTAAATATTTTATTTTATCTTTTCATGTGACAACACTGAAGAAATGACACTTTGCTACAATGTAAAGTAGTGAGTGTACAGCTTGTATGACAGTGTAAATTTGCTGTCCCCTCAAAATAACTCAACACACAGCCATTGATGTCTAAGCCGCTGGCAACAAAAGTGAGTACACCCCTCAGTGAAAATGTCCAAATTGGGTTCAAAGTGTCAATATTTTGTGTGGCACCATTATTTTCCAGCACTGCCTTAACCCTCTTGGGCATGGAGTTCACCAGAGCTTCACGGGTTGCCACTGGAGTCCTCTTCCACTCCTCCATGATGACATCACGGAGCTGGTGGATGTTAGAGACCTTGTACTCTTCCACCTTCCATTTGAGGATGCCCCACAGATGCTCAATAGGGTTTTGGTCTGGAGACATGCTTGACTAGTCCATCTCCTTTACCCTCAGCTTCTTTAGCAAGGCAGTGGTCGTGTTGGAGGTGTGTTTGTGGTCGGAATGTTGGAATACTGCTCTGCGTCCCAGTCTCCAAATGGAGGGGATCATGCTCTGCTTCAGTATGTCACGGTACATGTGGGCATTCATGGTTCCCTTAATGAACTGTAGCTCCCTAGTGCCGGCAGCACTCATGCAGCCCCAGACCATGACACTTCCACCATCATGCTTGATTGTAAGCAAGACACACTTGTCTTTGGACCCCTCACCTGGTTGCCGCTACACACGCTTGACACCATCTGAACCAAATAAGTTTATCTTGGTTTCATCAGACCACAGGACATGGTTCCAGTAATCCATGTCCTTAGTCTGCTTGTTTTCAGCAAACTGTTTGTGGGCTTTCTTGTGCATCATCTTTGGAATAGGCTTCCTTCTGGGACAACAGCCATGCAGACCAATCTGATGCAGTGTGCGGCATATGGTCTGAGCACTGACAGGCTGACCCCCCACCTCTTCAACCTCTGCAGCAATGCTGGCCTCACTCATACGTCTATTTCCCAAACACAACCTCTGGATATGACATTGAGCACGTGCACGCAACTTCTTTGGTCGACCATGGTGAGGCCTGTTCTGAGTGGAACCTGTCCTGTTAAACCGCTGTATCGTCTTGGCCACCGTGCTGCAGCTCAGCTTCAGGGTCTTGGCAATCTTCTTATAGCCTAGGCCATCTTTATGTATAGCAACAATTCTTTTTTTCAGATCCTCAGAGAGTTCTTTGCCATGAGGTGCCATGTTGAACTTCCAGTGACCAGTATGAGAAAGTGAGAGCGATGACACCAAATTTAACACACCTGCTCCCCATTTACACCTGAGATCTTGTAACACTAATGAGTCACATGACACCGGGAGGAAAAATGGCTAATTGGGCCCAATTTGGACATTTTCAGGAGTGTACTCACTTTTGTTTCCAGCGGTTTAGACATTAATGGCTGTGTGTTGAGTTATTTTGAGGGGACAGCAAATGTACACTGTTATACAAGCTGTACACTCACTACTTTACATTGTAGCAAAGTGTCATTTCTTTAGTGTTGTCACATTAAAAGATATAATACAATATTTACAAAAATATGAGGGGTGTACTCACTTATGGGAGATACTGTATACATGTGTCTGATTGGTTCTTTTGAAGGAATACAAGTATCTGATTGGCTGATTCTGAAGCCATCACTTTCATTTTGTTATTCATGTTTACAGTATAAATAAAAAGAGCAGATCCTGCTAGAGAGGATTTGGCTAAGCTCAGCGTGATACCAGCGTCTGTCTGTTACTTGGAGGTGTACAAGCGTACTTTTCCGACATTATACAAGAGAGTTGTATTTGTGCTTTTCAGCACAACGGAATTATTTGCTTATAGGAGAAGCTTATAAATATTCCATTACACATGCTCTACATATTGAATCTGAAAAGAGTCAGAAATAGACTTACTGAAGGAGGAGCTTGCAGAGGCAATCAAGTGTTTGGAAGACACTGCAAGCAAGACAAAGGATTTAGAATGTAGGACACTCAAATTTAAACCTGCAATGGCTTCAAAATGTGTTCAAACCAGGGCAGGCGGAGTTAAAGATTTGAATGCGCAGTGTGAAGCCCTCATAAACAAGTCTAATGATGCCCTAACAAAGGACAAAGACCCTAAGCCTGTAAGCAGAAGTAGGACATGTGCCACTGTTACTTCCCATAAGCGGGAAGCTGAGAATCTGATCAGCTTGAATTGAGATGGCCAAGTTAAGTCAGTTAACAAGAAGGCAAGGCCTATGGTCTTCAGGAGATACATGTGGACTGATTTACTTAAGGTGAAACAAAGAAAAGCGAACCAATAGTGCAGTAACGCAATAAACTTTAATAAAAGCAACACTCTCCTCCACCATTAAACTCACATTTCGTAAACTTGAATAAAGCAGAATAGCACAGCAAACATGGTCATCACCAAAAAACACTCTTCAAATAGTAAACGGACGTATGGTGGTCACGGCGGACCCAGGCAGCTAGGTGTTCGGAAACACTCTCACCCGTTCCCCGAGTCTCCTGGAGCCGCTTCCCCGCTTTCCCATATGGCGCCTCCTGTCACAGCGTCCTAAGTCTAGCGCGTCAGATTGCCTCGTAGCCACGCCCCGACATGTTTTCGTCACATGGGACTTATTCATAGGACTGGCTGCGCTATCTGGCAATCTTTCTTATATACCCTCCTCTCTCGTATGACGCGCGGTAATGATGACACCGCGCCTGCGCACTCCCTGTGTCTCCGCTCACACCATACTTGTACATTGCTTTGTGTGCACAGGTCAACATACATTTAAAAACTTCTGTTACTGCCAATGTTGAGTATGAAACTATATATCTGCAAGAGAACTGCTCGGTAATCCCGCAAGCCCATCTCATAGGCAGTGCAGATAACCAATCATCTTTACGTGTGTTCTATATTGCAGGTATGGAGTGTCATCTCATAAAACATTTAAAAAAATCTTTTTAAAATTTTTTTTTATCACTATAAAAAACTATAATTAACATTAAAACTGAATGGTTGAAAAAGTAAGTAAAATAAAAATGAAAACTTAACCCATTACGGTCCATCCCAGGTACTCCTGGGTGTCCTAAAAGAACCCTACCGACACACATTTTTTATCTCTGATCCACCTTCTAAGGTTACTAAAGTGCAGTATGTTATCATCCAGTCTATCCTCCCTCCCTGTCACTCCCACTAGTAGGTAAATCTCATAATTGCGTTGGTGTTTTAGATTCTCAACCTCTCTATATCTAGGATCAGGGTGACATATATATAAGGACCTCAACCGCTTACTCATCACTCACTAATTATTATTAATAATCATTAATGAAACAGTTGAGGTCCAATTCTATATTTAAACCCCCCGGGAAAAGACATCTAAAGAGGTATATCCACCGGGTTTCTCGTTGAGACAGATCCCTTATTCTGTTTGAGCCCCTCCACGATGGATATACAATGTCTATCCCGCAAAACTGTAGTAGACTGGGGTCCTGGTTATGGTATTCCTTAAAATGGAGGGACACGCTGTGATACTTGAAACCATTTTTTATATTGGTTAAATGCTCAGAAATACGAACCCTTAGTAGTCTTTTCGTGCGTCCTATATAAAACAGGCCGCATGGGCACCACATCAAGTACACAACAAATGATGAATTACATGTAATGAACTCTTTAATTTCAAAAGTTTCATTTGCTCGATTAGTGATACTCTTCGTGCTCCTACTCCTGTTACTCACTGTTCTACAGCATATGCACTTATTGCATGGAAAAAAGCCTTTAAGATTAATTTTAATTGATGGTTGAACTGTAGGGTCAAGAATTTTTTTACCACTTTGTCTCCAAAGTTGGGGGCCCTCCTATAGATGAACTTAGGGGTTTCTGGTAACATCTCTCCTAGATGTCGATCCCTACGGAGTATGTACCAATATTTTTTAAAAATGGTCTCTATCTCTCTATATTGACTGTGATAGTTCGATATGAAGCTCCATTGGTGTTTTTCCTCAGATCTAATCCTTTCTTTCTTTTTCAAACAGTCCTCCCTTGGTATATTAGCTACCTGTTTTATGACGTCATCCATGGATTTTTCTGAGTATCCTTTCTGGAGGAATCTCTCTTTTAAAACCTTTGCCTGCGTATAATACTTCCCTTGTTCAGTACAATTTCGGCGGACCCTCAAGAATTGTCCCTTCGGGATATTCTTTATCCATACAGGGTGATGGCCTCCCCTGATGGATAAAAAACTGTTCCGGTCCGTCGGTTTAAAGTATACACTATGAAAAAACAAGTAAATATCTGCGCTAACTGAAAAGAACACAAAAAGCAGCTAGCATAGTTTGTAGATTGCATCAAACATAAGTATAAAAGTCCAAATGCAGCGCTAAAATAAAATAAATGTCCAAATAATGATAATAGTCCATAGAACTCAATCAGCAATAAAAGATGATGTGAAACCTCCACCAAGCTTCAGTGTGTAAAAGGAAAGCACACCACACCCAAGTGCTATCAGTCTGCTTACCAGAAAGATATAAAAAATAGGCGATGTACTCATATATTGCAGAGGGTCAGCAGCAAATCCAAATGGCACACTCCATCATGGGCAGGCACAGCATGGAAACAATCAGGTCACCACATATCAGAAAGCTCAGGACTCGTATTAACGATGGACAGGTTGGTGCAGTCATCAGCAGGAACAAACCAGCAAACAGAAAGCAACAAATAGTGAAGCCCGTAAGGTAAAACAGTAGTAGTTTATTGTAGTCTACTTACAGGTATGAAGTAAAAATCATCACAGAAAACAGGAACAATCCGCGGTTCTCAGCGTACTTGCATTGACCAGCCTGACATGTTTCATCCTATGTGGATATCATCAGAGGCGTGGCCAATGATGCAAGCACGCTCAAATATATAGTGCACTTCTTAAGTCATGCTGACCCCTGATAGGACAGCATGACACATACAACAGCTGTTTTTAATAGCACATTCCGGCAGCACCTGCGCACTACGGCCGTGCTGTCTTTAAACTAGGAAGTGCCAGGACAGTCACGATCGGCAGCACCTGCGCACTACGGCCGTGCTGTCTTTAAACTAGGAAGTGCCAGGACAGTCACGATCGGCTGCACATGCGCAGTACGGCCGTGCGTTCCAGCGTGGCAGGAAAACAAAACCAGCCAGCCGCACATGCGCAGTACGGCCGCGTGTCCCAGCGCAACAGGAAGACAAAACCAGCCAGCACATCCATTCATTATAAAGGATGGGAAGACCTGATTAATGCCGTCCTTGCTGGTTGGTATGAACGACTCGACCGCGCATGCGCGGTACGATCTTACTAACCAGGAGTTATTTCATGCATGGAACAATAGAACCAGGGGGAAAAAAAAAAAAAAAAAAAGGAAGGGGAAGGAGAAAATAAAACATGAACCATATATGTGAAATCAAGCTGTGCAAGGCAAAAAACAACAGCCTAAACCAGCCCAAATGTGTTCTCCCCATGATGGGCAGAACAAAGTCACCGCCAGCCAAAAGGGGAAAAAACAATAAGGGACTGCACATGTGCCGTAACAGCATCCGGAAGGTGAGTGACACCCGAACCGGAAATAGCTATCAAGGCACATACGTGTAACACATCAGCAGCTACATAACTATAAAATGATTAATCAAATGTTATTATACATCAATAATATAAAAACCTTCATAGACCAATACAAAGTATAAAATTTAAAAAGAATATATCGGATATTACAGAGAAAAAAGGAGGAAGTTCTTAGTCTAATATAGCGATAATATAAACCCTGAAAAATATGTGCATATAACCAGGGTGAAATAATGAATAAAAATAATAATAAAATGAATGAAAAATAATAAAAAATAATAAAAAATATAAAAAATAATAGCAATATAAATATGGACACTGCCCCCAAGTGTCAAAACATATACATGTATAAACAAAAATACATGTACTAAAAAAAGTATATATTAGCTATTATTAATAAAACAATTTACATCCCAGTCGACGTTCATGCCGAAAGGGGTATAGCATTTTAAGTCGTATATCCAGCGGGTCTCTAATTTGGAAATTTCCCGTTTGGACGAACTCCCACGCCAGTGAGGGTTAAACCTATCGATGGCCACAAAGGTCGTTCCCATAGGGTTCTTATTGTGGTATTCCAAGTAGTGCCGGGAGACAGTGTGTTTCGGGAATCCCTTCTTAATATTGGCGATGTGCTCATTTACCCTAACATGCATAGCCCGTGTTGTACGGCCCACATATTGTATACCGCAGGGGCAAATCAATAAGTATACCACGTTAAGCGAGGTGCAAGTAATGAAGGTGTTAACATCAAAGACTCTACCCGTGGCATGAGATTTAAACTGGCATATTTTCCTGCTCTTGTTCTTATTGATAGCACAAACGTTACAACAGCGGCAAGGATGATAGCCTTTAGATTTTTGAAAAAAGGACACTCTATTAGGGGCGTCTAAAATGTTGGGTGCTACTTGGAGTTTAAGAGGGGGAACACCTTTAAATATGACTTGTGGCCGATCAGGAAGTACCGGACCCAACACCTTATCATTTTTGAGGACTCCCCAATGTTTAGTTAGAATCTTTTTAATCTCAGAGTGTTGCTGAGAATAGGTCGTGACCATTGAAAAATTATAATCAATCTCACTTGACGAGGATTTTTCTTTGATCTCGATCTTTTTAAAGTATACACTAGTCACCAGAGACTGTTCCTTCCTGTCAATGGACACATCCAAAAAATTGACGCATGTTTCACTGATCTGGGCCTCCAATTTAATGTTGTTATTATTAGTGTTGAGGTATTTTAAAAATTCATCGACGAAGTCTCTAGATCCCTCCCAGATGAACAGGAGGTCATCTATGAACCTTCGATAGAATTTCAACTGGGGAAAAGGCTTACTGAAAATGAATCTGTCCTCCCACTCAGCCATGAACAGGTTGGCGAGGCTGGGGGCAAACTTAGCCCCCATAGCCACGCCAATCCGTTGGGAGAAGAAGTGCCCATTCCACCAAAAATAATTATGTGACATGCAGAAGTTTAGGGCCTGGCCCACAAACCTCTTCTGCATGTCAGGAATGTCCTCTCTCCTGCTCAGGGCCCAATTCAATGACAGGGAGGCGTCCTCATGTTGAATGATCGTATATAATGAGGACACGTCTGCTGTCACTAGAAAGATGTCAGCGGCAGGGTTCAAACAGATCTCCCCCAATCTTTGGAGTAGGTCGGTGGTATCTCATAGATACGCCTTAGTGATTTTTACACTTGGCTGGAGAAACCTATCTAGGTACTCTCCCAACCTCGCCGTGACGGATCCTATCCCATTTACAATCGGGCACGCTGGAGGTAGTTTGGCATCCTTCTGAATTTTGGGAAGTGTATATATAACTGGGATCCTACACGCGCTAGGGACAAGGTACCTTCTTTCTCTGAGATTCAGGGCATTAATGGCATATCCCCATTCAACCAGTGAATTTAATTGTTCCCTATATTTCTCAGTAGGGTCAGTGGTTAATCTTTCATATGTGGAGCGGTCATTAAGCATGTTTGAAAGTTGTCCGTGATAAAAAGATTTATCCAGAATGACAACCCCCCCTCCCTTGTCAGCCGGACGTATAATAATATTGTTCCGTTTCTCTAGTGCCCTGATTCCTTCATTAATATATTTTGGATTCACTTCCTCTTTTACTTTAATGGTGTCTAGATCTTTCAAAACTAGATTTTTGAATACCTCAACATAATGATTATTGGAGTTTTGGGGATTAAATAGCGACTTGTTCCTCAGGCCGCTATCAACTTTAATAGAAGAAGACATGGCATTATAGGCAGAAACTACTGGGTGACTGAGAAAATATTTTTTGATGTTGAGGGATCTAATAAACTTATGAGTGTCAATGTACACTCCAAATTTATTTAGCACTCTCCTCGGAGCACATTTAAGGCCCAAATTTAAAATATTCATCTCTTTGGCGTTTAATGTCACTTCACTTAAATTGTAAACACCCGTATTTACATGTCCCTCAATCTCTTTTTTGGGTTGTTGCTGTCGTCCTGCCCGGCAGCCCCTTCGCCTCCTGGGAATGGTCCCATTGCCCTGTTGGTATATGGCTGTGGTCCCTTCATTTCTTCCCTGTTGTGTGTTGGGTGGTTCTTTCCTCTCGGTGTCCCCCCTCCTCTCCCCCTCCTCCCTCGCTGGCCTAAAAAAGGTGGGGGGCCTTGTTCTTGATGTTGAGGTCCATGATAATCCCCCTCCAGAGGTAGATATCTATTGTGGATTGGTATGGGACTTCTCCCCTCTCCATAATTAGATGACTGATATTGATAATGACTGCCATAGTTTTGTTGTCTATATTGATCCCCTCCATAATTGGATCTCTCCATTTGGGGGCCCTTCCAATCATCCTGATTGTAATAAACATGTTGTCCCCCTCTCATTGATTGGGGGGTTTCGGTGAGCCATATTAATCGTTCAGTTGGTTCCCTCTATGTTGTGTAGGGGGATAATTATTATAAGTATGCCCAGGTGTACCCTGTTCATACCTCACCCCACCCTTCTTATTGTCAGCTTTCTTACTTTGGTCTACTTTAGGGGCACTGGTTACTTTCCCGTTTCCTTTAACTGGTGCGGGGCCTCATTAGTACCTGGGGTGGGGATCTGCCATGCATAAATTTTATTATTCTTAAAATCCGCCGCATCCCTATTATATTTTTTAACTTTTTTCCTTTGTGTGTCTCGATCAACTTTTTCAAGTTTCTTTTTCATATTAATATTAAATTCCTTCATCTGGTTTGACTCATTCACTAGTTCTATTTTACTGCGAATGTGGTTGATTTGTTCATTGAGCTTCCCCAATTTCACTTGTTTCCTAGTGAGTACCAGATCTTGTAACTCCCTCCCCACTCTGTTAAAAAATTCCAACCATTCATTCATAAAACACTGGTCCTCAAGACCATCTTGGGGGGGCACATCCCACCTCAAACTCCTAAAAATTAATTTTTCCTTTTGGTAATGTGAGAATGTGAAGACGTCCCACCAAGTCTTAATCTGTTTCTCCAACAGACTTTCTAGACTTTTAAGCATGCCGGACACATCCTCATCATTTTCAGCCATCTCTTGATTGGCTGAAAAAATATTATCTGGATTCATTTGTCTGTTGGCAAGAAAATTAAAGACTTCCATGGCTGCACGCGTTATTATACTCAATAACTCTGTCACTGAATATGGTCCACAGGATCACCGCCCCCTCCTATGTGCCAAACGCTGTGCTCACAGACCTACCCCTCACTGACAGCTGCTGCTTAAATTCAAACAGTGCAAAAATGATAAATGATTCACTAAAACCTGCCCTTACCTCAAGTGAAATCAAATAGCAGCGCTAATTATAAAACAATTTATGTACATGTGTAATTTTACCACAATAAACTAAAAGGTGACAACCTATTAAGTATCACTCAAAAATAATCAAAAAATATTCTAGTGTAAAAAAACTCATACAATGTATGTTAAGTTGGTAACATAAAAGTCCAATAAGTAGTGACGTAGTGATATGAGTGATGATTCATAAATAATACAGATCTTCAGTGAACAAAAATCTTCCACCACACCGCTGTGAACTGTGATCTCCACTCCCCTTCAGCGAGCAAACTCACCAGCTACTTTTGCCTTACACTCTCGTGTTCGCCTCACAGGCTATTCCCACACAGTAAGGGGTACAGTGATAATTTCCACTCAATTCCTGTTGGATGTCCAGAGCATATACAAGCGTACTCTCCACATGAAACAAAGAAAAGCGAACCAATAGTGCAGTAACGCAATAAACTTTAATAAAAGCAACACTCTCCTCCACCATTAAACTCACATTTTGTAAACTTGAATCAAGCAGAATAGCACAGCAAACATGGTCATCACCAAAAAATACTCTTCAAATAGTAAACGGACGTATGGTGGTCATGGCGGACCCAGGCAGCTAGGTGTTCGGAAACACTCTCACCCGTTCCCCGAGTCTCCTGGAGCCGCTTCCCCGCTTTCCCGTATGGCGCCTCCTGTCACAGTGTCCTACGTCTAGCGCGTCAGATTGCCTCGTAGCCACGCCCCGACATGTTTCGTCACAAGGGACTTATTCATGGGATTGGCTGCGCTATCTGGCAATCTTTCTTATATACCCTCCTCTCTCGTATGACGCGCGGTAATGATGACACCTTGCCTGCGCACTCCCTGTGTCTCCGCTCGCACCATACGTGTACATTGCTTTGTGTGCACAGGTCAACATACATTTAAAAACTTCTGTTACTGCCAATGTTGAGTATGAAACTATATATCTGCAAGAGAACTGCTCGGTAATCCCGCAAGCCCATCTCATAGGCAGTGCAGATAACCAATCATCTTTACGTGTGTTCTATATTGCAGGTATGGAGTGTCATCTCATAAAACATTTAAAAAAATCTTTTTAAAAAATTTTTTTTATTACTATAAAAAACTATAATTAACATTAAAACTGAATGGTTGAAAAAGTAAGTAAAATAAAAATGAAAACTTAACTCATTACGGTCCATCCCAGGTACTCCTGGGTGTCCTAAAAGAACCCTACCGACACTCATTTTTTATCTCTGATCCACCTTCTAAGGTTACTAAAGTGCAGTATGTTATCATCCAGTCTATCCTCCCTCCCTGTCACTCCCACTAGTAGGTAAATCTCATAATTGCGTTGGTGTTATAGATTCTCAACCTCTCTATATCTAGGATCAGGATGACATATATATAAGAATAATAAAATTTATGCGTGGCAGATCCCCACCCCAGGTACTAATGAGGCCCCCGCACCAGTTAAAGGAAACGGGAAAGTAACCAGTGCCCCTAAAGTAGACCAAAGTAAGAAAGCTGACAATAAGAAGGGTGGGGTGAGGTATGAACAGGGTACACCTGGGCATACTTATAATAATTATCCCCCTACACAACATAGAGGGAACCAACTGAACAATTATTATGGCTCACCGAAACCCCCCCAATCAATGAGAGGGGGACAACATGTTTATTACAATCAGGATGATTGGAAGGGCCCCCAAATGGAGCTTACTCATCACTCACTAATTATTATTAATAATCATTAATGAAACAGTTGAGGTCCAATTCTATATTTAAACCCCCCGGGAAAAGACATCTAAAGAGGTATATCCACCGGGTTTCTCGTTGAGACAGATCCCTTATTCTTTTTGAGCCCCTCCACGATGGATATACAATGTCTATCCCGCAAAACTGTAGTAGACTGGGGTCCTGGTTATGGTATTCCTTAAAATGGAGGGACACGCTGTGATACTTGAAACCATTTTTTATATTGGTTAAATGCTCAGAAATACGAACCCTTAGTAGTCTTTTCGTGCGTCCTATATAAAACAGGCCGCATGGGCACCACATCAAGTACACAACAAATGATGAATTACATGTAATGAACTCTTTAATTTCAAAAGTTTCATTTGCTCGATTAGTGATACTCTTCGTGCTCCTACTCCTGTTACTCACTGTTCTACAGCATATGCACTTATTGCATGGAAAAAAGCCTTTAAGATTAATTTTAATTGATGGTTGAACTGGAGGGTCAAGAATTTTTTTTACCACTTTGTCTCCAAAGTTGGTGGCCCTCCTATAGATGAACTTAGGGGTTTCTGGTAACATCTCTCCTAGATGTCGATCCCTACGGAGTATGTACCAATATTTTTTAAAAATGGTCTCTATCTCTCTATATTGACTGTGATAGTTCGATATGAAGCTCCATTGGTGTTTTTCCTCAGATCTAATCCTTTCTTTCTTTTTCAAACAGTCCTCCCTTGGTATATTAGCTACCTGTTTTATGACGTCATCCATGGATTTTTCTGAGTATCCTTTCTGGAGGAATCTCTCTTTTAGCGCTGCTATTTGATTTCACTTGAGGTAAGGGCAGGTTTTAGTGAATCATTTATCATTTTTGCACTGTTTGAATTTAAGCAGCAGCTGTTAGTGAGGGGTAGGTCTGTGAGCGCAGCGTTTGGCACATAGGAGGGGGCGGTGATCCTGTGGACCATATTAAGTGACAGAGTTATTGAGTATAATAACGCATGCAGCCATGGAAGTCTTTAATTTTCTTGCCAACAGACAAATGAATCCAGATAATATTTTTTCAGCCAATCGAGTGATGGCTGAAAATGATGAGGATGTGTCCGGCATGCTTAAAAGTCTAGAAAGTCTGTTGGAGAAACAGATTAAGACTTGGTGGGACGTCTTCACATTCTCACATTACCAAAAGGAAAAATTAATTTTTAGGAGTTTGAGGTGGGATGTGCCCCCCCAAGATGGTCTTGAGGACCAGTGTTTTATGAATGAATGGTTGGAATTTTTTAACAGAGTGGGGAGGGAGTTACAAGATCTGGTACTCACTAGGAAACAAGTGAAATTGGGGAAGCTCAATGAACAAATCAACCACATTCGCAGCAAATTAGAACTGGTGAATGAGTCAAACCAGATGAAGGAATTTAATATTAATATGAAAAAGAAACTTGAAAAAGTTGATCGAGACACACAAAGGAAAAAAGTTAAAAAATATAATAGGGATGCGGCGGATTTTAAGAATAATAAAATTTATGCGTGGCAGATCCCCACCCCAGGTACTAATGAGGCCCCCGCACCAGTTAAAGGAAACGGGAAAGTAACCAGTGCCCCTAAAGTAGACCAAAGTAAGAAAGCTGACAATAAGAAGGGTGGGGTGAGGTATGAACAGGGTACACCTGGGCATACTTATAATAATTATCCCCCTACACAACATAGAGGGAACCAACTGAACAATTATTATGGCTCACCGAAACCCCCCCAATCAATGAGAGGGGGACAACATGTTTATTACAATCAGGATGATTGGAAGGGCCCCCAAATGGAGCTTACTCATCACTCACTAATTATTATTAATAATCATTAATGAAACAGTTGAGGTCCAATTCTATATTTAAACCCCCCGGGAAAAGACATCTAAAGAGGTATATCCACCGGGTTTCTCGTTGAGACAGATCCCTTATTCTTTTTGAGCCCCTCCACGATGGATATACAATGTCTATCCCGCAAAACTGTAGTAGACTGGGGTCCTGGTTATGGTATTCCTTAAAATGGAGGGACACGCTGTGATACTTGAAACCATTTTTTATATTGGTTAAATGCTCAGAAATACGAACCCTTAGTAGTCTTTTCGTGCGTCCTATATAAAACAGGCCGCATGGGCACCACATCAAGTACACAACAAATGATGAATTACATGTAATGAACTCTTTAATTTCAAAAGTTTCATTTGCTCGATTAGTGATACTCTTCGTGCTCCTACTCCTGTTACTCACTGTTCTACAGCATATGCACTTATTGCATGGAAAAAAGCCTTTAAGATTAATTTTAATTGATGGTTGAACTGGAGGGTCAAGAATTTTTTTTACCACTTTGTCTCCAAAGTTGGGGGCCCTCCTATAGATGAACTTAGGGGTTTCTGGTAACATCTCTTCTAGATGTCGATCCCTACGGAGTATGTACCAATATTTTTTAAAAATGGTCTCTATCTCTCTATATTGACTGTGATAGTTCGATATGAAGCTCCATTGGTGTTTTTCCTCAGATCTAATCCTTTCTTTCTTTTTCAAACAGTCCTCCCTTGGTATATTAGCTACCTGTTTTATGACGTCATCCATGGATTTTTCTGAGTATCCTTTCTGGAGGAATCTCTCTTTTAGCGCTGCTATTTGATTTCACTTGAGGTAAGGGCAGGTTTTAGTGAATCATTTATCATTTTTGCACTGTTTGAATTTAAGCAGCAGCTGTTAGTGAGGGGTAGGTCTGTGAGCGCAGCGTTTGGCACATAGGAGGGGGCGGTGATCCTGTGGACCATATTAAGTGACAGAGTTATTGAGTATAATAACGCATGCAGCCATGGAAGTCTTTAATTTTCTTGCCAACAGACAAATGAATCCAGATAATATTTTTTCAGCCAATCGAGTGATGGCTGAAAATGATGAGGATGTGTCCGGCATGCTTAAAAGTCTAGAAAGTCTGTTGGAGAAACAGATTAAGACTTGGTGGGACGTCTTCACATTCTCACATTACCAAAAGGAAAAATTAATTTTTAGGAGTTTGAGGTGGGATGTGCCCCCCCAAGATGGTCTTGAGGACCAGTGTTTTATGAATGAATGGTTGGAATTTTTTAACAGAGTGGGGAGGGAGTTACAAGATCTGGTACTCACTAGGAAACAAGTGAAATTGGGGAAGCTCAATGAACAAATCAACCACATTCGCAGCAAATTAGAACTGGTGAATGAGTCAAACCAGATGAAGGAATTTAATATTAATATGAAAAAGAAACTTGAAAAAGTTGATCGAGACACACAAAGGAAAAAAGTTAAAAAATATAATAGGGATGCGGCGGATTTTAAGAATAATAAAATTTATGCGTGGCAGATCCCCACCCCAGGTACTAATGAGGCCCCCGCACCAGTTAAAGGAAACGGGAAAGTAACCAGTGCCCCTAAAGTAGACCAAAGTAAGAAAGCTGACAATAAGAAGGGTGGGGTGAGGTATGAACAGGGTACACCTGGGCATACTTATAATAATTATCCCCCTACACAACATAGAGGGAACCAACTGAACAATTATTATGGCTCACCGAAACCCCCCCAATCAATGAGAGGGGGACAACATGTTTATTACAATCAGGATGATTGGAAGGGCCCCCAAATGGAGAGATCCAATTATGGAGGGGATCAATATAGACAACAAAACTATGGCAGTCATTATCAATATCAGTCATCTAATTATGGAGAGGGGAGAAGTCCCATACCAATCCACAATAGATATCTACCTCTGGAGGGGGATTATCACGGACCTCAACATCAAGAACAAGGCCCCCCACCTTTTTTAGGCCAGCGAGGGAGGAGGGGGAGAGGAGGGGGGACACCGAGAGGAAAGAACCACCCAACACACAACAGGGAAGAAATGAAGGGACCACAGCCATATACCAACAGGGCAATGGGACCATTCCCAGGAGGCGAAGGGGCTGCCGGGCAGGACGATGGTAACAACCCAAAAAAGAGATTGAGGGACATGTAAATACGGGTGTTTACAATTTAAGTGAAGTGACATTAAACGCCAAAGAGATGAATATTTTAAATTTTGGCCTTAAATGTGCTCCGAGGAGAGTGCTAAATAAATTTGGAGTGTACATTGACACTCATAAGTTTATTAGATCCCTCAACATCAAAAAATATTTTCTCAGTCACCCAGTAGTTTCTGCCTATAATGCCATGTCTTCTTCTATTAAAGTTGATAGCGGCCTGAGGAACAAGTCGCTATTTAATCCCCAAAACTCCAATAATCATTATGTTGAGGTATTCAAAAATCTAGTTTTGAAAGATCTAGACACCATTAAAGTAAAAGAGGAAGTGAATCCAAAATATATTAATGAAGGAATCAGGGCACTAGAGAAACGGAACAATATTATTATACGTCCGGCTGACAAGGGAGGGGGGGTTGTCATTCTGGATAAATCTTTTTATCACGGACAACTTTCAAACATGCTTAATGACCGCTCCACATATGAAAGATTAACCACTGACCCTACTGAGAAATATAGGGAACAATTAAATTCACTGGTTGAATAGGGATATGCCATTAACGCCCTGAATCTCAGAGAAAGAAGGTACCTTGTCCCTAGCGCGTGTAGGATCCCAGTTATATATACACTTCCCAAAATTCACAAGGATGCCAAACTACCTCCAGCGCGCCCGATTGTAAACGGGATAGGATCCGTCACGGCAAGGTTGGGAGAGTACCTAGATAGGTTTCTCCAGCCAAGTGTAAAAATCACTAAGGCGTTTCTACGAGATACCACCGACCTACTCCAAAGATTGGGGGAGATCTGTTTGAACCCTGCCGCTGACATCTTTCTAGTGACAGCAGACGTGTCCTCATTATATACGATCATTCAACATGAGGACGCCTCCCTGTCATTGAATTGGGCCCTGAGCAGGAGAGAGGACATTCCTGACATGCAGAAGAGGTTTGTGGGCCAGGCCCTAAACTTCTGCATATCACATAATTATTTTTGGTGGAATGGGCACTTCTTCTCCCAACGGGTTGGCGTGGCTATGGGGGCTAAGTTTGCCCCCAGCCTCGCCAACCTGTTCATGGCTGAGTGGGGGGACAGATTCATTTTCAGTAAGCCTTTTCCCCAGTTGAAATTCTATCGAAGGTTCATAGATGACCTCCTGTTCATCTGGGAGGGATCTAGAGACTCCGTTGATGAATTTTTAAAATACCTCAACACTAATAATAACAACATTAAATTGGAGGCCCAGATCAGTGAAACATGCGTCAATTTTTTGGATGTGTCCATTGAAAGGAAGGAACAGTCTCTGGTGACTAGTGTATACTTTAAACTGACGGACCGGAACAGTTTTTTATCCATCAGGAGTGGCCATCACCCTGTATGGATAAAGAATATCCCGAAGGGACAATTCTTGAGGGTCCGCTGAAATTGTACTGAACAAGGGAAGTATTATACGCAGGGTTTTAAAAGAGAGATTCCTCCAGAAAGGATACTCAGAAAAATCCATGGATGACATCATAAAACAGGTAGCTAATATACCAAGGGAGGACTGTTTGAAAAAGAAAGAAAGGATTAGATCTGAGGAAAAACACCAATGGAGCTTCATATTGAACTATCACAGTCAATATAGAGAGATAGAGACCATTTTTAAAAAATATTGGTACATACTCCGTAGGGATCGACATCTAGGAGAGATGTTACCAGAAACCCCTAAGTTCATCTATAGGAGGGCCCCCAACTTTGGAGACAAAGTGGTAAAAAAAATTCTTGACCCTCCAGTTCAACCATCAATTAAAATTAATCTTAAAGGCTTTTTTCCATGCAATAAGTGCATATGCTGTAGAACAGTGAGTAACAGGAGTAGGAGCACGAAGAGTATCACTAATCGAGCAAATGAAACTTTTGAAATTAAAGAGTTCATTACATGTAATTCATCATTTGTTGTGTACTTGATGTGGTGCCCATGCGGCCTGTTTTATATAGGAAGCACGAAAAGACTACTAAGGGTTCGTATTTCTGAGCATTTAACCAATATAAAAAATGGTTTCAAGTATCACAGCGTGTCCCTCCATTTTAAGGAATACCATAACCAGGACCCCAGTCTACTACAGTTTTGCGGGATAGACATTGTATATCCATCGTGGAGGGGCTCAAACAGAATAAGGGATCTGTCTCAACGAGAAACCCGGTGGATATACCTCTTTAGATGTCTTTTCCCGGGGGGTTTAAATATAGAATTGGACCTCAACTGTTTCATTAATGATTATTAATAATAATTAGTTAGTGATGAGTAAGCGGTTGAGGTCCTTCTATATATGTCACCCTGATCCTAGATATAGAGAGGTTGAGAATCTATAACACCAACGCAATTATGAGATTTACCTACTAGTGGGAGTGACAGGGAGGGAGGATAGACTGGATGATAACATACTGCACTTTAGTAACCTTAGAAGGTGGATCAGAGATAAAAAATGTGTGTCGGTAGGGTTCTTTTAGGACACCCAGGAGTACCTGGGATGGACCGTAATGGGTTAAGTTTTCATTTTTATTTTACTTACTTTTTCAACCATTCAGTTTTAATGTTAATTATAGTTTTTTATAGTAATAAAAAAAAATTTTAAAAAGATTTTTTTAAATGTTTTATGAGATGACACTCCATACCTGCAATATAGAACACACGTAAAGATGATTGGTTATCTGCACTGCCTATGAGATGGGCTTGCGGGATTACCGAGCAGTTCTCTTGCAGATATATAGTTTCATACTCAACATTGGCAGTAACAGAAGTTTTAAAATGTATGTTGACCTGTGCACACAAAGCAATGTACACGTATGGTGCGAGCGGAGACACAGGGAGTGCGCAGGCGCGGTGTCATCATTACCGCGCGTCATACGAGAGAGGAGGGTATATGAGAAAGATTGCCAGATAGCGCAGCCAATCCCATGAATAAGTCCCTTGTGACGAAACATGACGGGACGTGGCTACGAGGCAATCTGACGCGCTAGACGTAGGACGCTGTGACAGGAGGCGCCATACGGGAAAGCGGGGAAGCGGCTCCAGGAGACTCGGGGAACGGGTGAGAGTGTTTCCGAACACCTAGCTGCCTGGGTCCGCCGTGACCACCATACGTCCGTTTACTATTTGAAGAGTATTTTTTGGTGATGACCATGTTTGCTGTGCTATTCTGCTTGATTCAAGTTTACGAAATGTGAGTTTAATGGTGGAGGAGAGTGTTGCTTTTATTATAGTTTATTGCGTTACTGCACTATTGGTTCGCTTTTCTTTGTTTCATGTGGAGAGTACGCTTGTATATGCTCTGGACATCCAACAGGAATTGAGTGGAAATTATCACTGTACCCCTTACTGTGTGGGAATAGCCTGTGAGCCGAACACGAGAGTGTAAGGCAAAAGTAGCTGGTGAGTTTGCTCGCTGAAGGGGAGTGGAGATCACAGTTCACAGCGGTGTGGTGGAAGATTTTTGTTCACTGAAGATCTGTATTATTTATGAATCATCACTCATATCACTACGTCACTACTTATTGGACTTTTATGTTACCAACTTAACATACACTGTATGAGTTTTTTTACACTAGAATATTTTTTAATTATTTTTGAGTGATACTTAATAGGTTGTCACCTTTAAGTTTATTGTGGTAAATTTACACATATATTGTTTTATAATTAGCGCTGCTATTTGATTTCACTTGAGGTAAGGGCAGGTTTTAGTGAATCATTTATCATTTTTGCACTGTTTGAATTTAAGCAGCAGCTGTCAGTGAGGGGTAGGTCTGTGAGCACAGCGTTTGGCACATAGGAGGGGGCGGTGATCCTGTGGACCATATTAAGTGACAGAACAATTTGGGGTGTGCGCGGCAAATTCGAATGCCACGGAACACCCTTTAAAAGTCTATGGGAGAAATCAAAAGTGCTAATTTTAAAGGCTTATATGCAAGTTATCGTCATAAAAAGTATTTGGGGACCTGGGTCCTGCCCCAGGGGACATGGATCAATGCAAAAAAAAGTTTTAAAAATGGCCGTTTTTTCAGGAGCAGTGATTTTAATAATGCTTAATGTCAAACAATAAAAGTGTAATATCCCTTTAAATTTTGTAGCTGGGGGTGTCTATAGTATGCCTGTAAAGGGGCGCATGTTTCCCGTGTTTAGAACAGTCTGACAGCAAAATGACATTTCAAAGGAAAAAAGCCATTTAAAACTACTCGCGGCTATTGCATTGCCGGTCCGACAATACACATAGAAGTTCATTGATAAAAACAGCATGGGAATTCCCCACAGGGGAACCCCAAACCAAAATTTTTTTAAAAATGACGTGGGGGTCCCCCTAAATTCCATACCAGGTCCTTCAGGTCTGGTATGGATATTAAGGGGAACCCCGGCCAAAATTTAAAAAAAAAAATGACATGGGGGTCCCCCTAAATTCCATACCAGACCCTTCAGGTCTGGTATGTATTTTAAGGGGAACCCAGCGCCAAAAAAAACAAAAAAAAATGGCGTGGGGTGCCCCCAAAAATCCATACCAGACCCTTATCCGAGCACACAACCTGGCAGGAAAGAGGGGGGGATGAGTAAGTGCCTCCCCCCTGAACTGTACCAGGCCACATGCCCTCAACATTGGGTGGGTGGTTTGGTGTAGTAACAAGGGGACCCCCAGATCCCAGCCCCCCCTGTGTGAAATGGTACCCCTATCGCCCCCCTGTACAAAAGTACCCCTACCATTTCACTAAAAAACTGTCAAAAATGTTAAAAATGACAAGAGACAGTTTTTGACAATTCCTTTATTTAAATGCTTCTTCTTTCTTCTTTCTTCTATCTTCCTTCATCTTCTTCTGGTTCTTCTGGTTCTTCCTCCGGCGTTCTAGTCCAGCATCTCCTCCGCGGCATCTTTTATCTTCTTCTCCTCGGGCCGCTCCGCACCCATGGCATTGGGGGAGGCTCCCGCTCTTCTCTTCATCTTCTTCTCTTCTTCTTCATCTTCTTCTTTTCTTCTCTTCTTCTCTTTTTCTCTTCTTCATTTTCTTCTCCGGGCCGCTCCGCATCCATGCTGGCATGGAGGGAGGCTCCCGCTGTGTGACGGCGTCTCCTCGTCTGACGGTTCTTAAATAATGGGGGCGGGGTCACCCAGTGACCCCGCCCCCTCTGACGCGCGGTGACTTGACAGGACTTCCCTGTGATGTCACGGGGAATGCCACAGGGAAGTCCCGTCATGTCCCGTGCGTCAGAGGGGTTCCCCTGTGGGGAATTCCCATGCCGTTTTTATCAATGAACTTCTATGTGTATTGTCGGATCAGCAATGCAATAGGCGCGAGTAGTTTTAAATTACTTTTTTCCTTTGAAATGTCATTTTGCTGTCAGACTGTTCTAAACACGGGAAACATGCGCCCCTTTACAGGCATACTATAGACACCCCCCAGCTATGAAATTTAAAGGGATATTACACTTTTATTGTTTGACTTTAAGCATTATTAAAATCACTGCTCCTGAAAAAACGTCCGTTTTTGAAACTTTTTTTTGCATTGATCCATATCCCCTGGGGCAGGACCCAGGTCCCCAAACACTTTTTATGACAATAACTTGCATATAAGCCTTTAAAATTAGCACTTTTGATTATTCATGTTCGTGTCCCATAGACTTTAACGGTGTTCGCGTGTTCGAACAAACTTTTTTCCTGTACGCATGTTCTGGTGCGAACCGAACAGGGGGTGTTCGGCTCATCCCTACTTAAGAAGTGTAAGCAAGTGGTTGGGAATGGTATCTTCAGTCACATTAAGTGTTTTTGTTGTCATAGAATGGGTCATTTTGCTACAGAGTTCTATGATGTGCAAACTGGACAACAGCAGGCCAGTGTTCCCAGGACAGCATGGAGAGAGATACAGGTGCACTCTTTCCATTGGATATCAATGACTTTCCGTGAAAGTGTTAAGGCAACAGTGGGCACCCTACAGTAGTTTTGCAGTTAGAAATGGGCAGATAGAGAAATGTGAGAAGTGAACTATGTTTTTTGCACAGTTGGAAGGAACATAAAATCAGCTTTGTCTCTTAATTTTTTAAGGTACTGAGCATCAAGAGGTGGAGCAGGCAGAGCAGATGACCAGACCAGATGGGAGGAGGCAGACCAGAAGATCAGATGAAATCCTGAGGAAGATGCAGATGATTTCCTAATGGTGGCTGAATTGTAGTGGACATTCATCTGAGCATTTCTTTATGACCAGGAGGACAAGGAAGGAGGAAAAGGGACTTCATTATCTGTATCTTTCTTTCCACAGACTGCCAATGATATTGCTAACTCTGCTCAAGGGAATGTTGCAGCTTCCAAGGACAAAAAAGTCTGATCACCCAGAACATACGGGGGGTCCAAAGGGAATTATTTCCTCCCATTTACAATACAGGGGGTTTATTTTGCCCTTTCCTGGACAAAGGCTGTTGATAATTAATAGGTTTTACATTTTTCAAATATCATACTATAAAATCAAGAGGTGGAATGTGTTGCTATGGATATAAACATATGGATATTTTTAGGTATCGTGCTGGATTTTCACGACTTAGCTATCGCAATGCAGGCCATAAAAGAGACAAAAGAGATCAGTTTTCTCACTATGTTGATATTTAGGTGATTTTATAGCAAATGTATTTGTCAGTTAGATTGCATAGTTCGATTTTTTTCAAGATCATGTGCTATGTTAAGAAACTAGACCCTCTTCCCATTGATATGCAAATAAACCAGTCAGATTGGTTTAGGAGCTAAGCGGAGGACAGGATATGATGTAGGCAGAAGTTGGGGGAGGAGTTTTGGACTTTTTGAAACAAGCATGTAAAGAGACAAAGAAGAGAGTTGGTTTGGAAAAAAAAGGACGAGGACGTGTTCTGGAGACATTGAAGGAAACAGAAGTTTTGAGTTGGACTCTGGGAAAAGAACCATGAAGGACATTACATTTTGATTCCATCTCTAAGTTGAGTAACTGTTTAGTTTACCTATTGCATACATATTGTACATGATTTTTTTGCTAGAAAGAATAATTGGCTTGTGCATGTTGTAGGCATATTTTGTAACTATGAATTGTGTTTTGTGCAGTTGTATGTGTTTTCTTGGCTTCTACCGCAAGAACCTTTATAATAGACACTCACGCATCGCCGAGCTTCTAAAATTGGGTGGTCCAGCAAGGCCTCTTGTGGAATATTTTTAAGGTTCTTGCCCATTAATGAGTAGAGAAAATTGTAGACCCTAATCCAGAATCTACATTTTTTTTGGGCATTCCTACTAAATATGGAAGACCGAACCATCTTGGGAAAAGCCTCTAAAGCAGTGTGGGGAGGCTCCAGGGATGTAGAAGGCCAATCTATTTTTTTTCTCTTCCTAACTGACAAGCCTAGAACTTGGTGTGGCCTTCTGCTGCTTTAAAGTAGAACTCTAAGAAAAAAAATATTTTTGACATGTGCTGGGTCCAGGTTATTCTTGGTATATTCTGTTTAGGAGTCTTCATTGTTTTATGCAGCATTCCACCTTCAGCTTTAATCTCCTGGGTCAGCTGCTGTGAGTTCCACAACTCATACGTTGATCAACCCATCAACTCATTCATTCAGAAAACTTTTTGAATTTTTTTCACCTAATATAAGGCTTTTTCTCAATAGACTTAATTAGATTCTAACATTAATCAGTCCTCCCTTTGCCCATCCAGAGAAGAACCTTTATTTAATGAAATAAAATATAAGACTTTTTCTAAATGAATGAGTTGAAGAGTTAGTGACCCCCTATCAACACTATGCCAGCATTATCAGTGTAACAGCAGCTGAACTAGAAGATCAAAGCTGACAGTGGAATGAGGTACAATGTATAAAACTAATATATAGAAATTTTAGCATCCCCAACAACCCTCAGGGCATAGTATAACAAGAATTAGAAGTAAATAGGCTGAGCCCAGCACACAGCAAAAAAAATGTTTTTCCCTGGAATGCATCTTTAACCACTGCAATAGAGGGCACTTTCCCCCCTTCCTGCCCAGGCCAATTTTCAGCTTTCAGCGCTGTCGCACTTTGAACAACAATTGCATGGTCATGCAAGGCTGTACCCAAACAAAATTTTTTATAATTTTTTCCCACAAATAGAGCTTTCTTTTGGTGGTATTTGATCACTACTGGGGTTTTTATTTCTTGTGCTACAAATAAAAAAAGACCGAAAATTTGGAAGAAAAAAAAAGTTTTTCTTCGTTTCTGTTACAAAACTTTGTAAATAAGTAAATTTTCTCTTTCACTGATGAGCACTGATGAGGCTGCACTGATGGGCACTGATGATGAGGCACTTATATGCAGCACTGATGGGCACTGATAGGGGGCACTGATATACAGCACTAATGGGCAATGATAGGTGGCACTGGTGGGCACTCATAGGTGGCACTGTTAGGCAATCTTAGGTGGCACTGATAGGCACTGATGGATGATACTGATGGGCACTGATGGATGGCACTAATGGGTGGAACTGATAGGCAGCACTGATCAGGAGGCACTGGCAGGCATCATTGTTGGGCACAGAGTGCCATCCTAATGGGCACTGATTGGCAGCCCTGGTGGGCTCACCTGGTGGTCTGAAGTGGGCATCCCTGGTGGTCTGAAGTAGGCATCCCTGGTGGTCTGAAGTGGGCATCCCTGGTGGTCTAAAGTTGGCATCCTCGATGGGTCTGCACTGATAATCATTGCACTGATTATCAGCGCAGACCCCCCTGTCAGGAAAGCAGCCGTTTGGCTTTCCTCTACTCGTGCCTGTCACTCCTTTCTTCTCTCTAGATGTGGGTATCTCCCAAGTGGGCATTTTAAGAAAAGGCGGAGGATTTAATCTCCCCTTTCTTCCTGGATTTCTAACCCACACCCCTTGTTTATGTGTGTCTAGTATCTTAGTTATATATTTACATATATATATATTTACATTTGTTCATTTTCTACATTGTAGAAAAGGTTGGAAAAAGACACATTTGGTCCATTTGGTCCAACCACTGCATGCATGTGTGTCAGTTTTTGCATTTGTCAGTATGTACTGTATATCCCTGTATATTTCATTGATTGAGGAAGACATCTGGAAGTTTTCTTGGGGTATAGGGGGAGCACACGCGTGCCCGCCGCGGTACTGAGGAGCCGATACACGTGCCCAGTGGTTGCGATGCTAGCCGGGCACCCGCGATCACTCCTGACAGAGCCAGAATGAGGATCTGTGTGTGTAAACACTCAAATCCACATTCTGGCAGGGGATAGGAGACAGATTGTGTGTTCCTAGTATATAGAAACACGGATCGGTCACCACCCCCAGGCAGTCCCATCCCCCCCACAGTTAGAACACACTGAGGGAAGACATTTAAACCCTTGATTGCGCCCTAGTGTTAACTCCTTCCCTGCCAGTGACATTTATACAGTAATCAGTGGCTATTTTTAGCTCTGATCGCTGTATAAATGTCAAAGGTCCCAAAAAATTGTCAAAAGTGTCCGATCTGTCTGCCGCAATGTCCCTACCCCGATAAAAATCGCAGATTGTCGCCATTACTAGTAAAAAAAAATGGCATAAATCTATCCCCTATTTTGTAGATGCTATAACTTTTGCGCAAACCAATCAATATACGCTTATTGCAAATTTTTTTTTACCAAAAATATGTAGAAGAATATATATCGGCCTAAACTGAGGAAGAAATTTGTTTTTGTTTTTTCAATTGGGGATATTTATTATAGCAAAAAGTTTAAAATATTGTGTTTTTTATTTTTAGCGCAAAAAAAAAAAATGCAGAGGTGATCGAATACAACCAAAATAAAGCTCTATTTGTGGGGAAAAAAGGATGTCAATTTTGTTTGGGTACGGTGTCGCATGACCACGCAATTGTCAGTTAAAGCGACGCAGTGCCATATCGCAAAAAATGGCCTGGTCAGGAAGGAGGTAAATCCTTCTGGTGCTGAAGTGGTTAAAGAAAAAAAGACTTTAGTATCACTTTAAGGTTTCATGAGTCTGAGATGTTGTTATACAAATTGCTGTGGACTTTCTGCCAACTTGAACAAGTCTGCACACTTTTCTTTGACCTCTCAACTTTCAACTACAGCTCTTTAGACATTTTATGTTTTTTTATGCATTCTTTAATGTTAAACACCAAATATATCTTTTAAGCTTTGGACAAAGTGTTAAAGAGTTAAAATTGAAATTGAACCCATTGGGGAGATTATTCCTCACCTTTAGTTTTTCAGTTGAGCCTGTATAATAAATAAAGGACCACAGGTGGAAGGTGGCTCAGCAAAGCTTGGAATTTACAGAAAAACAATTCCGCTGCCTATATCTGTGAGCCGTCATGCTGATAACCTTTCCTTACATATTTTCACTGTTTTCTCTTTTTGAATTGGCAAGATTGGAACAGGTTTATTGACAGGAAGAATGTAATAGATGCTGTGTCATTAAAGTGTTACTAAACTCATTCACTATAACTGCATTCACTATATCTGGTCACCCATAGTACACAGAACATGGAAATGTAATCATTTTAGTAAATATAACCTGCTAAATACCTTTTCTCATCAGCAGTATATAGCACTCTTGTTACTTCTATCAGTGCCTGGTGAAAGCTTGTAGGAGTTTTCATACTGCACTGCCTGTCCTATCAGGATGCAGGACCCCTGACCCTATGCCTGGACAGTGCAGATTGGCCCTGTGCTGATCATGGTCACGATCACATGCACTCTCCCAAGAAAAAAAAAACTCTCTAGCAATACACACCAAACTGAACATGTGCAGCCTGACTCCAGTAACTCTGTCTAATCCGGACATGTTTTAGGGGCAATGCAAGAAGGAGAGGATCTGTGCATACATCAAACAGCCCTTTTACATAATGCAGATAATTAACCCCTTAGGTTCCACAGTGAGTATAACAAGCATGCTTTACTGCATAAGGAAAGAAGTGCATAAAAAAACACTGCGCTAATACGTGAAAAAAACAACAAAAAGGGAGCAGCTACATACAATCTGACAAAGACCATGAGAATATACCTTAAAAAATGCAGCGCATAATATATGTGTAGGTAAATAGAAACAAGTGAATTATTTCAAATAAGTGCTTCAAAGAAGAAAATAAAAATAATTGAAGAAAAATCAGCCTGATGGCCTGTGCTAAACATAAAGTCAATAATAAATGAACAATAATGTCCCACAACCCTGGGAGGTGAATGGACTCCAAAGTTTGGTGTTGTTCAGATGGTTGTCCCTAATTCAACTTCATGAAAATCCGATCAAGATAAAGGGATGAGGCAATGGTAAAAAGGATGGTAGAAAGGATGGTATGTAGGAAAACTCTTACCAGATCCCGTTGATTCCCATGTCAGCGACAGGGAATCGCATGTGCGTTATGCCACTTATGCATCTCGAGGCACGTCGGGCGGACAGAAGTGACGTCACGCACAAAGTATAAGGCGTGCGTCTATCCATAGATACGGCGGCCCGGGATCCTATTACACAGACCTCCGGTCCACGTATAAAGCTGAGGGAAGTGATGTGGCACTTAAAGTGCGCCAAACGTCAGACCCTCATCACGTGATCGGCTACGAGGGCCTGGCCATTCATTCTTTATTCTTTATTTTTTATTTTTTATTTTTATTTTCATTTTATTTTTATTTTTATTTTCATTTTTATTTCTATTTTTATTTTTATTTTCATTTTTAGTTTCATCTTTATTTTCATTTTTATTTTTTATTTACATTCATTTTCATTTTTACCCATTTATTTTTTACTTCATTTTTACTTTTATCTTATTGTATTTTCATTTCTTTCTTTACATTTTTTTCACTTTATTTTACTTTTACATTTTTAGATTTTTGATGTGGTGCATACCGCTGCAATACTCAGATAAAATTAAGCCATTTCCCGCTGCAACACTCAGATAAAATTAAGCCATTTCCCCTATTGTGACATGTTAGATTATGCTGATGTCAACCTTTCTGTTCACATGCGCAGTGAATCTAGGGATTACTGACAGCATATCCTAGAATTTAGTTCCCTCTTGGTCTGGCCAGGCCCTCGTAGCCGATCACGTGATGAGGGTCTGACGTTTGGCGCACTTTAAGCACCACGTCACTTCCCTCAGCTTTACACGTGGACCGGTGGTCTGTGTAATAGGATCCCGGGCTGCTGTATCTACGGATAGACGCACGCCTGATACTTCGTGCGTGACATCACTTCCGTCCGCCCGACGTGCCTCGGGATGCACGTAGGAGCAGAAATATAGCCAGCTCCTTGATTGGCGGTTCATTCCGCCCATCAAATCATCCTCAAAGCCCATTGGCTCTTCACAGTGCCAATGGTAGAAGGTGCTTTGTACTGTCAGCAGTGGTGTCCTTTTGACATGACACTTCTGCTGCATTACGAATTTATTATCAGTCAATTTTACTGTATTATAAACTCATTACTCACTCAGAGCTCCTTTGTAACTTGCTCCTATTCATTTCCACTATGTTTGTATTATACATATAGGTCTAATATGATTATCATTACTTCCTGCTACCTTTAGTTGATCAGGTGACTACATTTACCCAATGAAACGGCTTTGTTTTCACCTAATGTAATTGGTCCTTGTTAGATATTTTCAGTTATAAATATTGGCAACCTGGAGTGGATGTTTTATGCCCCTGTTGAAGACCCCTAGATCGAAACGCGTTGGGCTTTACACCACCCTCCATGTTGCCAATTCATATTAATGTATCGTGATCATGTTTTTTTATTGTTAAATGGTGTTTTTTTTAGAAATAAAACTACTCCCCGTTTTTTACCTGCACTATGTGGAGGCATGTTTTTCCTTTCCACATATCCTTCCAATAAGTCAAGTGTTCACTTGAGCTTTATAAGTGACATCTCTGTCTACCTGATTTGCATCCTGGTCTTGCTGTGAGGACTTTCCAGGTGGCCCCCGGAGTTCCAAGCAGATTCGAGCCTGGAGGATTCCAGTGAGGAGATGTCGCTTTCCATGCCCTGAGTGGCATAACGCACATGCGATTCCCTGTCACTTGACATGGGAATCAACGGGATCTGGTAAGAGTTTTCCTACATACCATACTTTCTACCATCCTTTTTACCATTGCCTCATCCCTTTATCTTTATCGGATTGTCATGAAGTTTAATTTGGGACAACCATCTGAACAACACCAAACTTTGGAGTCCATTCACCTCCCAGGGTTGTAGGACATTATTGTTCATTTATTATTGACTTTATGTTTAGCACAGGCCATCAGGATGATTTTTCTTCAATTATTTTTATTTTCTTCTTTGAAGCACTTATTTGAAATAATTCACTTGTTTCTATTTACCTACACATATATTATGCACTGCATTTTTTAAGGTATGCTTTACTGCATATACAGACTGATTTTACTGTTGTGGTTTTAGTAACAATTTAACACTATAGACTCAAGTTTAATGCAGCAGTTCCTAAACCTTTTATGATTACACAACCCTGGTGGATTTCCAAATATGTCTCTATACCCCCTTTGCCAGACTATCAAGATACAGTTACTAACAATGTTACTCGCATGTCACCTGACACATCAAGTTGATTTATCTACTTTAAATTTCAGGTTCAATAATGCAGAGGACCCTGTTACTTTCTTTTTAATTATTCAGAGATTTTAGCCCATACCATCCTCACTTGGTACCCCTACCCTCAAGGGGAATAAAAACATAATTAAGCTGTATTGTTTAAGTGGATTCCACAAAAGCAGCATACTCTCTGCTTGAACTGTTGTTGCAGTAGATCATCAAATGTTCATATACTACATTTTCTTTGCCTTAAATGCCTTCAATTTGTTAGTTTCATGACAGGTTTAGCTCATCTGCAAGCAGCACAATGTGCTGAGTTATTCTGACAAAAATATTGCATATTAACACATGCTAAAGATACATTTTTACGAACTTAGCTCATAAAGCCTATTACATTTTGCTAAAATGCTAAGATGCTAAAATAAATCTGATATATTTCTAAGTTCTGAATCTGAATACTTGCTAGGTTATGGAAAAATAGTAAACTATCTCATACAAGAAGACAGTGAGTTCAATTACAGAAATGAGCTGCTATTGATATAGTTTGAAAACTGTAATTTAATACCGCTCTTCATACGCTTATTAAGAATAATAAAATTCAAAACCAATCTGCATCTGAAAAAATATTGTATTTTATTAGCTTATTTTTTTCTATGGTGTCTCCCAAGTGCTGACTGCACAGCCATTGATCAAGTCCTTCTTATTTTCTTCAATATGTTCTCTTTTCTTTCTTGCAAAATAATTTTTAATGATTAAATAAAGTCAGTAATATTGCTCAATATTAAAGATCCAGCTATGTCATGTAAGCCTTTATTTATCAAAAGAAGTAAGCCAGACTCTGACCACAAAATATTTAAAGTCCTTGAATCCTTTTGGAGGTACTTATGCACTGTAAACCATCTACAATTTGAATTATGGAATCATTTTTCTGTGAATACCTAAAGTAAACGCTACTTTTTTAAAAATGTTTTGCACTAGACATTAACTGTTCAGCATAAAACACTTAAGTAAGCAGATTCTGGAACAGTTTGTGCATGGAAACCAATCTGCTTCTTTCTTCAGCTTAGGATAAATTGCCCTCTATGTATTGATACATAAATACTTTAAGCTATAGACTTTGTCCCATTTCTTCCTTCTTCTGAAAATTAGATGTTGCAGCCTGGAAAGACTGAGATGTAGGTGACACACTGGGGATGAATGTGGGCTTGGTCACCAAGCGGCAACTGATTAGGCATGTGCATTCGTTTTCGTCTGAATGCATTTTCGTCCAAATTTCAGGTATTTTTCGTTATCGTTTTAACAAACGATAACGAATGTGCAGCATCCGAAAACCAAAAGATCCGGCATAAACAAATGCTTTATTTTCATTTTCGTTGCGACAACAGTTCGATATAGATAGGAGATTCGACAATAGCGATCTGTGTCCATCGAACCTGTGGTCGAATGTGCCTAACCTTAGCTCTATTAGTCCAAGATTATTCTACATAGAGAGAAAAGATTCAACATAGAGAGAAAAGAATCGACATTATAGAGTCAATAGCAAAAAAGGTTGAATGTGCCTAACCTAACTCTATTAGTCCAAGATAATTCGACATAGAGAGAAAAGATTCGACATTATAGAGGCAATAGCAAAAAAGGTCGAATGTGCCTAACCTAACTCTATTAGTTCAAGATTATTCGACATAGAGAGAAAAGATTCGACATGAAGATTTGACGAAGCAGTCACCGCGAGCGGACATTTATGGTGAAATGCTCCACCCATGGGCTATAGAAGAACTCTAATGTTGGTTGACTAGTAATAATAATGAATAAATATAATTATTACTAGTGTCATACAACATTAGAATTCTACTATAGCTTGTAGGCGGAACATTCGACCGGAAATGTATGATTGCGGCATCGTACAGTTTAGCTGCTCCGTCGAATCTTCTTAGAACATTCGACAGACACCATAAGCCTTCAATGACAGATTCGACCTTAATTATTTCGGATTTTAGGACGAATGCTTTTTTTAAAGAAACAAAATACATAAAAACTAATTTCGGGAGTAACTAAATAAATTTATTTTTCGGACGAAAACAAAATTCCGAAACAAAATATTTCAGTGTGCACATGTCTACAACTGATTCCTATTTATTGCACTTTAGATCTGGGAGCCACAGTGCCACCAGCAGGTGAACCCTTTCCTGACAATTCTGTAACTTGGATGAATAATTCCCACAAAAACATTTGCCTAAAAACTTCAGATGTGCCTTGTGTACCCAAAGTCCACCCTATCCTCTGCTGGTCTAATTGTCAAGACTTGGTTTTAAAGTATGACGGTTGTTTTCAGCTTTGTGTTTTAGGGGGTATAAAGGAAGCCAGGGATGGGTTCCTGGAATTTGGAGACTTAAAGAGATTTTGGATGAGAAAAAACCTCCAACCCTGACTACAGGCACTTTGCATCTGAAGGGGTTAACCTGCCTGCAAGATATGGCTGAAAATAGCAGGAAGCAGCTAGGAGATCTCCATGAGGTGTTGTGTGAAGCAGGATACACTTGTGAGCAGTGGCGTCACTAGGGGGTGGCTTTTGGGGCTATAGCCCCGAATCTCGGCCCCATAGCCCCGAGTCTCTGCAGGGGTCCCCAAGGAGAGGGGAGGCTCTCTGGAGACCCTGATGTGAGTGGGGGGCTCTCAGGGGACCCTGATGCATGGGGGAGGCTCTCTGGGGACCCTGATTTAAGGGGGAGGCTCTCTGGGAACCCTGATGCAATGGGGAGGCTCTCTGGGAACCCTGATGCAAAGGGGGCTCTCTGGGGACCCTGATTTAAGAGAGGGGCTCTCTGGGGACCCTGATTTAAGTCGGAGGCTCTCTGGGGACCCTGATTTAAGGGAGAGGCTCTCTGGGAACCCTGATGCAATGGGGAGGCTCTCTGGGAACCCTGATGCAAAAGGGGCTCTCTGGGGACCCTGATTTAAGGGGGGCTCTCTGGGGACCCTGATTTAAGTTGGAGGCTCTCTAGGAACCTTAATGCAAGGGGGAGGCTCTCTGGGAACCCTGATGCAAGAGGGAGGCTCTCTGGGGATCCTAATGTAGGGTTGGCTCTCTGAGGACCCTTATGTAAGGGGGGCGCTCTGGGGATATACACACATGTATATTATATACATGTGTATGCCCGCCCAAGCATATGACTTTCTTTACTACGTTGCTATGGGCTCTAGCCCCAGATCTTTTGTAGAACTAGCAACGCCCCTGCTTGTGAGTATACATTTCTAAGCTCCGGTGACCATTTCTTTGGAACTCTGGTGTGGGCACAGGCTTTAAACACTGTTATGGGACAAGGTTTATGCAGGTGGTGAACCATATCTTTGCTTTTTTACCGCAAGTGTATGGACTGTTTGTTTTGTTTATGCTGCAGAAAGCTGCGTCGTTTTGCCTGTTTTGAAGGAATAAAGGAATAATGTTTTCTTTTACCAATAGAGGAGACTGATGATCCGAACTCCCCCAAATATCACAGGGGGCTGACAGTGGTTGCAAGTTTTTTTTTATAAATGCATCTTAACGTAACAATTCAACCTGCTGTAGTTCATACAAGCAGATCCTATTATAAGGCCCAGAAATCTTGCAGGTGTAATAAAATTAACGTAGAACTATGAAAATAATATTGTGATGATTAGGACATATTTTTATTTATCCTAATCATTTTATATTGTCATATCATGTTTAAGCCCTGACGAAGGGGGCAAAGTGTGGCCCCTGAAATGCATTGGAAGTTGCATTCATGACATGTTTGGACTCCAAAATTTTGGTGGGGTACTCCACTTCTGTACTAATCTGTACTAAGTAATAACTAACTAAGCCTCTAATGCCCTTAGTATACTTCAATGGTCTTCAAACTATGGCCCTTCAGTTGATCAGGAACTATAATTCCCATCATGCCAATCATGTCTGTAAATATCAGAGTTTTACAATGCCTCATGGGACGTGTAGTTGTGCAACAGCTGGAGGGCTGTAGTTTGGAGATCCCTGGTCTACTACCTTCAAGTAGAAATATGGCATCCCATTAAAAAATATGCATAGCAGTACTGAATTATAAGTGTATTCCCATTTACATTTTTCCCTTAGTCCCTCTAAAAAATCCCACAAATACCTGTTGAGCCTGCCATTGAAGTCTACCTAATGCTTCATGCAATAGAGTCACGTGGATGCTGCACTGCTCCTGGATGTGAAGCAGAGTTGCCACTTTCATGTAGGCTGTGTTTGCATGCACTACAGTGGAATGAAAAAATGATGCAAGGGGCATGGCTATCAGCATTGCCACTGGTAATTCAAAAGCCTGTTGCCTGTCAATCAGCACCTGACTACACACAGTCCTGCTTTCTAGATTGACAGCACTGCCTCTGTTGGGGGAACACTCTCACTGTGAACTGCAGTGTCTGGGATGGGAAGCATATGAGACAGAAATGAAAGATTTGGCTCAGTCAGTGAAGGTAAAGGATGGTTTTTGTTTAACCACTTGCCGACCAGCCACCGTCATTATACTGTGGCAGGACGGCACCATCTGCTTTAAGCGGGATAGCAGGCATGCGCGCCCGATGCACTGTGGGGGTGGCGATGCTAGAAATAATTGCGTTGCGCTCAGGTATGTATCTTTGTAAACATTCACCCAATTGGTATCATATGTAAAAAGTGCTATGTGCATGTGATTCAAATCCTATATCTATATCGCATATCCAAATCAAAAACATTGAATGCCCTATGTATTAAATCCAAAGTATAACCTACTATACGTGTAAAATAAATAAATACTCACTTATTGGTGCTGAAAAAAACAACAGTAATAACCCTGCAAAGATTAATGTGTAAAAAATACACCAAAAATACCCTACGCATAAATTCAAAGTGCAATGTGCAAAAAATTAATAAACTTTGCATACATCTATATATATATGATGTACCCACAATGATGATGCTCAATAAATTACAAATGGATAAAAAACGTGCATTAAATAAGAAATATTATCACATGCAAAACTGAAAAAAAAATGAAATCATATGAGTGACAAGTGATAAATCAACACATAAGTGATACGTGATGTTTTGAGACAGTGACTGTCCTTTTCTGTAAAAAAAATTCTTCCAGTATAGTATCACACAGCAACGTGCAGCAAAAAATTTCCAAAGTGAATTAAAGTGCATGAAGTGTTTCACAAAGAAATCCAATTGCTGAATCGCAGTGCCCCGATCCTGCCGTGTTGTGCCTCAGTGACCCCCAAAGTAGTTGCGCTCACCTTAGAGCGTGTGACACAGTGTTTGCTGTGTCAATACATGCCGTGGAGCCACCCCTGGGCTCAATGATGGGACAACAGGTGATCTTCAGACAGGCTCGTTCAGGCTCCACAAGTAATAAACCAGAAAAGAGAAGGGACTATAGTGTAATATCGCCAGACACTTTATTGAAACATAAAAAAACCACAAGCCCCATACTGGGGTACTCACATTTCACAGGTGCTTTTGTGCACCAAACAATATAGGCAGAAATAGCGCTAATCGGCGTGCTGCGGGGTGTCAGTAATCCTCTGCCCAGCTCTGTGCTGATCGCTCCGTCCTGGCCCCTCCCCTACACGTCTTCGACACAGGGAGTCACGTGTCTTCCCCCTGATGAATACCACTAAAAGAAAGCTCTATTTGTGGGAAAAAAAGGACGTCAATTTTGTTTGGGTACAGTGTTGCAGGACCGCGCAATTGTCAGTTAAAGCGACGCAGTGCCTTATCTCAAAAAATGGCCTGGTCATTGAGCAGCTAAATCTTCCGGGGCTGAAGTGGTTAATTATGCGACTTGTGCATCACATAGCAACTGGATTTGATGCTTGTTTAAACTATCATATAGGAGTCTTTAGTTGCACTTTAAATAAAAGTCGTTTTTTTTTAACCTTTAATAACCTTTAGTTAACCATAATTAGCCCTAATTAACTTTTTCTTTTCCTAACATTCTCTCAATTTTTTAATTTTTTTTAAAAACAGGTTACATGTAATTTATTTTTATTTTTTTAATTTGCTTTGTTCAGTTTTGTAGTGTTTCGTTAAAAAAAAAAACACATTTTTTTACATTTCATAATATTCTTTTGTTCTACTTCTTTTATTCTACTATAAACTTCTTTTATTCTATTTTATTTGTAAATAACTTCACCATGCTTTGTACGAGAAACATAATGTTATTGTTCAAAATGTGACATAAAGTTCAGTTAATGAGTCAGGTAGCTGTAATTATAATATTGCAGTGTTTTGGGATGCAGAAGATCTGTGGCTCCTCATTTCATTAATCATTTCCCTAAGGCGTGTTTTGATTAAAGATTTTTGTGCCTATTCCCTTCTCTATTTTCTTAATAATTTTCAGAGTAGTCGACATTGTATTGTAAATTCCCTACACTTTTCTATTTCCTGCTCATTTATATTAATGTGCTAGCATCCTCATCACACGATGGATAGATTTGATTGTTTTTTTCTCTGCTAACTTATCATTTCCTGTCACATATTAACAATTTTCTTTATATCTGTTTCTGATTTCACAGACGTACCCAAACTAAAATTCACCATCAAGTTTACAATCAGCCAAAAGATGATGATCATGACGAATGTACTTTATATGTGTTTTTAACTTGAATTTATGTTCCTTCTTATCTTTATCTACAAGCATGAGGGGAGCTCTAATTAATTACCAAAAAACAAGGTCATGTGTAAAATTACCGTATTTATTGGCGTATAACACGCGCCGGCGTATAACACGCACCCCAAGTTTAGGAGGGAATTTTAAGGAAAAAAACTTTTAGGAGGGAAGTTTAAGGAAAAAAAACTTACATTTAAATGCCCATCAATGCAGCATTATCGGTGTCCATCTGCAGCCTTGTCAGTGCATCCTTGCCCCAGTGTCCAGTGCAGCCTTGTCAGTGCAGCTTTGCCCCAGTGCAGAATTGTCAGTGCAGCCTTGTCAGTGCAGCTTTGCCCCAGTGCAGCCATGTCCCCAGTGGTCAGTGCAGCCTTGTCCCCAGTGCAGCCATGTCCCCAGTGGTCAGTGCAGCCTTGTCCCCAGTGCAGCCATGTCCCCAGTGGTCAGTGCAGCCTTGTCCCCAGTGCAGCCATGTCCCCAGTGGTCAGTGCAGCCTTGTCCCCAGTGCAGCCATGTCCCCAGTGGTCAGTGCAGCCTTGTCCCCAACATACACCGCCACTGACATACACAAGTTACACTGTGTATTTTTAAATATGGCGCCGCGGAGTTCAGAGGGACTCGGGGGCGCTCGTTCAGCTGAACGAGCGCCGCAGAGAACACAGTGACTGGGCAGAGCCGAGATACACATAGCCGAGGGTTCTCGGTTCTTCTCGGCACCATTCACAGTCACGCCCAGTCCCTATGATGGACATAACAGAGGTCCAATGGCGGGACTGGGCGGGACTGTGAACGGCGCCGAGAAGAGCCGAGAACCCTCGGCTATGTGTATCTCGGCTCTGCCCAGTCACTGTGTTCTCGGTGGCGCTCGTTCAGCTGAACTCTGTGGCGCCATATTTAAAAATACACGCTATGTGAATGTCGGCGGCGATCGCGGAGATCGCTCCGATAGTTCACAAAATAGCGGGGATCGACGTATAACACGCACCCACGATTTTCCCCTGATTTTAAGGGGAAAAAATTGCGTGTTATACGCCGATAAATACGGTACATAGTTGGTAAGGTTGAAGAAAGACACAGTCCATCCAGTTCAACCTGTGGGTATGTGTGTGTGTGTGTGTTTATGTCAGTAATAATTCCTATATCCTGTATATTGTGTTTGCAAAGATGTCCATCTCATAGTTTTGGAAACTATTGACTATGTGTATAATGGTACACACCAATAAAAACAGAATCAAAAGCCTTGCGATATATACAGTCAGCATAGACTACCCACCGAGTAGTTTCATTAGTCATCCAGTCATTGCTGCAGCGAACCCATCCACTCCAATTGTATGTGGTCTAGTGGTCCTGAACAAACCTGCCGGTGATGCCAGATCACAGTCCTTTCTGCCTCCCACTTACAGGATATGTCATGTAAAATCAGGCATGTCCAAAGTCTGGCCCGTGGTCCGGTTTCATACGGCCCCACTGGTAATTTGGATATATATATTTTTATGTGGCCCCCAATGAATCAGCGCTCTGGGATTCGTTGGGGGGCCACAAAAGATATAGACTGTAGTTATCGTTCCTTGGAGGGGGCAGGACGAGTGCCGGCAGATTACATACAGGAAAATCTCAGCGGCCTCTGTAATAGGAAGTCCGTCTCCTGGGCTGGCATTGGACGACTGTTCTGTCTATTATAGGGGGTGGGACTTTGTATTAAAGAGACCACCGAGTAAACAGGAGATTCTCCTGTATGTAATCTGTTGGTGCTCGTCCCGCCCCCCTCCCTGTCCCCTTCGAGGCTGCAGATGGGCATGGATCAGGCTGCATTTATGGCAATGGTGAGGCTGCATTCATGGCAATGGTGAGGCTGCCTTTATGGCAATGATGAGGCTGCATTCATGGCAATGGTGAGGCTGCAGATGGGCACTGATTAGGCTGCATTGATGAGCACTGACCCTTATTTTGCTTCAGTCCTTTATTTAAAATGTAAGTTTTTTCCTGAAACTTCCCTCTTAAAGTGAAGGTGTGTGTTATACGCCGATAAATATGGTAAATCCAAATAATGCGCCTGAGCTCGTCCTTAGACTCTTCACCACACACAGCCACAAAGGCGAGAGAATTCTTGTTGGGCAGTGTATTAGTTGATTTGCATTTAATTTTAATGGTTCAAAGAATGTCAGGCAAAATGGTCGGCCCTCACGCATGTTTACTTCATCAAATCTGGCCCTCTTTGAAAAAAATTTGGCCATCCCTGTGAAAAATAATGCCAGTGATAGAAAGTTTCTCACAATCTCCATTTAGATTCAAACCAGATTTGGATGTTTTAATTAGAATGGCAACACAAGAAGAAGAGAGATAGGAGAAATTACAAAGGAGGCTTCAGGAAGTATGCACCTACTACCAGAGCCGGGTGGGGGGGGTTCAGGAGAGGCAGATGCCCTGGGTGCAGCAGAGCAAGGGGGAAGAAAATAAACGTAGGGCAGTACACCCATTCTACAACATGCATTAGTAGTGGAGGAGGGGTGCAGTACTGCATTCTTGCCTATGGCGCTGGATGGACCTTTCCCCACACAGCCTACTACTTTGCTGTCTACCTAATCATCCACTGTAATGCATTGTGTGTTTATTTTCAAGAGATTACTATAACTCAGATTAAGGCATATATTTCTCTCCCCTTTTCAAAGTACTCACATTTTCCTGGCCCAAGGTGCACCTTCTAAAATAAATTATATCCACGCAAGTTGTTTTTTTAATAGGGGGTTATTGAAAAGGATGTGTTACAGCAATTTCTCATCTTTGCCTTTTCTCAGTTACACTGCATAACACTCAATGCCAGCAACACAAACTCTTTCAGTCCACATATCTCCCAAATGTCCTTTTGTTGAGTCCCTCAGACGTGGGTCCTCACAAGGGCCTAGGCCCAAAAGATCTACTACTCTTCAGGCTACAAACCTAAATGCTGTAAGTCAGGGATAGCCAGCTTCAATCAACCTTCTTCCTAGTGCCCCACCCACACCAGTATACAAAGGGCAAAATCCCCACAGACTAATATTACCAGGGGAGTGGTCTCTATAAAAGGGGCACTACCACCTGCCTACAAACCAGATTGCACAATAGATGGAAATTGACTGAATAGGTACCCACAAAGCAAGGAAAATTTCACCCCGTGTTGACATTGAATGCCAACCTTGCAGTGGGCTACAGCTGAGGAATTTGGGTAAATATACATCAGGGGTGGGGAGGTGGGTTGCTTTAGGTTGGTGGGTGGATGATAGGGATGAGCTTCGTGTTCGAGTCGAACCCATGTTCGACTCGAACATCGGCTGTTCGACCGTCCGTCGAATTGCGAACGATATGGGCCGTTCGCGCCAAATTCGTGTGGCGCGTCACGGCCCATAATTCACTGCGGCATCGCAGTGCATTGCTGGCTGATGATTGGCCAAGCATGCACTATGACCCGCATGCTTGGCCAATCACAGCGCCGTCAGTAGAGAGAGCTGTAATTGGCCAAAGCCAGGGTGGCTTTGGCCAATTATGGCTCAGGGGATTTAGTACACACCCCACACTATATAAGGCCGCCTGCACGGCGGCCCTGTGTAGTGTGTGTTCCGGTGTGCTGAGAGATAGAGAGAGAGAGAGACAGTGTCATTTGATTTGAGTTAGATAGATTAGGCAGAACAGTCAGTCAGTTAGCTGCACTTACAGTGTATTGTGTATATATATGCATCCCAGGTGTTGCATATATATATATATACACTGTATTCAGTTTAGCTAGATCCGTTCCTGTTATCTTCTATCTAGACTATTTACATTTAGTGCAGTGTGTCCTGCTCACAGTGTTCAGCTAGATCCGTTCCTGCTATTTACATTCAGTGCAGTGCGTCCTGCTCACAGTGTTCAGCTAGATCCGTTCCTGCTATTTACATTCAGTGCAGTGCGTCCTGCTCACAGTGTTCAGCTAGATCCGTTCCTGCTATTTACATTCAGTGCAGTGTGTCCTGCTCACAGTGTTCAGCTAGATCCGTTCCTGCTATTTACATTCAGTGCAGTGCGTCCTGCTCACAGTGTTCAGCTAGATCCGTTCCTGCTATTTACATTCAGTGCAGTGCGTCCTGCTCACAGTGTTCAGCTAGATCCGTTCCTGCTATTTACATTCAGTGCAGTGCGTCCTGCTCACAGTGTTCAGCTAGATCCGTTCCTGCTATTTACATTCAGTGCAGTGCGTCCTGCTCACAGTGTTCAGCTAGATCCGTTCCTGCTATTTACATTCAGTGCAGTGCGTCCTGCTCACAGTGTTCAGCTAGATCCGTTCCTGCTATATACATTTAGTGCAGTACGTCCTGCTCACAGTGTTCAGCTAGATCCGTTCCTGTTATCTTCCTACTGACAGGCAGGCTTGTCTGGTTACAGTATATAAAGCTACCTGAAGAAAATTACAGGTGTTCTTTTTGATCCTATTAGTACCACGGTCAGGCAGCTAGACTATTTACATTTAGTACAGTGTGTCCTGCTCACAGTGTTCAGCTAGATCCGTTCCTGTTATCTTCCTACTGACAGGCAGGCTTGTCTGGTTACAGTATATAAAGCTACCTTAAGAAAATTACAGGTGTTCTTTTTGATCCTATTAGTACCACGGTCAGGCAGCTAGACTATTTACATTTAGTACAGTGTGTCCTGCTCACAGTGTTCAGCTAGATCCGTTCCTGTTATCTTCCTACTGACAGGCAGGCTTGTCTGGTTACAGTATATAAAGCTACCTTAAGAAAATTACAGGTGTTCTTTTTGATCCTATTAGTACCACGGTCAGGCAGCTAGACTATTTACATTTAGTACAGTGTGTCCTGCTCACAGTGTTCAGCTAGATCCGTTCCTGTTATCTTCCTACTGACAGGCAGGCTTGTCTGGTTACAGTATATAAAGCTACCTTAAGAAAATTACAGGTGTTCTTTTTGATCCTATTAGTACCACGGTCAGGCAGCTAGACTATTTACATTTAGTACAGTGTGTCCTGCTCACAGTGTTCAGCTAGATCCGTTCCTGTTATCTTCCTACTGACAGGCAGGCTTGTCTGGTTACAGTATATAAAGCTACCTTAAGAAAATTACAGGTGTTCTTTTTGATCCTATTAGTAACACGGTCAGGCAGCTAGACTATTTACATTTAGTACAGTGTGTCCTGCTCACAGTGTTCAGCTAGATCCGTTCCTGTTATCTTCCTACTGACAGGCAGGCTTGTCTGGTTACAGTATATAAAGCTACCTTAAGAAAATTACAGGTGTTCTTTTTGATCCTATTAGTACCACGGTCAGGCAGCTAGACTATTTACATTCAGTGCAGTGCGTCCTGCTCACAGTGTTCAGCTAGATCCGTTCCTGGTATTTACATTCAGTGCAGTGCGTCCTGCTCACAGTGTTCAGCTAGATCCGTTCCTGGTATTTACATTTAGTGCAGTGCGTCCTGCTCACAGTGTTCAGCTAGATCCGTTCCTGCTATTTACATTCAGTGCAGTGCGTCCTGCTCACAGTGTTCAGCTAGATCCGTTCCTGCTATATACATTTAGTGCAGTACGTCCTGCTCACAGTGTTCAGCTAGATCCGTTCCTGTTATCTTCCTACTGACAGGCAGGCTTGTCTGGTTACAGTATATAAAGCTACCTGAAGAAAATTACAGGTGTTCTTTTTGATCCTATTAGTACCACGGTCAGGCAGCTAGACTATTTATATTCAGTGCAGTGCGTCCTGCTCACAGTGTTCAGCTAGATCCGTTCTTGCTATTTACATTCAGTGCAGTGCGTCCTGCTCACAGTGTTCAGCTAGATCCGTTCCTGCTATATACATTTAGTGCAGTACGTCCTGCTCACAGTGTTCAGCTAGATCCGTTCCTGTTATCTTCCTACTGACAGGCAGGCTTGTCTGGTTACAGTATATAAAGCTACCTGAAGAAAATTACAGGTGTTCTTTTTGATCCTATTAGTACCACGGTCAGGCAGCTAGACTATTTACATTCAGTGCAGTGCGTCCTGCTCACAGTTTTCAGCTAGATCCGTTCTTGCTATTTACATTCAGTGCAGTGCGTCCTGCTCACAGTGTTCAGCTAGATCCGTTCCTGGTATTTACATTCAGTGCAGTGCGTCCTGCTCACAGTGTTCAGCTAGATCCGTTCCTGCTATATACATTTAGTGCAGTACGTCCTGCTCACAGTGTTCAGCTAGATCCGTTCCTGTTATCTTCCTACTGACAGGCAGGCTTGTCTGGTTACAGTATATAAAGCTACCTGAAGAAAATTACAGGTGTTCTATCCCAGCTTAGTGCAGCTACAGGCCATTAGTATGTCTGGAAGGCCAAGAAGGAGAGGCAGACAGTCACAAGCCAATAAGAGAGGGCAAGCAGGCTCTGTGTCTAGTGCTGGTCGTGGAGACGGTGCATCCTCATCAGCACGTGGCCATGGGACACGCTTGGCCTTTTTTTCGGCAGCTGGCCGTGTTGAGCCGCAACATGCGGAAGACTTGGTCGAGTGGATGACCAAGCCGTCCTCATCCTCCTCATCCTCTCTCACCCATGCCCAGGGTGCTTTGTCTGGCAAAGCAGCGGCCTCTTCCCTCAGCTCAATGTCATCAGTGACTCCTTCCCTAGCTCCACCATGTCCTCATGAGGATTCCCTCGAACTGTTTGACCACAGTGTTGGGTACATGCTCCAGGAGGATGCCCAGCGTTTGGAAGGCTCTGATGATGATACTGAGCTCAATGAAGGCAGTAACATGAGCACGGACAGAGGGGGTGCCCAAGAAGGACAGCAATCTGGCAGTCATGCTCCCCCTGCTGCAGCATACTGCCAGGTTTGCTCCAGTGATGAGGAGGGAGGGGATGATGAGGTCACTGACTCAACGTGGGTGCCTGATAGGAGAGAGGAGGAGGAGGAGGAGGAGGTGGCACATCACCAACTAGGCAGGATGCCCTCCAGGGGCCAGCCTAAGGGCAGCACATTGACTGCATCACACCCCAAAGCTCCACATGTGCAGGGCGCTGCAGTCTCTGCGCGTTATTCAAAAAGTTCTTTGGTGTGGGCCTTTTTTGAGACGAGTGCATCAGATCGCACCGCTGCTATTTGCAACATATGTCTCAAGCGTATCTCGCGTGGCCAAAACATCTCCCGCTTGGGTACCACATGCTTGACCAGACATATGTTGACCTGCCATGCAGTTCGTTGGCAAGCGTATCTAAAAGACCCACACCAAAGAACAAAGACGATCTCTCCTTGCTCCTCATCAGCTGAGATTTCCAACCCCACTAGACCTTCAGTCCTCTCTGCGACCTGCAGTGAGAGGAATGAAGGTGTAGAATTAGGTGTGTCACAGCCAAGTACTTGTGGGCAATCTGCTTTTGGTACACCGACGTCAGATTGTACCAGGCAAATTTCCCTGCCCCAGCTGCTGCACCGCCGAAAGAAGTTTGCTCCCAGCCATCCACATGCCCAGCGGTTGAATGCTAGCTTGGCAAAATTGCTAGCACTTCAACTGCTGCCTTTTCAGTTGGTAGACTCTGCCCCCTTCCGTGAGTTTGTGGAATGTGCGGTTCCTCAGTGGCAGGTACCCAAACGCCACTTTTTCTCACGGAAGGCGATTCCGGCTCTCTACCGGCATGTGGAAGGCAATGTCCATGCCTCGCTGGACAGGGCGGTCAGCGGTAAGGTGCATATTACCGCTGACTCATGGTCCAGCAGGCATGGACAGGGACGTTACTTAAGTTTCACGGCGCATTGGGTGACTCTGCTGGCAGCTGGGAAGGATGCAGGACAAGGTGCAGTAGTGTTGGAGGTTGTTCCGCCACCACGCCTCCAAAATGCTGATTGTGACACACCTCTCTCCTCCACCCCCTCCTCTTCTTCTTCCTCCATGGCCTCTTCCTCGGATTCAGCGGTGCTCCGTAGGCGTTCAAGGGGCTACGCAAGTACGCAGGCCAAAAGATGCCATGCGGTGCTTGAGCTGGTGTGCTTGGGGGACAGGAGCCACACTGGGGCAGAGGTTCTGTCAGCTCTGCAGGGGCAGGTTCAGAGGTGGTTGACGCCACGCCAACTTAAGGCAGGAATGGTGGTTTGCGACAATGGCACCAACCTCCTCTCTGCCCTCCGACAGGGACAACTGACCCATGTGCCCTGTTTGGCTCACGTCCTTAACTTGGTGGTGCAGCGGTTCTTGGGCAGGTACCCGGGCTTACAGGATGTCCTGAGGCAGGCCAGGAAAGTCTCTGTGCATTTCCGCCGGTCATATAATGCCAGTGCTCGGCTGACGGACCTCCAAAAGGAGTTTAACCTGCCCAAGAACCGCCTAATCTGTGACATGCCCACCAGGTGGAACTCGACGTTGGCCATGCTGCAGCGGCTGCACACGCAGCAGAGGGCCATCAATGAGTACCTGTGCGACTATGGCACCAGGACAGGGTCAGGGGACCTTGGTTTTTTTTCCCCACGCCAGTGGGCCATGATCAGGGATGCATGCACTGTCCTGTCACCATTCGAGGAGGCCACGAGGATGGTGAGCACTGACAGTGCATGCATCAGTGACACTGTCCCCCTTGTCCACCTGTTGGAGCACACGCTGCGTGGAATAATGGACAGGGCACTTGAGGCAGAACAGAGGCAGGAAGAGGAGGACTTCCTTAGCTCTCAAGGCCCCCTTTATCCAGACAGTGTTCCTGCGGGCCCGCCGATCACACAGGAAGAGGACGAGGAGGAGGAGGAGGAGGAGGAGGAAGATTGTGTCAGTATGGAGGTGGAGCCTGGCACTCAGCATCAGCAGTCTTTAAGGGATCAGTCCCAAGGAACACATGGACTTGTACGTGGCTGGGAGGAGGTGGCTGCGGACGTTGTTGTCCTTAGTGACCCAGAGGACTCCGGACCGAATGCCTCAGCAAACCTACGCTGCATGGCCTCCCTGATCCTGCAAAGCCTGCGTAAGGATTCTCGTATTCGTGGTATCAAGGAGAAGGACCAATACTGGCTGGCAACCCTCCTTGATCCACGTTACAAGGGTAAGGTTGCGGACCTTATCTTGCCATCGCAGAGGGAGCAGAGGATGAAACATCTTCGGGAGGCCTTGCAGAAAGGTCTGTGCAACGCGTTCCCAGAGACTGGGAGGTTACAAACTCCTGTTTCTGGACAACGTGTTGCTGAGGCTTCGGTCAGTCAAAGAAGGAGCGGTGGAGAAGGTGGCCGTCTGACCGATGCGTTCAGACAATTTTTTGGTCCGCAGCCCCAAGGTATGATCGGTTCCAGCAACCATCGCCAGCGTCTGTTTTACATGGTGCAGGAATACCTAGGGGCAAGATCAGACTTGGACACCTTTCCCACCGAAAATCCTCTGGGTTACTGGGTCTTGAGGATGGATCACTGGCCAGAGCTTGCACAGTATGCAATTGAGCTACTGGCCTGTCCTGCATCCAGCGTTCTTTCGGAACGCACATTCAGTGCTGCTGGAGGCGTGGTAACCGATCACAGGGTGCGTCTGTCCACCGACTCGGTCGATCGGCTGACCTTCATAAAAATGAATCAGTCTTGGATCACCACCAGCTACCAAGCACCTGATGCAGATGTAACCGAATAATTTTTTTTGAAATCTCAGATCCCTTCAAAGACTGCCTATGCTGATGCTGAGTGACTATCACTGAGTAATTATCCTCTTCCTCCTCAATCATCACGCTGATAGCTTGTAAGAACATTTTTGGTTCTGGGCGCCACCACCAGTGCCTAAGGCACAATTTTTCAGCCCCTGTTTAACAGGGGCGTGTAATTACAATTTTTGATGTAATACTTTGCAGCAGGGCTCGTTCCTGCATTCCAACTAGAGTGTCTGTGAGGGGTTGCAGTGTTGTGGCACCAGCACCAGTGCCTAAGACCCAATTTTTCAGCCCCTGTCTAACAGGGGCGTGTAATTACAATTTTTGATGCAATACTTTGCAGCAGGGCTTGTTCCTGCGTTTCAACTAGAGTGTCTGTGAGGGGTTGCAGTGTTGTGGCACCAGCACCAGTGCCTAAGACCCAATTTTTCTGCCCCTGTCTAACAGGGGCGTGTAATTACAATTTTTGATGCAATACTTTGCAGCAGGGCTTGTTCCTGCGTTTCAACTAGAGTGTCTGTGAGGGGTTGCAGTGTTGTGGCACCAGCACCAGTGCCTAAGACCCAATTTTTCTGCCCCTGTCTAACAGGGGCGTGTAATTACAATTTTTGATGCAATACTTTGCAGCAGGGCTCGTTCCTGCGTTCCAACTAGAGTGTCTGTGAGGGGTTGCAGTGTTGTGGCACCAGCACCAGTGCCTAAGGCCTAATTTTTCAGCTCCTGTTCAACAGGGGCATGTAATTACAATTCTTGATCTAATATTTCACAGCAGGGCCCTGTGAGGGCTTACAGTGTTTTGGCCACAGCAACACCTAAGGCCCAAATTTCTGCTGAGTATATAGGGCAGGACCCTACTTTCAAACATCTAACTTACAAACGACTCCTACTTGCAAACGGAAGGAGACAACAGGAAGTGAGATGAAATCTACCCCTAAGGAAGGGAAATTCTCTCCTGTAAGAGTTAATATGGGAAAACAATTTCTCCTTTCCACTGATGCTTTCCAATCCTTGTTCCACAAAAAAACCCAAATTTTCCAAAAACATTTTTCATTGGGACAAAAAAGTGAGGTGAAATCTTCTGAAGAGGAGGAAAGACGCAAAACAAATGTCACAGGGGTGATAACCCTTCCCTATGTTTTCCAAAAAGCTTAGAAAAGATTTTTTGGCCTGAGCTAAACACATTAAAAATGTTCAAAATTACAAACAGATTCTACTTAACAACAAACCTACAGTCCCTGTCTTGTTTGCACCGCCTGAATACTGCTGTTCAGAGTATATAGGGACCTTTCCTTATTTTAATTTGGGTGCGGGGTTCCCCTTAATATCCATACAAGACCCAAAGGGCCTGGTAATGGACTGGGGGGTACCCATGCCGTTTGTCTCACTGATTTTCATCCATATTGCCATGACCCGACATGACATTAAACCCGCAAGCAGTTTTAAATGAGATTTTTTCCTTTAAAAATGACATTTGGTGCAGGGACTGTTCTAAACATGGGAAACACGCGTCACTTTACAGGCATACTATAGACACCCCCCAGGTACGATATTTAAAGGAATATTTCACTTTTTTTTTTTTTACTTTAAGCATCATTAAAATCACTGCTCCCGAAAAAACGGCCGTTTTTAAAAGTTTTTTTTGCATTGATACATGTCCCCTGGGGTAGGACCCGGGTCCCCAAACCCTTTTTAGGACAATACCATGCAAATTAGCCTTTAAAATGAGCACTTTTGATTTCGAACGTTCGAGTCCCATAGACGTCAATGGGGTTCTAACGTTCGTGCGAACTTGCGGTCCGTTCGAGGGGTTCTGGTGCGAACCGAACTGGGGGGTGTTCGGCTCATCCCTAGTGGATGATAAGTGCACTTTCTATGAAACTGCACTTATCATTTAGGCCCTAATCCCACCTATGCATTGTACATGCTTGCTACAACACATTGAAATGCATTTTACTTGACATCCCATAGTTTTCAATAGGTCTACTTTGCATGTATGTATTGTGTTGCTGTTTGTCATGAAGAAAAATAAATATGTTTTTTCTTCCATTGATATACATTGAGAGGGTAAGAAAGATTAAGAGGAGCACATGAAAATGTATTTTTTACCAAGACCTACCCCTGGCATCAGACCATGTACCTCTGGCCTAGCTATATTAGGAAAATAGCAAAACCTTATAATGGATGGCAGCACATGTTGACAAATACATAAAAAAGTGCATGAAAACAAGCATAGGTGTGAATCAGCCTTAAGGTAAATCACTGACCTGCCAGGCTGCATGCCCGGATAAGGGTCTGGTATCTACAGTGGGGCAAAAAAGTATTTAGTCAGCCACCAATTGTGCAAGTTTTCCCACTTAAAAAGATGAGAGAGGAAACACACCTAACTAACCAAGCCTACTGTTTTGACATACATTTAGCCCTCAAAGATTACCTCCTACACAATTCCACACCAGATATATGCCCGACTCTCCTCTGGGAAGCACACAAACCAGTAATCAGGGACAAATGTATTTCAGTAGCCACACACCTTAAAAGAGACTAATGCCCCGTACACACGGTCGGACTTTGTTCGGACATTCCGACAACAAAATCCTCAGATTTTTTCCGACGGATGTTGGCTCAAACTTGTTTTGCCTACACACGGTCGCACAAAGTTGTCGGAATTTCTGATCGACAACCACGCGGTCACGTACACCACTCTTCACAGGCCTTGCTGTTCTTCAGTGCGTTCTGTTACTTCGTTCTGAGCAGCCGACCGTTTTCTAGCCATGTTTCGTATGCGTACTCCTCGTACAGTTCGTGCTGTGCGGGGGCTTGGTGTTGGAGTCCTGACCTTGACACAAGTCCAGTCCATGAACAGGGTGGGGAGGAGTTCATGGACCAAGAATTGGTTGCTTCAGCATGACCAGTTCTCTCATATGCCTTTGCTCTGTGAGATCCGTGAGAATAATCCTGATGATTTCAGGAATTTTCTCAGGATGACGGACCCCGTGTTTCACCGTTTGTTGGCTTCGCTGACCCGCTATATCAGCAGGCAGGATACCTGCATGAGGCAAGCCATCACTCCGGAGCAGAGGTTGGTCGCTACCTTGCGGTATTTGGCCACAGGGAGAAGCCTGCAGGACCTCAAGTTCTCGACAGGCATCTCCCCCCAGGCTCTTCTTTGTGGACATTTACTGCTTGTGTTTGTTTTAGCTGACCCTGACAGAAATGTGTTGAGTGCAGAAAATGGCGTGATTGTGTAACCTTATACAAAGCACTGTTGGCTGTTATTTACTAAATGCAAAGACACTTTTCACTACAAGTGCACTTGCAACTGCACTGAAACTGCACTTGTAGTGCAAAGTGGATTTGCCCTTAGGAAATTACCCCCATTTTCTCATCAAACAACAATTACATCACCCCAAAAGTGTTGTAGCGTGAGACAATAATCCACACATTCTTGATGAACAATCTTTTTAATACCAGCACAATCACATGTGCATTTACCAAAGGTTTTTCTGACAAACCGACATGTTTGTTGTATAACAATTTTTGTGGTGTCATTATCCAAAATCAAAATGTGCATTTTATAGAAAACAGGCCTGTGTAAAACCCACAAGAAAGACACAAATCTTGATCTTACAAAGTTCACATTTGGTAGAACTTGAAGGCAATATCAGACATGAGTATTTAAGAACTGTGTTTGATATTGCGTTCAGATGGGGGGAAATCACCCCTGGAAAAGCCAAATTTGGAAGATGCACACCAATTTCCCAATGTCAACATGTGGTATCTGCCATCAGGGGGGATCAAGGGATGTGTTTTTGGGGAGAAAGCCCTTCCTCACCGTTACTTTATTATTGAGGAAGGGGTTGCACCCCCAAAACGCGTCCACTGATCTCCCGTGATGGCAGATAGCACATGTTGGCACACTGTGTGCATCCTCCAAATTTGGCTTTGGGAAAAATCACAAAAACATTTCGCACATTGTAGCAGACAAAAGAAGAAAGTGATTTTGAGGGGCTTTAAACTCGCCCCAAAACATCAATGATGTTTTATATTTTGGAATAACATCATTGATGTTTTGCTTGATGTTTTCCAATTGTAAATTACACCCCATGATCTCCCCGATCAGGATCTGGGCACTTTCGGATGTGAAAGGATCTTCATCCACAACCTCACGATCACCTAAAAAGAAAGGAAACCCAAAATAAATTAGGTCTAAAAAATATGCCGCCATCCATCTCTTATCTGAGCCTGTGGTCGCAGACACTCACCTGTTGTAGTGACTACTTCCACCACGTCTTCTTCCTCCTGCTCAGCTTGTGTTGGTATATCCCCTTCTTCCAGAGGGGGGGGCTCTGGTCTCCTCGGATGAGGGGTGTCCTCCGGGTCTTTTCTCCCCTATGTAAAACAAAAATGGTATACTTAGCACACAGATATTTAATGTCAGAACTATAAATAGGAAACATTGCTTGGAAGTGGGGTACAATTGTCTATTTTGGCAGAGTTCCAAGATGTAGCTTTTTTAGTGTCCTTTGTCAAGCTGCAATACTTTACCTGTTTTGTACAAGCTTCACAGATGGAGACCCCCCTATAGTATACACTGGAGCACCTGTGTGGCCCCCCTAATAAAAAGGGTGTTCTGGGGTCCCACACTAGTGCTCCAGTGTCCAGATGTGAAAACAGCTGCTCAGTGTCCTCTCCTTACACACAATCTAGTTTGCATTTCATTCTAGTAACAAAGCCATCTACACAACCCAATTCTTTGAAGACAAGTATAGGGCCTCAAAATGGTGGCCAAATGCATATGGGCTAAACAATGGTATTTTAGAGTCTGAAAAAAAAATGTGTGATCCGAACGAATAATGTGCCCATGAACATGAAAGTTGCCATTTTAAACTGTACAACAGTTCCTAAAAGCACATGGAGCAGCACGAACGTAATAAACACAAGAACAATAGGAACACAGCACAACTACTTACTTTTTTGCAGCACTCTCCGGATCTTTCTGTACTGCTCATGTTCTCGTAATTTCAGGTCCGACCACCGCTTCCTGAGCTGATCTTTCGATCGCCGTACCCCGAATTTCCGGTGCAGACTCCTGACCACTTTCGCCATGATCTTGGCCTTTCGGACATTGTGGTTGGGGTAAGGCCCATACTTTCCATCATAGTCGGCCTTCTTCAGGATGTCCACCATTTCCAACATCTCCCCAAAGGACATATTTGAGTCCTTTAATCTCCTTCTGGATCGGGACGTTTCAGGCTCCGGCCTTTCCTCCTCCTCCTCCTCGTTGCTGTAATTAGCACGATCCTGCTGTCTATCCGCCATGTGCTCTTCCTCCACTGCGCCGAACAAAAAGGGGCGGGGAATAGAATAGAAAGAACGTCAGGGGCGGGCGGAGTTATATGCATGCGCAGTGTGTATAAACCGTAACGCGCGCGTCTTACGTACGATCTGTGAGCGGAGGAAGGAGCATCGGAGATGCCGATCGTGCTAACGAAGGTAGGATCTAAACTTGGGCCTATACTGCTTCAAAATTGAAGCCTATATTGTAACAAGATTAGGGGAGTTTGGCCTGACATTAGGGTTTGTCTTGTGTTGTGTCTTGCAGAGAAAATGGATGGGTTCAACGACCACAATTTCCTGCCCCTGTTTATTGACAAGTACAGAGAGCTGCCCTGTCTGTGGCAGGTCAGACACCCCCACTATAACCACAAACAGAAGAGGCAGGCAGCGCTGGAGAAACTGCTGGAGTTGGTGAAGCCGGTGGTCCCCACAGCAACCATCCCTTATTTAAAAGCTAAAATTGGTGGCCTGAGGAGCACTTATCTTAGGGAGCGCAAGAAGGTCACAGATTCCCAGAGGTCCGGAGCTGCAGCAGATGACGTTTATGTCCCCAGGCTGTGGTACTATGAGAGACTGCGATTTCTGTCAGACCACACTGAAGTCAGGGAATCCCTCTCCACTCTTCCTTCCACGCTTTCTTCCACACCAGCTGAGGCTTCTGATGTCCAACCTGGGCCTTCCAGCCAGGAAGAAGTGGAGGAGCCCAGCTGGAGTCAGGTATAGCATTGTTCTACAGATTTCTGGTCAATAAATAAATGATGTTTACTAGATGTTATTATTGATCACTAATTGCTGCTTGAAAGTGTTTTACATATCAATACACAGTAGTGGGCACCCAAAATTGGGACAAAAATGCAAAATGCTGGGCTCAGAAGGATAGTCTGTTATATTTGTTAACATTGAATTTGCAGCAGTCAGGAGGTGAAAATTGTGTGTGATTGATGAAAAGAATACTAAAACTATGTCCCTTTTTCATACACAGGAAGACCTCAGCCAGGAGGAGGTTGTGGAATGTGGCAGTCAGGAGGAGGCGGGGATTAGTGGCAGCCAGGAGGAGGCGGGGCTAAGTGTCAGCCAAGAGAAGCCTGGGACAAGTCGCAGCCTGACTGAGTCTCAGGTCCCTCCCCTCTGCCTGCCATATAAAAGGGCCAGGAAGGCCACTCCCAGTCCTGTGCAGGATTCAGCGTACAGGCTGATCCAGGAGGCTTCGGCGTCCCTCAGAGCCTTCCCCAGTCCTGAAGAGGCCTTTGCCTGCATGGCTGCCAACAAATTGCAGGGCATGCAGGAGGGCCAACGCAAGATTTCTGAGGACCTGATTTATAAAGTCCTTCGTAAGGGGGAGAGTGGGGAACTGACACCCAAGACGGATGTCATTGAGATGGACCATCCTCCTCCTCCTCCTCCTCCTCCTCCTGCTGCCACAACTCCACCACCACAGCCAAAGCCTGTAAGGAAGCGTGGAAAGAAGACCTGAGAGTGATGACCCTGGGTTCAGTGTGTCTGACAGAAGATACAGTCTCTCGTATGACCACAGCCTGGGGACACAGATGTCATCTGCTGCTTTCCGGATCTCTGGGACTTCTGGACCAGACTGTCCTCCCTTAGATATGGACTCCTCAGGCCACCAATTTTGCTTTTAAATAATTGATGTCTGCCGTGGGAGTCCAAGGCTTCGCCAATTTCTGCAGTTTCTCCAGCGTTGCCTCCCTCTTTGTTTATAGTTGTGACCCCTTAATAAAATATTTTTAGGTAAATTCTACTCTCCTGTGTGTGTTTTCATCCAAAAAGGACAGTTTGTTGGTGAGTATTCAGGTACATTTCTAAAGTACAATGTGAAATTAACAAGGGACAACAACACCAAACAATCTCCTCCTACAGATTAAATAGAACAACATATCAATGGTGTTGTGGGAACTTGTCACAAAAAACACACAAACATTTTCGGGAGTACAAATCAAAATCACCAAAAAAAATAAAATAAAAAGAGAAACACAAAAAAAGATTCTACATTAAAGTTAAAAAAAAAAAAAAAAAAAAAATATGTTGTCAGATGTGAGAAATCAAAATATATTGAGGGAATCCCGATAAATAGTAACGAAAAAAGTTTGTGAGAAGTGTGTGTGAATATGAGCATCAAAACGACTTAATTCTTGTCACATTATAAAGAAGAAGAGAGTGCGCTGTATTAAACCATTTTGAACATTGCAGCGTGACGAAAGTGCTTTATCCATTACGAACGCTAAGTTTACCAGAACGAGCTGTCCCGTGTCGGAATTTCTTCTGAGCATGCGTGGCACTTTGTGCATCGGAACAGGCCACACACGGTCAGAATTGACGCGATCGGATTTTGTTGTCGGAAAATTTTATCTCCTGCTGTCCAACTTTGTGTGTCGGAAAATCCGATGGAAAATGTCCGATGGCGCCCACACACGGTCGGAATTTCCGACAACACGCTCCGATCGGACATTGTCCATCGGAAAATCCGACCGTGTGTACGGGGCATTAGATTGCAACAACTAGAATCAGATTTTCAATCCCACTTTCTTCAGTTTCAGGCTTCCCCTACTGAATCCCATAGACTCATTTTGGAAAAAACAAAAGTTGAGCTAGACCTTCTTTTGGCCGAGTCGGCAGATAAAACTATACGAAGGTCTAGTCACATGCTATACACCAAAGCCAACAAACCTGACACTTTTTTGGCTCTACGCCTTCGTCGACCAGAACAGTCCTATAACCCCATTAGACTCAAGGTGACAAATGACATACATACAAGTAACCCAACTAGAGTACTCTCGGAATTCCGCAAGAGGCTTGCTAAACTTTATGAAGCAAAGCCCTTCTTCTCTCTGAACCAAGCAGAGACATTGTTTCAAAACTTGACTATTCCAGAGTTGTCAGATGCCAATCATGAGTCGATGGAACGTACAGTCACGGTCGAGGAAGTTCTTACTGCCATAAAAACACTTAATCCCCACAAACGTCCTGGTCCTGACGGCCTCCCTAGCACCTATTACAAATATTTTTTTTAGATATATTGGCCCCCCTCCTTGCTAACTCTTTTTATGCTCTCCTCAAACAACATTCTTTTGGTCGAAATACACTGACTGCTATAATCTCAATGATCCCTAAGCCCAATATAGATAATACCCTTTGGTCTAATTATAGGCCCATATCCCTATTAAATGTGGATATAAAAGTCCTAGCCAAAATCCTAGCGTTGTGACTCAACCCAATCATAGGAGGCTTGAGCCACAAAGACCAAGTGAGTTTTATATCTAAGCGACAAGCCAGCGACAACATTCGTCACCTCATATTACTACAACATCTAGCCAGATCACACAAAATACCTATGCATCTCCTATCTCTTGATATTAGAAAAGCGTTTGATACGGTCTCCTGGTCTTATCTGCACTATATCTTGCAATGCTGGGGTTTTGACCCAAATTTTTTACAATGGATAAACGCCTTATACACCCAGCCCCAAGCATATGTAAAGTACTCTAGGTTTTGCTCAGCACCCTTCCCAATCCAGAGAGGGACGAGACAAGGTTGTCCCTTGTCCCCATTGCTCTTTGCTCTCGCGATTGAACCCCTTGCAGCCCTGATCAGAGCAAACCGGAATATCCGAGGTCTAGAGATAGCCTCTACATCCCACAAATTGTGTCTTTTTGCGGACGATGCACTACTGTTCATTACCTCACCGCATATTACCCTCCCAAACCTTATACAACTTCTGGACAAGTTTGCTCTGGTCACAGGCTTAGAAGTCAACCAATCAAAATCCAAGGCCCTCAATATATCCCTAACACAGATGGAGCTTACCCTCCTTCAAGAGAATTTCCCCTTTTTATGGTCCACCTCATCCATACCATATTTAGGAATAAAATTGACCAGTAACCCGGCCCACTTATTCCGTACAAATTATCTCCCAATGTTGAACCATCTGTCTTCACTGCTCAATACCTGGCAACCCCTATGTGTCTCCTGGCCTGGACGGCAAGCGGCAGTGAAAATGTCACTACTTCCTAAGCTCTAATACCTTTACAGAGTCCCTCCAATAGCGTTTCCTCCCTACTTTCACCGAGTTATACAGAATTGTGTATTTAAATATATTTGGGGCTCTATAAAACCCAGAGTTTCTTGATCCATTATGCTTCGCAACAAGCTTAACGGAGGCCTAGGAGTGACAAATTTTCTGCGATACTTCCATGCAGCCCAACTAGCTCAAATCATACTTTGTCATGCAAAGGATGAAACGCCTCTATGGGTTAGCCTTGAAGCAATAGAACTTCACCCCCTCACAGTATCCAACTTGTTATGGTTACCTGCCTCGGCTTGCGGCCCTATCACTAATCCTATAACGCAGCATTCCCTAAAAATATGGGACAAACCAAAAAGGCCCTTCAAATTACTTTCTTTTCTTGGCCACCCACTATTCTGCCCAGCCTTCACCGCACCAGCCTCATTCCAACCCTGGGTTCAGGCGGGTCAGGGCCGCATATGCGATCTGGTCACTGACGGGGCTCTCAAGACATTTCCAGCCCTACAGGCACAAGCTCAAATCAAGTTATTGGATCACACACTGAGTTAGCTCACAATGTTTGAGGGTATATGCGACTCGGACCCGCACACTCCAGGCACCATTTCCCATCTCTATTCCCATCTCACATCCCCTCCTGTTACACTTCCATTAGACACTCAGCAATGGACCAAAGGTTTAGCTATAGACATAGAAATAGATGCTTGGGCAAATATCTGGGCTAATACTAAAATTTCATCCCAAAATATAGTCGCATTAGAAGCAAATTATTTTTTTTTGTTTACAAACTTTTTTATTTGGTACAAATAAATAGTACAAAAAGCTTATTGACATATGCCATAAAATGTAAAATCAAAGTAATTTCTACAAAAAGGAATAACAATATATATTAAGCGGTTCTTGAATGGAGTATAAATTTATATATAAATATAGCAATTCCTATTATACATTAAACTCTATATTCATATAATACTCTTCAGTGAACTTCAGTATTTGGTAGAATTATTCAGGGTTAAAGAAGTGATTAGCATGGTTAAACCAAGGGTCCCATTTCTTTGTGTAGAATTGGTTAGTGTTTTGTATTGTGTGGAATATTTTTTCCATTAAATTAAAGCGGGGGTCCATTTTTTTCTTTCTTTTCTTTCTTTTCTTTGGAGTTCATTCACAAACTTTTCTTCTCATGATTATCTACTCACATGTTCTGTGTAATAAGTCCACCTGTGTCCGATTTCGTTGTAAAGAATAACTTATAAAATTCACTGAAGGTGGTTTCCATCTTCATTGTGGGCATTTGAAGCCCACAAGCATGTATTTCCTGGATGCGGTGAATGCTGTGCTCCCAGCATTCACCGAGATGTTGTGATGATGCTGTTGCACAATGCATGCTGGGAAGCCTGAGACTAGCTCCCAGGGGACTGTGGGAGGTCTGGGAGAGGCTAGAAACACGCCTACTCCCATGGGAGGAAAACCAGGAAGTGCTAAGAAGATTAGAAAAAAAAAGGTAATTACGGCGATTTCAATTTTTTTACACAACATGTCAGCATCTTGGAAAGGAAGAGAATGCATAGAGATAATGTTTTAATATTGTTAATTCTGATTTTCAAATGTGAAAGAGGATCTGTGGGGGATTTCCAATGGTATGCTATCAACCAGTGTACAGCAACACATATTGTGTGGATCAATCTCATATTATGTATGGAAAGACCGATGATAGGGGAAAATAGGAGACAGTTATATATAGTGAGGTTTATGTTGCTATTTGAGATTTTGGAGGCAAATTTTTCAAGTTGTTTCCATATCTGAGTAACTCGATCACAATCCCAGAAGATATGAGAAAAGGATCCTGCTGAATTGCAACCTCTGAAACATGTATGAGGGGTGTCAGGGAAAATAGCATGAATTTTAACTGGAGTATAATACCATCTTGTAAAAAGTTTGATTGCAGTTTCTTTGATTGTGATTGATCTTGTGCATTTGTGTAAATTAATGATACATTTGTCCCAATTTTCCATTGTAAATGAGAAATCACATTCTTGTTCCCACTTGAGCATATAGGGAAGTTTGGATTGTTCTGCATTATTGACTAGATTAGAGTAGATTTCAGATATCAGACCTGCTCTCCTAGGTGTTTTTAGACAAATGTTTTCAAAAAATGATGGTGGGAGTGAGTTTACTGTTTGGAAATATGTACTAAAAAAATGTCTAATTTGGAGAAATTTATTAAACTCAGTATTGGGGATCTGATGTCTAGATTTCAATGAAGAGAATGAAGTGAAGTTGTTGTTTTCTATAAAATTATAGAGGGATATTAGGTTATTATTTGTCCACCATGAAAAGTATCCTCTCTCATTTGAGGTAAGGGGGAATTTTGGGTCACCAATAAAAGATGCAAGTGGAGGTGTGTTAGAGGTTAAGTTATATTTTTTGTTATGTAGTTTCCATAACTGATATGAATGTGAGACTAATTGATTAAGGTTGTCTAGGATGTGAGTTGATACTTTATTACCCCAAAATATACTTGTGATAGAATATGGTTGGATGGAGTCTTTTTCAAATCTAACCCATGGGACTTTGGGGTTGGGAATGTGCCATTGTGTTATTTGTGACCATCTGGCGGCTAGGTAATAAAGCCAGAAGTCCGGGAGACCTAGACCACCGTTTTTCTGTGGATTGTGTAATACTGATCTAGATAGACGTGGACGGGAGTCTGACCAGATAAATTTATTGATTTCTGTTTGGAATTTAGTAATAGTTACTTTATTTAATCTGATTGGGAGAGCTCTAAATAGGTATAAGATTTTTGGTAAGATTGTCATCTTAATTGCTGTAATTCGGCCAAGAAACGATATTTTAAAAGATTTCCATAATTTGAGCATCAATCTCATTTTTTGTATTAATGGGGTGTAGTTTTTTAAGGAAAGGTCATTAATATTTGGTGTAAGAAATATACCAAGATAAGAGAGAGAATCCATTGACCATGAGAAGTTGAATGAGGAACATAAGGAGTCTAATTGGGATGATGGGATGTTAATTGGCATTCCTATAGATTTGGTGACATTCACTGTTAGGCCAGATAGTGAGGCAAATGTTTTAAGAGTATGTAGTAAATTTGGTAAAGCAATATTGGGTTGTGTGAGGAATAATACCATGTTGTCCGCATACATACTCAATTTATAGGTATTATTGTTAGAATTATAACCTTTTATATCTGGGTTGTGCAGTATTGCTGTAGCTAAGGGTTCAAGCGCTAATGCGAATAATAAGGGAGATAGGGGACAACCCTGTCTTGTTCCTCTGCCTAGTCTGAAAAAGTCTGAGTTACAGCCTGGTAATCTAATCCTAGTAGATGGGTTGTGATAAAGAGCGTGAAAGGTGTGGAGAAATTCACCTAAGAAGCCGTATCTTTTCAGAACTAAGTCAAGGAAATCCCAGGATACACTATCGAATGGAAAAAAGAAAATGACTCCTGCGCACAAGTGGTCAAACAAATATATGGAAAAAGATCAATCACAGGCCTTGCTGCCCTCAAGGATGGGGAATCCTAGCAAACAAAGACATAAAAAGAGAGAGGGGCTCACCGGCCATGTGCATTATCTTTTGTAAAACATTTATTGAATAAAATAATAAAAGAAATTACTCACAAGCAGTAGTACAATCAGGTGCCATAAAACTCGAGCAGCAACAAGCAGCAAGTAGTTATAGTGATGAGCGAAGCTTTCCAAAGGTCTTAGAGGAGCATACAGGCATCACTACTAGCTAACGCGTTTCGAAGGGCACGTCCCTTCTTCATCAGAGCTCAGCAGTGAACCCTCCTTCAGTGGTCCCTGTATATATAGTGAATGTGCCAAAAAAGCACAGCCAATGGAGTATGGAGAGCACACGGGGCCCCTCCCCCCCTCCCCGTGGATCCCTCCCCCCCTCCCCGTGGATCCCTCCCTCATAGGCTTCTCACTTGTGCAAGTGGATAGATGATAATAAGTTAATATAATAAAAAGATATAGATGAAAAAAAAAAAAATAAAATAAAAAAAAAAAATAAATAAATAAATAAATAAATAATAATAATAAATAAATAAATAAAAAGGGGCCAAAGCCAAGGCTGACCGTAGGTGTACACAACATACAGTGACAAGGGCAAGATGTGATAGATCACAGAGGGATGCAGAGTGGCACAGGCTAAAGAAAAATTCGTTAATAGGGGGAGGAGCCATGTACTTGGCAGGCTAGCGTATGTGAATGGACACTGTACCTTCAGTGTCCGGTCCTGCTCTCTGTGTGAGCCGCTCTGCATATACGAGCGGCTCGCTGATCGTTTCCGCATATTGTACCTGTACTGGAACGCACGCCAGTGCGTTTGCATTCCAGACAGGAGGAAGAGGCGGTGCGCGTCATTTCCTCTGCGCCTGCTGTCGCCTCCCAGTGACGTGAGCGGCATTAGAACGCTCGGCGCCATGTTACTGGAGGCAGACCATCGAAGGGACATGGCCGGCACAGGCGCAGAATCTACCTGACGCCGGCCCGATCATGGGTCTGCCCCGCTGACCGTGGCTGCTCCAGCCACAATGCCAGAATCGCGGCACTCAAGTTGTAGACATATTCTAAAAGTAGCACATGAAGTAAAAGGGGCCCCCGCACCACAAGAGATATTATGTGTATTTCATTCTCCTGTATGGTGCTAAATGGGCACCTGAGGGGAAGTAGGACCAGGTGTATAAATAATAGATTATGTATATAGAATTATATTGTAATAATATATGTCATATGGCATTGAGACCATTGTCAATGGTACACATATATATATACACACGTATAATCGCACATGTATACATTGACACACAAAACATAAACTTATGCATATTTGTGTGCAAAGAAGTCTAACATTAGTGTAAAATGCGCATCCCGAATGCCAATCTGCACATCACGTGAATGCCCATATCACTGACATCTCATGAGCCAAGCTAGGGTGTATGAGGAGATTGTGTAAATGAACGGACAACCCAGGCAAAAAAAAAAAAAATATATATATATTTTTTAAAAATAAAAAATTAATTAATAAATTATTAATTAATTATAATACACAGGGATGATACTGAAGGAGTGGACACCTGTAGCACAAACAGTAACTAGCATAATGACTGCTTAGTGATATTATGCAAATAAAATTCATCGTGTACACCACAAAAAAGAACCAAGTGGTCCCTTCCTCGTTACTGTGTGCAACATATGTGAAGTGACAAGCTTGTCACTAGCCAAAGAATACCTATATCATATGAATGCTAAACATATCGCTGATGTTAACACAATAATACTGTTATTAAAATTATAATTATAATTGGAGTCAATGGAATGCACTAATTGAAATGCACTGATTATAGATCACTAGAGGATGTGAAATATAATACACCAATTAAAAACCTAATAAATTGCAACGAACAAAGCCGACCTGATATCAGAAGCAGAAGGGGCAAGAAAGGGTGTGTGTGTGTGTGTGGAAAAAGTGGCAATGCCACATGAGAGCACTGAGGGTGGGCACTGCAGAGTCACGTGATTTTGTGAACCTCAGGGTCCTCATTCAAGACTCCGGGGGTCATACTCCCGAGGGTGAAGATCCAATAGGCTTCGCGTTTGCAGAGCCTTTGGTGTCTTCTGCCCCTATCGAGGCCGCCTCCAATAGACTCGATCCCGAATACTTTCATGCCTGATGGATCACCGTGATGGACTTCCTGAAAATGTCGAGGGACCGGATATTTGACCCGTGTATTCGTGATGTCGCATTTGTGTTCGCCAATACGTACTCTCATGGGACAGGAAGTGCGGCCCACATAGAGGCGTCCGCATGGGCAAAGAATGCCGTAGACCACATAGTCCGTCCCACAGTTGATGAACTGCTTCAGATGGTGGACCCTACCGTCACTGCCAGTAACTGTCTTTTTTCTGTGCCACATGTATTGACAAGTGCCACAGTTCCTGACACTACATTTGTAACTACCTTTTTGGTCAAAGATGGTTGACCATGCGTTTATGGACCTATTTAGGGGTTCCCTCACCATACTGGGGGCTATAAGGCCTCTCAGGTCTCGTGGTTTTCTATACCCTATATATAGGGAGTATTCAACACCCTCACACACAACCACTTTTCTTTTCTTGGAGAACACTATCTGCAGAAGAAGGGCACGGCTATGGGGGCTAGGTTCGCCCCTAGCTATGCCAACATTTTCATTGGATACTGGGAAGAACAGTCTATTTGGAACAACAACCCGTATGGAGCGAACCTGGTCCTCTACGCCAGATATATTGACGACATTCTTATCATCTGGGATGGGACTGACCAGGAATTGCATCTCTTCCTTGACCACTGCAGAGAGAACCCCTTTGGGATTAGTTTCACTCATGTCATCAGTAGTGAGAGTCTTGTCTTCTTGGATCTTGAACTTAGGAGTGACCTTGATGGTAATATCCTTTCTAGAACACATTTTAAACCCAGCGGTGGCAACTCCTTCTTGCATGCTGATAGCAATCGCCATCCTAGATGGATCAGAAATGTCCCGTTTGGACAGTTCTGCCGTCTGAAGCGTACTTGCACCAAAAAAAGTGACTACCTGGAACAGAGCAAGGTCCTTCGTAATAAGTTTTTGGACAAGGGATATGATCCCACCCTTATTGAGTCTGCCTTCAATAAATATGCCCTCTTGTATGATGAAACTCCGATATGTGATCCACCGTCTGTTCCCACCATCAACCAGGACACCATACAAACCCGGTTTTCCACACAATATACTAACAAAGCCTTTGAAATACAAAGCGTTCTACGGAAAAACTGGAGTATTTTGAAGCGCGATCCAGTGTTAAGTGAGTACCTCTCTGATGGACCAAATATAGTGTATAGAAAACCACAAGACCTGAGAGGCCTTATAGCCCCCAGTATGGTGAGGGAACCCCTAAATAGGTCCATAAACGCATGGTCAACCATCTTTGACCAAAAAGGTAGTTACAAATGTAGTGTCAGGAACTGTGGCACTTGTCAATACATGTGGCACAGAAAAAAGACAGTTACTGGCAGTGACGGTAGGGTCCACCATCTGAAGCAGTTCATCAACTGTGGGACGGACTATGTGGTCTATGGCATTCTTTGCCCATGCGGACGCCTCTATGTGGGCCGCACTTCCCGTCCCATGAGAGTACGTATTGGCGAACACAAATGCGACATCACGAATACACGGGTCAAATATCCGGTCCCTCGACATTTTCAGGAAGTCCATCACGGTGATCCATCAGGCATGAAAGTATTCGGGATCAAGTCTATTGGAGGCGGCCTCGATAGGGGTAGAAGACACCAAAGGCTCTGCAAACGCGAAGCCTATTGGATCTTCACCCTCGGGAGTATGACCCCCGGAGGCTTGAATGAGGACCCTGAGGTTCACAAAATCACGTGACTCTGCAGTGCCCACCCTCAGTGCTCTCATGTGGCATTGCCACTTTTTCCACACACACACACACACCCTTTCTTGCCCCTTCTGCTTCTGATATCAGGTCGGCTTTGTTCGTTGCAATTTATTAGGTTTTTAATTGGTGTATTATATTTCACATCCTCTAGTGATCTATAATCAGTGCATTTCAATTAGTGCATTCCATTGACTCCAATTATAATTATAATTTTAATAACAGTATTATTGTGTTAACATCAGCGATATGTTTAGCATTCATATGATATAGGTATTCTTTGGCTAGTGACAAGCTTGTCACTTCACATATGTTGCACACAGTAACGAGGAAGGGACCACTTGGTTCTTTTTTGTGGTGTACACGATGAATTTTATTTGCATAATATCACTAAGCAGTCATTATGCTAGTTACTGTTTGTGCTACAGGTGTCCACTCCTTCAGTATCATCCCTGTGTATTATAATTAATTAATAATTTATTAATTAATTTTTTATTTTTAAAAAATATATATATATTTTTTTTTTTTTTGCCTGGGTTGTCCGTTCATTTACACAATTTCCTCATACACCCTAGCTTGGCTCATGAGATGTCAGTGATATGGGCATTCACGTGATGTGCAGATTGGCATTCGGGATGCGCATTTTACACTAATGTTAGACTTCTTTGCACACAAATATGCAAAAGTTTATGTTTTGTGTGTCAATGTATACATGTGCGATTATACGTGTGTATATATATATATGTGTACCATTGACAATGGTCTCAATGCCATATGACATATATTATTACAATATAATTCTATATACATAATCTATTATTTATACACCTGGTCCTACTTCCCCTCAGGTGCACATTTAGCACCATACAGGAGAATGAAATACACATAATATCTCTTGTGGTGCGGGGGCCCCTTTTACTTCATGTGCTACTTTTAGAATATGTCTACAACTTGAGTGCCGCGATTCTGGCATTGTGGCTGGAGCAGCCACGGTCAGCGGGGCAGACCCATGATCGGGCCGGCGTCAGGTAGATTCTGCGCCTGTGCCGGCCATGTCCCTTCGATGGTCTGCCTCCAGTAACATGGTGCCGAGCGTTCTAATGCCGCTCACGTCACTGGGAGGCGACAGCAGACGCAGAGGAAATGACGCGCACCGCCTCTTCCTCCTGTCTGGAACGCAAACGCACTGGCGTGCGTTCCAGTACAGGTACAATATGCGGAAACGATCGGCGAGCCGCTCGTATATGCAGAGCGGCTCACACAGAGAGCAGGACCGGACACTGAAGGTACAGTGTCCATTCACATACGCTAGCCTGCCAAGTACATGGCTCCTCCCCCTATTAACGAATTTTTCTTTAGCCTGTGCCACTCTGCATCCCTCTGTGATCTATCACATCTTGCCCTTGTCACTGTATGTTGTGTACACCTACGGTCAGCCTTGGCTTTGGCCCCTTTTTATTTATTTATTTATTTATTATTATTATTTATTTATTTATTTATTTATTTATTTTTTATTTATTTTTTTTTATTTTTTTTATTCATCTATATCTTTTTATTATATTAACTTATTATCATCTATCCACTTGCACAAGTGAGAAGCCTATGAGGGAGGGATCCACGGGGAGGGGGGGAGGGGCACCGTGTGCTCTCCATACTCCATTGGCTGTGCTTTTTTGGCACATTCACTATATATACAGGGACCACTGAAGGAGGGTTCACTGCTGAGCTCTGATGAAGAAGGGACGTGCCCTTCGAAACGCGTTAGCTAGTAGTGATGCCTGTATGCTCCTCTAAGACCTTTGGAAAGCTTCGCTCATCACTATAACTACTTGCTGCTTGTTGCTGCTTGAGTTTTATGGCACCTGATTGTACTACTGCTTGTGAGTAATTTCTTTTATTATTTTATTCAATAAATGTTTTACAAAAGATAATGCACATGGCCGGTGCGCCCCTCTCTCTTTTTATGTCTTTTTTTACACTATCGAATGCTTTATTGATATCGAGACTAAGAAGTAAAACAGATTTGGAGTTGATATTTGCGTCTTGTATTATGTTAGTGGCTAATCTAATGTTGTCTGTAATTTGTCTACCAGGTATGAACCCTGATTGGTAGGGGGAGATTAGTGAGGGAATTATTAATACAAGTCTATTGGATAATAATCTACAGAATATCTTAAGGTCATTGTTTATTACAGAAATTGGTCTGTAGTTTTGTGGCAATGTGTGGTCTTTGTTTGGTTTTGGGATAAGAGACACATTTGCAAGAAGCATTTCTTCTGGGAATTGTTCTCCTTTAAGAATGTTATTATATAATTTTGCTAAATTTGGTGTTAATAATTGTTGATATTGTTTATAACAGAATGAGGTGAATCCATCTGGGCCCGGAGCTAATTTTTTTTAAGGGATTTTATTATATGATGTATTTCTTCCTCTGCGCATGGGGCGTTTAAAGCATCTATTTGTGTTTGGGTTAGCTTTGGAAATGGGATTTTCTCCAACCAGGACATTGCTGTGGGCAGGATCGATGAGTTAGGAGCTGAAAGTAGGTCAGAGTAGAATTTTTTAAAGATAGATAATATTTCTTGTGGATGAGTGACTAGTTGGTTTGAGTTATTTTTAAGTTTATATACATGGGTGGGTTTTATAGATTGGTTAAGCTTGCGGGCAAACATTGACGAGTATGCATATTAGAAGCAAATTATAGGGTCCTTATGCGGTGGCATTTGGTCCCGACTAGGATTGCCAAATTCCTACCATCATACTCACCAGTCTGTTTCCGGGAATGTAATGAAATAGGCACACATTCACATATATGGAGGACATGCCCGATTGTACAAAACTTCTGGGCGACTATATTTCAGATGGCCTCTACCCTGCTTGGGGAACCTCTTGACCTAGACCCAGCTTTTGCCTTACTAAATTATTCTCCACAAGACTACACCAGATCCCAGTTACTTCTTCTCCTCCAGCTCACCACTGCAGCCAAGCAAACAATAGCTAAAGCTTGGAAAACCCCAACTTTGAATATTGCTGAAGTGAAAAATAGGGTCACACAGGCCATGATTCATAGTAAAATAGAAGCCACTATCCTTGATAAGATTTCTCAAGATCTCAAAATCTGGCACCCCTGGATAGACCACTTTTTACCCCCTGATTTTGACAAACATCTTTTAGTGCCGTAAATCACCCCATCCCTCTACTGAAATTGACTCTGCAGATGTGTGTGATCTGTGCGAGCCAGCTGACCACCCTTATCCCTCTTTACCTCTTTTTCTTTTCTTTACTCTCTACCTGTTCTTAACACCCATTACACTTCCCAGTCCCCCTCTTATCTTAAAAACCTATTACTGGTAACGTTATTAAAGGATGTATATCGTTTAGCTGATACCATGTCCCCCATACTACGGAGTACTTCTTTAAAATAACTTTATTGTAATTAAGGGCTCAGCCCCCCACTGACAAAACAAGCAATGTTCTCAACCTGCATGTACAAGTTCTTTCTGTTGTATCTATGCAACTTATTGTCTCCTTTAACTCTGCCACCGCTATACTTACCCACCAAAATGTACTCTGTATATTGTAATTTTTCTTAAGCGAAACCTAGCTGTCTGTATTCGAAACTTACCTGTTGCCAATAAAACTTTTTGAAAAGCAAAAGATGAGAGAGGCCTGTAATTGTCATCAAAGGTATACCTCAATTATGAGAGACAAAATGTGGAAACAAATCCAGACAATCACATTGTCTGATTTGGAAAGAATTTATTTGCAAATTATGGTGGAAAATAAGTATTTTGTCAATATCAAAAGTTCATCTCAATACTGTGTTATATATCCTTTGTTGGCAATGACAGAGGTCAAACGTTTTCTGTAAGTCTTCACAAAGTTGTCACACACTGTTGCTGGTATGTTGGGCCATTCCTCCATGCAGATCTCCTCTAGAGCAGTGATGTTTTGGGGCTGTCGCTGGGCAACATGGACTTTCAACTCCCTCCAAAGCTTTTCTATGGGGTTGAGATCTGGAGACTGGCTAGGCCACTCCAGGACCTTGAAATGCTTCTTACGAAGCCACTCCTTCATTGCCCGGGCAGTGTGTTTGGGATCATTGTCATGCTGAAAGACCCAGCCACATTTCATCTTCAATGCCCTACTGAAGGGAGGAGGTTTGCACTCAAAATCTCACGATGCATGGCCCCATTCATTCTTTCATGTACACGGATCAGTTGTCCTGTTCCCTTTGCAGAGAAACAGCCCCAAAGCATGATGTTGCCACCCCCATGCTTCACAGTAGGTATGGTGTTCTTTGGTTGCAACTCAGCATTCTCTCTCCTCCAAACACGAGTTGTGTTTCTACCAAACAGTTCTACTTTGGTTTCATCTGACCATATGACATTCTCCCAATCCTCTTGATCATCTCTGAATCATCCAAATGCTCTCTAGCAAACCTCAGACAGGCCCAGACATGTGCTGGCTTAAGCAGGGGGACACATCTGGCACTGCAGGATCTGAGTCCCTGGCGGCGTAGTGTGCTACTGATAGTAGCCTTTGTTACGTTGGTCCCAGCTCTCTGCAGGTCATTCACTAGGTCCCCCCGTGTGGTTCTGGGATTTTTGCTCACCATTCTTGTGATCATTTTGACCCCAAGGGGTGAGATCTTGCGTGGAGCCCCAGATCGAGGGAGATCAGTGGTCTTGTATGTCTTCCATTTTCTAATTATTGCTCCCACAGTTGATCTCTTCACACCAAGCTGCTTGCCTATTGCAGATTCAGTCTTCCCAGCCTGGTGCAGGTCTACAATTTTGATTCTGGTGTCCTTCGACAGCTCTTTGGTCTTCACCATAGTGGAGTTTGGAGTGTGACTGTTTGAGGTTGTGGACAGGTGTCTTTTATACTCATAACAAGTTCAAACAGGTGCCATTAATACAGGTAATGAGTGGAGGACAGAGGAGCCTCTTAAAGAAGAAGATACAGGTCTGTGAGAGCCAGAAATCTTGCTTGTTTGTAAGTGACCAAATACTTATTTTCCACCATAACTTGCAAATAAATTCTTTCAAAAATCAGACAATGTGATTGTCTGGATTTGTTTCCACATTTTGTCTCTCATAGTTGAGGTATACCTATAATGACAATTATAGGCCTCTCTCATCTTTTTAAGTGGGAGAACTTGCAAAATTGGTGGCTGACTAAATACTTTTTTGCCCCACTGTAATCTGGTGGGACCCATATGACTTTTTTTTTACTATTTTTACTGTCAAATGTTTTTTTTTTTCTTCAGCTGTTGGCAGGGGGAGGCCCATTGACAGCTGATGACTCATCGGTTGTTAAGGACGCTGCGGCCGGCTTTCCGAACCCGCTCCCTAACAACCAGCTTTTACTCCGCCCTAATTAGGCAAAGCCTTGCCCAATCAGGGCGCAGAATGCACTGTAAATTTGGGTGTTCCCAGAACAGGGTGAACCGCCAATGTTCGGCTCAAACTCATGCTCGGGCTGAACCGTTCGCCCAACACTATTTGGCACCCTGAGAATGTTCTGTGGTGACTGTTTGAGGCTTGTCTCAGAGGAGGCACAAAGAAGATGAAAAGTAAACTAGAGATTAAATCGACCGCTGGACATCTTGTTCCAAATTAAAGTGAAACTGTGAGGACAGAAATAAGAATCTGCCATTGTTAACTTTCCTTTAAATGTTAAAGCTTCTGGGCTCCCATCCTGATATGTGATCGCAGATCTCATGAATATCAAAACTTGCAAAATATACTGTATATGTGCATGATGCAGCATACCCTATCATCAAGGATTTACGAATTAGTTCTTTAAAAAAAATAGCTTTTTCTTTTTTCATTTACACTTCTTTTTTTCAGTGTCATATTAACTCCCTGATATGCCACATTATATTTATGGTAAGCTTATATTCCTGATAAAATATATCCAGACTAAGCCTTTCAATGCACTCTTGGCAAGGAACAACTGTTTCAATATTATGTTTTAGTCTCTGTCTTCTCACCAGCTGCTTTTGTGTGGTGTTTGCAGATGGTTCGGTGGGCAGATGGGTTTGGAAGTTTATACTTATAAACATGCAGCAAATCAAAATCCAGGATCATCTGCAGCTTCAATTATCAAGTTCTGCCTTGATGTCAAAGGCAAACAAATCCCCATTGAACAATATACTTTGATTGCTAATTAACACAAACAGCTTGTTGTCTTCGGCTATACACAATTACGTATCAGTGACCAAATGGCTTACAACAATTTCAAGATGCAATTCCTCAGCCAAGAGTGCAATGTTAATGCAGAGCCTGACAGCAGCCTGAACCTGTGTATTTACCCATTATGTTATATTGCTAAGGGCATCTGGTAAACTACCTACTGAAAACCCTAATGTTCTACCTGGGCAGCACAAAAGAAATATCAAAACAGATGCGAACGTGGACATAATAGTTTGAAAAGACAACATAGGGTACACGTAGGTTATAATGTAAGCAATCAAAATGTATAGATATTAGCTAATACTGTTTCTCCAGTTGACAGGACACATTTTAAAAATATGTTTATGATTACCAACTTATACCAATTTATACCAGACTAATGTAGAAAGTAGCAATTTCTCAGTACATAGAAAACTAGATAAAAAAGAATTTAAAATCAGAAAAGTTACAATAACTATTTTTAAAAAATTACTGTTTTCAACTTTTGTGAAGGTTTTCTATCAGATTCCATTGAAAATTGTAAAATAACCAAGGGTTAGGGTAATTTTTGCAGTTAATAAATTTACCTGCTTAAATCTGCTATGTATGTTGGGTTTATAATGTCCTTGCTGAAATTGACTGTGATTGTGATTAGGGATGAACTTTCTGTTCGGGTCGAACATGAGTTTGACTCGAACATTGGCTGTCTGCCCGTTCGTCGAAAACCGAACATTATGGGCCGTTCATGTCAAATTCGAGCGGCGCGTAACAGCCCATAATGCACTGCGGGAGCGCAGTGCATTGCTGTATGATGATGTATGATGTATGATGACTGGCCAGAGCATGCACCATGACCTGCATGCTTTGGCCAATCACAGCGTCCTCAGCTAAGAGAGCCATAATTGGCTGAAGGCAGGGTGCCTTTTGCCAATCATGGCTCAGGGGGACTAAGTCCACGCCTCACACTATATAAGGCCGCCTGAACGTTGGCCTTGTGTAGTGTGTTGTTGGCGTGGATGGAGAGATGGTGTCATTTAGATTGAGCAGGCAGGCAGATTATTCAGTTAGCTGCAGTGTATTTCATATATATATATATATATATATATATATATATATATATAGATATATATATATATCCACTATATCCAGTTTAGCTATATCTCACTGCAGGCCGTTCCTGGTGTACTGTTTCTAATATACTTCAGGCAGGCAGGTGATTCAGTTAGCTGCAGTGTATTTAATATATATATATATATATATATATATATATATATATATATATATATATATATATACAGATAGTCTTGTATATATATATATATTTCCACTGCATACAGTTTAGCTATATCTTACTGCAGGCCATTCCTGGTGTACTGTTTCTAATATACTTCAGGCAGGCAGGTGATTCAGTTAGCTGCGGTGTATTTAATATATGTATATATATATATATATATATATATATATATATATATATATATATATATATATATATACAGTAAGTCTTGTATATATATATATATCCACTGCATACAGTTTAGCTATATCTCACTGCAGGTCGTTCCTGGTGTACTGTTTCTAATATACTTCAGGCAGGCAGGTGATTCAGTTAGCTGCAGTATATTTAATATATATATATATATATATATATATATATATATATATATATATATATATATATATATATATATATATATATATATACAGATAGTCTTGTATATAAATATATATATCTATATCCACTGCATACAGTTTAGCTATATCTCACTGCAGGCCGTTCCTGGTGTACTGTTTCTAATATACTTCTGGTAGGCAGGTGATTCAGTTAGCTGTAGTGTATTTAATATTATATATATATATTTATATATATATATATATATATATATATATATATATATATATATATATATATATATATATATATATATATATATATATATTTATATATATATATACAGATAGTCTCGTATATTTATATATATATCCACTGCATACAGTTTAGCTATATCTCACTGTAGGCCTTTCCTGATGTACTCTTTCTAATATACTTCTGGCAGGCAGGTGATTCAGTTAGCTGCAGTGTATTTTTTAGCTATATCTCACTGTAGGCCGTTCCTGATGTACTCTTTCTAATATACTTCTGGCAGGCAGGTGATTCAGTTAGCTGCAGTGTATTTTATATATATATATATATATATATATATATATATATATACAGATAGTCCCGTATATATACACAGTACCGTGCACCCCTAGTGCAGTTGCTACTACTTTTCTGGTGGTGTACACAGTACACAATACATACAGTGCACCCATAGTTGCTATTAGACTTCTGGTGGTGTACACAATACGGTGCACCCATTGTGCAGTTGCTACTACTTTTCTGGTGGTGTACACAATACAGTACACCCATAGTTGTTATTACACTTCTGTTGGTGTACATGGTACCGTGCACCCATAGTGCAGTTGCTACTACTTTTCTGGTGGTGTACACAGTACACAATACATACACTGCACCCATAGTTGCTATTAGACTTCTGGTGGTGTACACAGTACCGTGCACCCATAGTGCAGTTGCTACTCCTTTTCTGGTGGTGTACACAGTACACAATACAGTGTAGTGTGGTGTTGCAAAACAAAATCCCCATCATGTCCGGAAGGCCTTTGAGGAGAGACAGAGGCTCACATGCCACTAAAAGAGGGCAAGCAGGCTCTGTGTCTACAGTCAACAGTGCTGATCATGGACATGGTGCATCTTCTGCATGTGGCCATGGGGCACGCTTGTACTTTTTTTCTGCTGCTGGGACAGGGGCAGAAAAATTGGGCCTTTGGTGGCGGTGGTGCCACAACACTGTAACCCCTCACAGATACTCTTGTTGGGTGCAGGAATGGGCCCTGCTGTGTAATATTAGGTCAGAAATTGTAATTACATGCCCTTGTTAAACAGGGACAAAAAAATTGGGTCTTAGGCAGTAGTGGTGGGGTCCTAAACCAAAAATATTGTTGGAAGCTAGCATCATCAAGATTGAGGAAGAATAGGATAGTCACTCAGAATAGGCAGTCTTCAAGGGATCCCACATCCATAGAAAAATCAATCAGTTACATCAGCATCAGGTGCTTGATAGCTACTGCTGATCCAAGACTCATTCATTTTTATGAATGTGAGCCTATCAAGGGAGTCTGTGGACAGGCGCACTCTATGATCCGTTACAAACTCTCCAGCAGCACTGAATGTGCGTTGAGAAAGAACGCTGGATGCAGAACAGGTCAGTAGATCAATTGCATATTGAGCAAGTTCTGGCCAGTGGTCCATCCTCAAGACCCAGTAACCCAGTGGATGCTCTGTTTGAAAGGTCTCCAAGTCTGCTCTTGCCCCTAGACATTCCTGCACCATGTAATGCAGATGCTGGTGATGGTTGCTTGAACCGTTCAGACCTTGGCACTGAGGACTGAAAAATTGTCTAAAGGCATCGGTCAGCCGGCCATCTTCTCCACTGCTCTTCCTCTGACTGAACTAAGCTGTCATGGTTATGCTGTAATCTTTGTCTGTCAGCTTACCTCTCCTCTATGTGTTCACCTTTAGAGGCCAGCCACTCTCACATGGCTACTTAAATAATCTCTCCTCAAAGCATGGCTCCACCCCAGCCCCTATCAGGGAGCTCTATATTAACCTGTGCACTGCAAGCCTGTCTTGCTGATCAACCTTTGTGTGTTTAGCTTCCATTTGCATCTTGCTGTGTCTTCTACGTCTGATCTTGGTGTCAGGGCACCATTGGCACCGAACCGGGGCGTCGGCGTACGCCTATGCGCCGGCGCGCGCCGTTGCGCGCTGCTCAGCAAATACCTGTTGTTCCCGGGCATCGGCACGGCGCTAGGGCGCGCGCGGGTTCGCGGCGCTTGGGCGCGCGCGCGTGTGCACGTGGGCGCGGACGGGCGTGCGCGCGTTCGCGATAGCGCCAGTTTGGCGCCAAAGTACACTTAAAAGCCCCCCTGTGCTTTGACACATTGCTGCTTCGTCTCAGCTTCGTGATTCTAGTATTTGTTATATGATTATTTGCTACCCATCTGACCCGGCTTGTTTGACCATCCGTCCTGCTCCAATCCAACCCGGCCTGTCTGACTATTCTTATGCTACCTGCCTGATACCGTTGCCAAACTCTGCCTGCCTACCGACTCTGCCTCTGCCTGCTGTACTTGCCTGCCTCATACCCTCGCTGACCCGGATCGTCTGACCCTGCTTGTTCCTGTTGTCCTTGCTGTTGCACCTTCAGCTTCAGCTCCAGAGACCTCTGCACGTTCAAGTGTTCCAGTCTGCTGCTTCCAGTCTCACCTGATCTGCAGTCCAGCCATCCCTGCGGGATCTCTCACCTCTTCTGCATCAGAGACTCAGCTCAACAGGCACTCCTACCCCACTGCGCTCAGGAGACCACTGTCCCCACTCCAGTGGCTCCTGAACCAGCGTTGTATGAGAGGTCTTCTCCTACAAGTCAGGCTCTCCTACCAGGTACCTAACAGTACGAAGCAGCCATGTCTGAGCCTGCAGGAGATACCTCTCCATTGAAGGAGATATGCACACACCTGGCAGCCCTCACCCAAGCAGTGCAAGCTCTTCAGGACAATTATAACAGACTGGAGGGACAAGTCCAGAACCTTGCAGGGGTTAATCCTTCAACCTCCTCTTCACCGGCCGCCCCAACACAGACTGTTCCAGGGCCTTCAGTGGTAATGCTCCCTCCTGAACCACGAGTCCCCACTCCTGAAAGATTCTCCGGTGACCGGTCTAAGTTTCGAGGTTTTCGCAATGCCTGCCAGCTCTTTTTTGCCTTACAGCCCAGAACCTTTTCATTGGAAGCCACTAAGGTTGGATTTGTCATTTCCCTCCTCCAAGGGGAACCACAGACCTGGGCACACCGTTTACTTGAAGGGGACTCAGCTCCAACCCAATCCTTATCTGCCTTCTTCGAAGCCATGGCACAATTGTATGAGGATCCTCAACTGACTGCCACAGCTGAATCTGCTCTGCTCGCGCTCCAACAAGGCCGCAAACCTGCGGAGGACTATGTTGCTGAATTTAGACGTTGGAGCGCGGATACCCAGTGGAACGACGCGGCTCTGCGTCATCAATTCCGCATTGGACTGTCTGAAAATCTAAAAGATGAACTGGCTCGAGTTGGTATTCCAAACACCTTGGAGGCCTTGATCACCCTAACCATTCAGATCGATCGTCGCCTCCGAGAACGCCGATCTGAACGGGCAGTTCAACCTAACCGCCCGACCTGGATGACACCACGTGCACCGATTCCTGCATCCCGCTACTTACCTGTGCCAAGTCCACCTCCAGTCAATACCACATTAGATACCTCCGAACCAATGCAGCTAGGTCTGATGCGACCTACCCTGACCCCCGAAGAACGTGCCCGACGTTGACAATTGAATCTGTGTCTCTACTGTGGAGGAACCGGGCATTATGTCCATAATTGCCCAATCAGAATGAGTAAGTGTTCATCTTCTATACCTACCAGTCTCTCTGCCTTATCCACAAATTCTACCCATCTTGCCATTCCTCTCTCATTACAGCTTCAAGAAAAGACACTTCAAGTCAACGCAATTATTGACTCCGGGGCATGCAGCTGCTTTATAGACTTAAGTTTTGCCAAACTGCACAACATCCCTTTACAGACTAAAGCCCATGGACTCTCTGTCTTCCTTGCTGATGGCTCCCGTATCAGATCCGGACAAGTGACACAAGAAACCCTGCCATTACCCGCTACGACTTCTTATCAACACAAAGAACTGCTGACCCTTGACGCCATCTCCTCCCCTATGTTTCCCATTATCCTGGGCATTCCCTGGCTTCAGGCCCACGATCCACACATCCATTGGGCATCTGGAGAAATAAAATTTCTGTCATCCTACTGTCAGGAACACTGTCTGGCGAAAGACTCGGATCCCCAGGCTACCCTACTTTGTGTGGACTCCGACCAGACAAATCGTCAAGCCATTCCCAAACACTATCATGACTACATGGATGTCTTCAGCAAAAAGGGGGCAGATTCTCTTCCACCTCATCGTCCCTACGATTGCCCCATCGAGTTGCTGCCAGGATCCGAAATCCCCTTTGGACGCATCTTTCCCCTATCCGAAAAGGAACAAGAAGTGTTGAAAGCATACATTGATGAAAACTTAGCCAAAGGATTTATTCGTCATTCTACTTCTCCAGCAGGAGCGGGAATATTCTTTGTTACCAAGAAGGACAAAACTCTCCGCCCGTGTATTGACTACCGGGAATTGAATAAGATCACGGTTAAAAATCGGTATCCCCTACCCTTGATACCCGAACTATTCCAAAAATTAAGGACTGCTGTCATTTTTTCTAAGCTCGATCTAAGAGGGGCCTACAATCTGATCCGCATTCGGGCTGGGCATGAGTGGAAAACAGCTTTTCGGACCCGATTCGGGCATTATGAATATCTAGTCATGCCTTTTGGACTCTGTAATGCCCCTGCAACCTTTCAACACCTAATTAATGATGTGCTTAGAGACTTTTTAGACCTGTTTGTGATCGCATATCTAGACGATATTTTGATCTTTTCGGAATCCCTAGATCTCCATCGGAAACATGTTTGTCAAGTATTGGGTCGTCTCCGCTTACACAGGCTGTATGCAAAGGCGGAAAAATGCGAATTCGAGAAACAGAGCATCCAATTCCTGGGCTTGATTATCTCATCGACTGGCATCAAGATGGACCCACAAAAGGTTTCTGCCATTCTGGACTGGCCGGTACCCCTGGACAAAAAAGGGGTTCAGCGATTCATCGGGTTCGCAAACTTTTACAGAAAGTTCATCAAGGGGTTCTCTGCTATAATCGCACCAATCACACAACTGACCAAGCAGAATACCCGTTTCTCCTGGAATCACCTAGCCCAAGAGGCTTTTGTGAACCTTAAGAGACTTTTTACTTCAGCACCTATTCTTAGTCACCCTGAACCATCCTTGCCATTCATTCTAGAAGTGGACGCTTCTGAGATAGCGGTCGGTGCGATACTCTCGCAACGAAAGGGCAGTAAGGATGTTATGCATCCCGTAGGATTCTTCTCCCGAAAACTCTCCCCTGCGTAAAGGAACTATGATGTCGGTGATCGGGAGCTTCTCGCCATCAAGACTGCATTAGAGGAGTGGAGGTACCTGTTGGAGGGGGCTGTGCATCCAGTGCTAATTTATACTGATCACAAGAATTTAGAATATTTGCGATCCGCTAAAAGGTTAAAACCCCGTCAAGCCCGTTGGGCGCTGTTTTTCTCACGCTTTTCCTTCCACATTACGTATCGGCCGGGTTCAAGAAATGTCAAACCAGACGCACTATCTCGAATGCATGACAACCCAAAGGATTTATCTGCTCCAGATACCATTTTACCTGCAAACAATTTTTTGCTCATCCAAGCTGATCTTCTTTCTCAGATTAAGGAAGCATCTTCTGGAGCAACCAGACCCTCAGGCCTTACCCTAAGTAGCAAGGACGGACTGTTCTGGAAAGGTAGCCAAATTTTTGTTCCTGAGGAGGTTCGGGTCAAGGTCTTGGCACTCCTTCACGATCATCCACTGGCAGGTCACTTTGGGGTTCGTAAAACTCTGGAATTGGTACAGCGTACTTTCTTGTGGCCCAATTTGAAGGACTTTTGTGAGAGATATGTCAAATCTTGCCCTATCTGTACCCAGAATAAGACATCCAGGAGTAGAGCTTGGGGTCTGTTAAAACCCTTGCCAGTACCCGATAGGCCCTGGAAGATGATATCCATGGACTTTATTGTGGAGCTCCCATGTTCAGAAGGTTGTTCTGCTATTTTTGTGATAGTAGACCGTTTTACCAAGATGGCCCACATTCTTCCATTAAAGGGAACTCCGTCAGCTATGGAAACAGCTCACATTTTCATTAAGGAAATCATTAGACTCCACGGAATTCCTGTAAACATAACCTCTGACAGGGGGGTACAATTTACCTCACGTTTTTGGAGAGCTCTGTGTGAATCTTTAAAAATCAAACTGGCCCTGTCTTCGGACTATCACCCTCAGACCAACGGTCAGACAGAGAGGACCAATCAGACTCTTGAGCAGTACATCAGATGTTTTACCTCTTTTTCACAGGACGATTGGGTATCCTTGCTGCCGCTGGCAGAATTTGCCTACAACAATGCCAAACACTCAGCCACCGGTCAATCCCCCTTTTTTGCCAATTATGGGTTCCATCTAACCTTTTTACCTGATTTCCTTCCAGAGTCCTCAGTCCCGGCAGTACAGAGTACGGTAGACTTCATCAACCATAACAACCAGATGTTGCAGGAAGCAGTATCCAAGGCTCAGGCGGACAGCAAGAGGATCTTTGACCGGAAGAGAAGAGGGGAATTGAAGCTTCAGCTTGGTGATCAGGTATGGCTATCTACAAGTAACATTAAACTAGCATGTCCCTCTAAGAAGTTGGCACCTAGTTTTCTGGGACCGTTTCCGGTCAAAAGAAAAATCAATGAAGTTTCATATGAACTGACTTTACCTGACTCTCTCAAAATACATCCCGTGTTTCATGTGTCATTGCTCAAGCCTGCTGTACCTGATCCCTTCCCCGGTAGAGGAACTAGACCTCCTGAACCCATTGTGGTTGATGGCAACGAGGAATTTGAGGTCGAGGCTATCCTTGATTGCAGGAAAAGACAAGGTCAGATCCAGTTCCTAATTAAGTGGAGGGGCTATGGTCCAGAAAGTAATTCTTGGGAACCAGATTGTAATGTGCATGCCAGGCGTTTAGTGCAAGCCTATTTTTCTAGTCATCCTGGAGAAGAAAAGGCTTTCGGGCACCCGGAGGTTGCCCCTTGGGGGGGGGCAATGTCAGGGCACCATTGGCACCAAACCGGGGCGTCGGCGTACGCCTATGCGCCGGCACGCGCCGTTGCGCGCTGCTCAGCAAATACCTGTTGTTACCGGGCATCGGCGCGGCGCTAGGGCGCGCGCGGGTTCGCGGCGCTTGGGCGCGCGCGTGTGCACGGACGGGCGTGCGCGCGTTCGCGATAGCGCCAGTTTGGCGCCAAAGTACACTTAAAAGCCCCCCTGTGCTTTGACACATTGCTGCTTCGTCTCAGCTTCGTGATTCTAATATTTGTTATCTGATTATTTGCTACCCATCTGACCCGGCTTGTTTGACCATCCGTCCTGCTCCAATCCAACCCGGCCTGTCTGACTATTCTTATGCTACCTGCCTGATACCGTTGCCAAACTCTGCCTGCCTACCGACTCTGCCTCTGCCTGCTGTACTTGCCTGCCTCATACCCTCGCTGACCCGGATCGTCTGACCCTGCTTGTTCCTGTTGTCCTTGCTGTTGCACCTTCAGCTTCAGCTCCAGAGACCTCTGCACGTTCAAGTGTTCCAGTCTGCTGCTTCCAGTCTCACCTGATCTGCAGTCCAGCCATCCCTGCGGGATCTCTCACCTCTTCTGCATCAGAGACTCAGCTCAACAGGCACTCCTACCCCACTGCGCTCAGGAGACCACTGTCCCCACTCCAGTGGCTCCTGAACCAGCGTTGTATGAGAGGTCTTCTCCTACAAGTCAGGCTCTCCTACCAGGTACCTAACACTTGGCTTGTTCTCGACTATCCCTGTCTTCTTGTGACCCTGACCTTTGGCGTGTTTTATGTTTATCCTTGTCTGATAGTGGCCCCGACCTTTGGCTTATTCCCTTACTATCTCTGTCTTTCTGTAGCCTACTGTGGGCGTGAGCTGGGAGACCCTGGGGGTTGTGACCTGGAGCCAGTTGCAGCCCAGTCCATCCTCACCACTGGAAGCTCTGGTGAACACCTGCTGGCTCTTAGAATCTGTGCCCTGGGGAATCTTATGCTCTAGCCCCTGTGGGATCCATGTTGGTGTTCCAGCGGACCTGCCTTCCTTAACCACCTAGACTCCCATCCGCAGCAGTCAGCCGTAGGGTCCGCTACCTTTGCGGTGCACTCTTGACCCCAACTGTGTGCATCTGTCACCTGGCCTCAGGTGACCTGACAGAAGCCTCAGCACGTTGTCCAGCACCAGGAAATTGTAACCTCACAGGGTCTGGAAATGCATTGCACAAACCTTTCTTCAAGGTCTCCTGAAGATGTTTCATCTTCTGCTCCCTCTGAGAAGGCAGGATAAGTTCTGCAACCTTACCCTTGTAATGTGAATCAAGAAGGGTTGCCAGCCAGTAGGGATGAGCTTCGAGTTCGAGTTGAACTCGCGTTCGATTCGAACATCGGCTGTTCGCCAGTTTGCCGAACAGCGAACAATTTGGGGTGTTTGCGGGAAATTCGAAAGCCTCGGAACACCCTTTAAAAGTCTATGGGAGAAATCAAAAGTGCTAATTTTGAAGGCTTATATGCATGGTATTGTCATAAAAAGTGTTTGAGGACCTGGGTACTGCCCCAGGGGACATGGATCAATGCAAAAAAAGTTTTAAAAACTGAAGTTTTTTCGGGAGCAGTGATTTTAATAATGCTTAAAGTAAAACAATAAAAGTGTAATATCCCTTTAAATTTCGTACCTGGGGGGTGTCTATAGTATGCCTGTAAAGGGGTGCATGTTTCCCGTGTTTAGAACAGTCTGACAGCAAAATGACATTTCACAGGAAAAAAAGTAATTTAAAACTACTCGCGGCTATAATGAATTGCCGGTCCGACAATACACATAGAAGTTCATTGATAAAAACGGCATGGGAATTCCCCACAGGGGAACCCCAAACCAAAATACCAGGCCCTTCAGGTCTGGTATGGATATTAAGGGGAACCCCGGACAAAATAAAAAAAAATTGCGTGGGGTCCCCCTCAAAATCTATACTATGGATTTTAGGGGAACCCCGCACCAAAAATTTAAAAAAAAATTGGCGTGGGGTCCCCCCAAAAATCCATACCAGACCCTTATCCGAGCATGCAACCTAGCAGGCCGCAGGAAAAGAGGGGGGACGAGAGAGCGCCCCCCCCTCCTGAACCATACCAGGCCACATGCCCTCAACATTGGGAGGGTGCTTTGGGGTAGCCCCCCCAAAACACCTTGTCCCCATGTTTATGGGGACAAGGGCCTCATCCCCACAACCCTTGCCCGGTGGCTGTGGGGGTCTGCAGGTGGGAGCTTATCGGAATATGGAAGCCCCCTTTAACAAGGGGACCCCCAGATCCCGGCCCTCCCCCCTGTGTGAAATGGTAAGGGGGTAAAAAAGTACCCCTACCATTTCACAAAAAAACTGTCAAAAAGATTAAAAATGACAAGAGAGTTTTTGACAATTCCTTTATTTAAATGCTTCTTCTTTCTTCTATCTTCTTTCTTCTATCCTCTTTCTTCTATCTTCTATCTACCGTTGGTTTCTTCCTCTATCTTCTTCTTCTTCTGGTTCTTCTGGTTCTTCCGGTTCTTCCTCCGGTGTTCTTGTCCGGCATCTTCCTCCACGGCGTCGGATCTGGGGGTCCCCTTGTTAAAGGGGGCTTCCAGATTCCGATAAGCCCCCCGCCTGCAGACCCCCACAACGACCGGGCAAGGGTTGTGGGGATGAGGCCCTTGTCCCCATCAACATGGGGACAAGGTGTTTTGGGGGGCTACCCCAAAGCATCCTCCCAATGTTGAGGGCATGTGGCCTGGTAAGGTTCAGGAGGTGGGGCTGTTCTCTCGTCCCCCCTCTTTTCCTGCGGCCTGCCAGGTTACGTGCTTGGATAAGGGTCTGGTATGGATTTTTGGGAGGACCCCATGCCATTTTTTTTTAAATCTTGGCGTGGGGTTCCCCTTAAAATCCATACCAGACCTAAAGGGTCTGGTATAGATTTTGAGGGGGACCCCACGCAATTTTTAAAAAAAAATTTGGCCGGAGTTCCCCTTAATATCCATACCAGACCTGAAGGGCCTGGTATGGAATTTAGGGGGACCCCCACTTCATTTTTAAAAAAATTTTGGTTCAGGGTTCCCCTGCCATTTTTATCAATGAACTTTTATGTATATTGTCGGACCGGCAATTCATTATAGCCACGAGTAGTTTTAAATGACTTTTTTTTCTTTGAAATGTCATTTTGCTGTCAGACTGTTCTAAACACAGAAAACATGTGCCCCTTTACAGGAATACTAAACACCCCCCAAGTACGAAATTTAAAGGGATATTACACTTTTATTGTTTCACTTTAAGCATGATTAAAATCACTGCTCCCGAAAAAACGGCCGTTTTTAAAAAAAATGTTTGCATTGATCCATGTCCCCTGGGGTAGGACCCAGGTCCCCAAACACTTTTTATGACAATAACTTGCATATAAGCCTTTAAAATGAGCACTTTTGATTAATCATGCTCGTGTCCCATAGACTTTAATGGTGTTCGCGTGTTCGAACAAATGTTTTGCCTGTTCGCAAGTTCTGGTGCGAACCGAACAGGGGGGTGTTCGGCTCATCCCTACCAGCCAGTAATGATTCTTTCTCTTTGATACCATGAATGCTAGGGTCCTTACGCTGCATGGCCTCCCTGATTCTGCAAAAACAACCTCCTCCCAGCCACGTACGACTCCTTTGAGTTTCTGGGGACTGAAAACCATCCCTTGAAGACTGCTTCTGAGTGTTTATTCTCCACGTCAATTTTTTCCTCTGTGTTCGGAGGACCTGCAGGAATAATATCTGGATAAAGGGGGCCTTGAGAGGTAAGGAAGTCCTCCTATTTCTCACACTGTTCTGCCGCCAGTGCCCTGTCCATTATTCCATGAAGCGTGTGCTCCAACAGGAAGACAAGAGGGACAGTATCACTGATACATGCATTGTCGCTGCTCACCATCCTCATGGCCTCATCAAATGGTGACAGGACAGTGCATGCATCCTTGATCAGTAGCCACTGTCGTGGCAAAAAGAAGCAGGCTCCCCTGACCCTGTCCTGGTGTCATACTCACACAGGTACTCATTGATGGCCTCCAACGTTGACTTCCACCTGGTGGACATGTCACAAATGAGACGGTTGGTGGGCAGGTTGCATTCTCTTTAAATGTCAGGCAGCTGAGCACTGGCATTGTATGACCATTGGAAATGACCACAGACTTTTCTGGCCTGCCTCAGGAGATCTTGTAAGCCTGTGTACCTGCTCAAGAACCTCTGCACCACCCAAATTCAAGATGTGTGCCAAACATGGAACATGGGTCAAGTGTCCCTGTCAGGGGGCGGAGAGAAGGTTGGTGGCATTGTCGCATACAACCATTCCTGGCTGAAGCTGGCGTGGTGTCAACTAGACATGTGCACACTGAAATATTTTGTTTCGTAATTTCGTTTTCGTCCGAAAAATAAATTTATTCAGTTACTCCCGAAATTTGTTTTTATTTATTTCGTTTTTCGTTAGAAATTGCATTTGTCCGAAAATCCAAATTAAGGTTGAATCTGTCATTGAAGGCTTATGGTGTCTGTCAAATGTTCAAAGAAGATTCGACGGAGCAGCTAAACTGTACGATGCCGTATAGTTTACCTGCTCCGTCGAATCTTCTTAGAACTTTCAACAGACACCATAAGCCAAACTATGTATGTACTTAGTTCTAGCTATTTTACTACTCCTCCTCTTTGGTTATAATCAGCCAATAACATTCATCATCATCATTATTTTTATTTATGTTTTCTCCCCTACATCGAATCTTTTCTCTCTATGTCGAATCTTTTCTCTCTATGTCGAATCTTTTCTCTCTATGTAGAATAATCTTGGACTAATAGAGCTAAGGTTTGGCACATTCGACCACAGGTTCGATAGACACAGATTGTTATTGTCATCATCATGTCGAATCTCCTATCTATATCAAACTGTTGTAGCAATGAAAACGAAAATAAAGCATTTGTTTATGTCGGATCTTTCGGTTTTCGGATTCTGCACGTTCGTTATCGTTTTAACAAACCTGAAATTCGGATGAAAATGCATTCGGACAAAAACGAATGCACATGTCTAGTGTCAACCACCTCTGAGCCTGCCCCATGCAGAGCTGACAGAATCTCTGCCCCAGTGTGGCTCCTGTCCCCTAAGCAGTGGTTTAACCTTAAACTACGTAGAGGGTTCTTTACTGTAAGAGCGGCAAGGATGTGGAATTCCCTTCCACAGGCGGTAGTCTCAGCGGGGGGCATCGATAGTTTCAAGAAACTATTAGATAAGCACCTGAACGACCACAACATATATTGAATGTAATACTGACATACAGTCAGGTCCATAAGTATTGTGACATCGACACAACTCTAATCTTTTTGGCTCTATACACCACCACAATGGATTTGAAATGAAACGAATAAGATGTGCTTTAACTGCAAACTTTCAGCTTTAATTTGAGGGTATTTACATCCAAATCAGGTGAACGGTGTAGGAATTACAACAGTTTGTATATGTGCCTCCCACTTTTTGCCTGACTATGGACAATTACAGCTAGTTGGAGTGTCCGGAGGCTGCACCTTTGTGGGGGGGTACTGTCAGGAAAGAGTTCACCCACTGATGGCGCTATCGGTCTCTCGGATCACAGTACCAGTGCCCACCAGCGGGTGTCATTCAACATTCTGGACCTGAAGTGAGAGGACTCACCTGTTGGTGGCACTGTTGGATCCTTGTATCGGTGTCCACCAGCGGGTGTATCCCAGCATTGTGGAGCAGACAGCACCTCCTGCGCTCAGGTGTTACGTGAGGACAATTACTGGCAGTCTCATAAATACTCAGCTGATGAGTACTCTCATCGCCTTGGTATCTCTCTCCTTGTGCCCTGACCTTGCTTGCCTGTTACCCGGTCCTGAGCCTGCATCTGACCCTGTTCCCGAGCTTATCCTGACCCAGTTCCACCTGCGTTCCTGTTACCTTTACCTTGCCCTATAGCCCGATCCATCCCCTCCCTGTCCTGTTGTTTCCGTATCCCTCATCTACTTATCTTGCTGTGTATGACCTTGGCCTGGCTAACGTTTATGTTTCTGGAACATCCCTTGTCCACCTGCTGATCTGCTGTGTATGACCCTGGCCTGGCTTACGTCTGAGATTCTGGTACTGCCCCTTTGCTGTATATACTATGTCTTGTTTGAGGGGTTTTGGCTTGGTTGTTTGTGCACTGTTTGTATTTACTAGGGATGAGCTTCGTGTTCGAGTCGAACCCATGTTCGACTCGAACATCGGCTGTTCGACCGTCCCTCGAATTGCGAACGATATGGGCCATTCGCGCCAAATTCGTGTGGCGCGTCACGGCCCATAATTCACTGCGGCATCGCAGGGCATTGCTGGCTGATGATTGGCCAAGCATGCACTATGACCCGCATGCTTGGCCAATCACAGCGCCGTCAGTAGAGAGAGCTGTAATTGGCCAAAGCCAGGGTGGCTTTGGCCAATTATGGCTCAGGGGATTTAGTACACACCCCACACTATATAAGGCCGCCTGCACGGCGGCCCTGTGTAGTGTGTGTTCCGGTGTGCTGAGAGATAGAGAGAGAGAGAGACAGTGTCATTTGATTTGAGTTAGATAGATTAGGCAGAACAGTCAGTCAGTTAGCTGCACTTACAGTGTATTGTGTATATATATGCATCCCAGGTGTTGCATATATATATATATACACTGTATTCAGTTTAGCTAGATCCGTTCCTGTTATCTTCTATCTAGACTATTTACATTTAGTGCAGTGCGTCCTGCTCACAGTGTTCAGCTAGATCCTTTCCTGTTATCTTCTAGACTATTTACATTTAGTGCAGTGTGTCCTGCTCAGTGTTCAGCTAGATCCGTTCCTGTTATTTACATTTAGTGCAGTGCGTCCTGCTCACAGTGTTCAGCTAGATCCGTTCCTGCTATTTACATTTAGTGCAGTGCGTCCTGCTCACAGTGTTCAGCTAGATCCGTTCCTGCTATTTACATTTAGTGCAGTGCGTCCAGCTCACAGTGTTCAGCTAGATCCGTTCCTGCTATTTACATTTAGTGCAGTGCGTCCTGCTCACAGTGTTCTGCTAGATCCGTTCCTGTTATCTTCTAGACTATTTACATTTAGTGCAGTGCGTCCTGCTCACAGTGTTCAGCTAGATCCGTTCCTGCTATTTACATTTAGTGCAGTGCGTCCTGCTCACAGTGTTCAGCTAGATCCGTTCCTGCTATTTACATTTAGTGCAGTGCGTCCTGCTCACAGTGTTCAGCTAGATCCGTTCCTGTTATCTTCTTACTGACAGGCAGGCTTGTCTGGTTACAGTATATAAAGCTACCTGAAGAAAATTACAGGTGTTCTATTTGATCCTATTAGTACCACGGTCAGGCAGCTAGACTATTTACATTTAGTGCAGTGCGTCCTGCTCACAGTGTTCAGCTAGATCCGTTCCTGTTATCTTCCTACTGACAGGCAGGCTTGTCTGGTTACAGTATATAAAGCTACCTGAAGAAAATTACAGGTGTTCTATTTGATCCTATTAGTACCACGGTCAGGCAGCTAGACTATTTACATTTAGTGCAGTGCGTCCTGCTCACAGTGTTCAGCTAGATCCGTTCCTGTTATCTTCCTACTGACAGGCAGGCTTGTCTGGTTACAGTATATAAAGCTACCTGAAGAAAATTACAGGTGTTCTATTTGATCCTATTAGTACCACGGTCAGGCAGCTAGACTATTTACATTTAGTACAGTGCGTCCTGCTCACAGTGTTCAGCTAGATCCGTTCCTGTTATCTTCCTACTGACAGGCAGGCTTGTCTGGTTACAGTATATAAAGCTACCTGAAGAAAATTACAGGTGTTCTATTTGATCCTATTAGTACCACGGTCAGGCAGCTAGACTATTTACATTTAGTACAGTGCGTCCTGCTCACAGTGTTCAGCTAGATCCATTCCTGTTATCTTCCTACTGACAGGCAGGCTTGTCTGGTTACAGTATATAAAGCTACCTGAAGAAAATTACAGGTGTTCTATCCCAGCTTAGTGCAGCTACAGGCCATTAGTATGTCTGGAAGGCCAAGAAGGAGAGGCAGACAGTCACAAGCCAATAAGAGAGGGCAAGCAGGCTCTGTGTCTAGTGCTGGTCGTGGAGACGGTGCATCCTCATCAGCACGTGGCCATGGGACACGCTTGGCCTTTTTTTCGGCAGCTGGCCGTGTTGAGCCGCAACATGCGGAAGACTTGGTCGAGTGGATGACCAAGCCGTCCTCATCCTCCTCATCCTCTCTCACCCATGCCCAGGGTGCTTTGTCTGGCAAAGCAGCGGCCTCTTCCCTCAGCTCAATGTCATCAGTGACTCCTTCCCTAGCTCCACCATGTCCTCATGAGGATTCCCTCGAACTGTTTGACCACAGTGTTGGGTACATGCTCCAGGAGGATGCCCAGCGTTTGGAAGGCTCTGATGATGATACTGAGCTCGATGAAGGCAGTAACATGAGCACGGACAGAGGGGGTGCCCAAGAAGGACAGCAATCTGGCAGTCATGCTCCCCCTGCTGCAGCATACTGCCAGGTTTGCTCCAGTGATGAGGAGGGAGGGGATGATGAGGTCACTGACTCAACGTATGTGCCTGATAGGAGAGAGGAGGAGGAGGAGGAGGAGGCGGCACATCACCAACGAGGCAGGATGCCCTCCAGGGGCCAGCCTAAGGGCAGCACATTGACTGCATCACACCCCAAAGCTCCACATGTGCAGGGCGCTGCAGTCTCTGCGCGTTATTCAAAAAGTTCTTTGGTGTGGGCCTTTTTTGAGACGAGTGCATCAGATCGCACCGCTGCTATTTGCAACATATGTCTCAAGCGTATCTCGCGTGGCCAAAACATCTCCCGCTTGGGTACCACATGCTTAACCAGACATATGTTGACCTGCCATGCAGTTCGTTGGCAAGCGTATCTAAAAGACCCACACCAAAGAACAAAGAGGATCTCTCCTTGCTCCTCATCAGCTGAGATTTCCAACCCCACTAGACCTTCAGTCCTCTCTGAGACCTGCAGTGAGAGGAATGAAGGTGTAGAATTAGGTGTGTCACAGCCAAGTACTTGTGGGCAATCTGCTTTTGGTACACCGACGTCAGATTGTACCAGGCAAATTTCCCTGCCCCAGCTGCTGCACCGCCGAAAGAAGTTTGCTCCCAGCCATCCACAAGCCCAGCGGTTGAATGCTAGCTTGGCAAAATTGCTAGCACTTCAACTGCTGCCTTTTCAGTTGGTAGACTCTGCCCCCTTCCGTGAGTTTGTGGAATGTGCGGTTCCTCAGTGGCAGGTACCCAAACGCCACTTTTTCTCACGGAAGGTGATTCCGGCTCTCTACCGGCATGTGGAAGGCAATGTCCATGCCTCGCTGGACAGGGCGGTCAGCGGTAAGGTGCATATTACCGCTGACTCATGGTCCAGCAGGCATGGACAGGGACGTTACCTAAGTTTCACGGCGCATTGGGTGACTCTGCTGGCAGCTGGGAAGGATGCAGGACAAGGTGCAGTAGTGTTGGAGGTTGTTCCGCCACCACGCCTCCAAAATGCTGATTGTGACACACCTCTGTCCTCCACCCCCTCCTCTTCTTCTTCCTCCATGGCCTCTTCCTCGGAACCAGCGGTGCTCCGTAGGCGTTCAAGGGGCTACGCAAGTACGCAGGCCAAAAGATGCCATGCGGTGCTTGAGCTGGTGTGCTTGGGGGACAGGAGCCACACTGGGGCAGAGGTTCTGTCAGCTCTGCAGGGGCAGGTTCAGAGGTGGTTGACGCCACGCCAACTTAAGGCAGGAATGGTGGTTTGCGACAATGGCACCAACCTCCTCTCTGCCCTCCGACAGGGACAAATGACCCATGTGCCCTGTTTGGCTTACGTCCTTAACTTGGTGGTGCAGCGGTTCTTGGGCAGGTACCCGGGCTTACAGGATGTCCTGAGGCAGGCCAGGAAAGTCTGTGTGCATTTCCGCCGGTCATATAATGCCAGTGCTCGGCTGACGGACCTCCAAAAGGAGTTTAACCTGCCCAAGAACCGCCTAATCTGTGACATGCCCACCAGGTGGAACTCAACGTTGGCCATGCTGCAGCGGCTGCACACGCAGCAGAGGGCCATCAATGAGTACCTGTGCGACTATGGCACCAGGACAGGGTCAGGGGAGCTTGGTTTTTTTTCCCACGCCAGTGGGCCATGATCAGGGATGCATGCACTGTCCTGTCACCATTCGAGGAGGCCACGAGGATGGTGAGCACTGACAGTGCATGCATCAGTGACACTGTCCCCCTTGTCCACCTGTTGGAGCACACGCTGCGTGGAATAATGGACAGGGCACTTGAGGCAGAACAGAGGCAGGAAGAGGAAGACTTCCTTAGCTCTCAAGGCCCCCTTTATCCAGACAGTGTTCCTGCATGCCCGCCGATCACACAGGAAGAGGACGAGGAGGAGGAGGAGGAGGAGGAGGAAGATTGTGTCAGTATGGAGGTGGAGCCTGGCACTCAGCATCAGCAGCAGTCTTTAAGGGATCAGTCCCAAGGAACACATGGACTTGTACGTAGCTGGGAGGAGGTGGCTGCGGACGTTGTTGTCCTTAGTGACCCAGAGGACTCCGGACCGAATGCCTCAGCAAACCTACGCTGCATGGCCTCCCTGATCCTGCAAAGTCTGCGTAAGGATCCTCGTATTCGTGGTATCAAGGAGAAGGACCAATACTGGCTGGCAACCCTCCTTGATCCACGTTACAAGGGTAAGGTTGCGGACCTTATCTTGCCATCGCAGAGGGAGCAGAGGATGAAACATCTTCGGGAGGCCTTGCAGAAAGATCTGTGCAACGCGTTCCCAGAGACTGGGAGGTTACAAACTCCTGTTTCTGGACAATGTGTTGCTGAGGCTTTGGTCAGTCAAAGAAGGAGCGGTGGAGAAGGTGGCCGTCTGACCGATGCGTTCAGACAATTTTTTGGTCCCCAGCCCCAAGGTATGATCAGTTCCAGCAACCATCGCCAGCGTCTGTTTTACATGGTGCAGGAATACCTAGGGGCAAGATCAGACTTGGACACCTTTCCCACCGAAAATCCTCTGGGTTACTGGGTCTTGAGGATGAATCACTGGCCAGAGCTTGCACAGTATGCAATTGAGCTACTGGCCTGTCCTGCATCCAGCGTTCTTTCGGAACGCACATTCAGTGCTGCTGGAGGCGTGGTAACCGATCACAGGGTGCGTCTGTCCACCGACTCGGTCGATCGGCTGACCTTCATAAAAATGAATCAGTCTTGGATCACCACCAGCTACCAAGCACCTGATGCTGATGTAACCGAATAATTTTTTTTGAAATCTCAGATCCCTTCAAAGACTGCCTATGCTGATGCTGAGTGACTATCCCTGAGTAATTATCCTCTTCCTCCTCAATCATCACGCTGATAGCTTGTAAGAACATTTTTGGTTCTGGGCGCCACCACCAGTGCCTAAGGCACAATTTTTCAGCCCCTGTTTAACAGGGGCGTGTAATTACAATTTTTGATGTAATACTTTGCAGCAGGGCTCGTTCCTGCATTCCAACTAGAGTGTCTGTGAGGGGTTGCAGTGTTGTGGCACCAGCACCAGTGCCTAAGGCCCAATTTTTCTGCCCCTGTCTAACAGGGGCGTGTAATTACAATTTTTGATGCAATACTTTGCAGCAGGGCTCGTTCCTGCGTTCCAACTAGAGTGTCTGTGAGGGGTTGCAGTGTTGTGGCACCAGCACCAGTGCCTAAGGCCCAATTTTTCTGCCCCTGTCTAACAGGGGCGTGTAATTACAATTTTTGAAGCAATGCTTTGCAGCAGGGCTCGTTCCTGCGTTCCAACTAGAGTGTCTGTGAGGGGTTGCAGTGTTGTGGCACCAGCACCAGTGCCTAAGGCCTAATTTTTCAGCTCCTGTTCAACAGGGGCATGTAATTACAATTCTTGATCTAATATTTCACAGCAGGGCCCTGTGAGGGCTTACAGTGTTGTGGCCACAGCAACACCTAAGGCCCAAATTTCTGCTGAGTATATAGGGCAGGACCCTACTTTCAAACATCTAACTTACAAACGACTCCTACTTGCAAATGGAAGGAGACAACAGGAATCTACCCCTAGGAAGGGAAATTCTCTCCTGTAAGAGTTAATATGGGAAAACAATTTCTCCTTTCCACTGATGCTTTCCAATCCTTGTTCCACAAAAAAACCCAAATTTTCAAAAAACATTTTTCATTGGGACAAAAAAGTGAGGTGAAATCTTCTGAAGAGGAGGAAAGACAGCAAAACAAATGTCACAGGGGTGATAACCCTTCCCTATGTTTTCCAAAAAGCTTAGAAAAGATTTTTTGGCTGGAGCTAAACACGTTAAAAATGTTCGAAATTACAAACAGATTCTACTTAACAACAAACCTACAGTCCCTGTCTTGTTTGCACCGCCTGTATACTGCTGTTCAGAGTATATAGGGCCTGGTGGCCCCACACCTTTCCTTATTTTAATTTGGGTGCGGGGTTCCCCTTAATATCCATACAAGACCCAAAGGGCCTGGTAATGGACTGGGGGGTACCCATGCCGTTTGTCTCACTGATTTTCATCCATATTGCCATGACCCGACATGACATTAAACCCGCAAGCAGTTTTAAATGAGATTTTTTCCTTTAAAAATGACATTTGGTGCAGGGACTGTTCTAAACATGGGAAACACGCGTCACTTTACAGGCATACTATAGACACCCCCCAGGTACGATATTTAAAGGAATATTTCACTTTTTTTTTTTTACTTTAAGCATCATTAAAATCACTGCTCCCGAAAAAACGGCCGTTTTTAAAAGTTTTTTTTGCATTGATACATGTCCCCTGGGGTAGGACCCGGGTCCCCAAACCCTTTTTAGGACAATACCATGCAAATTAGCCTTTAAAATGAGCACTTTTGATTTCGAACGTTCGAGTCCCATAGACGTCAATGGGGTTCTAACGTTCGCGCGAACTTTCGGTCCGTTCGCGGGTTCTGGTGCGAACCGAACCGGGGGGTGTTCGGCTCATCCCTAGTATTTACTTATTTATCACCTATCCTAATAAACATCATTATTATTCACCTTACATGCATTTTTGGTTCTCTCTGTGCAGTCCACACAGTCTGGTCTACTAATTCCCTGACAGATTTGCATTAAAGGGGGCTGACTTATGCAAAGTATAGGGATTGGAGATGTAGCCAGTCCTTAACCAGGAATAGGGAAGCTCACCAATCAGAGCCATGCTATGCCAACCAATGAGCATCAGCATGTAATGATATACACAGACTAGATGGGAGGGAAACACACACTCTTATGGGAGAGCAACCATCATAATGGAACCTTGGTGCAAAGGGTAATTATGGAAAAGGTCTGCATTTTACTTGTAACTAAATATGTTTGCAGATTAATGTTTTCAGGAATATACTCTGTATTCCTTCATGTAATTCTCTTATTTTAACCTAATATTTTCTTCCTTGGTGTAGACTATAGACAGATGGTTGTGTATTCGATAGACTTTCAACTACTCACCAATAAATGTTGTTATTGTGTTAAAGCTTTCACTCATGGTCAAAGAGCTCTCATTTAACCCAAATCACATCTGAGAGATATTAAATTTCAAATATAGTATACGGGAAAAAGACTGCATGGGAGGTCGTCATATGTCTGGTCAAGTATGTAGTGCCCAAGCGGCTGCTGTTGTGGCCACCCTTGATCCGCTTCAGACATAGGTTGCAAACAACAACAGTGCGATCTGCTGCACTTGTGTCCAAAAAGACCCACACCAAGGAACTTTTCAAAATCAGCAGGAAGTCAGCAGCGCCCTGCACCTGCGGAGCTCTGAGGTGTGATGCAGTAGGGTGGCTGCCCTTAAGCTGCCCCCTAGAGGACATCCTGCCTCATTGGAGTTGTGCCTCCTCCTCATCTATTCTATCAGGCACCCAAGTAGAGTCAGTGACCTCATCATCCCCTCCCTCCTCATCACTGGAGCAAACTTGGCACTATGCTGCAGCTGGGGGAACATGGCTGCCAGTTTCTTGTCCTTCTTGGGCACCCCCTCTCTCTAGGCTCACTTTACTCCATTCCTCAACCTGGGAACCAACATCGGAGCCTTCAAATCACTGCGCATCCTCCAGCAGCATGTACTCGACACTGTGGTCGAATAGTTCAGGGGACTTCTCCGTGCATGATGGTTGGGCTACGGAAGGAGTGACTGTGTACAAGGAGCCAGTGGAACAGGCCGCTTTGGCAGCTGCATAGGAAAGAAAACTACTCTGAGCCTGGGTGACATAGGATGAGGAGGATGAGGACGGCTTTGTTAACCACTCCACCAATTCTTCTGCATGTTCTGGCTCAATAATACGGCCAGCAGCAGAAAAAAAGGACAAGTGTGCACCACAGCCACCGGCAGAGGATGCACCATGTCCATGACCAGCACTATTGACTGTCGACACAGAGCCTGCTTGCCCTCTTTTAGTGGCCTGTGAGCGTCTGCCTCTCCTTGGTGGCCTTCTGGACATGTTGTAGTTACAATTTTTTATCTAATATGTCACAGCAGGGCCGTTCCTGCGCTCAACAAGAGTATCTGTGAGGCTTTACAGTGTTGTGCCACCACCACCACCTAAGGCCTAATTTTTATGCCCCTGTTTAACAGGGGCAAGTAATTACAATTCTTGATATAATATTTCACAGCAAGGCCCATTCCAGTGCCCACCGACAGTAACTGTGAGGGCTTACAGTGTTCTGGTACCCCCAACACCTAAGGCCCAATTTTCCGCAGAGTGTATAGGTCAGGCCGTATAGTATATACAGGCGTCCAACTTACAAACAACTCCTACTTACAAACGGAGGGAGACAACAGTAAGTGAAAGGAAATCTACCCCTAGGAAGGGAAATTCTCTCCTGTAAGAGTTAATATGGGAAAAATGTGTCTCCACTGATGCTTTATCACCAATCCTTGTTTCCCTAATAACCCAAAATTTTCAAAATCCAATTGCCATTGGGACAGAAAGTGAGGTGAAATCTTCTGAACAGGGGCACAGACAGCAAAAAAAATGTTACAGGGGTGATAACCCTGCCCTATATTATCCAAAAAGCTTAAAAATAGATTTTTGGGCTGGAGCTACACTTAAAAAATGTACCTGTTCCAAATTACAAACAGATTCAACTTAACAACAAACCTACAGTCCCTATCTTGTTTTTAACCCGGGGACCACCTGTATACTGCTGTTCAGAGTATATAGGGTCTGGGGGCCCCACTCCTTTTTTTTTATTTGGGTGAGGGGTTCACCTTAATATCCATACCAGACCCAAAGGGCCTTGTAATGGGCTCGGGGGGCAACATTGCATTACAGCCGCAAGCAGTTTTAAATGACTTTTTTTCCTTTAGAAATGTCATTTTGTGCAGGGACTGTTCTAAACACAGGAAAAATGCGCTACTTTACAGGCATACTATAGACACCCCCCAGGCACGATTTTTAAAGGAATATTACACTTTTATTGTTTCACTTTAAGCATTATTGAAATCACTGCTCCCGAAAAAACGGGCGTTTTTAAAACTTTTTTTTGCATTGATACATGTCCCCTGGGGCAGGACCGGGGTTCCCAAACACTTTTTATGACAATAACTTGCATATTAGCCTTTAAAATTAGCACTTTTGCTTTTTCACGTTCGAGTCCCATAGACTTTAACAGTGTTCGCGTGCTCGCACAATTTTTTTGCCTGTTTGCATGTTCTGCTGCAAACCAAACCGGGTTTGGCTTATTCCTAATTGTGATGTTAAAAAAAAAATTACGTTACTTTTCATTTTGCAAATATGAAATATGACTACATGCAGATGCCAGCTGGATTAAAGCAGAACTTTATTACAAAAAACATAAAATTGAGGAACAGGTAGGACTTTTAATGCTGAAGAGGCATACTGATATGGATTTACTAAAGACAAATGGGCTGTGCACTTTGCAAATAGATTTACACCTATTTTCTCCAGAGCTTAGTGAATTTGGTACAGCTTTACTTTGTAAAGAATACCCAATTAGGTTCCAGGAAAAAAAATAGAATATTTGCTTTAATGTGTCTGGATGATGTAAATCAGCAGAGTTTTACCACATGTACTAAGCTCTTGGGAAAATGAGTACAACTGCACTTGCAGAGTCTTTTCACCTTTAGTAAATCTACCCCATAATATCTCTTCTGCATTAACGTTTTTTACCTGTCTGTCCATCCCTCTAAAGCTGCACACGTATCAGTTTCGACATTGCTGAGATGAAAGGACTCCTAAGCATGCACTGGAGTGACGTCAGCTTGGCCCAGCCAATGAAAATGGCTGGTGACCAGTATCTGGAAGCCAGAAGAAGCTCTGAGACACTGCAGTACTGGAGTGAATGTAAGTATAGTTCCACTTAATGCAGGTTTTGTGCAGAAATGTACAGCTATGCTGTAAAGCTGAGTACATAAAGTTCAGTCATTCTACTCAGAACACACCAATGGATGAACAAGGCAGCAGAACAAATTAGAAAGCAGTAGACATATTCAGAGCAAGGACTAGGCTTTCTTGTTAGAATGTTCTGCCCCAAAACACTGTTAGTAAATGGCCCTGTATTAATTGCTTATTTGTAAAATAAAGGTTTTAGACTGCTAATGGAAAAAATAATATAAAAGACCTAAATAAGACCTATAAAAATATAATAATATATAACATAGTATATATAATAAAATATACTATCTTGGTTTTACAAAGTTTCACTAATACATTAGTGAAAAGTGCTAATCGCAAAACTTACTTTTAACTGGGATGCTGATAGCATCAATGTGTTTGCAGTATATTAAGACAGCTTTAATGCTTTGTGCATTTAATTGAATTCCAGGGATTTACTCTATCAGTAGCTTTACTTATGCCTTTGCCTGTTGGCATTTCTCTCTTGCCACTCCATTGGTTATGGTTCCTGTATTACAGCCAAGGGAACAAAGAATGTAGGGGTATGGAGTAAAAATGAGGAAAGTTAACCACATCTCTGTGGTAGGAAATTTACAGCCATGTGTCTTGCTTCTCTCTACCATCATTATCTACAAGAGTAACAAAGCAATATTATTTCTTTGGGTACCTCTGGCATTAAATTTACAGTCAGAAACAATGCCACAGTCATCCTACAGTGCACGTATAATAAATCCCTTAAAGTGATTGCAAATGTTCACCTTGTAAAACAACCAGTTCAGTTTAAAATAGCAATAAAATGCAAAGCATTTTTGTATAGATAAAAAAAAATATACATACCTTTTTCCCCTTTTTGTATAAGTGATCATATTTCCTCTGTTCTCAGCTGCATTAGAGATGGGGGGGGCGAAGAAGCAGCACACTGAGCTTCCTAGTGAGTGGCTGTGCAGCGGGAGCATATCAGGACAAGCCTGATCATTGGAGGAGAGCATACTGAGCTCCCAGTCCAGCTAGAGAACTGACCACGGTGTGCTCTCCTGCTTAGTGTGCTCAGTTTTTAATAGGAATGCAGAGGGACTGGCAGGTAAACCAGGGATTTCACATAAATGAAGCAAAACAAAGAGAACAGGATACTTTCTCATACAAGTACATGGTACAACAGGCACATATCAGGAATATGAAGTGTTGGGGTAACAAACACTTTAAGTGTAAATTACACTGTTGTGTAGGAATACAGTTGAATATAGTTTTATTTTAGTACATAATGAAGGAATAATTGTTATTTTACTGCACAAAATTAGTGTACCTAAAAATTACACCGAATAACTTAAAGTGCTTGTATAGCTGTTTTGTTTCTTAAAATAGCAAATATGGTATACTTACCTGCTCTGTGCAATGGTATTGCATAGAGCAGCCTTAAAACCTTATTTTCTGGGGTCTCCTGCTGATCCCCTGCTGATGCCCATAGCAAGCCAGTTTTTTGCGCACATGTGCAGGTTAGAACCTGAGCTAGACATACACAGCCAACTCAGCCCCGCCCTTGATCTCTGCTTACAGGATTTGATTGACAGCAGCAGGAGCCAATGGCTCCCACTACTGCCAGGCTCCCTGTGAGAAGAGGTGCTTCAAGTAGGGGGGCTGGCGGGAGCTGATATTTGAAGGTTTTTTTACCTTAACACATAGAATGCATTAAGGGGGTGATGCACATCATGGGCAGGGGGTACGCCGCCCAGAGCTGAGTGAGACTCCTCACACTCACTCCTGCTGTGGCTGCCTCCTTTCACAATGCCACCAGGAGAGTGACAGGCCACACAGTGGCGTCACTAGGGGGGCGGGTGGTGCGGCTCGCACTTGGATGACACCCGGGTGACACCATTCTGAGGGTGGCGGAGGATCCTGGAGGCAGGGCTCCTCAGCCGGAATACCGGCGCCACTCTTGCCCTGAGTAAGACTCTCACTCCTGCTGCCTTCTTTCACTATACAGAAGCTCACCGCAGCTGCCCAGAAAGTGACAGTCTGAGCAAGCAACTCCCTGGGCGGTTGTACAGTGAATCCACTGCCCAGGTGCATGAGGTGGGATTTCCTGAGCAGGGGGTCTGCACTGATGGAGGGGGGGTTTACTGAGGGGGGTCTGCATTGATGGAGGGGGGATTTCCTGAAGAGGGTCTGCAGTGTGACGTGTATCACAGGAGCTGTTACAGTGGCCACCCAGGCGGGCAATTCAAATCCAAGTTCCGTGACAGCAGGAGATCATGATCCAGGCACTGGTAGGCTGCTTTTGGTGGGCACTGCACTGGTAGGCTGCATTTTATGGGCACTACACTGATGAGGCTGCAGTTGGTTGGCACTGCACTGATGAGGCTGAATTTGGTGGGCACTGCACTGGTAGCCTGCATTTGGTGGGAACTGCACTTATGAGGCTGCATTTGGTGGGCACTGCACTAGTAGGCTGCATTTGGTGGCCACTGCACTAATGAGGCTGCATTTGGTGGGCACTGCACTGGTAGGCTGCATTTGGTGTGCACTGCACTGGTAGGCTGCATTTGGTGAGAAGTGCACTAATGAGGCTGCATTTGGTGGGCATTGCACTGATGAGGCTGCATTTGGTGGGCACTGCACTGGTACGCTACATTTGCTGGGCACTGCACTGGTATATACTTTCTTTTTTTATATAATTTATTTATTTTTCTTTTATATAAACAGGAGAGAAATGAACAATCCTTCTGTATATTACATTCCATTTCTGCACATACAGCCAGACAAGAAATAAAAAAAAAAAAAAACATGATAATAACTCGTTACATTCCATTCCATGTACTCCTGTCTGTTTCTAATATGTTATCCAATAAAGATGGATAAAAGAATGAACCCAAATAAACATAAAGAAGTCACAAAAGAGGCAAAGAAGACAAAGAAATAAGAGGAGTAATCTTCCTCTCTCATTTCCGCCCTCCATGTTGTTACTCCTTGCCGCATCAGGAGGGGGGCACTTCCCCCAGACCCGGCCATAATACTCCAACTACCTCTCAGTATTCTGACTGCAGTTCCTATTTATAGTCCATTTCTCCCTCCTTTCCTTACCCCCCTCCCAAAAAATAAATAAATAAAAACATTTAACTTTCCTCCCCCCCCCTTAAATTTGTATCAATTAGTTTTTTCCCGTCCTCCGAAGAAATAAAACAGTTCCATGGCGACCACGTTTTTAAATAAATTTCCCTTTTTTTTCTAGTTGTCCAGACTAGATCTTCCATCCTGTTTACTTCCTCTACTTTCCTAAGCCACATACTGTAGGGGTCGCCATGGAACTGTGGTCGCCATGGAACTGTTTTATTTCTTCGGAGGAAGCGAAAAAACGAATTGATACAAATTAAAGGGGGGGGGGGGGAGGAAAGTTAAATGTTTTTTGTTTGCTTTTTAGCTTTAGCTGCATTCACCAAATGACACAAAATAGAGTTCCTATATATTTTCCCTGGAATCTCTGACAGATGCAAAAGGAAAAAAGCTGGGTCTTCCTGTATTTCCACATTGCTAAATTTTTTAATTATCTCCTGGACCTCCCTCCAAAATGTCCTCACTCTGGGACAAGACCAAAAAACATGTAACAAAGTCCCCTGTTCTACCTGGCATCGCCAGCATCTATCTGATGCATTCGGGAAACATTTTTGAAGTTTATCTGGGGTTCTGTACCATTGTAAAATGATTTTAAAAATTAGCTTCCTGTATTTTGGTATTTATTGCTGTCTTAAATATTGAATGTAGCATATTTATTTTTTGTTCCTCCGAAAAGGTCCTCCCCAAATCTGTTTCCCATTTCTGGAGGAAAGGTAACTGATAGTTCTCCGATGGTTTAATCAACAACGCATACATTCTGGAGACAGCATGCTTTATTGGTTCAGTCTCCATACAATATTTCTCAAGTGGTAACAGATTCTGATCCAGAGGACTTGGCGGTACCCTAGTACATAGATAATTTCGTAGTTGTACTGCCGACCAAAAATCTAATTGGAAGGGGCCATTTCTGTCTACCAATTCCTGCACTGTTGGCCATCTGCCAGATCTCAGAAAATGCGATGCCTGATAAAGCCCCCGTTTGATTAGGACATCAAAAGATCCTTTTTGTGTTCCTAATATGAATTGCGGGTTCCCCAATATAGGTACTAAGGTTGATTCCTGTGTTGATAACTAACCCTTAAAAAAGAGGTTATAACAATCACGGAGGGTAGGTCCTATTGTTGGGTGTGTCTTAGTTTTAGATGCCAAATCCTTAAAACACCAAGGGGCCCTATACAGTAACTCCCCACACTGCACTTGCTCCAATACTGGCCAGATTTTAAGTTCTCATGTTGGCACCAATCCAATAGGCGGCCCAGATGTACTGCCTGGTAATATTTATATATATCTGGGACAGCCAGCCCCCCATTTTGTTTTGGTAGGGACAACAGTGTTCTCCTGATCCTAGGATGTTTGTGTGCCCAGATGAATTTTGTAAATAATATTTGTATATTTCCAAAGAACTTCCTAGGGATTGCAATTGGGATTGCCTGAAGGAGGTACAGAATCTTTGGTAGAATATTCATCTTAATTATATTGCTTCTTCCAAGCCAGGAATGTAATCCCTTATGCCATTTTTTAACGCTGGCGGGAAATTAAGCTCATATGTTTTAGAAGGGTCCACTGCTATACAAGTCCATAAATACTTCAGGAATCGATCTGCCCATTTAAATTTATAATTTGCTTTTAATGACATCATCATTTCTTTCAGGACAGCTACCACCAATGCCTCTGATTTAGAGAAATTTATCTTGAAAAAGGACAGTGTACTGTATGTCTCAATTTCTCTAAATAAGTTTGGGAGCGAGATTATGGGATTGGTCATTGGGAAGAGTATATCATCTGCATATGCTGCAACTTTATGTTGAGTTCCTCCTACCGTTATTCCCCAAATATCCTTATTAAGCAGAATTCTACATAACAGAGGTTCCAATATCAGTGCAAACAATAAAGGGGACAATGGGCATCCCTGCCTTGTCCCATTCCTTATCGCATATGGGGGGGAGACTACTACATTTACCTTCACTTGAGCTTTAGGTTCTTTATACATGCCTGCAATCCATCTAATCATTTTCCCTCCCAGTTTTATGTGACGAGGGACTGCAAACATGAACCCCCATCCCACCCTATCAAATGCCTTCTCCGTGTCTGTTCCTAGGAACACACACGGAGTCTTAGTTGAGTTTGCTACATGCATCAAATTCAGGGTTTTGATGGTATTATCCCTTGCTTCTCTTGTTGGAACAAACCCTACCTGATCCTGATGGATCAGGAAGGGTAATTGCTGTTGTAGTCTTAAGGCTATAATTTTACTGAATATTTTTAGATCCGCATTCAATAAGGATATTGGGCTATAACTTCCACATTGCTTTGGATCCTTTCCTTCTTTTGGAATCACCGCTATCATAGCTCTTAATGTCTCTGAATAGAAAGAGGCTCCCTCCCCCAGCTCATTAAACATTTTAGCCAGATAGGGTCCCAATATTGATGAGAATAACTTATAGTACTGGGCCAAGAGACCATCTGGTCCTGGTGCCTTCCCCATTTTTGCTAATCTTATTTCTCTCTGTACCTCTTGTAAAGTAATTAGCGAGTCCAACTCCTCCTGCACACTAGTTGTCAGGCACAGCATTCCACTGGTGCGTCCATATTCAAAGTGTAAAGTGAAGAGTAGAACTCACCAAACACCTCGGCTATCTGTCTAGGCATCCCAACCTCCTCCCCATCTCTTTTCCTCACTGAGGGAATAAACGTCTTTGCATGCATTTCAGGTAATGCGCCTGCAAGTTGCCTGCCACATTTATTGCCTGACTCGTAGCTACATTTACGTCCAATTTGTACTAATTCTCGTTCCACTTCTGCAGTCTGAGCATGTTTATGTTGTGCCTCTAAGCCTTGGATTTTGGACAGTAGTGTAGTTAATTTGGCTTCCCTCTCCTTCTTTATTCTTGCTCCATGTTTTATCAGTACTCCCGGTATTACTGCTTTATGTGTTTCCCAGATTACTCCCGGGGGCCTATCTGAATTATCGTTCATCTGGAAAAACCATTCTATTTCCCTCTGGACGTCCTCCCTTACCATGGGATCCTGAAGAAGGCTTTCATTAAGTTTCCATAGCCTCGTGGATGTATGGTGTCTGTCTGTCAAGTTGTATTTTAAAAAGATTGGTGCATGATCTGTCCCTGTGATTAAACCAATAGAGGCCTCACTTACTGAGTATAATTGTTTGTGTGGTACAAAAAAAAATCAATACATAAGTATACTCTATGTGGGTTGGAAAAGAAAGTATAATCTTTTTCCCTTGGATGAAATAATTGCCACACATCTACCATTCTTGCCTCTGCCATTGCTTAGGAAATCCCCTTTCTTACTTTAGGTGTCACTGAAGATACTCCTGATGAAGTCTCTTCTTTGGGTATCAGGGGTACATTTACATCTCCTCCCATGATCAACTGTTCTTCTTTGAACCCCATAAATTTTTCTAATATATTTTTAGAAAAAATATCTTGCTGGGAGTTTGGGGCATAGTATGAAGCCAGCGTCACTGCCTCCCTACCAATGGTTCCCTTTATGAACAAATATCTTCCTTTTACATCTATCATGGAGTCTTTATAATTCCAGGCCACTGTATTCGATATCATAATAGATACTCCCTTTTCTGGTTTTGGATTCAGTGTTACAAGCATGGTACACCATAGAATAATCTCTACTTCTTAACAGAGGAAGGTTATTTTCTTTAAAGTGTGTTTCTTGTATTAATGCAATATCTATATGCAGTCTCCTTAAGTCCTGAAGTAATGTACGTCTTTTTTCTGGGATATTTAGACCCTTAACGTTAAAGGACATGACAGAAAGGAGATCCAAGAAGTAGGTTCTTTCCTCACTAATCCCTTATGAGGGTCTGCGTTCCAAAGATCGAGGGAGGAGGGGAGAGGAGGGGGGGGAAACCCAATTTACAAAAAATTAAAAATAATTCCCTTCACACTAAAGGGCCTCGAGACGGTCGTTTACCTTCGACCCCCCCCGAAGATCCCTAAAGCACTACTGCTTTTAGCACTCAATTTCCGGATCTACGGTAATTTGAGTGCTGGCCTATTAGGGGGTTATGGTTGAGCACAGCTGCTCCAGTCCGAGCCTTCCGAGCCTACTCCATCAATATTAAAATAGCACACTTTGCTTATTCTCATATATAATGGATTGAACCACTGAAGGAAAAAATTATCAATAATTGCCTTCAAAAAGTTGCCAACATCCCGAATTGATGGAAAGAAAATAAGACCCCTAAGTTAGGGAACCTATGTACCCCCCAGTATGATGGGACTTTATAGGCGAACTAAACATGAATTAGATAAAAAATATTTTCTTTATTTGAAAAATCATAAAAACAGGATACATTTAACAGGAATATTTATACAATAAAATTTGCTGTCCTGTAATGAATATTGTATACTTCCATTCATAGAATATTTTCTCTAGAAGCCTGACATGTTTCAGGACGATGTCCCTTCTTCAGAGGCGTATTGCAGAGAGAAAAATCACATATATAGGAGATACATTCTGAAATAACAAATGAAAACAGTTTGCACAGAGGAAACAATGGACCACGAGGGTTTAGTAACCTAACAAGTCATCATGTCCACCATACATACCAACAAGAAGTCTTCAAAACAGAAAGATGCATATATGACTGCACCCCAACCTACAATTTGGCATAGGGTAGCAGACTAGATCTTTTTAAAAGAGAAACGCACTGGTTGTCAGCTGATCAGCCAGTGTAAGATAGAGGCTGTCCACCGGCTTCAGAAATGGCCTCGCAAAGGCCCCCCAAGAAAGGAAGGACAACCCTGTTGGATCCCAGATTGCCCTTTAAGAAGAGAAAAAATATATCTATAAGCTTGTGAGTAATTTTCTCAAAAAAAGGAATAAGGTATCCAATACTATTTATTTAATAAAATGTCAATCACTTTCGTAGCACACTTTTTGAATTTTCCAGCAATAATGGTTGAGTCAACTAGATCTGTGATGATGAACCTTGTGTATAATCCCTTGATGACATTGTCTGTATTCATGAAATGTATCCCTAATATGTTTACATATGTATAACAATATTTGTACTTTGATATATCAACTTCCTTGCATATACAAAAATTACCTGTCATGCATATTTATCCATCCTTTGCCTACTTAATTATGCCCACCGTACTTCACTTACAACAATGACGTCTTCTGCAATCTCCTTGAAGGATACCATCCAAAAGAATTAAATAAATTTCCCCTCCAGTTTATCATTTTTGTGGCTGCATGGCTTTGGATCTGTCCTCGCCCGGCGCACGTGAGCCACGTCGAACCATCCTCGGATGACGGCGTGGCACTTTTTTACACTGCAGACTCGTCCGTCCAACCGGGCCTGTTATGTCGGTGTGTTCGTGCGTCGGTGGGGTTGATCTGCATGACGCTCTCCCAGCACTTTTTCTGGGGGAGCGCCGTGCGGACCGTCCCCTGGGGCCCCTTTGGACACCCTGTTTTCTTCCCCCCCGCTCCTGTTCTTTGAACATATAAAAATATACATATACACACTCCTTCATATATTTCCTCTTCGTAAGGTCGATAAATTTAATGGAATGTAATTTGATTCTAATCTTCATGATTTTTCATATTTTTATTTTTATATTTATATATATATTATTTTTTTTTTTTTTCACACATATACTTTTACATTCTTTCAATCTCTTATTCTTTTTTATTTTTCGTCTTTCATCATTTTTTATTTTATTTTATATCTTATATTTTTTATTTTTTATTCTTCATATTTTCTTTTTTTTTTTTTTCCCATCCCCCCTTTACCTAACTCACTCTCTTTTTTTCTTTCATCCTCTTCCTCAATCTAATTTCTAATTTTATTTTTAATTTTATTCTTTTCTTCGTTCTCTTCTTCTTTTCTTTCCTTTTTTCTTTTTTCCTTTTTTTTTTTTTTTTTTTCTTTTTTTCTTTTTTCTTTCCTCCTTTTGCTCACATGATTGCTTCCCCTTCCTTTCTCCAAATGTGTCCAAATTAGTTTCTCTATCCCAACAAGTATTAGCCTGACAGGATGCTGTCATGCGCTGTACTATGCGCAATGACATCATCTCTCGGGACGGCGTGACTCCGGGGTTTCCTCCCCTCTAGGATCTCCGGATATCCGCCCTCCCTCTATGCGTCGCTCCATTCAACGCATGCGCACACTGCAGAAGTGATATTCCTTCCTCTGCTGACACCTCGGGTTGGAATCTCACTGCGCAGGCGCCGGCGGCTATTTAAGCCGCGTCTCGGCGTCCTGCCCAGTGTGCTGTTTCACCATGCTGTTTCACCATCCAACCCCCCGGACGCTTTTTTGTTCCAGCTGCCTAAATACCATCCTCATACCTAAGTAAGTAAGATCAATAAATCTCCTTCCCTTTGAACTGTATGTCTTACCGCTCAGTGACATCTCCCTAAGAGATAAAATTAAGCATACCTTGCCACACTCTTTTTACTTGCCGGCTTTATACCTACCTGACTAATGGTGTACTGCTTAATTGACCAAATCCATACGTAATTATTTCTCCACTGCATAAATGTAAAAAATAGTCCCCCCCTTCCTTTTGGGTGAGGTTATAATAAAAGATGTATGGGATATATGCAAATTGATAGTTTTTTTGAGAAAATTACTCACAAGCTTATAGATATATTTTTTCTCTTCTTAAAGGGCAATCTGGGATCCAACAGGGTTGTCCTTCCTTTCTTGGGGGGCCTTTGCGAGGCCATTTCTGAAGCCGGTGGACAGCCTCTATCTTACACTGGCTGATCAGCTGACAACCAGTGCGTTTCTCTTTTAAAAAGATCTAGTCTGCTACCCTATGCCAAATTGTAGGTTGGGGTGCAGTCATATATGCATCTTTCTGTTTTGAAGACTTCTTGTTGGTATGTATGGTGGACATGATGACTTGTTAGGTTACTAAACCCTCGTGGTCCATTGTTTCCTCTGTGCAAACTGTTTTCATTTGTTATTTCAGAATGTATCTCCTATATATGCGATTTTTCTCTCTGCAATACGCCTCTGAAGAAGGGACATCGTCCTGAAACATGTCAGGCTTCTAGAGAAAATATTCTATGAATGGAAGTATACAATATTCATTACAGGACAGCAAATTTTATTGTATAAATATTCCTGTTAAATGTATCCTGTTTTTATGATTTTTCAAATAAAGAAAATATTTTTTATCTAATTCATGTTTAGTTCGCCTATAAAGTCCCATCACACTGGGGGGTACATAGGTTCCCTAACTTAGGGGTCTTATTTTCTTTCCTTTGCTTATTCTCTGTACCATTTCCACTATAACTTCCTAGTGAGTCAAAAAAAAAAGGGGGGGGGGGGGCAGTGAGACCGGAGTGGAGGAAAAGTAACAATTCACCAATTCAGTAATTCCTTACATCTTCTGTATTCCTCTATCCCTCTCTCCTGTACATCAGCCCACGTCTTATTTTACCCCCTTATCTTATATCTCTAGTATACAATATGGGCACATGGACTCTTTATTATCTGTTCATTCCTTCCTTTATATTCAACATTCACCTAACTACATTACAGTGGGGTGCTCAATAAAAAGAAGATGGGAGGATCATTTAACAACTCTCTTTAATAAATAGGGGTGGCGGGAGTAGGGCACAGATACTCCCCCCCCCCTCTACATTTGTGTATTATTATGTATTCTTTTATATATTCTATTCATTGTGTACCACTAACAAAAAACAAATACCAGTTACCCAAATAAAATATTAACTTAATTCCTTGTGACCCCCTCCCTTACCCTACCCCCCAATACTCCCAGTCTCTACTTCCATTCCCTCCCCTCCCTCCCCTTCGTATTAGTGTCTACCCCTGTGTTTCATTCCTCTCGTGCATTGATTCTATCTCCTCCTCTTCCTGTTATACCTACCTCCTAACCTTTCTATTGTTCTGATTCCCCTAAGTACAATCACTGTACGTACTGTACATACAGCGAATACAGTGGAAAAAAAACTGTGACATAAAAGTGATATAACAGAAATATAACAGTGATAAAACAGTGATATAAAACATTCCAAACCAGCTTAATCAAATCACACCTTGCTAATTATCCCTTACCCCTTATGTGTTAGGAGAGAAAAAAAAAAGAAGGAAAAAAGGGGTATGTTCCCTAAATCCCCCACCCTCACCACTCCACCAATTCCTTTAATTATTCCCAATGATTCTACCTATTTATTTCATTCCTCACTCAATCTTCCAATCACTTTCTTTTACCTTTCATACTACTTCTATTCCCTGTATTATTAATTATTTTTATTTTATTTTCATGTCCATGTGTCCATATATCTTCCCCATTCTCTTCATGGGTAGCCTTGGATTAGTCTCTAATTGATTTGTTAATTCAATCAGCCCACTAACCCAAGTATATACTTTCTTATGGATGTGCGGCCTCAGCTTTCGGGGGATGTTGTTTCCCATGGTGCCTTCAGCGGCTAACACTACTTTCTGTATACCTAACTTATATGTAGGTAAGTGTGCTTGGGAAATACCCTATCCCTCCTCTTTGTATTTTTCCCCTTTGTGTCAACCATCTGCTCACTTTGCATCGTTTGTCTTATTATAGATTTATCCATTTTGTACTTGCTCCTGAAGAGTGGACATCTCCACGAAACGCGTAGAGCCCCAGCCTTATGCTACATCATTGCAATCATGTGATTTCAAGATTTAACAGTATGAATTTTACAATCAGTTATTATCACCACTAACATAATCATGTTCATTATGAATTGGAACAATTTACTATTTATATATCTATGTATTTATTACTATTATACTGTAAATTATGTTGTCAATTTGTAAATTAAACTGCTATGGTGCCACTATTGATTATCATGTATACCTGTTTGGAATCAACAAAAGTGATTGCACACCTTATTCTCCTAGCCGTGTTTCATATAAAGTCCCAACCAACCCCCCTCTTTTAACATGGGGACAAGGTGTTTTCGGGGGACATGTTTAGGGCATGTGGCCTTGTATGGTTCAGGAGGGGGGGCGTGCTCTCATCCCCCCCTTTTCCTGTGGCCTGCCAGGTTGCATGCTCGGATAAGGGTCTAATATGGATTCAGAGACTTCAGAGGCTCTAAAGAAGAAGGGACACCTTCGAAACGTGCCAGCCAAGCCAGCAGCGGTTCGTACGTCCTCTCTCTATGACCTGGAAAATGCTATCAGTGCATAGACTGCTATAAGATTGCTATAAGCACGACTTTCTCTCTACCTTTGTGAGTAGTTTTTAATTACGGTATGTATTCTAAATAAATGTACCGAAAGGATAATGCACTAGGCCGGTGCGCCCTCTTTCTTTCTTTTGTTTTTCCATGATCTGCAATTTAGTGATGTCTGGGCTAGATGATGCTGGTTGTCCAACAGTCAGGAAATGAGGTGGGGTCTATCTTAGAAGCTCACATTGTTCAGTAAAATTATAATAAGCAATTTCAGTACTGGACTGGAACATGTACAACTGTACAGGAGTAAAGGTAAGGCTGAAGTTAAGCTTTAAAGCTTTGGACAACTACCTGGTTAAGCACCAGGAAAAGTCTCAGGTCTTCTGCCCCAGAAGAGGAGGATCTGGGCTGCTCTGTGCAAAACCCTTGCACAGAGCAGGTAAGTATAACATTTTTGATGTTTTTATGGAAAAAATCTTTACAGCTCCTTTAAGTTGTGATCCCTGAATCTTGATATCCCTGGAAAAAAACTATTATGACCACCTTAAATTGGCCAGAAAAAGCTAAAATCAAGAAGAAAAAAAACAGAGCAAAAACAAAAGGACTGTTTTTTTAGTTTACTTTCTTTAGTTGCAATTCATTTGTTAATCATTTACTAGTAAATGTTAGAATGTTTAGACTCAGAAAGTATTGGGACAATTAAAATTATTATTACCATCAATATTACTGAAATTTTTCTGCATTTGTGCATTATTTTAGTTAACATAATTTTACTTAAAGGGTAACTCCATATAAAAATATAACAAATAAAAAAATAATACCATATGTAAAATTTCTACACAAACCATATTGTAACCTAATGTTATTAAAAATGACCCTTCCTATTCTATCTTCAGCGCTGTAAGTTTCTGTAAAATGCAATACACTGTGGCAACCTGGAGGCTTTCTGTACACAGTTTATGTGCAGAACTTCACCAGAAATATAATTTCCTGCTGGTGTGTTTGGCCCACTGATTTACCCAGAAGTCTGCACTAAGATACAAGTCACACTTCCAAGGATATAGTAGAACACACAGCTTTTTCTTAAAGATAAGATCACCTTTATGGAAAAAAAGTAATATATGCACATATTTTTGCAGAAAAAAATGTGTATTTATTATTTTTTTCCAGCAAGAGTCTGGAAAGCATTGCTCCCATGATCATGGGTGCAATGTGAACTCCTGTAGACATGTCCCCTGGCTTTCAGCTTGTACCTCTATTTGGGGTTTCTGTTTGAAAGTCCAGGCCTGGGGCCCAATATGTGTCAGTGGATAGACGCAATTTACTCACGTTCCTTAGCAGCGAGGGCCAATGAAGCCGTTTCTTCAACATTCACTTTAAGTAATTGCACCAGACAGGGCTGTCCCCTCTCCCCCCTGATCTTTGTTTTAGTTCTCGAACCACTGCTTTGCCATATCAGAGGCAGAGCTAACCCAGACATCAAGGGCATTCTTTAAGGTAGTGCCCACCACAAAGTAACAGCGTACACAGATGGTTTGTTATTCTTTGTGGCCAACCCTGAGCTTACTATCCCCAATCTACTGAAGACCCTTAAGACTTACGCAGACCTTTTCATAAGATTTATGTCCACAAATCTGAGGACTCAAACATCACGATATCTATTGCTAAGCTCAGACTCATACAACAAAACTTCCTATTCACATGGGCTTTCCACAAGGTTAAAGTAACACTAAGCTAGCTTTGTTTTTGTTTTGTTTTCTAAAATAACAAGCATGTCATACGTACAGGCTCTGTGCAGTGGTTTTGCACACAGCAGCCCTGATCCTCTTCTTTTCGGGTCCCACGTCGGCATTCCTGGCTCCTCCCCGTTTAGCAGTGCCCCCCGAGAAAGCTGCTTGTCCTGGAGGCACTGCTGCGTGCTTGCTCCTGAGCCGCTGCTCTATGCTTCCATAAAACACATAAAGTCGCGGCTCCACCCCGAACCCCACACTGTCCTCATTGGCTCACTGGATGTGGTTGAAAGCAGTGGGAGTCAATGTCTCAGCGAATGAGGAGGAAGTGTCCCCATCCAGCCAGCACTATCGAGAACATCGCTGGATCGGTGGGGGCTCAGGTAAGGATGGGAGGGGGCAGGGGGGCGCTGCACACAGAAGGTTTTTTACCATCATGAACAGAATGCATGAAGGTAAAAACCTTCAGCCTTTAGAATCACTTTAAGTAACTGGGCATTTTTCTCAGCCCGGTCATAGCAGACATTTTTAAGGAAAACGTCCTTTCGTGGCTGATGAAATTCAGTGAGGATCCTAAAAGGTGGCACCTGCAAACTCACACTTGGTTCGGACAGAACAGTATCCTGAAGATAACGGTTCCTCCGCAGTTGTTATACCTATTGCAGACACTCCCAGTTGCCATACTCTGGTCGTTTTTACATACAGTGAAGTCTGAATTTATGAATTTCCTCTGGGGGCACCAAACAAAACAGATTTCCTATCGCCTACTTGCTCTCTCTAAGGTAAGTGAGGGTCCAGGTTTTCAAGGTCCACCCAAATTTTACTACGCAGTACATTTGACGTGTGTCTTGGATTGGATTAAGCAACCCTTGAAGAAGGGCTAGGTAGGGTTAGAGTAAAACATTTCCCTCTTGCCATTGCAGACCTTCTGGCAACCCTCTGCTCTTCCCACTGAGACCTTGAGACCGTGAGTCACACACCTTGATAGAAACCACACTTTCAGCTCTTTGCAAGGCAGACTGCCTTTCGCATTCTCCCACCTTCACGTACACCTCCATAATGCCTGTTATAGAGGATCATGAGTTTACACCTGGTCTGACAGACAACAGGTTCATAGTCTTTCTCCAAACCAATACATTTAGGTTACGGCACTTCACTGGGGGAATATTTGGTACTTCATTGAGGACATTAGAGGCATGCCATCACCCTAAATTTGATGTTTAGTGACAAACAGAGAGGCTGAAACTTCCGTAAACTTCCAGAGTTGGGATACAAGCGCATTGCGCTTTGGTGTAGGGTACCCACCTTTTTACGCAACATTTACTCCACAGTTTCTATACTCTGCTGGTGTTGCCAGCAGGATGATGGTACTTTATGGTACTTTATTACATATACACTATACACATATACACTAAATTGTCAAAGGTATTGGGACACCTGCCTTTACACGCATATAAACTTTAATGGCATTCCAGTTTTAGTCCGTAGGGTTCAACATTGAGTTGACCCACCCTTTGCAGCTATAACAGCTTCAACTCTTCTGAGAAGGCTGTCCACAAGGTTTAGGAGTGTGTCTATGGGAATGTTTGACCATTCTTCCAAAAGCACATTTGTGAGGTCAGGCACTGATGTTTGATGAGAAGGCCTAGCTCTAATTCATCCCAAAGATTTTCTATCGGGTTGAGGTCAGGACTCTGTACAGACCAGTCAAGTTTCTTCACCCCAAACTCGCTCATCCATGTCTTTATGGACCTTGCTTTGTGCACTGGTCCAACACATTTGGTGGAGGGGGGATTATGGTGTGGGGTTGTTTTTCAGGGCTTGGGCTTGGTCCCTTAGTTCCAGTGAAGGTAACTCTTAAGTCATCTGCATGCCAAGACATATTGGACCATTTTGACAATTTCATGGGAACAGTTTGGGGATGGCCCCTTCCTGTTCCAACATGACTGCACCCCAGTGCAGAAAGCAAGGTCCATAAAGACATGGATAAGTTTTGGGTGGAGGAAATTTACTGGCCGGCAACTGACCTTAACCCAATAGAACACCTTTGGAATGAATTAGAGCAGAGACTGTGAACCCGGCCTTCTCGTCCAATATCAGTGCCTGACCTCACAAATGAGCTTCTGGAAGAATGGTCAAATATTCTTATAGACACACTCCTAAACCTTGTAGACAGCCTTCTCAGAAGAGTTGAAGCTGTTATAGCTCCAAAGGGTGGGCAAACTCAATATTGAACCCAACGGACTAAGACTGGGATGCGATTAAAGTTCATGTGCATGTAAAGGCAGGCATCCCAATACTTTTGACAATGTAGTGTATTTTGGATGTGTCCTCACATCAGCCTCTTTTGAAACTTGACCTGGGACATCTCCCTAGCTGAGAAGCCAGATACGTGACTATTAAATTTGACTCCGCTCCCCAGGCACAGATATAAGAGGTCCCTATTGATCCACCTGCCTAATGCAGCCAAAATCTTTATTCTACAGAAATGGAAAAGCCAGAACCCCCCAACGATGGTCCATTGGATAGCTGTGGTCAACAACATCAATGAAATGGAGCAACTAACAGCAGCCCTGAAGTACAAGGAAGTGAAGAAAAGTGATTTCTTCTATTCTGAGTATACAACTCTGGTTATATGCATAGACCTTGGTATGAGTGTTCAGGCCTGGGGATTTTAGCTGAATATAGCTGGCTCTTGCTTCCCTTCACCATTACTGGTTCTTTATGCCCAAAGGAGGAGTCTGGACACCCAGGTGCCCTGGGGATACTTGCTACTCCTGACCCTATTGAGAGTTGCAAAGCATCTTTATAGCTGGGCTTTGTGCACGTTGTTTGTGGTGGACGGTATTTGTAGTTTGCTCATTCACGGGAAACTGTGAATGAATAATGTGGCTTTTTCAAAAAGTGACAGCGAGTATGGGGAGAAGAACCCCCTACTAGCTATCACAGGGGATTAGAGGGAGAAGTAGCAGAAGCTGGAACATGTTCCATTCTAAATATGGGTACCCATAAATGTACCATGTTCCAAAAGTGAACTTATCCTTTAAGAACAGAAATAGTTAGGGCTCTGCTACAAAGTTTGGTAAAATCCTTGCAATTTATATTGATCACCTTAAAGGCTTTTTTTTCCCAACAAAAGTGGAGTTATTCTTTAAAGTTCTGTTCAGCCTGTGCTTGTATCAAGCCATTTAGACTAAAGAAGGCTTACCAGAGTTCAGATAGGAACCCAGGTGTGAATAGGTAAGTGCACAATTTTTAGTTAAGGTGTTACGACAGCCAATAGTCTTTTTTCCTGCCTTCCTGTCCCTAAGACTACATAGGAAATAAGGGGAATGAGATTGCAGAAAAACTAAAATTAGACAGAGGTTCTAACATCATACTTCTGCGTCCAGTAGGGATGAGCTTCGTGTTTGAGTCGAACCCATGTTCGACTCGAACATCGGCTGTTCGATCGTTCGCCGAATTGCGAACGATATGGGCCATTCGTGCCAAATTCGTGTGGCGCGTCACGGCCCATAATTCACTGCGGCATCGCAGTGCATTGCTGGCTGATGATTGGCCAAGCATGCACTATGACCCGCATGCTTGCTTGCAAACACAGTGCCATTGGTAGAGAGAGCTGTAAATGGCCAAAGCCAGGGTGGCTTTGGCCAATTATGGCTCAGGGGGTTTAGAACATGCCCCACACTATATAAGGCCACCTGCACGGCGGCCTTGTGTAGTGTGTTCCGGCGTGCTTAGATAGAGAGAGAGAGACAGTGTCATTTCATTTGAGTTAGCTAGATTAGGCAGGACAGTCAGTGAGTTAGCTGCACTTATAGTGTACTGTGTATATATATGCATCCCAGGTGTTGCATATATATATATATATATATATATATATATATATATATATATATATACACTGTATTCAGTTTAGCTAGATCCATTCCTGTTATCTTCCTACTGACAGGCAGGCTTGTCTTGTTACAGTATTTACAGCTACCTGAAGAAAATTGCTGGTGTTCTTTTGATCCTATTAGTACCACAGTCAGGCAGCTAGACTATTTACAGTTAGTGTAGTGCGTCCTCCTCACAGTGTTCAGTTAAAGCTACAAGTTAGTTTAGTGTGACCTCTGCACAGTGTTCAGCTAAAACTACAAGTTAGTGTAGTGAGACCTCTGCACAGCCAAAGATACAAGTTAGTGTAGTACGTCCTCCTCACAGTGTTCAGCTAAAACTACAAGTTAGTGTAGTGAGACCTCTGCACAGTGTTCAGCTAAAGCTACAAGTTAGTGTAGTGCGTCCTGCTCACAGTGTTCAGCTAAAACTACAAGTTAGTGTAGTGAGACCTCTGCACAGTGTTCAGCTAAAGCTACAAGTTAGGGTAGTGCGTCCTCCTTACAGTGTTCAGCTAAAGCTACAAGTTAGTTTAGTGTGACCTCTGCACAGTGTTCAGCTAAAGCTACAAGTTAGTGTAGTGCGTCCTCCTCACAGTGTTCAGCTAAAACTACAAGTTAGTGTAGTGAGACCTCTGCACAGTGTTCAGCTAAAGCTACAAGTTAGTGTAGTGCGTCCTCCTCACAGTGTTCAGCTAAAACTACAAGTTAGTGTAGTGAGACCTCTGCACAGTGTTCAGCTAAAGCTACAAGTTAGTGTAGTGCGTCCTCCTCACAATGATCAGCTAAAACTACAAGTTAGTGTAGTGAGACCTCTGCACAGTGTTCAGCTAAAGCTACAAGTTAGTGTAGTGCGTCCTCCTCACAGTGTTCAGCTAAAACTACAAGTTAGTGTAGTGTGACCTCTGCACAGTGTTCAGCTAAAGCTACAAGTTAGTGTAGTGCGTCCTGCTCACAGTGTTCAGCTAAAAATACAAGTTAGTGTAGTGAGACCTCTGCACAGTGTTCAGCTAAAGCTACAAGTTAGTGTAGTGCGTCCTCCTCACAGTGTTCAGCTAAAACTACAAGTTAGTGTAGTGAGACCTCTGCACAGTATTCAGCTAAAGCTACAAGTTAGTGTAGTGCGTCATGCTCACAGTGTTCAGCTAAAACTACAAGTTAGTGTAGTGAGACCTCTGCACAGTGTTCAGCTAAAGCTACAAGTTAGTGTAGTGCGTCCTCCTCACAGTGTTCAGCTAAAACTACAAGTTAGTGTAGTGCAACCTCTGCACAGTGTTCAGCTAAAACTACAAGTTAGTGTAGTGCATCCTGCTCACAGTGTTCAGCTAAAACTACAAGTTAGTGTAGTGAGACCTCTGCACAGTGTTCAGCTAAAGCTACAAGATAGTGTAGTGCGTCCTGCTCACAGTGTTCAGCTAAAACTACAAGTTAGTGTAGTGCGACCTCTGCACAGTGTTCAGCTAAAACTACAAGTTAGTGTAGTGAGACCTCTGCACAGTGTTCAGCTAAAGCTACAAGTTAGTGTAGTGCGTCCTCCTCACAGTGTTCAGCTAAAACTACAAGTTAGTGTAGTGCGACCTCTGCACAGTGTTCACCTAAAGCTATCTGTAGAAGGTTGGTGGTGTTTTCCTGATCCTATCACTACCGCAGGCAGCTAAATAAGCTACAAGTTATTTTTTGGCGAGCTCTGCACAGTGTTCACATAAAGCTACCTGTAGAAGGTTGGTGGTGTTTTCCTGATCCTATCACTACCGCAGGAAGCTAAATAAGCTACAAGTTAGTGTAGTGCGAGCTCTGCACAGTGTTTACCTAAAGCTACCTGTAGAAGATTGGTGGTGTTTTCCTGATCCCATCACTACCGCAGGCAGCTAAATAAGCTACAAGTTATTTTTTGGCGAGCTCTGCACAGTGTTCACCTAAAGCTACCTGTAGAAGGTTGGTGGTGTTTTCCTGACCCTATCACTACTGCAGGCAGCTAAATAAGCTACAAGTTAGTGTAGTGCGAGCTCTGCACAGTGTTCACCTAAGGCTACCTGTAGAGGGTTGGTGGTGTTCTCATACTACAGGCAGGCAGTTGATTTTGCTAGCTGAAGTATCAGTATATATATATATATATATATATATATATATATATATATATCCCAGCTTAGTGCAGCTACAGGCCATTAGTATGTCTGGAAGGCCAACAAGGAGAGGCAGACAGTCACAAGCCAATAAAAGAGGGCAAGCAGGCTCTGTGTCTAGAGGCAATAGTGCTGGTCGTGGAGACGGTGCATACTCATCAGCACGTGGCCGTGGGACACGCTTGGCCTTTTTTTCGGCAGCTGGCCGTGTTGAGCCGCAACATGCGGAAGACTTGGTCGAGTGGATGACCAAGCCGTCCTCATCCTCCTCATCCTCTATCACCCATGCCCAGGGTACTTTGTCTGGCAAAGCAGCGGCCTCTTCCCTCGGCTCAATGTCATCAGTGACTCCTTCCCTAGCCCCACCATGACCTCCTGAGGAGTCCCTCGAATTGTTTGACCACAGTGTTGGGTACATGCTCCAGGAGGATGCCCAGCGTTTGGAAGGCTCTGATGATGATACTGAGCTAGATGAAGGCAGTAACGTGAGCACGGGCAGAGGGCGTGCCCAAGAAGGACAGCAATCTGGCATTCATGCTCCCCCTGCTGCAGCATACTGCCAGGTTTGCTCTAGTGATGAGGAGGGAGGGGATGATGAGGTCACTGACTCAACGTGGGTGCCTGATAGGAGAGAGGAGGAGGAGGATTGTGTCAGTATGGAGGTGGAGCCTGGCACTCAGCATCAGCAGCAGTCTTTAAGGGATCAGTCCCAAGAAACACATGGACTTGTACGTGGCTGGGAGGAGGTGGCTGCAGACCATGTCGTCCTTAGTGACCCAGAGGACTTCAGACCGAATGCCTCAGCAAACCTACGCTGCATAGCCTCCCTGATCCTGCAAAGCCTGCGTAAGGATCCTCGTATTTGTGGTATCAAGGAGAAGGACCAATACTGGCCGGCAACCCTCCTTGATCCACGTTACAAGGGTAAGGTTGCGGACCTTATCTTGCCATCGCAGAGGGAGAAAAGGATGAAATATCTTCAGGAGGCCTTGCAGAAAGGTCTGTGCAACGCGTTCCCAGAGACTGGGAGGTTACAAACTCCTGTTTCTGGACAACGTGTTGCTGAGGCTTCGGTCAGTCAAAGAAGAAGCGGTGAAGAAGGTGGCCGTCTGACCGATGCGTTCAGACAATTTTTTGGTCCGCAGCCCCAAGGTATGATCGTTTCCAGCAACCATCGCCAGCGTCTGTTTTACATGGTGCAGGAATACCTAGGGGCAAGATCTGACTTGGACACCTTTCCCACCGAAAATCCTCTGAGTTACTGGGTCTTGAGGATGGATCACTGGACAGAGCTTGCACAGTATGCAATTGAGCTACTGGCCTGTCCTGCATCCAGCGTTCTTTCGGAACGCACATTCAGTGCTGCTGGAGGCTTTGTAACTGATCACAGGGTGCGTCTGTCCACCGACTCGGTCGATCGACTGAACTTCATAAAAATGAACCAGTCTTGGATCACCACCAGCTACCAAGCACCTGATGCTGATGTAACCGAATAACTTTTTTTGAAATCTCAGATCCCTTCAAAGACTGCCTATGCTGATGCTGAGTGACTATCCCTGAGTAATTATCCTCTTCCTCCTCAATGATCACTATGATAGCTTGTAAGAACATTTTTGGTTCTGGGCGCCACCACCAGTGCCTAAGACCCAATTTTTCAGCCCCTGTTTAACAGGGGCGTGTAATTACAATTTTTGATGCAATACTTTGTAGCAGGGCTCGTTCCTGCGTTCCAACTTGAGTATCTGTGAGGGGTTGCAGTGTTGTGGCACCAGCACCAGTGCCTAAGGCCCAATTTTTCAGCCCCTGTTCAACAGGGGCATGTAATTACAATTCTTGATCTAATATTTCACAGCAGGGCCCATTTCTGCGCCCACCAAGAGCGAGTGAGGACTTGCAGTGTTGTGGCACTAGCACCACCACCAAAGGCCCAATTTTTCTGCCCCTGTTCAACAGGGGCATGTAATTACAATTCTTGATCTAATATTTCACAGCAGGGCCCTGTGAGGGCTTACAGTGTTGTGGCCACAACAACACCTAAGGCCCAAATTTCTGCTGAGTATATAGGGCAGGCCCCTACTTTCAAACATCAAACTTACAAACGACTCCTACTTGCAAACAGAAGGAGACAACAGGAAGTGGGATGAAATCTACCCCTAGGAAGGGAAATTCTCTTCTGTAAGAGTTAATATGAGAAAAACGTTTCTCCTTTACACTGATGCTTTATCACCAATCCTTGTTTCACAAAAAAACCCAAATTTTCAAAAAACATTTGTCATTGGGATAAAAAATGAGGTGAAATCTTCTGAAGAGGAGCACAGACGGCAAAACAAATGTCACAGGGGTGATAACCCTTCCCTATGTTTTCCAAAAAGCTTAAAATAGATTTTTTGGCTGGAGCTAAACACGTTAAAAATGTACCAGTTCAAAATAACAAACAGATTCTACTTAACAACAAACCTACAGTCCCTGTCTTGTTTGCACTGCCTGTATACTGCTGTTCAGAGTATATAGGGCCTGGTGGCCCCACGCCTTTCCTTTTTTAATTTAGGTGCGGGGTTCCCCTTAATATCCATACAAACCCAAAGGGCCTGGTAATGGACTGGGGGGTACCCATGCTGTTTGTCTCACTGATTTTCATACATATTGCCAGGACCCGACATTACAATAAAGCCGCAAGCAGTTTTAAATTACTTTTTTCCTTTAAAAATGACATTTTGTGCAGGGACTGTTCTAAGCACAGGAAACACGCGCCACTTTACAGGCATACTATAGACACCCCCCAGGTACGATATTTAAAGGAATATTTAACTTTTTTTTTTTTTACTTTAAGCATCATTAAAATCACTGCTCCCGAAAAAACGGTCATTTTTAAAAGTTTTTTTTTTGCATTGATACATGTCCCCTGGGGCAGGACCCGGGTCCCCAAACCCTTTTTAGGACAATACCATGCAAATTAGCCTTTAAAATGAGCACTTTTGATTTCAAACGTTCGAGTCCCATAGACGTCAATGGGGTTCTAACGTTAGTGCGAATTATCGGCCCGTTCGCAGGTTCTGGTGCGAACCGAACCGGGGGGTGTTCGACTCATCCCTAGCGTCCAGTATTATAAAAATACATTTTGGGTATGGCTTGGCTTATTTATTACAGGTTCTTATATAGTGCCATCATTTTCCACAGCGCTTTACACATACCTTGCACATTCACATCAGTCCCTGCCCTCAAGGAGCTTACAATCTAAGGTCTCACACACTCTAAGGTTACACACACTCATGCACATACTAGGGCCAATTTAGACAGGAGCTAATTAACCACTTGCCGACCTCCGCATGTACATATACGTCGACAGAATGGCATGGACAGGCAAATGGGCATACCGGTATGTCCTTTTAAATTTGCCACCATGTGGTTGCGTGCGATTCTGCCACAAGCTCCGTGAGTGTGATTGCCGGTCCCGTGGACTCGATGTCCGCGGGGATGCCCGCGATCATCTCAATGGAGAGGAAGAACGGGGAAATGCCAATGTAAACAAGCATTTCCCCATTCTGCCTAGTGACAGGACACTGATCACCGCTCCCTGTAATCTGGAGCGGTGATCAGTGTCATGTCACACATAGCCCATCCCCCCCACAGTTAGAGCACATCCCTAGGACACACTTAACCCCTACAGTCCCCCCTTCTAGTTAACCCCTTCACTGCCAGTCACATTTACACAGTAATCAATGCATTTTTAATCACACTGATCGCTGTATAAATGTGAATGGTCCCAAAATAGCGCCAAAAGTGTCCGATCTGTCCGCCATAATGTCCAAGTCATGATAAAAATCGCTGATCGCCGCCATTACTAGTAAAAAAAAGATTATTAAAAAAATTCCATAAAACTATCACCTATTTTGTAGACGCTATAACTTTTGCGCAAACCAATCATTAAACGCTTATTGCGTTTTTTTTACCAAAAATATGTAGAAGAATACGTATCGGCATAAACTGAGGAAAAAAATGTTTTTTTGGGGGATATTTATTATAGCAAAAAGTAAAAAATATAGCTTTTTTTTCAAAATTGTTGCTGTTTTTTTGTTTATAGCGCAAAAAATAAAAACCGCAGAGATGATCAAATACCACCAAAAGAAAGCTCTATTTGTGGGGAGAAAGGACATCAATTTTGTTTGGGAGCCATGTCGCATGACCGCACAATTGTCAGTTAAAGCTACGCAGTGCTGAATCGCAAAAAGTGCTCTGGTCTTTAGCCAGCCAATTGGTCCGGGGCTGAAGTGGTTAACCTACCAGCATGTCTTTGTAGTTTGGGAAAAATCTCATGCAGGCACAGTGAGAATGTGCAAACTTCATGCAGGTAGTGCTGTTGTTGGGATTTGAATCAATGATGCTAGTGCTGCTAGGCAGAAGTGCTAACCACTTAGCCACCATGCTACCCACTATTCAGCAGCAAGCACCCATAAAATTAGACCCTTAAATAACCCCATACTGAGTAGGAAATCTGCTGTTTTAGAAAATGCATCAAAATGCATAAAATACCACTAAGTTGTGTTTAAAACTTGTATGCAGGTAAGACTTAGGCCCCTTTCACACTTGTACGCCTTTGGTCCGTCTTTGATGAGAGTTACACAGGCATTCCCTAAATTTCTACAAAAATCGCTGCTCAATCGCGGCAGCGAAAATTGCGGCTAAATATCACGACTTTGAAGTGTGTTAGTGTGAAAAGAGCCCTATAAAGATAATATACAGTCCATTGGTTTGTTCTCTATTTCATATGCATTTATTCATGTTTATCTCTACATCTCTACATTTATATGCAGACCATACTGTCTGGCAAAAATGACAGTTACAGGGGGTAAAACAAACTATAACACAGCTGGGTGTGCTTGAGCAGTGGAAAAAGAATTAAAAAAAAAGTTTTAAACCATGGATATTAAAGATGACCCTTACAAGTACTCTTAACAGTGCTAGGTTTTGTCTCAGGCTTATCACTGTCAGGAAACAACATTGAGATTAATTTACCAAAGGCAATTACTTTGCAATGGAAATTTCCCTTAGCTTAGTAAACGTGGTAAAAAGTCAATTTGCAAAGAACACTCAATCACTTGTAAGAAAAATGAAAAAAAAAAGGTATATGCTTGCACATTATTGGATGATGGAAGTCAGCAGAACCTCACCTCATTTACTAACCTAAAGGAAAATTCTATTGCAGCGTGAAAATAGCCTATTTACCTTAAATCAACCCTATTGATTAATATCATGTTAAGCATTACCTATATGCAGACAATTTGTATTGTTTGTGATAGTTTACAGTCAATTAAAAAAACTACTTTATAAAAGGTAATCTGCTTACAAAATAAGAGTCTGCTTCCAACTGCACTGAGCAAAATTATAACGCAACACTTTTGTGTTTGCCCCTATTTATCATGAGCTGAACTCAAAGATCTATGACTTTTTCTATGTACACAAAAGGCCTATTTCTCTCAAATAGTGTTCACAAATCTATTTAAATCTGTGTCAGTGAGCACTTCTCCTTTGCCGAGAAAATCCATCCATTTAACAGTTATGGCATATCAAGATGCTGATTAGACAGCATAATTATTGCACAGGTGTGCCTTAGTCTGACCACAATAAAAGGCCACTCTACAGTAAAGTATGCAGTTTTATCACACAGCACAATGCCACAAATGTCGCAAGTTTTGAGGGAGCATGCAATTGGCATGCTGACTGCAGGAATGTCCACCAGAGCTGTTGCCCTTCAATTGAATGTTGATTTCTCTATCATAAGCAGTCTCCAAAGGCGTTTCAGAGAATTTGGCAGTACATCCAACCGACCTCACAACCGCAGACCACATGTAACTACACTAGCCCATGACCTACCCATCCAGCATCTTCACCTCCAAGATCATCTGAGACCAGCCACCTGGACAGCTGCTGCAACAATCGGTTTACATAACCAAAGAATTTCTGCACAAACTGTCAGAAACCATCTCAGGGAAGCTCATCTACATGCTCGTCGTCCTCATCGGGGTCTCGACCTGACTGCAGTTTGTCGTCGTAAACGACTTGAGTGGCCAAATGTTCACATTCAATGGCATCTAGCACTTTGGAGAGGTGTTCTCTTCACAGATGAATCCCAGTTTTCACTGTACAGGACAGATGGCAGACAGCGTGTATGGCGTTGTATAGGTGAGTGGTTTGCTAAAGTCAACGTTGTGGATCAAGTGGCCCATGTTGGCGGTGGGGTTATGGTATGGGCAGGCGTATGCTATGGACAACAAACACAGGTGCATTTTATTGATGGCATTTTGAATGCACAAAGATACCGTGACGAGATCCTGAATCCCATTGTTGTGCCAGTCATCCATGACCATCACCTCATGTTGCAGCATGATAATGCACAGCCCCATGTTGCACTATTCCTGGAAGCTGAAAACATCCCAGTTCTTGCATGGCCAGCATACTCACCGGACATGTCACCCATCGAGCATGTTTGGGATGCTCTGGATTGGCATATACAACAGCGTGTTCCAGTTCCTGCCAATATCCAGCAACTTCTCACAGCCATTGAAGAGAAATGGACCAACATTCCACGGGCCACAATCAACAACCTGATCAACTCTATACGAAGGAGATGTGCTGCATTGCATGAGGCAAATGGTGGTCACACCAGATACTGACTGGTTTTTGGACCCCCCGACTCCCCCAATATAATAAAACTACACTTTTTAGAGTGGCCTTTTATTGTGGCCAGCCTAAGGCACACATGTGAAATAATCATGCTGTCTAATCAGCATCTTGATATGCCACACCTGTGAGGTGGATAGATTACCTCAGCAAAGGACAAGCGCTCACTAACAAAGATTTAGACAGATTTGTGAACAATATTTGCGTGAAATAGGCCTTTTGTGTACATAGAAAAAGTCAAAGATCTTTGAGCCACTGATAAGCCAGTACAACCAGCCCTGTTGTACCTGGCCCGGCCTCATTAGCTCAGGAACAGGGGACAGGGCAGCTTTACAGACAGTTGTTTGCAGAATTTTAAAAAAAGGGCTTTCTAAATTATACCCCTTCTGCTGTTCCTAGTAGCTTTGGGAGTGTGTTTCCTGGGCCCCTCTGATGATATGATGGTCGGAGCAGTGAAGGGACTTTTTTCTTAAATTCTGGCTCATGTGCACTGCGCGCCCGCTCGCATGTTGCTGGCTGCATAACTCCTTGCTGCCTGCCGCTGCGACTGCCCATTGCCTTCCATGGCAGAGGGATCTTCCTCTGCTCAGCTCCACAGCTGATTTGAGACCGAGAAGAGTGAGGTGAGTGGGCAGCTGAGAGGGTGCAGCATGCCTAATCCAGTGGCGGGTGGCAGTGCACAGCTGCAAGAAAGCAGTGGCACACACAGTGACATTGACTAATGTGGAAGGAAGGTACAGTCCACAGGCTCCCCACTGTGTGCCTATTATCATCATTATGATCTCAGCACATCAGGTGCTCTTTGGCCCTGTCACAGTGTCACAAGGGACCAATGATAGGGGACATGAACACAGAGAGGGGACCAGCAAGTCTGCAGTCATATTGTCTCCATAACAGTGACAGTGAGTAGAAAAACACCCCCTTCACACCTATGCTATGTCCCTATGTACCTTCACACCTATGTAATATGTCCCTGTTGCCCGTGATTGATACAGCAAAATTTGATCATCATTATCATCTTAAAAAATCACGCAGTACAGGTGCATTAAACCACAGCATCTGTATTGTGTGATTATCCTGATGATAATGATAATAAAAGGACAATGAAATGCATCCTTTGACCTCATTTAGGGCTCATTCACACATGGCACTGCAGATATGCATCTCCTGTGCAGCGCTGTCTTTTACCAGCAGAGAAATGTATTGCATGCATCCCCATGCCAGTTTCCCATTAGTGTCTATTGGGACACAGCCACGGTGTCCCAATATGAAATTTGGGTGTGCCTGGGTCTCTGAACGCATACCAGGCAGTGGGCGGGGACAGGGGGCGTGGTCAGTGGGGGGGGGGTTGAGGGGCCCCATCAGTTAGGCTGTAGGGGGCCCCGTGATTTCTAACAGCTGCTCTGGTTGGCTTCACAGGATATTACAAGAGAAAGAATCCACCCAGAAACAAGAAACCTGGGGCACCAGTCATGGCACCAGTTTAAACTGGAACAATGTCAATGAGTAAAAGGTAAAGGAGCTGCTTCTTCATTAAGCGATTAAATCAGTTGCTAAAAGTGCTTAAAAACTGAGGGTTTAATATCATTTTAAGTTTCACACTCTCTTGTTTCAGACTGCCATGACTACAAAACTCTGGTTTACAATTGTTTTCCTTCCATTTTAAGGTCATTTTAAATGAATTAGTTACTATTCCACTTAGTGGACCCTCATTATAATTATCATTATGTTTTTCAATTTGCCTTTCTATTGTAACTGTTTCTTTTCCTGTTTTATTCCTTCCAAGGTTTCAAAATAGCTTTGTACCTTATAGAAAAAAGCACTATACAAATTGTAAAATATGAATGTATGAGTTTGCAAAAGTATTGACCTCACCAGTGAAGATCCATTAGTCTGGTTACTTAAAAGAATCTTCATTAAAACTCATTTGAGTTTTCAAAAGGACTGAATTTATAGTACTACAGCCCAAATTATAGGGAGATTTGGTGTTTCCAGTTATCAGCTGCACAGGGAATAGGTCTACTTAAAATGTAAAAGTGCTATGAAAAATATCCTGATAATCTCAACTGTAGTTTCAGCACAAAAAATATATAAATTAATTCCATCAAAAAACCTTTTATCAGAAGTATGATTTGTTCTCTAATAAATCCAAGAAGACGTAAAAAAGCATTTTATCCATGTAGCTGGATTGACAAGAAGGGTAAAATTTGCAATGATTGAACAGTAAAGCAAAAACAAAATTGTATCGAGCAGCACAAACTGAAAACACTAATTCATTATAAATATTCAAAGCAAATTCACCCATCCATCCTTGTCTCCATGCTTTATTTTGTTGAAAAGTCACTTTGAAAACACCCCCCTAGCATTTCTAGCCATGGCAATCTTGATTATAGGCAGATGATTCATGTAGCATTTGCTTCCTAAAAACCACATGCCCTTGGCTCAGGCATGCAGGCAAAAGGGTGTGCTTAGCTGAGAAATCCCCTCCACTCCTTCTCTTTTCCTTCAGATGAAAGAAAAAAATGCCCATGAAGACTCCTGAGATGTATGACATCATTTTGGCCTAGGCCAGAAACCAGGAAGCAACCGAAGAAACAAAAACGAAAAAAAATTTAGAACAAGTAAATATAAAATTTCTTCCTATCTATTTACTAAAAAATAGTTCATGGTGATTGAGAGAGTTTAGTTCAATTTTAACAATGTATTGCTGTATGGATGCAGTCTAGAAGCTTGGACTAGGGGAGGTTCCATTATATTCCATGAATAACATTTCATTTAATGGGCTGCATGTTGCAGTTTTAATTTTAATTAGGACAAAATTTTGATATTAATAGACATTCTAAATTATACATGTTGTGATGTTCAGTAATATGCATAGCCAAATTTGTGACCTAGTAAAATTTCAATTCTCTATATTTTTTTCTTCCCACATATTTTTCATCAGAAAAAAATAAAATAATGAAACGTGAAGTAGTCTAAAAGGCTCATTCACATGGTCAGCTATACCGTCACCTCTCTTAATATCAATTCGAGATGGATCCCTTTTCAGAGGGTAGTTGACAGGTACAGTATGTCACCTCCTCACTACCTGTTTAAACAAATGTTAACCCATTGCTTTGCTAGCTGTTGCAGCATAACCTCATTCACTTAAATGAATCAGGCTCTATGCAGTCCTGTTTACAAAAAAGTGACAAGCCATTACATTTTTTGTTGAAGCAAACCATAGTGGCAACAACATGTGTACAGCCTTGAGCTTCATGTCTTAACTTAGATGGGTGGACGGAAGTATTAAAATCATGGCTCAACCTCCTGCTTTTATTGCCTACCACCGCCCTTCCTTCCTGGCTGCCCATGTTAACAAACCCTAACAGGTTGCCTAAAATAACATGATGTTGCTGTCCTATACCTTTGGTAGGATGTAATCTCTACACAAATTGAGCATTAATAAAAATGCACATGTATAAGTAAACAAGTATATATATTTAAAAAAAAATTTTTATGTTATGTTTGTATGGAATGTAATCATACTCCTACCACATACCAAATCAAGTCCAAACAATCTTTGAGAGCTCTTTGTTTGGGGCACATTTTAACAAAGAAATTCTCTATGTTTAAAACTGGACACATTTTAAATTGTTGTTCTTATACAAAACTTTTGATTTTTTTTAGTAAACCCCACAATTCCAGAACTGAAATCAGGTTCAGCTTTGTAGTAGTAATTTTGGATATACCAAAAATGGCCTCCAAACCACATTATTTGCTATTAGAGATAATAGTAGTAAATGGTAGCAATAGCAGAATATACTGTACTTTTTCTGGGCCAGTCACTTTCTGTTCTGGAGATAACCTTTAACTCACTAGGAGGAAGTAAGAGGAAATCAGGGATACATATACCAATCAGCTTGCCCCCACCTTCAACCTCCTGGGACATGTAACGCATTTCAAGAGGCTACAGGAACAGTACCACGGTGCTTCTGTGCCTCGTGAAGCCAGCTGTAAAACTTTTGGAAGTTACAGTCAGCTCCCATATCCAAGAAGGTGGCATCAGAAAGCCAGAGTCTAGTGAAGAATTGACTCTGAAGAAGACATCACTAGACATCACGGACTGGTAAGTGTATATTTCTTAAACATTAGTGCCCACAGTATTTGTAGTGGCTGACTTTTAATTTTGTACACTCTTTTTTAAATTAGAGTAAGGTTCCTCTTTGACATGAAAAGAATAATTTTACTTCTGTAAGCATTGCTGTTAGAGGGATTCCCTCGTCCTTCCTGTCCCAGTGGCAACTAGGTTACTAGACAGGAAATTAAAGATTCTGTCCAACCAAGCCTCTGATGGCAGTAAAACTTGAAAGGACTTCCAGTCCTTCCCAACCATATCCAAAACTAAAAAAAAGTTTGTGCTATAGATACATTGGACTTTTGCCTCAGTTGCAGAGATTCCCTTTACTTCCCAACCTAGATACATAACAGGAAGTGAGGAGGAATGTCCCAAATAAGAGAAAATGCCACCTTTGTTAGATGGACAGGTGTCTCCTTTTGGGTTTCCCTCATTTTCTTTTTGGAGACCAGGGGCGTAACTACCACCATATCGACCCATGCAGGCGCTATGGGGCCCGCAGCCGAGTAAGGCCAAGTGAGGATGAGAGCACCGCCGGCACAGTCTCCCAGCCAGGGGAAGAGAGAGGAGAGAAAGAGGCGAGCTGTCCGTAGCAGCAGAGAGCTGAATTGCCCGATGTAATAGCTTTCATTAGAACTTCCAGTGTTCCCGGGGCTCACGTCACATAGCTCCACCTTTTGGCCCGGCGCCTTTGATGGACAGAACGCCGATCCAATGCGGGACATGTGACGTCATCAAAGGCGTCGGGCCAAGAGGTGGGGCTATGTGACGATGAGCCCCGGGAAGATGGGAAATTCAAATGAAAGCTATTACAGTGGGCAATCCCGCTCTCTGCTGATCCGGGTGGCTTGCCTCTTCCTCTGCATAGGTGAGGCTGTATGGGGCACAGGCAGACCAGGCTGTATGGGGCACATGTCACGCTGCATTGGGCACAGGTCACGTTGCATGGGGCACAGGTCATGTTGCATGGGGCACAGTTCACGCTGCATGGGGCACAGGTCATGCTGCATGGGGCACAGGTCTCGCTGTATGGGGCACAGGTCCCGCTGTATGGGGCACAGGTCACGTTGTATGGGGCACAGGTCACACTGTATTGGGTACAGGTACCGCTGCATGGGGCACAGGTCATGCTGCATGGGGCACAGGTCATGCTGCATGGGGCACAGGTCACGCTGCATGGGGCACAGATCACGCTGCATGGGGCACAGGTCATGCTGTATTGGGCACAGGTCACGGTGCATGGGGCACAGGTCATGCTGCATGGGGCACAGGTCACACTGCATGGGGCACAGGTCACGCTGTATGTGGCACAGCTCACGCTGCATTGACACTAGGGCAGCTGTGGGGGGGGCTGTTTGCAGGGGGCCCCATACAACATTTTGCTATGGGGCACTGCTATTTCTAGTTACGCCCCTGTTGGAGACCATTGCCACCAGCAACAAGTTTCATAGTTGGTAAGGTTGAACAAAGCCACTAGTCCATCCAGTTCAACCTGTGTAGGTGTGTGTGTTCATGTCAATAATCATTTCCCATATCACTGTACATTGTGTTCGCTAAGATGCATGTCCAAGAGTTTAAAACCATCAATACTTCCTGCTGACACCACCGATTGTGGAAGAGAGTTCTACATCCTTATCGCCCTGACAGTGCAAAAACACCTACATAGCTTAAAGTGATTGTAAGGGTTCTTTATTTATTTTTTAAAATATATCATATATAAACATATCACTACTATCATCACTTACCTCCACTGTGCAATTCGTTTTACACAGAGTGGCCCCGATCCTCGACTTCTGGGGTCCCCCGGCGGCGCTGGTAGCTCCTCCCCTCATCATATAACCCCCTAGGAGAAGCGCTCTCCGGGTCGGTTACCTTGTGGGCGCGCTCCCGAGTCCAGCATTTGCGTCCGTAGACGCAGAGTGCCGGACTCGGCCCCATCCCCAGTGCTCGCATCATTGGATTTGATTGACAGCAGCGGGAGCCAATGGCTGCTATCAATGTATCCAATCAAGAGTCGAGACAACGGGCAGAGAGGAAGAGCGCGTCTCCAGTGGGTGAATCACAGGACTCAGGTGAGTAAATGGGGGGGCTGGTCAGTGACAGAAGTTTTTTCACCTTAATGCATAGGATGCATTAAGGTGAAAAAACATGAGGGTTTACAACCCCTTTAAGGTAAAACTGCTTCTCCTCCAACTTCATTGTGTGGCCTCATGTCTTCTTACACTCCCTGAGATTGAATAGTTTCCTACTACTTATCATGTCTCCTCTCAAGCAAATAAGTTTAGTGCTTGTAGTCGTTCCTGAGATTTGAGGTCCTCCAGTCCCCTTATTAATTTTGTTGCTTTTCTCTGGACTCTCTCCAGGTCTAGCACCATCCTTCCTGAGGATTGGTGACCAGAAATGGAGGGAATATTCCAGATGTGCCCGAGCCATAGTTTTAAAAAGTGGCAAAGTGTTGTTGAATCGCAGTAGTAGGGCATAGACAGCAATAAAATCCTTCCCAGCTTTAGTCCTTCCCAACTCTTTACAAAACTAAAAATAATTGTCTAGTGTTTCACATTAAAGCAGATTTTTTTTTTTCAATTTTGGACACAGTAAGTAAGGAAGATAACCCCTGTCAGGGATTTTGTTTTGCCATCTATGTTCCATTAGGGAGAATTCACAATTTGGACTTTTCTTTCATTTTTTTGGTGATAATAGTAAACATGAAAAAATGAGAGTAAATCTCCCTAATGGGGGCACAGACAGCAATAGTAACCTGACAGGTGCTCTTATCAATCTCCACTCTAAAACTAAAAAAAAATGAAAAAAAAAAGTTTTGCCTTTAGTTATACTATAACATTTTATGTCTGTAGCTAAATATCTGAACTACAGACAATATAGTAATGCCTATACATTTGTATTTTCGTTTTTTTTTACGGTTGTATTGCCATTCATTTAAGCACATACTAATGGATAACATAAAAGGATGAATCATCCAAACAACTTAATTTAATTCCCAGTTTTGCACCAGTCAGAAAAGAAGAATATAAGCTACTTACAGCACTCGTATTCACCAAATAAAAGTTCTACTTAATTTCACACTTAATATTTAGATAATACACGAGGGAACAGTGGCATACATATAGATACATAGTCTTTAATGGAACCACCATTCCCTGACTTATTGCTCTGTCACACAATATGAATTGACTTATTTATTAAAATATGTACAGAACACAGTTCCTGAGAGTCACATTATCAGGCAATATCTGACTGGAAGATTGAATGTATCTATTCTGAATGAAAGTTTAATTTTACCAGCTACCAGCTGAGCAGCCAGGAAATAATCACTCTGAATTTCTCCTTCACTTCACACTCTTGGAACAATGACAGTTCTTGCTGAAACTTTTGCCAGTGTAGAAGAAATAAATTCAGGTGTATGCTGCCTCTGTTCCTTCTTAATATACATCAAATTAGACTAAGAGCTGACATGTTAATTTAGCTATACTGATAGTCATTTTGAAATTTGGTTAAGAATAAAACAACACATTTTGGAAATCTGCTGAGTGCAGTGTCCATACACTGGCTGTACAAATCATAGTAATTATCCCCTTGGTACTGGCTGGAGTTCACTGATAAAGGCCTCAAATGACACATAATGTTGGCATCCTACTTCGCCTTTGTCTTCTTTTGAATGGAGGCTTTCAGTGAGCTCGGCGGAGCAGAAATGTGTTTTGGGATCATGAGTTCTGTCTGGCGACATGCATAAAGGTGTTCACCTTCACTGTGTATTATGTCTTCTCCTTCTATGGAGATCTTAAGTTTTAAAATGCAATTTAACTTTATTTTATTTTTCATTAACTAGCAACTGTCTAAACCTCAATAGAAAAAGTTTCATATGCCATCAAGCTGGTTAACTTCCATTGAAATGAAGCCTCCTCCAGAGTGAAACGAGCAGAGAAATCAAATCAGTAGATGCAATTTATTAATTTGAATGTGTGTTAGACATGTTTTTTGGACAGGAGACATGTAAAAGGTCACTTTAGCTGTTCTATTCTTAACTTTTCAAGTGTTGTAAAATGAAACATAAAAGCCACTCAAGGACAAGTGCACAAAACAGGCCTTATATCACCCTCTGGGCATTTGGGGCTACATTCAGCAAGATAACTGTAGCTAGAAGAGGATGCAAAGGATGTTGAGATCATGGGGTTGTTGGGGTCATAAAAGTCCTTTAAAATTTAGGAAACTCATTTGGTGGACCATGTAGTTCAAAAGTAGCTGTGCATATAAAGCAGACAGAATAATGTCTCCAATAGCACATTTTAGTTTTAGTTTTAATAGAATAATCAAATGACACAAGAGGTGGAACTATACAAAAGTGCTTTATCATTAAAGCACAATTGATCCCTCAGTCTAAATCAACTAAATACATTCCAGGTTAATGAATGTTCAAAGTCTTACCATCTTGTTTTATTTAGAAAGAAGCAATGGCCTATGTAGACTTCCATTGAAGCCCCTGCCAACAGCTGCAGAGTAGGGATGAGCCAAACTGCCATGGGTATGGTTCAAGAATGGTTAGGCAAATGAAAAAAGTTTGGATGCTGAACCCAAACCCCGCTCAAATCAATGAGAGCTAAACCTGTTAAATAAAAAATGCCCATTTTCTGGGCTAGTAAGCAGGGGGTGTCAAAAATTACATGTGGGATGGAGGGTGGGAACTGCCCTGAAGAACATGTACCAATGCCAAAAAAAAATAAAAAATAAATAAAATAAAAAAAAAACTCCATTGGACCAGGTGCAGTGTTTTTTGTTTTTTTAATGCATAAATAACATGTTGGGGGTGCCCTAATCTTGCTTGTGAAGAGGTGCATCTCTGTGATGTACAGAAAAAAAAAACAACAACAACACACCAAGCATCTACTATGTATTTTGGGACCTTTGGAAGGGTCCGTTTGTTCTTTATTTTTCTTTGTAAATGTCGCTTTTGCCATAGCACATCACACAGCAAGAATGAAAAAAAAATGCATAGAGTCCCCTGCAAAATACACACAGGACCTTCTGGTTTGAATTTAATGAGGGTAAGTCATGGTGGATGTTGAGGTTTGAGATTGGGGTGCTCATCAGAATCTGGATGCCCCCTGTAATAATAATAGGGCCCCAGATACTGGTCCCCTCTAAATAAATGACTAAGGGGTGCATAGTACCCTACCCATCCACAAAAAAAAAGATGAAATCTAAAAACAAAGACAACTAAATGTTTCACAAGTATTAAAAAATAAAAATCATAAGATCATGATCATGGCCATCAATGTAAATGTATCATTAATCACAAAGCCTGCAGACTCACCTTACAAAAAATAAAAAAACACAAGATGACACACCTGACCCATCCTGACACTGCTCGTGTCTGAACAACAGCTGGTGGCATGGATGAAACACCTCCAATCCCCACCCGTTTGCTCACATGGCTGAGGATTCCCAGACATGTAAGTGAATGGGTCAGGTGACTTCAGTGGTTAGTAAGGACAAAACAGGTACAAGCACGTGCTACTTCCCAGACATGTAAGTGAATGGGTCAGGTGACTTCAGTGGTTAGTAAGGACAAAAGAGGTACAAGCACGTGCTACTTCCCAGACATGTAAGTGAATGGGTCAGGTGACTTCAGTGGTTAGTAAGGACAAAACAGGTACAAGCACGTGCTACTTTCTTAGAACCATTGACAGCCAGAAGCTGCCATGTTCATCCATATTGAACGCACAAACACTGAGTCTATCTCTACTGAAGAGTTGAATCCTTACAGAAACAGTGATTGCTTTTGCAGAGGTTTGACAAGTACCCTGCTAAGTCAGAACCAGAGGTCTGAGTTAATTGGAGGCGTTTCAGACCTCTGATCTGTTTCCCTTTAGGGTGACACTCTTTGGCTACTGGCAAGCAACATGCTTTTCTATTTAGAAATACCTTTTGTACTGAACTGTACTGTAATTGTGTTGTCCCCCTTATACATTGTAAAGCGCTGCGTAAACTGCTGGCGCTATATAAATCTCGTATAATAATAATAATAATATTTTAGACTGTGGATGCTTTACAAAAAAAATGTAAAGGCTCGTACACACTATAGGAAAATCGGATGGACATTTTTGGCCTGAGGAACTTTTATACCATTTTCGTATACTGTGTACACAACTTTCGACAGCCAATTCCGACTTTTCGTATGAAAATTCCCAAGGGGACAAACTCCAAAAATGTTCTTGTATGGGAACAGAATGAACGATTTTCATTTAATGTGTACTGTTTTCATACAATTATGGTACAAAAAAATCAGAAACGAAAGACTGCGCATAAACAGAAACAATAAACAGGGTTCGTAAAAATGTCAAAGGAGAATTTTTGTACGAATTTTCATTCATCGGTTCCGATTTGCTGTAAAACAACGAGGAAAATCGGACGAGCGTTTGCTCGATTTTCTTATATGTGTACCTCACATAAGATATTGAAAATCTTTTGTTTTGAGGCACCTGGTATGTATATAGTTAATTTAAACTGAGGGTTCAATTGGGATTTATAGCCTTTCTAAGGCAGAAAGACTTCCAAATAAGGGTACACAAAGTTGTTCATATAGTCTATAGTTGACAGAATTTAGTTGGTTTATTTTATTCCTGATCATCGGTAATATACACAGAGAACTGAGATATGCCTATGTAAACAAGGCCTACAGTATCTCAGTTTTGACAGGGAGGGGAAGGGATCCTGTGTTTCTGCAAAGCAGGGACTAGAATCGATCTCTTCCCCTAGTGAAAGCAGCACACAGTGTAGACAAAAACACTGGCTAGACAGTCAGTTAATCCTTTGATCATCCTAGATTTTTATCCCCTTTTTAGTTAGTGTCATAGGTGATAGTGCATATTTTTAGCACTGATCACCTTCCCAGATAGCAATCAATTGTGCTGCAAGTTTGAAAATGACTTGCTAAGCTATTGCTAGACTTCCCAGGCTTCACAAATTTGTTGTATAATTGCAGCAAGTCCGCATTGCATGACTTCAGATCAAATTTCTTTGCAAACATTCTGCAAGTCTGCTGAAAGTCCTGGTTCAGTTATGTTATGCAATAGTCATCCCACCACAGGGGTCACTGTCAGGGGAGGGCTGGCAGCCTTAGGCCTGGGGGGCAAGTCCAGTCAAGTGGCCCATAGAACCGGTGGTGGCAAAGTGATGGATCGGGAAAACGGTCTCTAAGGTTTTTCATGATCACAAAGGTGGGGGGGCAGGGAGAGCAATGTGGCCCTCCAGGGCCTGTGGGGGACTTGTACTACCATGGCCTTCAGGAACTAAATTGCAAGCAAGTCCCTGTATGAATCCCTCAGAGCTGAGGACCTGACACCCCCTCCGCAACTAGTGACAAACTACAAGTCCCAGCATTAACCCCTGAGATCTAAGGATGTGTCCCCTTAGATCCCACGAGTTCATGCTGTGCCCTGTAGTCCTTCACTAATTGGGGGGGGTGACACATCCTCAGCTCTGAGGGGTTTAAGCTGGGACAGTGGGACCTGTAGTCCTTCACTAGTTGGGGGGGGCAGGGGTGTGTGACACATCCTGAGCTCTGAGGGGTTCATGCTGGGACCTTTAGTCCTTCACTTTTGGGGTGTCACATCCCCAAAAGTAAAGGACTACAAGTCCCAGCATGAACCCTGGCTGAGATTTAAGGATGTGATCTCCTCCTCTGCTGCCGGCTCATGCTCCCATGACACACATATGTTCTAATTCATTCACTGCTCCCAACCTCACCTCAGGCAGCTTGACCAGAGGCTCTAATAGGCTTCAAAATAGGGTGGACTCAGAGCGCAGAGCATTGCGCTCAGAGCCCACCCGGGTGTGTTAGAAAAGCAAATGAATATTTGCTTTTTTAACACTGAACCGCCTCTCTGCCAATCAGGAAGAGCGGGTCTGATACCCATCACCTGATTGGCTGAAAGGAAAGGCACTCCAATTGGATGTCTAGCAGGAGGAAAAGCATGGAGGAAGCATAGAGAACACAGGAGATGCTGCCTGTCCGACAGCTCCCCGCCGTCACTCGCTGCCTGACCCGCCACCAAGATGGGGTAAGTGCCGGTCAGACAGCGGGCGAGGTGGGGTGCTGGTTAAATGCTGACAGGGGGGTACCATTGGCTGCAATTGATGGGCACAGTGGCTGCATTTGATGGGCACAGTGAGGCTGCAATTAATGGGCATAGTGACTGCAATTGATGGGCACAGTGGCTGCATTTGATGGGGCACAGTGAGGCTGCATTTGATGGGGCACAGTGAGGCTGCATTTGATGGGCACAGTGAGGCTGCATTTGATGGGGCACATTAGCTGCATTTGATGGGCACAGTGAGGCTGCAATTAATGGGCACAATGACTGCAATTGATGGGCACAGTGGCTGAATTTGATGGGGCACAGTGAGGCTGCATTTGATGGGGCACAGTAGCTGCATTTGATGGGCACAGCGAGGCTGCATTTGATGGGGCAGAGTAGCTGCATTTGATGGGCACAGTGAGGCTGCAATTAATGGGCACAATGACTGCAATTGATTGGCACAGTGGCTGCATTTGATGGGGCACAGTGAGGCTGCATTTGATGCATAGTGAGGCTGCATTTGATGGGGCACAGTAGCTGCATTTGATGGGCACAGTGAGGCTGCATTTGATGGGCACAGTAAGGCTGCATTTAATGCCAGAGTGAGGCTGCAATTGATGGGGTTTTTTTCAGTATTTTTTAGTTTGCACCCCCCCCCCCCAAAAAAAAAAACACATTTTGAGCACCAGCCATCACTGACAGAGAGAGACATCGCTCCAAATTGTCAACACACAGAGAGACCACTACTCAAGAAAATTGCTTGATTCCTTTATCAACATAGTAAAGCCTTGTACACACCACTAGTTTTTTTTTTTTTTTGCTCAATCCAGCGAGTTGAACAAAAAAACTGACAGCTCTGGTTGGAGCCGCTGAGCATGAGCAAAAGTGACCTGAGCATTGATCACTTTTCAGAGTGGCAGTGCCTGCTGCAAGTGTGTACAAGCCTTTGGGCGCACACTGGTGTGCTGCAGTTTGGCCGCAGTGCTTATGTACAGTTTTCCTTAGCCGCAGTCCCATAGGCTTCTTTTAGGTTGTGCGTTTTTGTTGCAGTTTTTTTTATAGCGCACCAAAGATGCAGCATGCAGCCATTTTTGTGCACTTTCAGAAAATGCAGCAAAAATGTGCAAACTAACAGAAGTCTAAGGGACATGCAGGAAGACAGTGAGATCACCAACACTGCAGCAGACCAGTGTGAGCCCACTACATAGTACATAGGAGCAGGTACTGCACAGGCTGCTGAAAGAAACTTCCTTATCTGCAGAGAGAGGGGGGAGAGGAATTTGGGAGAGAGGGGGGAGAGAAGGGAGAGAGGCCGGTCACAGATCACTCACTTGAAAGTCAGCAGGCAGAAGGCTTATGCCCCGTACACACGGTTGGACTTTGTTCGGACATTCCGACAACAAAATCCTCTGATTTTTTCCGACGGATATTGGCTCAAACTTGTTTTGCCTACACACGGTCGCACAAAGTTGTCGGAATTTCCGATCGACAACGCGGTCACGTACACCACGTACGACGAGACTAGAAAAGGCCGGTTCAGAACCAAGCGCGGCACCCTTTGGGCTCCTTTTGCTAATCTCGTGTTAGTAAAAGTTTGGTGAGAGACGATTTGCGCTTTTTCAGACTCGTGGCTTTCAGATCGTTTTCTGACGTTCAGTTTGTGCTTGTGGGTTTGTATCTGCTCTTCAGTGCGTGCAAGCAAGTTCCGCGTGACTTTAGTCACTGTATTCTTGTTCGTTCGTTACTGGTTTTCAGGTCGCTCTTCACAGGCCTTGCTGTTCTTCAGTGCGTTCTGTTACTTCGTTCTGAGCAGCCGACCATTTTCTAGCCATGTTTCGTATGCGTACTCCTCGTAGAGTTAGTGCTGTGCGGGGGCTTGGTGTTGGGGTCCTGACCTTGACACAAGTCCAGTCCATGAACAGGGTGGGGAGGAGTTCATGGACCAAGAATTGGTTGCTTCAGCGTGACCAGTTCTCTCATATGCCTTTGCTCCGTGAGATCCGTGAGAATAATCCTGATGATTTCAGGAACTTTCTCCGGATGATGGACCCCGTGTTTCACCGTTTGTTGGCTTCGCTGACCCCCTATATCAGCAGGCAGGATACCTGCATGAGGCAAGCCATCACTCCGGAGCAGAGGTTGGTTGCTACCTTGCGGTATTTGGCCACAGGGAGAAGCCTGCAGGACCTCAAGTTCTCGACAGGCATCTCCCCCCAAGCTCTGGGGATCATTATCCCAGAGACCTGTTCTGCCATCATCCAGGTCCTGCAGAAGGAGTATATGAAGGTAAGATTTTTATCCTTTTATATCACATTTTATTGTATTGAATGTTTGATAATATATTGTATTTCTTTCCTCATTCCCTAATTACCATGATTGGAATATGCTGTGAATGTCCCCTTTGTCCTCATGCATGCTGGATTTTTATGTAATTATTATTTTATGTCCTTCATACATATTTGCCCTTCAATAACCTCTCCAGCATGGTGTCTCCTGCCCTATATTCACCTCATGTAGTCACTTAACAATGTATTTTTTCAGCTCCATAGTAGTGCTTTACCCCAAATACCCCCTAAAATGTTTGGAAATGTTATTTTTGATTTAAATTCAGGCAGAGGGCCAGAGGCTTTTTTTTGTGGTGTCCCCAAATTTTTTGTAACCCTCCCTCCCCCAACTGCTAAGTCAGCTGATCCCAATTCTCTATCTATCCTCAATCATCTATCTGCTGACTTTGCCAAACCCATACACACTATACCCATCTCTTTAGTGCTCAGATTTATGGATGAATTCCCCAAAGCATGTAGTGCAAGGGCCTGCCTGTATACTTTCCAATGGTACTGTTTAAAGTTCTTGTATCCTATTATGATCTTGATAGGTAATAGCAGAATGTCCAAATGTGCTCAAATGTGTACAGTGTGTATTTATATCTTTGTATTATGACACTTCTTACCTGTCCAGTGGGCTGCCAATAGTGTAACTAAGGAGGGGCTGTTCCAAGTAATACCCATTATTTAGGCATTCATCTCTAAATGAAGTGAAGAGGGTTACCTGTCCAAGAGCTTCCCCCCTATAATGTTAGAAATGGCCCATGAGGGGGGGGGAGGGGGAATATGATAGGTGTACCTTATACTTTGTTGTTGTTAAATTCCCCTTAATAAATGCTATCTGGAGGTTGACCCATAATGTTTGTGTCTAATCTGCTTGCCAAGGTTTCTGTGAAAAAATAGTAATGTTTATTTTTTTTTCCTCAACAGTTTCCTTCAATGCCACAGGAATGGCAGACTGTGGCCTCCCACTTTGCCCAGCGGTGGGACTTTCCTAACTGCGGAGGGGCAATTGATGGGAAACACATCCACATCATCCCACCACCCAACTCGGGGTCGTACTATTATAATTACAAGGGGTTTAATAGTAAAGTGATGTTGGCGGTGGTGTCGGCTAATTACGACTTCTTGTATGTGGATGTGGGAAAGAATGGCCGGATGTCCGATGGTGGAGTGATTGCCCAGACGGAGTTCTACAGGCACCTCCAGAATGGCAGCTTGGACTTGCCACCTCCAGAGGACAATGTTGAAGGTCTCCCATTTGTGTTCGTTGCTGATGAAGCGTTTGCGCTGGGGGACCACCTGATGCGGCCATTCCCGATGAGGACCCTCACCCCGAAACAGAGGGTTTTTAATTACCGGCTGGCCAGAGCCCGAAGAGTCGTGGAGAACACATTTGGAATCCTGGCCAGCCGGTTCCGATTATTTCTGACACCCATCCATATTATATATATATATATATATATATATTATATAAACTGAACCATATAATACTGGCGTGCTGTGTTCTCCATAATTTTTTAAGAAAACATTCAGCCAACTATGCTGGCTCAGTTGGGCCTGAGGCCGGAATCCCAAATACATCTACAATGACGGCGCTTGAAAGTGGCCGTCCTGGCTTGCCCTCCCTGAATGCCCGTGATGTCCGGTTAAGATACCTGGAGTTCTTTGCGGGTAGGGGGGCTATCAATATGCCAGACAATCTGTGACACCTTTTTCAAATAAAAAACAACCAAAAGAAATTCTTGGTGGACATTTACTGCTTGTGTTTGTTTTAGCTGACCCTGACAGAAATGTGTTGAGTCCAGAAAATGGCGTGATTGGGTAACCTTATAAAGAATAGTGTTGGTTGGTACTTCCTAAATGCCAAAACACATTTCACTACAAGTGCACTTGCAACTGCACTGAACCTGCACTTGTAGTGCAAAGTGTATTTGCCCTTAGGAAATAACCCCCATGTTTGCATAAAACAGCTATTACATCACCCCAAAAGTGTTGTAGTGTTGAGACAATAATCCACACATTCTTGAGTAAGGCACTTTTTTATACCTGCACAATCACATGTGCATTTACGAAAGGTTTTTAAAACAAACCAACATGTTTGTTGTATAACAATTTTTGGGGGGGCATTATCAAAAATCGAAATATCCATTTCAGATAAAACAGGCCTGTGTAAAACCAACAAGAAAGCCAAAAAACTTGAACTTACAAAGTTCACATTAGGTAAAACCTGAAGGCTATATCAGACATGAGTATTTAGGAACTGTGTTTGATATAGCGTTCAGATGGGGGGAAATCACCCCTGGAAAAGCCAAATTTGGAAGATGCACACCAATTTACGAATGTCAATATGTGCTATCTGCCATCAGGGGGGATCAAGGGACGTGTTTGGGGGAGCAAGCCCTTCCTCAACGCTACTTTATAATTGAGGAAGGGGTTGCACCCCCAAAACGCGTCCATTGATCTCCCGTGATGGCAGATAGCACATGTTGGCACACTGTGTGCATCCTCCAAATTTGGCTTTTCTAAACATTGTAAAAATTTTAGTAAGATAAAACAGGTGATTTGGTGGGGTTTAAATTCACCCCAAAACATCAATGATGTTATTATTTTTTTTAATAACATCACTGATTTGTTGCTGGATGTTTTGCAATTGGAGATTACACCCCATGATCTCCCCGATCAGGATCTGGGCACTTTCAGATGTAAAGCGTTCTGGATCACGATCACCTAAAAAGAGATAAAGAACAAAAAAACCAGGTCTCAAAAATCTGCCAACATCCATCTCTTTTACCTGAGCCTGTGGTCGCAGACACTCACCTGTTGTGGTGCCAATCTCCACCACGTCTTCTTCTTCCTCCTGCTCAGCTTCTTGTGTTGGTATTTCCCCATCTTCCAGAGGTGGGGGGTCTCTGGTCTCCTGGGATGAGGGGTGTCCTCCGAGTCTTTTCTCCCCTATGTAAAACAAAAATGGTATAATTAGCACACAGATATTTGATGGCAGAACTAGAAATAGGAAACATTGCTTGGAAGTGGGGTACAATTGTCAATTTTAGCCGAGTTCCAAGATGTATATTTTTTATTGCCCTTTGTCAAGCTGCAATACTTTACCTGTTTAGTACAAGCTTCACAGATGTAGCCCCACCTATAGTATACACTGGAGAACTTGTGTGGCCCCCTAATAAAAATGGTGTTCTTGTGTCCCACACCAGTGCTCCAGTGTCCAGATGTGAAAACAGCTGCTCAGTGTCCTCTCCTTACACACAATCTAGTTGGCATTTCATTCTAGTAACAAACCCATCTACACAAACAAATATTTGGCATCCAAGTAGGCCCCCAAAAATGTGTGAAAATGCATATGGCCTAAACAATGGTGTTCTAGAGGCCGAAAGAAAAATGTTTGATACGAACGAATAATGGGCCCATGAACATTAAAGTTGACCTTTTTAAACGTTACAATTACTAAAAGCATATGGAGCAGAACGAACGGAATAAAGACAGAAAGAATAGGAACACAGCACAACTACTTACTTTTTTGCAGCACTCTCCGGATCTTTCGGTACTGCTCTCTCAACTTCAGGTCCGACCACCGCTTCCTGAGCTGATCTTTTGATCTTCGTACCCCGAAATTCCTCTCCAGACTCCTGACCACTTTCGCCATGATCTTGGCCTTTCTGATGTTGGGGTGGGGGTAAGGCCCATATTTTCCGTCATAGTCGGACTTCTTCATGATGTCGACCATCTCCAACATCTCCCCAAACGACATATTTGTGGCCTTAAAACGTCTCCTTCTGGATCGGGACATGCCTGGATCCGGGCTTTCCTCCTCCTCCTCCTCGTTGTTAGAATTATTATCATGCACCTGTTGTAACTCCGCCATCATGCTCTTCCCCCACTGCGCCGAACGAAAAGGGGCGGGGAATACACTAGAAAGAACGTCAGGGGCGGGCGGAGTTACACGCATGCGCAGTGTGTATAAAGCATAACACGCGTGCGTATTACGTATGATCTGTGAGCGGAGGAAGGAGCATTGGACGCGCCGATCGTAAGAACGAAGGTAAGAGACAAACTTGGGCCTATACTGCTTCTAGATTGAGGCCTATATTGTAACAAGATTAGGAGAGTTTTGTCTGACATTAGGCTTTGTCTTGTGTTGTGTCTTGCAGTGAACATGGATATCTTAATGAGAGATACTGACTTCATGTCATTATTCATTGATATGCTAAGTGAGCTGCCCTGTCTGTGGGAGATTACCCACCCCCATTTCAAGAACCAAGCAAAGAGGAAGGCAGCACTGGAGCAATTGTGTGAAATTGTGAAGCAGGTGATCCCCACGGCAGACATCACTTATTTAAAGATATTAATTGGTTGCCTGAGGAGCACATATCTAAGGGAGCGCAAGAAAGTCCTGGATTCACAGAGATCCGGAGCAGCAGATGACATCTATGTCCCCAGGATGTTGTACTACGACAGACTGCACTTTCTGGCAGGCCAGACTGAATCCAGGCCATCCCTCTCCAGTCTTCCTTCCATGCTTCCTTCCCTCCCGGCTGAGGCTTCTGACGCCCAACCTGGGCCTTCCAGGCCGCATATGGAGGAGCCCAGATTGAGCCAGGTATAGCCAGGTATTTCTCTAAATATTTCTGCTTGTCCAATCAATGATGTTAACTAGATGTTAGTTGGGAGTACTAATTTAGGATTGTGATTGATGATGCAAAACATTACAACTATGTCCCTTTTTCATACACAGGGAAGTCTCAGCCAGGAGGTGGCCGGGTCGAGCCGGCTGGCTGATATCAAGGTCCCTCCACCACACCTGAAAACAGAAAGTGGCAGTAGGACGAGTGCCCTAGAGGAGGCGGCTATCAGATTCTTTTGGAGGGCTACAGAGGTCCTGGGAGCACCACACACCATGGAGGAGAACATTGCTGCATTCATAGCATATAAAATGCAGGGGATGGAGGAGGGCCAAAAAGCCATGTGTCAGGCCCTCATATCAGAGGCTCTGGAGGAAGGTATGAAGGGCCAAATTACACCTCACACACAGCTTTGGGATGGTCCTCCTCCTCCTCCTCCCTCTCCTCCAGGTCCTCCCAGTCCTCCTCCAGGTCCTCCCAGTCCTCCTCCAGGTCCCCCCAGTCCTCCTCCTCCTCCAGGTCCTATTCCTCCTCCTGCCACATCTCCAACTGCACAGCCACAGCCCGGAAGGAAGCGTGGAAGGAAGACTAGACAGTGATTGCCCTGGATCCAGTCTGGTCGGCCAAAAGATGCAGCCTCTTGTGGTACCACAGCCTGGGGACACAGATGTCATCTGCTGCTATCCGAGTCTTTGTGAATCCCGGACCAGACTGCCCTCCCTTACATATGGACTCCTCAGGCCACCAATTTTGATGTTGAAGAATTGATGTCTGCCGTGGGGGTCCCAGGCTTCACTAATTTCTGCTGTTGATCCAGTGTTGCCTTCCTCTTTGTTTGGTTCTGATCCCTTAATAAAGGATTTTTGTTTTGAATTATACTCTCCTATGTGTTTTACTTCAAAAATGACAGTTTGTTTGTGAGGATTCAGGTACATTTCAAATATACAATGTGAAATGAACAAGGGACACCAACAACAAAAAATCTCCTGGAGATTAAATAATAAAAGATATCAATGGTGTTGGGGTAACTTGACACACAAAACACACAAAAATATTCTGGAGTAAAAATAAAAATAACATTGAACAAAGATCAGCCTTGGAAAAAATCCAAACATTAAAGAAAAAAAAAGGCTTAAAATCCAAAAAAAAAACCATAAAAAATATAAAACTGTCAGATGTGACAACTAATAACAATATATTGAGGGAATCCCACTAAAAAAACACAAAGAAAAGTTTGTGAGAAGTGTGTGTGAATATGAGCAGCAAAACTACTTAATTCTTGTCACATTATAAAGAAGAAGAGAGTGCGCTGTATTAAACCATTTTGAACATTGCAGCGTGACGAAAGTGCTGTATCAATTGCGAACGCAGTGAGAGAGGGGGCTGGAGGAGGCAGAGCGGATCCACCCTCTTCCATTCGGCTGTGCTCAGTCTGAATGGAAAGGACACAGACTGTCAGTTCAGAAGCCGTGAACAGCACTGTGACAGGACAGATGTCCACTCACAGCACAAACGTTCCTGCAGCTTCTGGGCTGTTATCCAGCCCTGTCAGCCTCCCTCTGGAGTCATCCGAGCAGTAAGACTGGGCCAACTGCACATGCTCAGTTCCCAGCTGGCAGCACTTCGGCCTTTTTACTGGGAATCAGAGTTGCCTGGAGGGAAATTGCATCCCTGCCCCCCGGCCCAGCCCGCCCCTGGTCACTGTGGTTGAATTGTCATGCTGTAGACTTGCAGAGCTCTTGCTGTAGACTCACCACTGCAACTTTGCTCTAGCTAGAGACTTGCCACACACATTTCCTACAAATTGAAAAAATATCAAATAGAACATGCGCTGAAAGTGCTCTGCAAGTGTACAACTTGCCAATGAAAATGTCCAACAAGTTAACAGACTTACAATTGTTTGGGGTTTGGGTTCCTGGAGAACTGGGCCAACTTCTAAGTCGGTCACCAGTTCTATAGAAGGGACAGACTGCACCTAAATGAGGAGGATGCAGATCTGCTGGGAGTGAAGATGGCCAAAAAGTTAGAGGGGTTTTTAAACTAGGTGACGGGGGGAGGATCCAGAGGTAGAGATAGTCAGCAATGAACATATTCCAGAGGCTAGTATTGGGGGCATTAGTGGTAGGTTGAGTAGAGCACATAAACCCGAGGTAAGTATAGTAACAAGTCCTATTTGCAATCTCGGAACACCCAATAAGAGGACGGTATGCGACCAGTCTAAACTACGTGGCATGTTCACCAATGCCAGGAGCCTGGCGGACAAGATGGGTGAACTAGAGATACTGTAGAACGAGGAGGATTTAGATTTTGTGGGAATTTCAGAGACCTGGTTCAACAGCTCTCATGATTGGCTGGCAACCATTCAAGAGTATTCCCTTTATCGCAGGGATAGAGAGGGTAAAAAGGGGGAGGGGTATGCCTATATATCAAGAATAATGTACAAGTGAATATGAGAGATGACATCAATAAGGGAGCTAGGGAGGAGGTGGAATCCTTATGAGTAGAGCTCCAAAGGGATGAAGCTAAGGGGAAAATAATACTGGGAGTATGCTATAGGCCCCCTAACCTGAGGGAGGAGGGGGAGACGGACCTCCTATCACAATTTGGATTAGCAGCAAGGATGGGAAGTGTTATCATAATGGGGGATTTTAATTATCCAGACAGACTGGGCGGAGGGAACTACTCATTCATCTAAGGCTTGCCAGTTCCCAAATGTCTTGCAGGACAATTTCATGGGTCAGATGGTAGATGCACCAACTAGAAAAAAAGGCGTTACTAGATCTACTGATTACCAACAATACAGATCTCATCACGGATTTGGAAATATGGGGCAATTTAGGAAACAGCGATCACAGGTCAATTGGCTTCAGTATAAATCACACAAATAGGAAACACAAGGGGAACACAAAGACACCGAATTTCAAAGCAGCCAACTTCTCTAAGCTACAAGCCACAAAAGACACATAGCGGGGGAGAGCAAAAAAAAATCCCCCAAAAATCCTTTAAGTATATAAACAGTAAAAAAGGGAGGACATACCATATTGGCCCCATAAAGAATGAGGAAGGACATCTGGTTACAAAGGATGGAGAGGTGGCGAAGGTATTAAATGTATTCTTCCCCTCAGTCTTCATGAGAGAATCGGGAGGCTTCAGTAACCAAAACTGCAGTGTTTGTCCTCATGACACATCACAGGAAGTACCCTTATAGCTAACAGAGTACAGAATTAGAAATAGACTTGGGAAACTTAACATTAATAAATCACCGGGACCAGATGGCTTATACCTGAGGGTACTTAGGGAACTCAGTCAAGTAATTGCCAGGCCGTTGTTCCTAATTTTTACTGACAGTCTACTGACTGGAATGGTACCAGCTGATTGGAGAAGAGATGCTTGAGAGGGAATATGATTTCAATTTACAAATACCATACTGGTGACCCCACAATAGGGATAAAAAGTTTTTTGTGGAAGGGAGTTTAATAAGACACGTGGCCACTCACTAAAATTCGAAGAAAGGAGGTTTAACCTTAAACTGCGTAGAGGGTTCTTTACTGTAAGAGCGGCAAGGATGTGAAATTCCCTTTCACAGGCGGTGGTTTCAGTGGGGGGGCATCGATAGTTTAAAAAAACTATTAGATAAGCACCTGAACGACCGCAACATACAGGGATATACAATGTAATACTGACTTATAATCACACACATAGGTTGGACTTGATGGACTTGTATATTTGTTCAACCTCACCAACTATGTAACAATCCAACACTGCCATAAATTTGTGGCAAGTTATCCTTGCTATCTGGGTTATTAGTGTCAATGGTTCCCACAAAGTGTCAAAAGTGTCAGTTAGTGTTCGATTGTTTGCCGCAATATCGCAGTCCTGCTATAAGTCGCTGATCACCGCCGTTACTAATATAAAGAAATTTAAAAAAAAATCTCATAGTTTGTAGATGCTATAACATTCACGCAAACCAATCAATATAAGCTTATTGAGATTTTTTACCAAAAATATGTAGCAGAATACATATTGGCTTAAATCTTTGAAGAGATTAGATTTTTTTTTTTTGGATGTGTTTTATAGTAGAAAGTAAAAAATATTGTCTTTTTTTATGTAAAGCGCAAAAAATAAAAAATGCAGTGGTGATCCAATACTACCAAAGGAAATCTCTATGTGTGGGAAAAAAATTACATAAACATTTTATTTTGGTACAGTGTTACACGACCGCACAATTGTCAGTTAAATACTGCAGTGCTGTATTGCAAAAAATGGCCTGGTCATGTAGGGGGATAACAAAAAATTAATAATAAAAATGCTATAAATCTATCTCCTATTTTGTAGATGCTATAAATTTTCTGCAAACCAATTAATATACACTTATTGCAATTTTTTTAACAAAAATATGTAGAAGAATACATATCGGCCTAAACTGAGGAAAAAAATAGTTTTTTTATATTATTTTTGGGGAATTTTTATTATAGCAAAAAGTAAAAAATATTGTTTTTTTTTCAAAATTGTCGATCTTTTTTTGTTTAGTGCCGAATCGCAAAAAGTGCTCTGGTCAGGAAGGGGCTAAATCCTTCCGAGGCTGAAGTGGTTAAGGCAATGTCCCTACACACCCAAAATTGTTTTTTTTTTTTTTTCCGAGGGGGACACATTTTGGGATTGAATTTAATATTCATTAAAATCAGCTTTTGTGTTGGGTCTTTGCTATTTACAGTTATAGCTTAACATTTTTATAACATCCCTTGCATTTGCTTTTTAAAGCTAAATTTCTTGTATGGTTCTCTATCTTCTTTAGATTGTATTTTTTGTCCTTTTTTTTTTTTATATTTTTCAATATTTTATTGAACACTAATTTTAAGCAGTATTAAACAAAAAAAAGGTAATATATTGCAGCTTACTAGCTTGGTAGCATGTGTGCAGCTTTTCTACATTTCTTTTCTTTTCTAGGCTTTTTTCCTTCTATTTTCATCTGGTGATTCAGCCAGCAACATCCTTCCTGTCTTAGGCTTTACTGGCCAGATCACCAGGTGAAAAGAAAATAGACATGTGCGGTTCTTTCGTTCCGAAATAATATTTGTTAATTTTTCATTATTTGGAGATTAGGATATATTCTAATACCCGAATTACAATCTAAACAAATTTTACCGAATGCTCAGAATAACGTATCGAAATTTGTTTAAATTTGGAAAATTCTGACTGAAATTCGAATAGAATTTTACATTGAACTCCAGTCGAATTCTCACTACACATATTTCTGAAATCAAAGACTGTGTGTGTTATTAGAGTACCATTTCAAAATAATGCTATTTTTGTTAAGCCAAAGGTGATTTAAAGAGTAATTGTAATTATTCGATGAAGATTTTTCTTTTGTTTGCTCACTTTGCTGCATTCGAATCAAAAACAATATAACATTTTCGTTTTGAACCGATTCAAAAATGTATCGATTTGATCGCTTCGAATTGAAAAAAATCGGTATATTAACGAATCAAAACTAAACAAAACAAACAAATTTTTCGTCATGCACATGTCTAAAAGAAAAGAAAAAGCCAAAAAAAAGAAACAAATGCCACATCTAAGAATCAGTGATGTACAATTTAATGCATTTTTGTTTTGGGGTTTAATACTCTTTTAAATGTTATATTTTGGTCACAGTTGCCTAAATATACCTGGATCTTCACAGCTGATAATGTATCTGGTCTACTGGAAATATCCAAAACCAGTAGATCTTCCCCTCTCCGTGGAATGTAATGGTCTCCTTAGGTGGATAAAACAGGTGGTTAGGTGGTTGATTTACTAGAAACTGAAGAGTGCTAAATCTGGTGTAGCTCTGCATAGAAACCAACTTCCAGGTTTTGTTTTTTTTGTCAAAGCTTAATTGAACAAGCTGAAGTTAGAAGCTGGTTGGCTGCTATCCAGATTTTTCACTCTCCATTTTTAGTAAATCAACCCCATTGCGTTCTTTACTAAAATTACTAGCTTAGATATCTTAGATGCAGATAGCTGACATCCAAATAGTAGTAGGGGATTTTATTCATATAATGTAGCTGTAGTCCTGTTTAGGTGAGTTATTTCTGTGAGTATATTTAAGCCTGCTCTCTAGTGTACCTAATACCTGATTGGTGTTGCCTAATTGGAAGTGTCTAGGTCACCCAGTCAGTGAAACTTATTCCTGATGAAGAGGGGGCACTGATCCCTCAAGTTTTGTTGTCTGTTTAATTCATTTGTTGCCCATAATGAAGGCCTAATTCAGTGCCCCCCCCCCCCCAGGCAGTCACAAAAGAAAAAAAAAAGTCCTTAAGTGCACTTTTTTTCGCGCGCCGGATACAGTTCACTATGGGAAGTGCCACATCAATACATCAATGCAATCACGAGATTGCAGACACAGCGCTTCATTGACGGGATTTGGAGCTGCTTTGCAGCGCAATCTATTGCGTCAAGCAGCATCCACTCGGCGTCCGACCAGGTGCTTTGTTCTCAGTGTGAGAACAAAGTTACTTCCGGCGCCTGGTGGGCTACAAGAAGATGGCTGCCGTCTAATTGCCTTGTGTTCAGTGGAGAGGGAAGGCCCCTCTCCACTGAACACACAAGGAAAGACAGAAGTAGCTGAAGAGAGAGACAGATGTGATATGAAGGAGGACAGCGCTGGGGACATAGATGTAAGGAGGACAGGGCTGGGGACACAGATGTAAGGAGGACAGCGCTGGGGACACAGATGTAAGGAGGACAGTGCTGGGGACACAGATGTAAGGAGGGACTCCACTGATGGGACAGTGATGTAAGGAGGGACTCTGCTGATGGGGACACAGATGCAAGGAGGGACTCTGCTGGGGACATTGATGTAAGGAGGGGCTCTACTGGGGGCACCTGATGTTAGGAGGGACTCTGCTGGGGGAATCTGATGTAAGGAGGGACTCTGCTGGGGGCACCTGATGTAAGGAGGGACTCCACTGTGGGCACCTGATGTAAGGACAGATTCCACTGGGGGGCACCTGATGTAAGGACGGATTCTGCTGAGGGCACCTGAAGTAAGGACGGACTCCGCTGGGGGCACCTGATGTAAGGATGGACTCCGCTGGGGACACCTGATGTAAAGACAGACTCCGCTGGGGGCACCTGATGTAAGGACAGATTCCACTGAGGGCACCAGAAGTAAGGACCGACTTCGCTGGGGGCACCTGATATAAGGATGGACTCCACTGGGGGCACCTGATGTAAGGATGGACTCTGCTGAGGACACCTGATGGCATCTGGTGGCAGGCGACATGGCAGGTGACACACTCAGGGCTCCCACTGATTCTGCATTATGGTGAGTTGAATGATTTTATTTTATATTACAATGTAATGGTAGAAATAATGCGCTTCAATCATCCTGAACCATAACAACCATGGTGTTGGGATGATTGAAGTGCTAACACCAGGTGTTTGGATAATCTTTATCTGCTGATTGTTAAACTTTCTAGAATACACATATTTCTATTGTTGTGTAGGATCTGGGCCTGCTGTCCCTCCCTCTCTCCCTCCCTCTCCCTCCATGCCTCGTTCATCTCAGACGCTAACCATGCCCCCTTAGAGCCACATCATTTAAGCCACACCCACTATTCGCTGAAACCGCGCCCATTTTCACCAAGTGGGAGGGGTCAAAAAGGAAGGGCGGGGTCTGGTGCCCCCCTATCCTAAAACTTCACCAGCCGCCACTGGCCTAATTTCTTTTTGCTTAATTTTTATCATTTATGTTATGTGCCTTTTATCAAACCTTTATTAGTAAATTACAGCCACTAATTTAATTGTACATATGTTTGCCAATACCAACTGCATGCTACTATTTCTTTACAGATACCTTCATTCAAAACCAGTCTAAAGCAATATGTTACAAAGAAACAAATCTTTCAGCCCTCGTTGTTTTTTTCTATAATAATAATTCTGTCTGGTTTACAGAACAGATGCAGCTTAATATCAAATAATTATCCCAAATTCCGTCTGTTTTAAGAAGTTTCTTCTGTGTTTTAGGCTGGTCATAAATGGATGAAAATTCGGCCAGCTCAGCAGGGACTGGCCACATTTTGATCCATGTATGGCCACTGTGGTTGAATAGAAGTAATTCTAAACAGAAGTTCATTTACTAATCAACTTCTGTTTAACCACCCTTTTGGAAAATTTCCACTTAATCAGCACTGCAGACTATAGACTGAAGCACTGATCTGTGTATTCTGACTGGAGGGAAAGTCTCCCCACTGTCAGAATACAGTGACTCATCAAGGAGGATTCCTCCATCCACCCCAATTGTGTGGATGGGAGAATCGGGTCCTGTTTGTTTCCTTTAAGCTCAACTCACCATAAACTGTCTGGTTTTGTCTTCTTGTTTGTACCCAAACTCAAATCCATAAAAGCTATGTTTTTCATGCCCTGTATTGTTGATCGCCTAAATGTAGTTTAGAATAAGTAACTCTAAAGTGTAAGACTATATTTATTTGGTAAACCATCTGTTCTGGTTGCACACCGAACTGAGGATAAAAGAATGATCTGTATGTATCGACCCACTGTTCTAAAATTAAGGATGACCCCCCTATTTTTGTATTTGCAATAGAATCAAAGAACAAAGTTACTGTCCCAGATACCAGATCCATGGTTCTGTTGTTACCTATGTTTCCACAAGCTTGCGGTTTGTTCCTACTTCCTTGTTGCTGTGGTTCTAGAAGCATGGGCTCTTTCTACCTCACCCACTGATTAATATACCTTGCTTCTTGGCCATTATTTGTTCAGCCTCCCAATCTCTCTCATTATTTAAAACAAGTTCAGATCAGCTCTCATTGCCAAGACTTATTTTTTTCCTGCCTGTGGTTTTCTTAAATTCATCTTTGCTGTACTGACCCTGGCTTCACCCCTCAGATACGCTCGTCTGCTGCCTTTCCTGATATTTGGCTCGTGTTTTGGATCTTCTCTTCATTTCTTCCTGTCTACTTCTGTGTCTTCTTGCATGGCTTAACTCTGTACCTTCTGCGGGATGAACCTGGGTGTTGCAACCTGGCTCAAATACATAGGGAAATCCGTCTCCAAAATCAGGAGCTTCAGTGAAAATCAGCTAGTGCTTAGACTCTACAACCTTGGGAAACCCTACCTTACCTGCTCATATAGCTCACTTTCATGGATTCTTGGCAAACACATTCTATTTTAGGAAGGCCCTACTGTGCTTTGTATAAAACTGATCAAAATGCATGCAGATACAAGACTCATGTGAATAAAATAATAAAGTCCTGTTAAATGGTAAAGAATATTTTTTTCTACATTTATAACTCTAAAAATAAAAAGAGCATGCAACAATTTACATGTTTGATAATGTGTTTTCATTCACTGCATGCCACATCTTCTGACTTTGATGACTTTATTGCAGGTTGTCCTTGGTTTCCAAGGCATGCATCTTGACATGAAAAAAACCTCAGACAATCAGTTTGTTGCTAAAAGATTTGAAAATGATTCATCCCTTGTATAATTGATAAACATTCCTCTTTATATTCCTTGGTAAGCGGAGCTCAATAACAGGCAAAGAATCTATGATCATAGAAAACTGCCGTGCTTGAATAGGAGATGCTGATGCTAAAATACGGTTCACTAAGCGAAGTGTATTGAGATGGGACAGCAGGAAATGAGAAACGTTCCACCTGTCTGTTTCTCAAATCACTTGGTGCTTTACAAAGCTTTCTTCCAGACTTCTTTATTATGTTGTGTGCTTTCTTTCTTTTGTATTCTCTGCTGGAAAGGTATATCCAGGTTATTCTGCTAATGTCAATAAATGAAGGAAAACCGAAGAATAAAGTATAGTGAAGGATCTATTTGATTCAATTATTTTTAAAGTCATTGTTAAAAGTGTTCAAATGGTCTCCTAAGGGTCAATGTAGTTTTAAAATGACAAATTCAAGGGGAAGGAATTACACAAGTAAGTTTATAGTGAGATTAAAAAAAAAAACTCATGTGAACCTGTGAACAGTAATTGTATCATAGTTCCATATAGGGGGTCATTTACTAAGATGAATGCGTTGCGCTGGTTCATATCTTAATTGGTGCGCCGGATAAATCCTTAATTGAGCATGTGAACCGGCGCACGCACAGCAGTACCTGCCCGCGAGAATGTTTCCAGCGCATTCCCATCGCGCTGGTTTTCGGTGAGGTACATCTCGCGCTCGCTGCAATAGGAAAAACACATCTTCCTATTAAAGCAGCGCGAGAAAAACCGGCATGGGTTCCCCTCCAAGAGCATACCAGACCCTTCGGTCTGGTATGGATTTTAAGGGGAACCCCCGAAAAAACGGCGTGGGGGTCCCCCCCAATTCATGCCAGACCCTTATCCGAGCACGCAGCCCGGCCGGTCAGGAAAGGGGGTGGGGACGAGCGAGCGCCCCCCCTCCTGAACCGTACCAGGCCGCATGCCCTCAACATAGGGGATGGGTGCTTTGGCCCCCCCACCACAAAGCACCTTGCCCCCATGTTGATGAGGACAAGGGCCTCTTCCCAACAACCCTGGCCGTTGGTTGTCGGAATCCGGGAGCCCCCTTTAATAAGGGGGCCTCCAAGTCCCGGCCACCCACCCTTTGTAAATGAGTATGGGGTACATGGTACCCCTACCCATTCACCTGGGGGAAAAAAGTGTCAAGAAAAAAACACACTAGACAGGTTTTTAAAGTAATTTATTAGGCAGCTCCGGGGTCTTCTTCCGACTTCGGGGGTCTCTTCCGCGATCTCCGGCTTCTTCTCCGCACTCTCCTGTTCTTCTCCCGGTCTCCGGTTCTTCTCTCCGCGCTCTCCGGCCTCTTCTCCCGGGGTCTGGTTCTTCTGTCGCTGTCCGGTTCTTTTCCGCTCTCCGGTATCTTCTGCTGGACTCCCCCGCTATCTTCTTCCAGCTCTTTTGCTAGCACTGGCCCGGTCTTCTCCATCATGTTGTTCCCTCTTCTCTGCTTCCGATGTAATGCCGTCTGCGAGGTGTGCGCGGACTTATATAGGCATGGGGCATGGTCACTGTGTGATGTCACCGGCATGCCCCGGGACTGTGATGCCATAAGGGGCAGGGTCACTGGGTGACATCACACGGTTACCACACCCATGCGCACGCCCTCTACCTTCTGTATAGTATTTCTAAAACTAAAGTTGTCTTTGCCTATTAGCCTTGAAAACAGACAGACTTTAGTGTCACAATTGTCCCTCTCTCTTCCCCCAAACTTCAGTGGGGTTTACAGATAGGTTTGGGTTTCACACATTTCAAGTAATATGCAACAAACAGCTAATAACCATTATCAAAAGCCCATGTGACATGGTGATAATGCACACTTGAGAGACATGGACACAGCAAGATCATCCCAAAGGTTCCTGATCAAGGACCTTCATGACAGGCTTACCAGGTAATGGTTTAATGAAAGCTGCAGATTAAAAGTTATTAAGTAATATTTTAACCACTTCAATACCAGGCAATTTCGGCCATTCCTGCCCAGGACAATTTTCAGCTTTCAGCGCTGTCACATTTTGAATGACAATTGCGCGGTCATGCAACACTGTACCCAAACTAAATTTTTATCATTTTCTTCCCATAAATAGAGCTTTCTTTTGGTGGTATTTGATCACCTCTGGGGTTTTTATTTTTTGCTAAACATACCAAAAAAGACCAACATTTTTGAAAAAAAAATTTTTCTTAGTTTTTGTCATAAAGTTTGTTTTCCGCTTCACTGATGGGTACTGATGAGGCGGCACCGATGGGCACTGATGAGGCGGCACTGATGGGCACTGATGAGTTGGCACTGATGGGCATTGATGAGGAGCCACTGATATGTAGAATTGATGGGCACTGATATGCAGCACTGATGTGCACCAATAGGCGGCACTGATATGCAGCACTGATGGGCACTGATAGGCAGCACTGATGGGCACTAATAGGTGGCACTAATGGGCACTGATGGGCACTGACAGGCGGCACTGATGGGCACTGACAGTCCGCTATGATGGGCACTGACAGGCGGCTGTGATGGGTATTGACAGGCGGCACTGATTGGCACTGATAGGTGGTACTGATTGGCACTGGCAGGTGGCACTGACAGGTGGCACTGATGGTCAGCACTGATAATGAGGTACTGAGAGATTACTGACAGGCGTTACTGCTGGGCACTGATTGGCACTGTGGTGGACACTGATTGGCACTGTGATGGGCTCTGATTGGCACTGTGGTGGGCTCTAATTGGCACTGTGGTGGGCACTGGCACACTTTATTGTTGGGACACTGCTGGGCACTGATTTACAGGTGAATTGCACAACTGAGGGGGCTGTGCTGATAACCAATGTGCTGATTATCAGCACAGACCCCCCCTCTGACAGGGAGAGCCGCCGATTGGCTCTCCCTGTCAGCGCAATCCGAGAAATGCCGGTTCACGCGATGATCAGCTGTGATTGTCACAGATGACCACGTGGTAAGAAGCCTCTGTCAGACTGACACGCCGCACTCGCGATCGCCATGCTGCGCGCCCCCAGCATGGCGGACGGCACTGATGGACACTGATAGAAAGCACTGATGGACACTAATAGAAGGCACTGATGGACACTGATAGAAGGCACTGATGAGCACTGATAGAAGGCACTGATGAACACTGATTGAAGGAACTGATGAGCACTGATAGAAGGCATGATAGGAGGCACTAATGGGCAATGATAGGAGGCATTTATGGGCATTGATAGGAGGCACCGATGGGTAATGATAGGAGGCACTGATGGGCACTGATAAGAGGCATCAATGAGCACTGATAGGAGGCACTGATGGGCACTGATAGGAGGCATTGATGGGCACTGATAAGAGGCATTGATGGGCACTGATAGGAGGCACTAATAGGCACAGATAGGCCGCATTGATGAGCACTGATAGGTAGCACTGATAGGTGACATTGATGGGCACTGATAGGTGACACTTATGGGCATTGATGGGCACTGATAGGCAGAACTCATAGGCTGCACTGATGGGCACTGAGGAACACTGAGAGGCAGAACTCAGGCAGTATTGATGAGCACTGATAGATGGCACTGATTGCCAGCATTGAAGAGTACTGATAGGTGGCACTGATGGATGCTGTTACGTGGCATTAATGAGCATTGATAGGTGGTGCTGATAGGCAGAATTGATGGGCACTAATAGGCAGCATTAATGAGCAATGATAGGTAACACTTTTAGGCGGAATTGATGGGCACTGATAGGCAGCATTGATTGGCACTAATAGGTGGCATTCATGAGCACTGATAGATGGCACTGATGATTGGGGCACTGATTATCAGTGTAAACAATTTACTGACATTCCTGACAGTTAACAGCAGTCCTTTCCTCACACAGACACAGCTTGGGAGGAAAGGGCTGCAAATAACCGGCAAGCCTGTTTACATGTGATCAGCTGATTACCTGGTAAAGGGCCACAGTGATTGCGCTGGATGCACGTTCCAGGGGGCATGCGGAAAGCAGGGTTCTGGGAGGATGTCCATGGACACCCTCCCAAAATTGGAAGCCCGGGGCTCTGATGGAAGGGGGGCAGGGGGGCCCATTATAGTTTCTTGCACCGGGGCCCTGAAGGTTCTAGTTATGCCTCTGCGTATGGCACCGTGGCCACTAAAGGAGGAAGTAAAATTAGATATAGGGATAAATCAGGTAGGTGAACAGAAAAAATAAATAAATTGCCAATTTGTTTTAAAGTGGATGTAAAACCCAATGTCATCCTTTCTAAACTACTGCCATAGGGGTTATTTATAAGGATATACATGCCTCCTGCATGTATCTTTACCTGTCAAATGTCTCCCCTCTGTCTGTTATGAGACCCGAAAAACTGCATATTCTGTGGGTGGGTCTGTTGTCTGGAGCTTGGTGGGTGGAGTCGTGATGTCAGTAGACTCCCCGCCCACCTCTACACTCCCCACCCACCTCTACACTCCCCTTGTCAATATGCATTTTCTCCTGTGTATCTCCAACATCCAGTGAAAAGACAGGAAAGTAACCACATGACTTCAGCATGCCAAATCATGCTGAGGTGTGGAACAGCCAATCCTTGGAGGGCTGCTGAAGAAAGGAGTGGGGGTGCAAATTTAAAAATAATGCATGTCTTAGGCTAGTGCACAAGATATGTAAATCACCTGTCACTCACAGCAAGGGGGAGGATTTGACAAAGTTTTTCTCTGTTTGTCAAGATTTATCTCACTGAACAATAAAAGAGGATTGCTCAGAGCTGGATTAACTCTGTGTGGCAAGACTGGGCTCAAATGATAGGAAATCTTATACTCTACATTATGACATAAAAAAAAAAAAAATCGGGTTTACATCCACTTTAAGGATGCACATTAGTGCTGCATGGTGTGGAGTGAAAAATGTGGCTTGAACTCCGCTTGGAACTATTATAATTTTAACAATTGTGTTAGAACTAGTATATATATAGCATATTCTTTTTTGTATTTTAGTGAACCCTCAAACTTGTGCTTCTGTCATCATTTTTTTTTCTGCCATTGTGTCATCTAGTGCCTATTTCATTTACATCCACATTACCGAGCACTAATAACATCATACCAAACACTTACATGCCTGACAAACTTTTATTTATTCCTACAATTTTGTCTCATCAGCCAGGTGATTTTTGCCAGTCTCTGCTAAACATAAAATTTGATAGTAAAAATAAGTCAGGAAATATGACCCAATAAAATACTTCTGAATCATAATAGCAAAAAATATATTTTTATTATATAGAGAATTTCCTAACAGCTACAGGAAATGACTAAAGCACACTGGTCTTATATTTTAAGGGAATGCTGTTTTGATACTTTAATGGATGTAGAGTAAGTTGAAAAAGGCATATGGTTCATCATCTCCAGCCATGTTTAGATTATAAGGTTTACCAAGCATTTTCACACACACACAAGTGGACATAAAATAAAATACACTAACAACAAAAGTGTTATAAAATATTGTATGCTAGAGATTGATTGCTTTGTTCATAGTGTCTAGTAAAAAGCATCCAAAAGAGACTGCATACTGTGAAACTGTGTAAGAAGAAATAGTACAAATGTACAAAGAAAATGTGTCCTAATTGAATAGTTTACTCTGATCTCTGATGACAACTGTAACATTTTTACATTTTCCTTGCTGTTTCGGTGACAATGGTTATGGGTGAGGATGGGCGGACACCATACACACCTACAAAGGTTCATGGACATCTATATTGGTTTTATTATCATGATCTTGGTACAATACAAGTTCACATTAATCGTTCACTCATCTCTAGTTATAAGGCAACACAGACAAGATATATTTAAAGCAAACCTGTCATGAGAGAAACATCAATGCTGTTATTACTAACCTCTCCTTCTGAAAATGCTATCCACCTGGTTGTCATTTTGAATTTTTGAACCTTGGCACCCCAGATGTTTTAGAACTAAATTTCCCATAATGCTCAACTACACTGCAGAGTGCATGTGCATCATGGGAAATACAGTTCCAAAACATCTGGGGTGCCAAGGTTCACCATCACTGTCCTAGATTGTAAGCCTCTATCAAGCAGGGCCCTCTGATTCCTCCTGTTTCGAAATGTATTGTAACTGTACTGTCTGCCCTCATGTTGTAAAGCGCTGCAGAAACTATTGGCGCTATTTAAATCATGTATTATAATAATAATAATAAGAATAATAATAATAATAATAATAATAATAATAATATGATCTGCAGCTTCATCTAGTGACCATAATGCTGTTTTTTCCTGTTTCATGCTAATTTTACAAATGAAGAACATTTGTACTTTCTCTCCCCCTGGAAATAAAATAGCCTAGTAACAGAAGATTTTGCCGACATTCCTACATTCACAGGATAAATAGCTCTGGATATTTTTGTATAAATACACCCCTTTGAGTCACTAAAGCAGAACAAAACTGCAGACTTCTGGCTTTCTTATTTTGCATACTTGTTTTAGATGAGTGTCTTAAAGTATTGAAGACAGAGGGTTAGCATAATAGCCAAGCAGCCAGCATTTTTAGAAATAGGTCAACCAGGGCAACACCCATGACAAGGTACATTAAAATAATTTAATTATTGAGGCTCAGGATACATAGCTTTACACTGATTCATTTATCCTATATCATTATACACAGGAAGTCTTTATTTGGTTTCTTGAACTTCCATGGCATAATAAAAGAAAGTTTAGCAAAGTTTACTTTGATGTACCAGTGATGCTGATTTCACGCTTGCCTGTAGGCACATTTTTATGAGATGCAGTATCTTTGCCTTAATGTGATTAACACAAAGGGATCTGAAGCTCATCCAAATTCTGTACAATTTATAACCCTTGTTAAAGCCTTGGATTTCTACAGCAGTTGAAGCTGCAATCCAATGCATTTTGAATCAGAAAGGATGTATAAATTGAAAATTGAAGATTTTATTGAGAATGCAAGAGCTTGGTTGTAAATTTTTTGTCCCACACCTCTCTTGGGTCATATATTTTCCTTTTACTATGCAAATTAGAAAATCTCTGTCAATCAGCCATCAAGCAGCTAATTTGCCAATAATCTACAGCACAATTACTTCTGAGTTTAGCTAAATGAGTAAACATTAGCTCCTGTAGGGTTAAAGAGAAACGTAACTCAGTTAAATAGGAATTTATCATAGCACAAGGAATTTATCATAGCGCAGTGTATGCTGAATAGGAGTTATGCTTTGTTACTATTTTTTCATCAGTTTTGTAGGGAATTTGTCACAGAGCAAAATACCTCTCTCTCTTTCACTGATGGAAGCACTTATTCTCTGATTGGCATAATGCATGCTACAGTGCCTTGAAAAAGTATTCACACCCCTTAAAAATTTCCACATTTTGTCATGTTACAACCAAAAACATAAATGTATTTTATTGGTATTTTATGTGATAGACCAACACAAAGTGGCACATAATTGTGAAGTGGAAAGAAAATGATAATTGGTTTTCAGAATTTTTTACAAATAAATATGTGAAAAGAGCGGCGTGCATTTGTATTCAGCCCCCTTTACTCTGATACCCTTAACTAATATCTAGTGGAACCAATCGCCTTTAGAAGTCATCTAATTAGTAAATAGAGTCCACCTGTGTGTAATTTTAAGCCCTCAGAGGTTTATTAAAGAACCTTAGTGAACAAACAGTGTCCTGAAGGCCAAGAAACACACCAGACCAGTCAGGGATAAAGTTGTGAAAAAGTTTAAAGCAGGGTTAGGTTATAAAAAATATCACAAGCTTTGAACATCTCACGAAACACGCTTAAATCCACCATCCGAAAATGTAAAGAGTATGGCCTAATTGCAAACCCAACAAGACATGGCCGTCCACCTAAACTGACAGGTTGGGCAAAGAGAACATTAATCAGAGAAGCAGGCAAGAGGTCCATGGTAACTCTGGAGGAGCTGCAGAGATCCACAGCTCAGGTGGGAGAATCTGTCCACAGGAAAACTATTAGTCGTGCTCTCCACAAATCTGGCCTTTATGGATAAGTGGCAAGAAGAAAGCCAGTGTTGAAAGAAAGCCATAAGAAGTTCCGTTTGCAGTTTGGATGAAGCCATGTTGGGGACACAGCAAACATGTGGAAGAAGGTGCTCTGGTCAGATGAGACCAGAATAGAATTTTATGGCCTAAAAGCAAAAGGCTATGTGTGGCTCAAAACTAACACTGCACATCACACTGAACACACTATCCCCACGTGAAACATGGTGGTGGCAGCATCATGTTGTGGGAATGCTTTTCTTCAGCAGGGACTAGGAAGCTTGTCAGAGTTATGGGAAGATGGATGGAGCCAAATACAGGGCAATATTATGCCCTGTACACACGGTCGGACATTGATCGGACATTCCGACAACAAAATCCATGGATTTTTTCAGACGGATGTTGGCTCAAACTTGTCTTGCATACACACGGTCACACAAAGTTGTCGGAAAATGCGATAGTTCTGAACACGGTGATGTAAAACACGTATGTCGGGACTATAAACGGGGCAGTAGCCAATAGCTTTCGTTTCTTAACATATTCTGAGCATGCATGGCACTTTGTGCGTCAGATTTGTGTACACGCGATCGGAATTTCCGACAACGGATTTTGTTGTCGGAAAATTTTATAGCAAGCTCTCAAACTTCGTGTGTCGGAAATTCCTATGGAAAATGTTTGATGGAGCACACGCTCGGAATTTCCGCCAACAAGGTCCTATCACACATTTTCCATCAGAAAATCCTATCGTGTGTACAGGGCATAAGAAGAAAACTTATTAGAGTCTGCAAAAGACTTGAGACTGGAACGGAGGTTCACCTTCCAACAGGACAACAACCCTAAACATACATCCAGAGCTACAATGGAATAGTTTAGATCAAAGCAAACTCATGTGTTAGAATGGCCCAGTGAAAGTCCAATTGAAATCTGTGTTAAGACTTCAATGAAGGAAGAGAGGGGGATTTTAGGACTTTGTAGGCACAGTAACACCAATTATCTTACAAAAATAGTTTATTGAAAAAGCATAATTATACAATAGTTATTAAACCACAAACATTTATGTACAAAAGATATTTCATGTAGTCATTGCTATACAGAACCTACATATAGGACCTCGGATATAGGGATAACTTATCCAAAGTGAGTAGATATCCAAGGGCGTGGCTGGACAGCAGTTCGACAAAGGGGAACTTCACATCAGAGAATGCTCTACATATTCCGCGTGCCTAGGCGCTTCTTCAGGAGCAGGGACAGTTGTGGTATAGTACTATGGATAAAAAAGTGTGTAGATGCACACACAGTGGTAGAAAGGACGGTGGAACGGAGCTGGGTAATATACGTGATGTATGGTCCAGAGTAAATGTATATATTCACATTGCCGACATAATGGATTGTTTGAAGTAATTTATATATACTGTATAGTATAGAGGTAGGGTCTATTCCTAAGGATAATGCTGGTTAGCATATATCCATGAATGAGGAGGGATCCAGAGGAAGCCTAAGCAGTGTGTATGGATCATCCAACAGCATTCACCAAAATGTATCTGAAGTGGGATATAGTCTACCTGGATAGTGTGAATGGAACGTTCCGACCCAGCCGTCTGTAGTGTCAGCCTGATGTCAGCAATGTGAATATGTACATTTACTCTGGACCATACATCACGTATATTACCCAGCCCCATTCCACCGTCCTTTCTACCACTGTGTGTGTGCATATACATACTTTTTTATCCATAGTACTATACCACAACTGTCCCTGCTCCAGAAGAAGCGTCTAGGCATGCGGAACATGTAGAGCATTCTCTGATATGAAGTTACCCTTTGTCGAACTGCTGTCCAGCCACGCCTTTGGATATCTACTCACTTTGGATAAGTTGTCCCTATATCCGAGGTCCTATATGTAGAGGTGGTTCTTTATAGCAACGACTACATGAAATATCTTTTGTACATAAATGTTTGTGTTTTTTTAATAACTATTGTATAATTATGCTTTTTCAATAAACTATTTTTGTAAGATAATTGGTGTTACTGTGCCTACAAAGTCCTAAAGTCCCCCTCTCTTCTTTCATTGAATTATCGTTTTCAGGACGCTGCACTTTTATATTATTTTATGTATCCACAGTACCACTCTGTGCTATGATACATTTCTTTGAGATTCTGTGTTAAGACTTGAAAATTGCTGTTCACAAGCGCTCCCCATCCAACCTGACAGAGCATGAGCTATTTTGCAAAGAAGAATGGGCAGAAATGTCACTCTTTAGATGTGCAAAGCTGGTAGAGATATCCCCAAAAACATTTGTGTTGGTCCATCGCATAAAATCCCAATAAAATAAATTTACATTTGTGGTTGTAACATGACAAAATGTGGAAAATTTCAAGGGGTGTGAATACTTTTTCAAGGCACTGTAATTCTGGTCAAGTGAAGTTAGGTATACAAAAGAGAAGGAAAAGTGGGACTTTGAATGAGATGGATGACTTTGTGGAGGCAAAGTTAAAAAAAAATTGCAAAATTTTATTAATAAAGAACGTTATAGAGAATATGGCAATATTATAACCACATATACATTCAGTACAATAATTCATATAGGCTCCACCCACACATAACATACAGGTGTGGCATGGGTAAAAAATTGCATACGTATGATATTTTTAAAACAGTTCAATAATACATTGCATGGGGTAAATTTGTATATATACATGTGACATATAGACAGCACCAGCAACAGGAGTATGGATGTAGGAAATAAAACCATGATAGATGAATAAATAAATGTCAGAATTAATAATCTACTGCAGACTGGGATTCAATGTGTCCATTACAGACACAGGTCAGCATCACCGACGTGTTTCGTGTAAAAAAAACTCCTCAGGGGTAGATGCTCAAATATGTCTGCAGAGTGTAAAGAAAGAAATGGTGACATTAGTCTAGTTCTAATTGGTAATGTAGAGATAAGGCAAATTAGCCCGTCCTAAATATTCACAAAGGGTCCAATACGGTAAAATGCTGCAGCCATGTGATCAGAGTCCCAAGACAGTCTCCCCCCAGTGAACTGATCCAGTGATCACGCTAGTTAACATTTGCTGCTTATTTGGCCACATAGCTGATTATTTTACTGCCATATGTATACTTGATTAGACACTGGAGAGTTTCCCCATCATGCTTACGGAAAAGCTTTCTCATTTAACCACTTAAGGACCGCCTCACGCCGATGTACGTCGGCAAGGCGGCACGGGCAGGCAAAATCACGTACATGTACGTCATTTGCCTTCAGCGGGTGGGGGGTCCGATCGGACCCCCCCGATGCCCGAGGCGGTCCTGTTTTGTCCCCCGGCGATCGGAGGTGAGGGGGAGGCCATCCGTTCGTGGCCCCCCCCCTCGCGATCGCCGCCGGCCAATCAGATCACTTCCTTTGCTGCTGTATGCTAAACAGCAGCAAAGGAAATGATGTCATCTCTCCTCGGCTCTGTATTTTCCGTTGCAGCGCAGAGGAGAGAAGACTTCACTGTGAGTGCACAACACTACACACACAGTAGAACATGCCAGGCACACAAAACACCCCGATCCCCCCCCAATCGCCCCCCGACCCCCCCCCAATCACCCCCCTCCCTGTCACAAACTGACACCAGCAGTTTTTTTTTTTCTGATTACTGCATTGGTGTCAGTTTGTGACAGTTACAGTGTTGGGACAGTTAGGGTTAGCCCCCTTTAGGTCTAGGATACCCCCCTAACCCCCCCTAATAAAGTTTTAACCCCTTGATCACCCCCTGTCGCCAGTGTCACTAAGCGATCATTTTTCTGATCGCTGTATTAGTGTCGCTGGTGACGCTAGTTAGTGAGGTAAATATTTAGGTTCGCCGTCAGCGTTTTATAGCGTCAGGGACCCCCATATACTACCTAATAAATGTTTTAACCCCTTGATTGCCCCCCGATCGCCCGGCGGTGATATGCGTCGCCCCAGGCAGCGTCAGATTAGCGCCAGTACCGCTAACACCCACGCATGCGGCATACGCCTCCCTTAGTGGTATAGTATCTGAACGGATCAATATCTGATCCGATCAGATCTATACTAGCGTCCCCAGCAGTTTAGGGTTCCCAAAAACGCAGTGTTAGCGGGATCAGCCCAGATACCTGCTAGCACCTGCATTTTGTCCCTCCGCCCGGCCCAGCCCAAGTGCAGTATCGATCGATCACTGTCACTTACAAAACACTAAACGCATAACTGCAGCGTTCGCAGAGTCAGGCCTGATCCCTGCGATCGCTAACAGTTTTTTTTGGTAGCATTTTGGTGAACTAGCAAGCACCAGCCCCAGGCAGCGTCAGGTTAGCGCCAGTACTGCTAACACCCACGCACGTACCGTACACCTCCCTTAGTGGTATAGTATCTGAACGGATCAATATCTGGTCCGATCAGATCTATACTAGCATCCCTAGCTGTTTAGGGTTCCCAAAAACGCAGTGTTAGCGGGATCAGCCCAGATACCTGCTAGCACCTGCGTTTTGTCCCTCCGCCCGGCACAGCCCAAGTGCAGTATCGATCGATCACTGTCACTTACAAAACACTAAACGCATAACTGCAGCGTTTGCAGAGTCAGGCCTGATCCCTGCGATCGCTAACAGTTTTTTTTGGTAGCATTTTGGTGAACTAGCAAGCACCAGCCCCAGGCAGCGTCAGGTTAGCGCCAGTACCGCTAACACCCACGCACGTACCGTACACCTCCCTTAGTGGTATAGTATCTGAACGGATCAATATCTGGTCCGATCAGATCTATACTAGCATCCCTAGCTGTTTAGGGTTCCCAAAAACGCAGTGTTAGCGGGATCAGCCCAGATACCTGCTAGCACCTGCGTTTTGCCCCTCTGCCCAGCCCAGCCCAGCCCACCCAAGTGCAGTATCGATCGATCACTGTCACTTACAAAACACTAAACGCATAACTGCAGCGTTCGCAGAGTCAGGCCTGATCCCTGCGATCGCTAACAGTGTTTTTGGAAGCTTTTTATTGAACTGGCAAGCACCAGCGGCCTAGTACACCACGGTCGTCGTCAAACCAGCACTGCAGTAACACTTGGTGACGTGGCGAGTCCCATAAGTGCAGTTCAAGCTGGTGAGGTGGCAAGCACAAGTAGTGTCCCACTGCCACCAAAAAGACAAACACAGGCCCGTCATGCCCATAATGCCCTTCCTGCTGCATTCGCCAATCCTAATTGGGAACCCACCGCTTCTGCAGCGCCCGTACTTCCCCCATTCACATCCCCAACCAAATGCAGTCGGCTGCATGAGAGGCATTTTTATGTCCTCCCGAGTACCCCTACCCAACGAACCCCCCCAAAAAACATGTCGTGTCTGCAGCAAGCGCGGATATAGGCGTGACACCCGCTATTATTGTCCCTCCTGTCCTGACAATCCTGGTCTTTGCATTGGTGAATGTTTTGAACGCTACCATGCACTAGTTGAGTATTAGTGTAGGGTACAGCACTGCACAGACTAGGCGCACTTTCACAGGGTCTCCCAAGATGCCATCGCATTTTGAGAGACCCGAACCTGAAACCGGTTACAGTTATAAAAGTTAGTTACAAAAAAAGTGTAAAAAAAAAAATATATAAAATAAAAAAAAATTGTTGTTGTTTTATTGTTCTCTCTCTCTCTCTCTCTCTCTCTCTCTCTCTCTCTCTCTCTCTCTCTCTCTCTATTCTCTCTCTCTATTGTTCTGCTCTTTTTTACTGTATTCTATTCTGCAATGTTTTATTGTTATTATGTTTTATCATGTTTGTTTTTCAGGTATGCAATTTTTTATACTTTACTGTTTACTGTGCTTTATTGTTAACCATTTTTTTGTCTTCAGGTACGCCATTCACGACTTTGAGTGGTTATACCAGAATGATGCCTGCAGGTTTAGGTATCATCTTGGTATCATTCTTTTCAGCCAGCGGTCGGCTTTCATGTAAAAGCAATCCTAGCGGCTAATTAGCCTCTAGACTGCCTTTACAAGCCGTGGGAGGGAATGCCCCCCCACCGTCTTCCGTGTTTTTCTCTGGCTCTCCTGTCTCAACAGGGAACCTGAGAATGCAGCCGGTGATTCAGCCAGCTGACCATAGAGCTGATCAGAGACCAGAGTGGCTCCAAACATCTCTATGGCCTAAGAAACCGGAAGCTACGAGCATTTTATGACTTAGATTTTGCCGGATGTAAATAGCGCCATTGGGAAATTGGGGAAGCATTTTATCACACCAATCTTGGTGTGGTCAGATGCTTTGAGGGCAGAGGAGATATCTAGGGTCTAATAGACCCCAATTTTTTCAAAAAAGAGTACCTGTCACTACCTATTGCTATCATAGGGGATATTTACATTCCCCGAGATAACAATAAAAATGATTTAAAAAAAAAAAAAATTAAAGGAACAGTTTAAAAATAAGATAATAAAAGTAAAAAAATAATAAGGAAAAAAAAAAAAAAAAAAGCACCCCTGTCGCCCCCTGCTCTTGTGCTAAGGCGAACGCAAGCGGCTGTCTGTCGTCAAACGTAAACAGCAATTGCACCATACATGTGAGGTATCACCGCGAAGGTCAGATCGAGGGCAGTAATTTTAGCAGTAGACCTCTTCTGTAAATCTAAAGTGGTAACCTGTAAAGGCTTTTAAAGGCTTTTAAAAATGTATTTATTTTGTTGCCACTGCACGTTTGTGCGCAATTGTAAAGCATGTCATGTTTGGTATCCATGTACTCGGCCTAAGATCATCTTTTTTATTGCATCAAACATTTGGGCAATATAGTGTGTTTTAGTGCATTAAAATTTAAAAAAGTGTGTTTTTTCCCCAAAAAATGCGTTTGAAAAATCGCTGCGCAAATACTGTGTGAAAAAAAAATGAAACACCCACCATTTTAATCTGTAGGGCATTTGCTTTAAAAAAATATATAATGTTTGGGGGTTCAAAGTAATTTTCTTGCAAAAAAAAAATAACTTTTTCATGTAATCAAAAAATGTCAGAAAGGGCTTTGTCTTCAAGTGGTTAGAAGAGTGGGTGATGTGTGACATAAGCTTCTAAATGTTGTGGACTTTTTGGGAGCCTAGCCGCGTACGGGACCCCGAAAACCAAGCACCGCCTTCAGGCTTTCTAAGGGCGTGAATTTTTGATTTCACTCTTCACTGCCTATCACAGACCTCACTTTTTGTCACAAAGTTTTGAAAATTGAAAAAAGAAAAAAAAAAATTTTTCTTGTCTTTCTTCATTTTCAAAAACAAATGAGAGCTGCAAAATACTCACCATGCCTCTCAGCAAATAGCTTGGGGTGTCTACTTTCCAAAATGGGGTCATTTGGGGGGGTTTGTGCCACCTGGGCATTCCATGGCCTCCGAAACTGTGATAGGCAGTGAAGAGTGAAATCAAAAATTTACACCCTTAGAAATCCTGAAGGCGGTGATTGGATTTCGGGGTCCCGTACGCGGCTAGGCTCCCAAAAAGTCCCACACATGTGGTATCCCCGTACTCAGGAGAAGCAGCTGAATGTATTTTGGGGTGCAATTCCACATAGGCCCATGGCCTGTGTGAGCAATATATCATTTAGTGACAACTTTTTGAAATTTTTTTTTTTTTTTGTCATTATTCAATCTTTTGGGACAAAAAAAATAAATATTCTATGAGTTCAACATGCCTCTCAGCAATTTCCTTGGGGTGTCTACTTTCCAAAATGGGGTCATTTGGGGAGGTTTTGTACTGCCCTGCCATTTTAGCACCTAAAGAAATGACATAGGCAGTCATAAACTAAAAGCTGTGTAAATTCCAGAATTTACAATGTTTGCTTGTTTTAATTGGCGAGTCATTATGGACTTTATGGAAACTAACAAGATATTTTATTATTAACCACTTGAGCCCCGGACCATTATGCTGCCTAAGGACCAGAGGTCTTTTTCCAATTTGGCACTGCGTCGCTTTAACTGCTAATTGCGCGGTCATGCAATGCTGTACCCAAACAAAATTTGCGTCCTTTTCTTCCCACAAATAGAGCTTTCTTTTGATGGTATTTGATCACCTCTGCGGTTTTTATTTTTTGCGCTATAAACGGAAAAAGACCGAAAATTTTGAAAAAAAATGATATTTTCTACTTTTTGTTAAAAAAAAAATCCAATAAACTCAATTTTAGTTATACATTTAGGCCAAAATGTATTCGGCCACATGTCTTTGGTAAAAAAAAGTCAATAAGCGTATATTTATTGGTTTGCGCAAAAGTTATAGCGTCTACAAACTAGGTCGACCACGCCCCCTAAAACGTCACAGTCCCAGCATGCCCAGGGACTGTGACATCATATGGGGGCGGGGTCTCCGCCTATATAAGTCACAACGCAGCCCTCAGAGACCAGTCCAGCCGGAGAGAGCGTCGTGTCAACATCTGGGGGAAGAGAAGAGAAGAGAACACAGGAAGCCAAGAAGCCCAGAAGTCCGGACCTCCGCTAGCAATAGAGCTACCTGAAGATAGCGGAGGGGCCGGCCGAAGACCTGGGACACCGGGAGAAGAGGCCGGAGAGCGGAGAAGAACCAACCGGACGCCGGGAGAAGATGAACCGGAGGGACCCCCGAAGACGGAAGAAGACCCCCCCGGAGCTGTTTAATAAATTATTTTAAAAACCTGTGTTGTGTTTTATTACTGACACTTTTTACCTAGGTAAATGGGTAGGGGTACCATGTACCCCATACTCATTTACATAGGGTGGGGGGCCGGGATCTGGGGGCCCCCTTATTAAAGGGGGCTCCCAGATTCCGATAAGCCCCCGCCCGCAGACCCCGACAACCAACGGCCAGGGTTGTCGGGAAGAGGCCCTTGTCCTCATCAACATGGGGACAAGGTGCTTTGGGGGGGGGGCGCAGGGCGCCTCCCTCCCCCAAAGCACCCACCCCCCATGTTGAGGGCATGCGGCCTGGTACGGTTCAGGAGGGGGGGGGGGGGGGGTGCTCGCTCGTCCCCACCCCCTTTCCTGACCGGCCAGGCTGCGTGCTCGGATCGGGGTCTGGTATGGCTTTTAGGGGGACCCCACGCCGTTTTTTCGGCGTAGGGGTTCCCCTTTATAATCCATACCAGACCTAAGGGCCTGGTATGCCCCGCGCTCGCCGCAATAGGAAGATTTGTTTTTCCTATTGCAGCGAGCGCGAGATGCAGCAACCTGCTCCTCCGTCGTATCTGGTCCTTCGGACTAGCATACAGACGAACGGGCTTTCCGTCAGGAACTGAGTCCGGCGGAGGTACGACGTAAAGATTTGAAGCAGGCTTCAAATCTAAAGTACGTCGGATTTCCGCAAAAATCCGACCGAAACGGTCCGTCGGAAGTCCGATGGAGACCACACACGGTCGGACTTTCCGCCGGACTTTGTCCGGCGGCGTCCGTCGGACTTTTGCAGGTGAAAAGTCCGACCGTGTGTACGCGGCATTACAGTTGCTCTATCCAGATAGCCATGCTTATTCCCAACTCCTTCTGGATATACCCTCTAGCAGTTCAACTAAATTCCTTGGCCTCCAGCATAAACCCTCAGCTGGGTCAAGGCCCAGAAAGTTAAGAACATTCTGGAAAGTAGTTCCAAACATTTATAATCATCCCTTAGATTACACCACTGAACACAAACCCTTGCTGGGGCAGACAAATATTCATAACTTAGTGATTGTTCTTCCTTCTATGACTTCCCCAACGGTAGTGGGTAGAAACAATCATTATAGGGAGCTTAGGAAGAACCTGCAGAACCCAGAAAATATAAACAAAGCTCAGTCCAGCTGTAAAACATACTGAATTTAATTAGGGACACCCCAGCTTAGGGCGGGGTTCCTACATACACATGGCGTATCATTAAATTTAATAAGCAAGGTAGTACTCTATTACCCCTACAATGGCCTGTGAATCAGACAAAGGTTGCTATGGTTGCTTTGAAAAGCACACCTTGGCTCATTAGCAGGTCTTCAAAAGAAGAATGGTAATTATCTCAGCTGTGAGTCTTTGAAAACAACTGAATAATATTCACATTTGGTGACCACCAGGGAACAGATTATAAATAGGCTACACAAGTGTTGTTTAACTACTCCACACAAAGATCCAATGCATGTTTTTCTGTTCTCTTTATACTATACTTTATATACTAAAAAAATAGTGTACTTTACTTGGATGAGATCCTAATTAATCATACCTTGTCTTTATCTAGTATTGGAGAAAATATGTTGAGAACTCAAATTTGGACCGCTGGTCTATGTAAACAATTGAAGGACATTTTTTGTCAAACGATACTCTCCATCCAAACAATGCAAGAAAAAAAATGTAACCATAGGTAATTATCAGCATATTTATTACGTATTTATTGCTTTTGTATGGCATTCTCTTTAAAGTATGATATCCTGTGATCTATACTAGAATATATTTTCCTTTTATCATATTTGCACATTATAATTTTGTCTGATAAAAAATACCCCATGCTGTGTAGATGACAGATGAAGAAGACATTTTTGCCCATAAATATACACAACGATCAGCAAATACTTTATGACCAGCCACCTAAAAATGTGTTCCCCTTTTGCCACCAAAAAAGCCAGTTTTGCTGCAAAAACATCCCTGGCCCATCAAGGTAAGGATTCCGCTAGATCTCTGAAGACATGCTGTGGTATCTTGCACCAATCTGTCAGAGCAGATCTTTTAACCACTTGCCGACCAGCCACCGCAGTTGCACTGCGGCAGGATGGCACGGCTAGACGAAACGATGTTATGTAACATCGCTTCACCCTGTGGCCACTAACCGAGCCGATGCGAGTGCCCGGCAGTCACGAACACCCCCGGTTCTCTGAGGGGAGAACAGACAGATCGTCTGTTCATACAGAGTATGACCAGCGATCTGTCATCTCCCCTGCACAGTCCCCTCCCCTCTTCAGTTAGAACACACACTAGGGAACACATTAACCCCTTGATTGCCCCCTAGTGTTAACCCCTTCACTGCCAGTGACATTTTTACAGTAATCAATGCATTTTTATAGCACTAATCGCTGTATTAATGCCAATGGTCCCAAAAATGTGCCAAAATTGTCTGATGTGTCCGCCATAATGTTGCAGTCCCGATAAAAATCACAGATCATCACCATTACTAGTAAAAAAAAAAATAATAATAAAAATGCCATAAAACTATCCCCTATTTTGAAGACGGTATAACTTTTGCGCAAACCAATCAATATACGCTTATTGCATTTTTTTTTACCAAAAATATGTAGAATACATATCGGCCTAAACTGTGAAAAAAAATAATTGTTTTTTTTATAATTTTGGGGGATATTTATTATAGCAAAAAGTAAAAAATAATGCGCTTTTTTCAAAATTGTTGCTCTTTTTTTGTTTATAGCGCAAAAAAATAAAAACCGCAAAGGTGACCAAATACCACCAAAAGAAAGCTTGTGGGAAGAAAAGGACGTCAATTTTGTTTGGGTGCAACTTCGCACGACCGCGCAATTGTCAGTTTAAGCGACGCAGTGCCGAATCGCAAAAAGTGCTCTGGTCAGGAAGGGGGTAAAATCTTCCGGGCTGAAGCGGTTAAGTCCTGTAAGTTGGGAAGTAGGGCCTCCATGGATCAGACTTGTTTTTACAGCTCATCCCACAGATGCTTGATTGGTTTGAGATCTGAAGAATTTGGAGGCTAAGTCAAGTCTCAGAATATGTTGTTATGTTCCTCAAACCATTCTTGAATCATTTTTGCAGTGTGACAGGGCACATTAATATGCTGAAAGAGGCCACTGACATCAGGAAATTCTGTTTCCATGAAGGGGTGTACTGGGTCAGCAACAATGTTTAGGTAGGCGATGGCCATTTTTTTTCTGCTTTCAACACATCAACTTCAGGCATATGTTTCCTTGATGCATAATATAGCCCACTGACTTTCAGATGCTATTTTAACAAGATAATCAATGTTATTCACTTAACTTGTCAGAGGACAGAAAATCGTGGCTGAGTGGAGTATGTTGGAATGCTTTTGTACTGTATTCGTGATGAAAAGTGTTTTATCTTTCAAAATAGATGTTGTTGATGCCTCTGTATTTGCATTAAATGAGAACAAGCCCCAAACAATTCTAGATTAAGTTGTTACTTTAGCACAGGCATGGGTTATTTAAAAAATGCTGTGAAATAAAGAAAAATAATATTACCAAATGCCATTTCCCCAGTTTGGTTGATTTTAGGAAGAGCTCTGAACATGATAGGGTTTGTTAGAGCTATGGTGGTTATCTTGAGGGTCATGTGGTACTCTTTTCTGAAAACATTTTCAACGATGAAGGTTATTATTTTTAACAAAGGTATATCAAGTTTATTTTCTTTGAGCTTACTACTAGAGTTGGGCAAACGGTTCGTCCCGAGCATGAGTTCGGGCTGAACATTGGCTGTTCACCTGTTCAATGAACACCCAAATGATTGGGGCATTTGACCATTTGTTCGGCCTGCCAAATGGACACAATGCACTGTGCCACCGCACAGTGCATTGGAAGCCCTGATTGGCTGAAGCAGAGAAAGCTTTGCCCAATCAGGGCATAGAGCACTGTCAGAGCCATGATTGAAGAAAGCAACGATGACTCTATCCAATCATGGCTCATTGCTCTTAGTCCTACCCCACACTATAAAAATATTCTCCCCATTTGCAGTGTGATATTGACATGAAGAGAGATAGAACAGGGCTCTGTTCAGTGCTACTAGCGAGTAATGCCCCGTACATATGGTCAGATTTTCAGACGGAAAATGTTCGATGGGAGCTTTTTGTCGGAAATTCCGACCATGTGTAGGCTCCATCAGACATTTTCCATCTGAATTTCCGTTGCACAAAATTTGAGATCTGGATCTCAAATTTTCCGACAACAAAATCCGTTCTCGTAAATTCCGATTGTGTGTACACAATTCCGACGCACAAAGTGCCATGCATGCTCAGAATAAATTACGAGACGGAAGCGCTCGGTCTGGTAAAACTACCGTTCGAAATGGAGATAGCACATTCGTCATGCTGCAATTTTTAAAATAGTTTAAAGCAGCACATTCTCTTCTTCTTTATAATGCTAGAATAATGAAGTTGTTTTGCTGCTCATATTCACACAGAGTTCTGACAAACTGATTTCTTTATTATTTCTAGTGATCTCCTGAATCAAATTTTTTTTTTTTCGTCAGATCTCCATAATAATGTTATAATCTTGGTTTATATATATATTTTTTTAAATCAAGATCTACATTGTTTTTTATAGTGCTCTCCATATTATTTTTTCTCGTTTTGTGTGTCAAGTTACCACAACACCATTATTATCTTGTATTTTTTAATCTCAAGGAGGTTGGTTTGTGTTGGTGTCCCTTGTTAATTTGACATTGTATTTAGGAAATGTACCTGCCTACTCACAAACAAACTGTCCTTTTTGAAGTAAAAGACATAGGCAAGTATTTCAGAAAAAAATAGCCATTTATTATGGGTCATTACAAAATAAAGAGGAAGGTAACGCTAGAGAAACTGCTTAAATTGGCGAAGACTTTGTACCCCAGGGCACACATCAACTATTTGCCACCCAAAATTGGTGGCCTAAGGAGTCCATATAATAGTGAGCACAATCCGGTCCAGGACTCCAAGAGATCAGGAACAGAAGCAGATGACATCTATATCCCCAAGCTGTGGTCATACCACAGCCTGCTATTTTTGCCAGACCAGACTGAACCCAGGCCATCACTTTCTTGTCTTCCTTACATGCTTCCTTCCAGGCTGTGGCTCTGGTGTTGGAGGTGTAGCAGGAGGTGAAGTAGGAGGATGGTCCAACTCACACAGGTGTGTTTTTGTTGTGAGTTGTCCCCTGAACCCCTTATTTTGGGTGCTCACCATTAGTTCCTCACACAAGAGGCATTGGCCCTCTTCCATTTGCTGCATTTTGTATGCAGTCATGCATGCAAAGGCCTCTTGGAGAGTGGGGTTGGCTTTGAGGGCCTCGTTAGCCTCCCTAATCAGCCTGAGCGCTGCCTCCTCCACGTTACTCCCCTTCCTGGCCCTTTTGGTTGGAAGGCGGAGGGGAGGGACCTGAGATTGTGTGAGGCTCCTACTGGGCACGGCCACCACCTGGCTGCCACTTACCCCTGCCACCTCCTGGCTGCCACTTACCCCCACCACCTCCTGGCTGCCACATTCCCCCGCCACATCCTGGCTGCCACATTCCCCAGCTTCCTCCTGGCTGCCACTTTCCACAGCCTCCTCCTGGCTGAGGCTTTCCTGTTTCTGAAAAAGGGACATAGTTCTAGTTTATTGTTCAATAATCACACATAATTTTCAGCTCATGACTGTTGTAAATTGAATTTTAATAAATAGAAAAGACTATCATTCTGACCCCAGCATTTTTCATTCTTGTCCCAATCATTTTTGGCCACTAATGTCTATTGATATAAAAAAACACTTTTAAAATCAGCAATTATTGATCAATAATAACATCTATTTCACATCATTTATTTTACGACAAGAAATATGTTGAACAATGCTATACCTGGCTCAAGCTGGGCTCCTCCACTTCTTCCTGGCTGGAAGACCCAGGGTGGGCGCTGGAAGCCTCAGCTGGGGTGGAAGGAAGCCTGTAAGGAAGAGTGGAAGGAAGGGTTCAGATGGATTCCCTGACTTCAGTCTGGTCTGCCAGAAAATGAAGTCTCTCATAGTACAAGTAGTCTATAGTCATAGTCTAATTACATAACCAGGTGACCCCGCCCCCTCTGACAGCACCGGGAAAGCCATAGGGAAGTCCCCATGCATCAGAGGACTGGGTGGCCCCGCCCTCCGTTATATAAGAAGTGTCAGAAGAACCAAAGCGTCACACGGCGGAAGACTCCCACTGAGGCGGATCGTATGGACGGAGTGGAAAAGAAGCCAGAGGAAGATGCGGGATGAGAAGAGCAGAGGAAGAAGAAGATGGAGAAGAAGAAGATGGAGGAAGAAGAATATGGAGGAAGAAGAAGAACACCGATGGAAGACCAGAAGAAAGAAGATGGAAGAAATGGAAAGAAGAAGAAATTAATAAAGGACTTGTCAAAAACCGTCTCTTGTGTTTTTTAACCTTTTTGACACTTTTTTATACCCCATTACCAATTCACACAGGGGAGGAATCTGGGGGTACCCTTGTTAAAGGAGGCTTCCAGATTCCTATAAGCCCCCCGCCAGAAGACCCCCACAACCACCGGGTTGTGGGGGTGAGGCCCTTCTCCCCATCAACATGGGGACAAGGTGCTTTGGAGGGCTACCCCAAAGCACCCTCCCAATGTTGAGGGCATGTGGCCTGGTACGGTTCAGGAGGGGGGGCGCACTCTCATCCCCCCTCTTTTCTTGCGGCCTGCCAGGTTGCGTGCTCGGATAAGGGTCTGGTATGGATTTTTGGGGGGACCCCACGCCATTTTCTTTTAAATTTTGGCGTGGGGTTCCCCTTAAAATTCATACCAGACCTGAAGGGTCTGGTATGGATTTTGAGGGGACCCCCACATCATTTTTTTTTTAATTTTGGCGCGGGGTTCCCCTTACTCTCCCTACCATACCTGAAAGGCCTGGTATGGAATTTTGGGGGGACCCCACACCATTTTCTTTTAAATTTTGGCGTGGGGTTCCCCTTAAAATTGGTCTGGTATGGATTTTGAGGGGACCCCCACATAATTTTTTTTTTATTTTGGCGCGGGGTTCCCCTTAATCTCCCTACAATACCTGAAGGGCCTGGTATGTAATTTAGGGGAACCTCCACGCATTTTTTTAAAAAATTTTGGTTCCCCCTGTGGGGAAATTCCATGCCGTTTTAATCAATAAACTTTTATGTGTATTGCCGGACCGACAATTCATTATAGCCGGCACTAGCGATAATAGTTTTACATGACTTTTTTTCCTTTAGAAATGTCATTTTACTGTCAGACTGTTCTAAACACGGGAAACATGCACCCCTTTACAGGCACACTATAGACACCCCCCAGGTACGAAATTTCAAGGAATATTACACTTTGATTGTTTCACTTTAAGCATTATTAAAATCACTGCTCCCGAAAAAACGGCCGTTTTTAAAACTTTTTTTGCATTAATACATATCCCCTGGGGCAGGACCCAGGTCCCCAAACACTTTTTATGACAATACCATGCATATAAGCCTTTAAAATTAGCACTTCTGATTTCTCCCATAGACTTAAAGAGTGTTCTGCGGCTTTCTAATTTGCACGAATAAGCTTTCGAATGAGCACTTTTGATTATTCATGTTCGTGTCCCATAGACTTTAATGGTGTTCGCGTGTTCGAACAAATTTTTTGCCTGTTCGCATGTTCTGGATGCGAACTGAACCGGGGTGTGTTTGGCTCATATCTATACACTGCGCATGCGTGTAACTCCGCCCGCTCCTGACGTTCTTTCTAGTATATTCCCCACCCCTTATCTTTCGAGGCAGTGGGTAGAGAACATGGTGGAGACACAGCAGGCACATGCAGAGGAGAGCAGTAATGACAAAAGCCCAGAGCCGCGAACGTCCCGATCATGGAAGAGATTTAAGACCTCAAATAAGTCCTTTGAAGAGTTGGTGGAGATGGTGGACATCTTGAAGAGGGCCGACTATGATGGGAAGCATGGACCCTACCTAAACCCAAATGTGAGAAAGGCCAAGATCATGACTAAAGTTGTGAAGAGTCTGCGCCGGAAATATTGGGGTACTGCGATCCAAGAATCAATTGAGGAAACGATGGTCAGACCTCAAATTGAGGGAGCAGGATCAGTACAGAAGAATCAAGAGCGTTCTTCAAAAAAGTTAGTAGTTGTCATGTGTTCCTATTATTATTATTACTTGCATGCTCCTCCATGTGCTTTTATTTACTGTTGTACAGTTTAAAATGGCAACTTTCATGCTCAGTATTCAGTCATAGGAAACATCGTTCATTCGCCCACTTATAAGATGTTTTTGGCAGGTGCAGGTTAAGTACATTTGTTCATGCCTATTTGTATTAAAAGAAGTTTGTTGTCTAGATGGGTTTGTAACTAGAATGAAATGGAAAATTGATTCATTGTAAGGAGAGGACACTCAGCAGCTGTTTTCACATCTGGACGCAGGAGCACTAGTGTGGGACACCAGAACAAACTTTTTAGGGTGTCCCACACAGGTGCTCCAGTGGATACTAGGGGTGTCTCCATGTGTGAAAATTGTACAAAAAAGGAAGTATTCCAGCTTTAGAAAGGAACAAAAAATTTCTTACGCTTGGAACTCTGCCAAAACAGACAATTGTATGAAACTTCCAAGCAATGTTTCATATTACTATTTCTGCCCTCAAATATCTGTGTGCTAAGTATACCTATTTTTTATTCACATAGGGGAGAAAAGACTCGGGACATCTGAGGACACCACGAACCCCACACCTCCTAAAGAAGGAGAAATCCCAAAACTACAAGCAGAGGATGAGGAGGGAGATGTTTATGAAGTGGGCGAAATTGTAACCACAACAGGTGAGTGTCTGAGACCACAGCTTCAGGTAATAGATGGATGCCTGCATATTTATAATACATGGTGTGTTTTCTTTATTTTAGGTGATGTGGATGTTGTGGAAGAAGAATCTCATTTCACAAGTAAAAGTGCCCAGATCCTCATCAGGGAGATAATGGGGTGCAATCATGATTTAGAAAATATAAAGGAAAACATCAATGAACAAAAAAAAAAATGTAAAAAAATGAAGAACATCATTGATGTTTTAGGCAGAATATAAAACACACAAAAATGTTACCATTTTATCGTGTATTTTTTCTTTTATAAACAAGTTTTAACGTTTTTTAAAAGCCAAATTTTGAAGATGCACACGGTGTGTCAACATGTGTTATCTGCCATCACGGGATATCAATGTACGCGTTTTGTGGTTGCACCCCCAAAACACTTCCATTGATCCCCCATGATGGGAGCTAGCACATGTTAACATTAGGCATGGGATCAGGAGGGAAATCCCCAGTTTGGATCACAATTTGTGTGCATCTTCAAATTGCGGCTTTTACAGGTGTGACATCACCCCATCTGATGAAGGCAATATCAACACAGTTTGGACATACTAAATGTCTGATATGGCCTTCACTTTATCAAAGTTGAACTTTGTAAGTTCCTGAGTTGTGTATGTTATGGTTTGAAACATGCCTGTTTAACCAAAAAAAGGATATTTCTAATGTGAAAAAAAAATGTTATACACCAAAGATGTTGGTTTGTTCAAAAACCCTTTTCTAACGCACATGTAAATGTGCTTTGAGTAAAATTTTTTATACTCAACAATGTGTGGCTTCTTCTTTCAATGCTCAATAGCAATTTTTGTAGTAAGTTGGTGTTTACAGTGGCAATGGGGGTTATTTACCAAAGGCAAATCCACTTTGCACTACAAGTGCAGTTTCAGTGCACTTTCTAGTGCACGTTTGCAGTGCACTTGGAGTGCAAAGTGGAATTTCCTTTAGTAAATAACACCCAACAGTGCTTTATAATTTGCCACAATCACGCAATTTTCGTAACTCCACAAATTTCAGTCATGGTGTTGAAAATGATGAAGATTTCTATCCGTAATGCATTACATACATTAACAACAAAAAAAGGTGTGTGTGTGCAGCAGACCCACAACATAATAGTTTGCTGAAGAAGAGATTGTCACCTCATGTATCAAAAAATTACGTTTGCCCTATTGAACAAAAAGGCGAAAAAGAAAAACCCATTGGATAGCCTAGGAGCCAGATAAAAGAAACACAAGCAGTAAATCAAAGTAAATATAATTTAGGTTTAAAAATATATATATTTTTAACATGTTTGTTGACCATTTTGTGGCATATCAATGGCCCCCCTACCCGCAAAGTACTCTAGATACTTTTCATGAACTTCACAGGCGCTTTGGGGGGGCAAGCCAGGATGGCCAGCTTCAAGAGCCGTCAGGGTTGTATCCAGGAATAAGCTGAATAAGCTGTATAAGGAAACTGAGGCCACATAGTTCAAAGCATTTTTTCGTAAAAAGTTATGCAATATGCAGCATACCAACTATATGATTGGGTTTATATTCCGCCATGTTGATCGCTGTGAGGAATAGGCAGAACCGGCTGACCATTATTCCAAAGGCATTTTCCACCACTCTTCTGGCTCTGGCCAGCCGGTAGTTAAAAACCCTCTGCTCCAGGGTGAGGGTCCTCATCGGGAATGGCCGCATCAGGTATTCACCCAGACCAACTGCTTCATCAGTGACAAAGACAAACGGGAATCCTTCCATCTTCAGTAGGTGCAATCCCAAGCCACCATTCTGGAGCTGCCTGTAAAACTTGGTCTGGGCGATGACTCCACCATCCGACATTCTTCCCCACGTCCACATACAGGAACTCATATGTCGCCGACACCACCGCCAACATCAATACTATTAAAAGCCTTATAGTTATAATAGTATGACCCCGAGTTGGGGGGTGGGACGATGTGGATGTTCTTCTTATCTATTGCCCCTCCGCAGTTGGGAAAGTCCCACCTCTGGACAAACTGGGAGGCCACAGTCTGCCATTCCTGTGGCGTTAAAGGAAACTGGGGAATCAAACAAGAAAAAAAAATTGTCATTTTGCACATAAACATTGCAAGCAGATTAAACACGAACATTCATGGCCAAAATCAGTATTAAGATTTATTTGAAGGAGTATTTAAAGACAAAAAGAGAAGGTCCACTTATCAGATTCCTTACCCCCTCTGATGGCCCATTGTAAAAATTTTAGGGGGTGGAGATGTTTTGGGCAGGTAACCCTCTTCGCTGAATGCATGCATAATGATGTGTGTTACTTTGGCCAGGCCCTCCTTACTTACACTATTGGCAGCCCACTGGACAGGTAAGAAGTGTAATAATACAAAAATATGAATGCAATTACCTATCAAGATAATAGGAGAACAAAACTTTAAACAGTACCATTTGAAAGTATTCTGGCAGGCCCTTGCACTACATGCTTTGGTGAATTCATTCATAAATATGAACACAAATGATATAGGTATAGTGTGTATGGGTTGGGTAAAGTCAGCAGATAGAGGATTGGTAACAGTTGACTTAGCGGTTGGGGGTAGGGAAGGTTCAAAATGATTTTGGGACCCCAAAAAAAAGCCTCTTGCACTCTGCATGAATTTAAAGACACAAATAACATTTGTACACATTTTAGGGGGTGTTTAGGCTAAAGCACTACTATGGAGCTGACAAAATACATTGTTAAGTGAATATGCTAGGTGGGTATGGGCCCAGGATAGCATGCTGGGAAGGTTAGTAAAGGCAAATATACATGAAGGACAAAAAAGGAAGTTTAAAAGCTTCCAGCATGCATGAGGACAAAGGGGACATTCACAGCATATTACAATCATGGTAATTAGGGAATTATGAATGAAATACAATACATTAGCAAACATGAAATGCATAGAATGTGATGTTAAAGGAGAAAACTCACCCTAATATAGTCCTTCTGCAGGACCTGAATGATGGCATAACAGGTCTCTGGAATAATGATCCCCAGAGCCTGGGGGGGATGCCTGTCGAGAACTTGATGACCTGCAGACTTCTCGCCATCTCAAAGTACCACAACGTGGCGACTAGCCTCTGTTCAGGAGCGATGGCTTGCCGCAGCAGGTGTCCTGCCTGCTAATATAAGGGGACAGCAAAGCCAACAAATGGTGAAAAACCGGGTCCGTCATCCGGAGATAATTCCTGAAATCATCAGGATTATTCTCCTGGATCTCCCGCAACAAAGGCATATGAGAGAATTGGTCACGCTGGAGCAACCAATTCTTTGTCCATGAACTCCTCCCCACCCTGTTCATGGACTGGGTAAGAACCCCAACACTAAGCCCGAACTGTACGACAAGTACATAACCGCAACATGGCTTCAAAACAGTCGGCTGGTCAGAACGAACTAACAGAAAGCACTGAAAAACAGAAAGGCCTGAGAAGCGGACAAGAATGCACTGAAGTTCAAATACGTACTATAATAATAATAATACGCACTGACAAACAAATGCGGACTGACTACACGCACTGAAGAACAGATACAAACCCACAAGCACAAACTGAAGAGCAGTAACGATCGGAAAAGCACAAGTCTGAAAAGCGTGAATCGTCTCTCACCAGACTTCTACTAACACTAAGATTAGCAGAAGGAGCCCAAAGGGTGGCGCATTTGCTATTGAACTTCCCTTTTCTAGTGCCATCGTACGTGTTGTATGTCACCGCATTCTTGACGTTCACAATTTCCGACCAACTTTGTGTGACCGTGTGTATGCAAGACAAGTTTGAGCCAACATCCGTTGGAAAAAAAACATGGATTTTGTTGTCGGAATGTGCGATTGTGTGTACGCGGCATTAGTGTGCTATTGTGCTTCTTTTGTCAGTGTAGAATATCAGTTTAGTGTGAATCTAGTAATAGTTCAGTGTGAGTGTAGTGTGACCATTCATTTTTACTTTAGTGTCAGTTTTTGTGAGTGTATTGGAACCATTCATTTTTACTTTAGTGTCAGTTTTTGTGAGTGAAGTGTGACCATTTATTTTTACTTTAGTGTCAGTTTAATTTGTCAGGGCAGGTTTTCTGCAGTATATATCAGTGCGTTATTGCATGTTTAACGCAGTCTATTTCAGTGCATTACTGCACGTGTAACGCAGTACATTTCAGTGTGTTACTGTACGTTTAACGCAGTATATATCAATGCATTACTGCACACTTAATGCATCATGTATCAGTGCGTTACTGTCCATTTAACGCAGTATATACAGTATCAGTGTGTTACTGCCCTTTTAATGCAAAAAATTTCAGTGCGTTACTGCACATTTAATGCGGTATATATCAGTGCGTTACTGCACATTTAATGCAGTATATTTCAGTGCGTTACTGCACATTTAATGCAGTATATATCAGTGCTTTATTGCACCTTTAACACAGTATATATTACTATGTTACTGCATGTTTAACGCAATATAGTTCAGTGTGTTACTGCACGTTTAATGCAGTATATTTCAGTGTGTTACTGCACATTTAATGCAATATATTTCAGTTCCTTACTGAGCATCTAACGCAGTATATTTCAGTGCCTTTCTGCACGTTTAACACAGCATATTTCAGTGCATTACTGCACGTTTAATGCAGTATATTTCAGTGCCTTACTGCACATTTAACGCAGTATATATCAGTGTGTTACTGCATGTTTAACACAGTATATTTCAGTGTGTTACTGCACGTGAACAGCAGTATATTTCAGTGCATTAGTGTACGTTTACCACAGTATATTGCAGTGTGTCAGTGTAGTTTTACTGCAGTATATTGTAGTGTGTCAGTGGCGTGTGTATGTGTAGTGAGTTAAAGTGCACCAAACACCACTTTCCATTGATTAAAGTGCATCCACATATACATTTCCACATCTTTGTTACAGTTTGTTAATAAGCACCCCCCATCATGTCTAGGAGGCCAACAAGGAGAGGCAGACGTTCCCATGGCATTGTGAGTGGGCCAGCAGTGTATGTGTCCACAGGCAAATGTGGACATGGTCCGTCCTCAGGTAGGGCATCATTTCCTCTGTTTAGTGATGTTGCCTGTGCCATCCAGCCACTGCATGCAGAGGAGGTGGTGGACTGGCTTACTAAACCATCATCATCCTCCTCATCCTCCGTCACTCAAGCAGAAACTAGTGTGCAGTCCACTGCAGCTGCCAGAATGGCTTATTCTGCTTTCTTGTCCACAGCTGCTCCTGCCATAGCCCCAGTATTAGGCATGGAGGAGTCAGCTGAATTATTTGAACAGTACATCAGCCACTTGCCCCTTGATAATGCACATCCCACTTCCACTTTCCACAGCTCAGCTCTTTGGCCCTTTTTCACATGTGCAGCTGACCGCACAGTTTGCAAACTTTGCCTCAAGAGCATCAAGCGTGGCAAAAACACCAGCCATTTGGGTATCACATGCTTGACAAGTCATGGAAGTAAAGTCTTCCTCTTTAATTGTACCTACAGGTAAGCCTATAGTAAGGCTTACCTGTAGTAACGCTGTATATTTCAGTGCATTACATGCCATTTAACGCACTACATTTCTGTGCATTAGTGCATGGTTAACACACTATATTTCAGTGCGTTACTGCAAGTTTAATGCCGTACAGTTCAGTGCGTTACTGCAAGTTTAAGGCCGTATATTTCAGTGCGCTATCTTCTGTTTAACGCAGTACAGTTCAGTGCGTTACTGCAAGTTTTTAACATCGTATATTTCAGTGCATTACATGGCGTTTAATGCAGTACAGTTCAGTCAGTTACGTGCCATTTAATGCAGTACATTTCTGTGCGTTAGTGCAGTGGTCATCAACCCTGTCCTCAGGGCCCACTAACAGGCCAGGCTTTATGTATTAGGGGGAGATTCAGACTAGAATACTGCAATCACTGAGCAGCAAATTATATCACCTGTGATGTATTTTAGTTATCTTGCAAACCTGGCCTGCTAGTGGGCCCTGAGGACAGGGTTGATGACCACTGCATTAGTGCATGCTTAACGCAGTATATTTCAGTGTGTTACTGCAAGTTTAATGCCATATAGTTCAGTGCATTACTACAAATTTAACGCCGTACATTTCAGTGCGTTATCTTCCTTTTAACACAGTACAGTTAAGTGTGTTACTGCAAGTTTGATGCTGTATATTTCAGTGCATTAACTTCCGTTTAACGCAGTATAGTTCAGTGCATTACTGCAAGTTTAATGAAATTTGCCTCCTTTTGTTCACACAAATAGAGCTTTCTTTTGATGGTATTTGATTGCCTCTGTGATTTTTATTATTTGCGATATAAACGGTATTGATATTTTCTAGTTTTTGTTATAAGAAAAATCCAATAAACTTAATTTTAGTAATACATTTAGACCAATGTCAATAAGCCTATATTTATTGGTTTGCGCAAAAGTTATAGCGTCTACAAACTAGGGTACATTTTCTGGAATTTACATAGCTTTTAGTTTATGACTGCCTATCTCATTTCTTGAGATGCTAAAATGGCAATACAACCCCCCCCCCCAAAATGACCCCATTTTGGAAAGTAGACACCCTAAGGAAATTTCGGAGAGGCATGTTGAGCCCATTGAATATTAAATTTTTTTGTCCCAAGTGATTGAATTATGAAATGAATGAACAAAAATAATTTTACAAAAAGCTATTTGCTGAGAGGCATGTTGAGTCCATGGAATATTTTATATTTTGCCACAAGGTGCGGGAAAATAACAAACTTTTTTTATGCACAAAGTTGTCACTAAATGATATATTGCTCACACATGCCATGGGCATATGTGGAATTACACCCCAAAATACATTTTGCTGCTTCTCCTGAGTACGAGGATACTACATGTGTGGGACTTTTTGGGAGCCTACCTGCGTACGGGGCCCCAAAAACCAATCACCATTTTCAGGCTTTCTAAGGGCGTACATTTTTTATTTCACTCCTCACTACCCATCACAGTTTTGAAGGCCATAAAATGTCAAGATAGCACAACCCCCCAATGACCCCATTTTGAAAAAAGTAACCACCCCAAGCTGAGAGGCATTGTGAGTATTTTGCAGCTCTCATTTGTTTTTGAAAATGAAGAAAGAAAAGACAAATGTATTTTTTTTTTTTTTTTCAATTTTCAAAACATCGAGGTCTGCAAAATACTCACCATACCTCTCAGTAAATAGCTTGGGGTGTCTACTTTTCAAAATGGGGTAATTTGGGGGGGGGGGATTGTGCTATCTGGGCATTCCATGGCCTCCGAAACTGTGATAGGCAGTGAGGACTGAAATCAAAATTTACACCCTTAGAAAGCCTGAAGGTGGTGCTTGGTTTTCGGGGTCCGTACACGGCTAGGCTCCCAAAAAGTCTCACACATGTGGTATCCCTGTACTCAGGAGAAGCAACACAATGCATTTTGGGGTGTAATTTCACATATGCCCATGGCATGTTTGAGCAATATATCATTTAGTGACAACTTTGTGCAAAAAAAAAAATTGTCTTTTTCCCGCAACTTGTGTCAAAATATAAAATATTCCATGGCCCCGACATGCCTCTCAGCAAATAGCTTGGGGTGTCTACTTTCCAAAATGGGGTCATTTGGGGGGGGTTTTGAACTGTTCTGGCATTTTATGCACAACATTTAGAAGCTTATGTCACACATCACCCACTCTTCTAACCACTTGAAGACAAAGCCCTTTCTGACACTTTTTGTTTACATGAAAAAATATTTTCTTTTTTGCAAGAAAATTACTTTGAACCCCCAAAAATTATATTTTTTTTTAAAGCAAAGGCCATACAGATTAAAATGGTGGGTGTTTCATTATTTTTTTTCACACAGTATTTGCCAAGCGATTTTTCAAACACATTTTTTTTGAAAAAACACACTTTTTTAAATTTTAATGCACTAAAACACACTATATTGCCCAAATGTTTGATTACATAAAAAAGATGATCTTAGGCTGAGTACATGGATACTAAACACGACATGCTTTAAAATTGCACACAAACGCGCAGCGGCGACAAACTACATACATTTTTAAAAGCCTTTAAAAGCCTTTACAGGTTACCACTTTAGATTTACAGAGGAGGTCTACTGCTAAAATTACTGCCCTTAATCTGACCTTCGCGGTTATACATGCATGGTGCAATTGCTGTTTACATATGACGCCAGACCGATGCTTGCTTTCGCCTTTGATCTCTCCTCTGCCCTCAAAGCATCTGACCACACCAAGATCGGTGTGATAAAATGCTTTCCCAATTTCCCAATGGCACTGTTTACATCTAAGTCATGAAATGCTAGTAGCTTACGGTTTCTTAGGCCATAGAGATGATTGGAGCCATTCTGGTCTCTGATCGGCTCTATGGTCAGCTGGCAGAACTACCGGCTGCATTCTCAGGTTCCCTGTTGGGACAGGAGAGCCAGAGAAAACCATGGAAAACGGTGGGGGGGACATTCCCTCCCACTGCTTGTAAAAGCAGTCTAGAGGCTAATTAGCCACTAGGATTGCTTTTACATGAAAAATGACTGCTGGCTGAAAAGAATGATACCAAGGTGATACCTAAACCCGCAGGCATCATTCTGGTATAACCACTCAAAGTCCAGCAACATACCAGTACGTTGCTGGTCCTTGTTGGGCATTTATTGTAATCTTTTTTTTCATGCAGCCTGTGGGCTGAACGAAAAACAGAGATAGATTGGTGGGTATGCTCACCATTAGAATACCTCCCTTCATCCACCCACTTCTAATGATGGACATACATGTGCCATTTTGTTTTTAACTGTGGTGGTGAAATCACCTCCTACAGCTCTGGAGTCACGGCTTTATGTATCGTGGGAGCAAACGCTGTTGCTGTCAAGATAAATAAATCCGTGCTGCAACTGAATGACGTACCTGCTAAGCAAATGATGGTTAACAATAAAACAAAGTAACATTACAGAATAAAAGTAGGACATACCATACCTGCAAAGCAAATACAAAAAAAATTGTAAAAAATAAAACATTTTTTAACACAATCTATGCCTAAAATATATATATGACGAAGCATGGGGGCATCCACTCCAAATGTTAGGAGCAATTCGCTCCTCCACCCCTGCTGCCCCCATGCTTTAGCATATATGCTCTTTTTTTAACTGTGGTGGGGAAATCACCTCCTACAGAGCTGGAGTCATGGCTTTATGTATCGTGGGAGCAAACGCTGTTGCTATCAAGATAAATAAATTTGCGCTGCAGCTGAATGGCGTACCTGAAAACAAAAGATGGTTAACAATAAAACACAGTAAACAGTAAAGTATAAAAAAATTACATACCTGAAAAGAATAGAGAGAGGGAGAACAATAAAACAACAACTATTTTTATTTTATATATTTTTTTGTTTTTGTTTTTTTTTTACTTTTTTTTTTTTTACACTTTTTTTGTAATTGTAATGATTGTAACCATAATGGTTCCAGGCTCGGGTCTCTCAAAATGCGATGGCATCTTGGGAGACCCTGTGAAAGTGTGTCCTAGTCTGCGCAGTGCTGTACCCTATGCTAATACTCCACTAGTGTATGGTAGCGTTGAAAACATTTACCAATGCAAAGACCAGGATTGTCAGGACAGGAGGGACAATAATAGCGGGTGTCACGCCTATACCTGCACTTGCTACAGACACAACATCTTCTTTGGGGGGCTCGTTGGGTAGGGGTACCAGGGAGGACATAAGGAAATGCCTCTCATGCAGCCGGCTTACTGCATTTGGATTGGGAAGATGAGGTGGAGCACCGTCTGAAAACAGAAGGGCTCTGACGATCTCTTCCTGGAATTTAAGGAAGGATCCAGTCTGTCCTGAAGCTCTGTATAGCACATGACCGTTCTGCAAAGCCAATTGAAATAAGTATACAGACACTTTTTTGTACCAGCGTCTGGCCTTACGAGCAACTAGGTACGGCACCAACAACTGGTCATTGAGGTCCACCCCTCCCATATTTTAGATATATTCGTGGACACAGAGGGGTTTCTCCACAACACCAGTTGCCGTAGGAAGGGAGGAAAGAATGAAAACATTCTTATTATCCCTCCACTTCACAGCGAGCAAGTTATTACACTTCAAGCAGGCTCTCTCCCCCAGCCTAAGATGGGATTCTACAAGTCGCTGGGGAAAGCCCCTACGATCAGATTGCACGGTGCCACATGCGCCAATCTGCTGATCAAGCAAGTGACTAAAAAGTGGCATGCTCATGTAATAATTGTCCACATACAAATGGTACCCCTTTCTGAGTAAGGGTGACACCAAGTCCCACATAATCTTGCCAGCGTTCCCTATGTAATCTGGGCAGTTCGGTGGCTCTACGTGACTATCTCTTCCCTCTTAAACCATAAAACTACATGTATAGCCTGTGGCCCTGTCACAGAGCTTATATATCTTGACCCCGTATCTGGCACGCTTGCTGGGAAGATACTGTTTGAAAGACAAGCGGGCAGAAAACTTAATCAGGGGCTCATCAACGCAGACAACTTGATGGGGAGTAAAAAAGTCTGCAAAACGTTGGTTGAAGTGGTTTACGAGGGGCCGAATTTTGCAGAGACGATCGTATCCGGGGTCTCCACGAGGACGACAGAGTTCATTGTTGTTGAAATGCATGAACCGCAAGATCTGTTCATATCATGCCCTGGTCAAGGAGGCAGAGAACACAGGCATATGGTAAATTGGGTCAGTGGACCAATATTACCGCGACTTACTCATTTTAACTATGCCCATGTCAAGGGATAGGCCCAGAAAGGTCTTAAATTTGGAAACCATAATTGGTTTCCAATCTCTGGCAATGGAGGACTGGGGATTAGCGGTGATGAATTGACTAGCATACAAATTACTTTGGTCCACAATAGATCTATAGAGATCTTCGGTGAAAAACAGCTAATAAAAATCAAGTGACGTAAAATCAATTGTTTCCACCTGAACTCAGGGTTGGCCAGTGAATGGGGGAAGTACGGGTGCTGCAGAAGTGGTGGGTTCCCAATTAGGGTTGGCGAATGCAGCAGGAAGGGCACTATGGGCTTGACGGGCCTGTCTTTGTCTTCTTGGTGGCAGTGGGACACTACTTGTGCTTGCCACCTCTCCAGCTTGAACTGCACTTATGGGACTCACCACGTCACCACGCGTTACTGCAGTGCTGGTTTGACTATGACCAGGGTGTACTAGGCCGCTGGTGCTTGGCAGTTCACCAGAAGGATGAGCGGCACTAGTACTTCTCTGCTCCATACGAGAGCCCTGCGGTTCTTGCACTTCAACAACAGCAGAAGAAGATTGGTGTCTAGTACGCCTGACCTTGGCAGGGACCACAACTCTGTCGTCATGGAGCCGCTGTGGTCTACAGAATCGGATTCTGAGCCTGAATCTGACAGATGAGTGACTTCCTCTTCACTATCTGTCATGCTCAGAAACGTGTAGGCCTCTTCACTAGTGTACCTTCGATTTGCCATTTTGGGCTCTAAATTTACTGGTACACTAGTGAGACTCACATGTAAAAAAGCTCCTAGGCTGTCAGCAACTGTATCAAACGCTACCAAAAAAACTGTTAGCGATCGCAGAGATCAGGCCAGACTCTGCGAACGCTGCAGTTATGTGTTTAGTGTTTTGTAAGTGACAGTGATCGATCAATACTGCACTTGGGTGGGCTGGGCTAGGCTGGGCAGAGGGGAAAAACTCAGGTGCTAGCGGGTATCTGGGGTGATCCTGCTAACACTGCATTTTTGGGAACCCTAAACTGCTGGGGACGCTAGTATAGATCTGATCAGATGAGATATCGAACCGTTCAGACACTATACCACTAAGGGAGGTGTATGCTGCGTGCGTGCGTGCGTGGGTGTTAGTGGTACTGGCACTAATCTGATGCTGCCTGGGGCAACGCAGACCCAGTCTGACCCTAGAACCCAACTGATATCACCCGCCGGGCGATCAGGGGGTTAAACCTTTATTTGGTAATAAACGGCAGGTATAAAAAACAAACTAACTAACCAGCGTCACCCGTAACACTTATACAGTGATCACTGGTAAAAGGGTTAACTAGGGGGCAATCAGGGGGTTAAAACCTTTATTAGGTAGTATATGGGGTACCTGACGCTATAGAAAGCTGACAGTGAACCTAAATAACTAACAGGCTAACTAGCGTCACCCATGACACTTATACAGCGATCAGAAAATTAGTGACACTGGCGATCAAGGGGTTAAACCTTTATTAGGGGGCTTAGGGGGGTACCCTAGATCTAACGGGGCCTACCACTAACAGCCCTAACACTTATAACAGTCACAAATGACACCAATGCAGTGATCAGTAAAAAAATAAAAAACTGCTATTGGTGTCACTTTGGCAGGGGGTGACAGGGGGTGCAGGGGGGTGATCAGGGAGTGATCGGGGGTGTTTTATGTGCCTATGTGTACTAGTGTTAGTGTAGTGTTGGTGCAACTCACATTGATGTCTTCTCTCCTCGGGAGCCTGGACGAAAAGGCTCCACGAGAAGAGATGACATCACTTCCTCTGCTTCTGTTTACATTTCAGAAGCAGAGGAAGCTTCTCATTCGTCAGGAGCGATTGTGAGGGGGTGGCCATGAATCAGTGGCCTCGCTCTCAGGATGGATCGCTCCTGCAATGATGCAGACCGCATCAGGCACCGGGGGGCGTACGGGTATGTTACTCTGCCTGCCCGTTCCATTCTGCCACAGTATATGTGCGTGAGGCGGTCGGCAAGTGGTTAACGCAGTACATCTCTGTGTTAGTGCACTGTATATTTCAGTGCGTTGCTGCAAGTTTAATGCCGTATATTTCAGTGCGTTAGGTGTCGTTTAACGCAGTACATTTCTGTGTTAGTGCACAGTATATTTCAGTGCTTTACTGCAAGTTTAACACCGTATATTTCGGTGCTTTATATTCTGGTTAACGCAGTACAGTTCAGTGCGTTACTGCAAGTTTAACACCATATATTTCAGTGCTTTATCTTTCATTTAACATAGTATAGTTCAGTGCGTTACTGCAAGTCTAACTCTGTATATTTCAGTGCGTTACGAGCCGTTTAACGCAGTACAGTTCAGTCCGGTACTCCAAGTTTAACGCCGTACATTTCTGTGCATTATCTTCATTTTAACGCAGTGCAATTCAGTGCCATACTGCAAGTTTAACGCCATATATTTCAGTGTGTTACTTGCCGTTTAACGCAGTACATTTCTGTGCATTAGTGCACGCTAAACGCAGTATATTTCCGTGTGTTACTGCAAATTTAATGCCATACAGTTCAGTATGTTACTACAAGTTTAACGCCGTATATTTCAGTGCGTTATCTTCCGTTTAATGCAGTATAGTTCAATGCATTACTGCAAGTTTAACGCTGTATATTTCAGTGCGTTACATGATGTTTAATGCAGTACAGTTCAGTGCATACTGCAAGTTTAATGCCATGTATTTAAGTGGGTTACATGCCGTTTTACGCAGTATATCTCTGTGTTAGTGCACAGTATATTTCAGTGCGTTACTGCAAGTTTAATGCCGTATATTTCAGTGCATTATCTTCTGTTTAACACAGTACAGTTCAGTGCTTTACTGCAAGTTTAATGCCGTATATTTCAGTGCATTATCTTCTGTTTAACACAGTACAGTTTAGTGCATTACTGCAAGTTTAACGCGGTATATTTCAGTGCGTTATCTTCCATATAATGCAGTATAGTTCAGTGTGTTCCTGTAAGTTTAACACTGTATATTTCAGTGCGTTACCTGCCATTTAACACAGTACATTTCTGTGCATTAATGCATGTTGAACGCAGTATATTTCAGCGTGTTATCTTCCATTTAACGCAGTATAGTACAGTGCGTTACTGCAAGTTTAACATCGTATATTGCAGTGCATTACCTCCCATCCTGACAGGAACATGAGCCTATAGAGAGGGGAAAACACTGGTACACAAATTGGCAGTCATGTTCCTCTAGCCGCAGCATATTGCCAAGTTGTCTCCAGTGGTAATGAGGATGGAGGGGATGATGATGAAGTCACTGACATGACTTGGGTGGCAGATAGAACAGAGGAGGAAAGTGAGGGTGAGGCACAACCCAAATGAGGCAGCCATCATGGAAGAATAGAGAGCAGCCACTAGGGTTGAGCTTTGTGTTCGAATCAAATGCATGTTCGACTCGAACATTGCCTGTTCGGTCGTTCACTGAATTCCGAACGTTATGGGCCGTTCGTGCCAAATTCGAGTGGTGCATCACAGCCCATAATTCACTGTGGCATCGCAGTGCATTGCTGGCTGATGATTGGCCAAGCATGCACTATGACCGGCATGCTTGGCCAATCACAGCGCCGTCTGTACAGAGAGCCGGAATTGGCCAAAGCCAGGGTGGCTTTGGCCAATTATGGCTCAGGGGGTTTAGTACATGCCCCACACTATATAAGGCTGCCTGCACGGCGGCCCTGTGTAGTGTGTTCCGGCGTTGAGAGAGAGATAGACAGAGAGACAGTGTCATTTGATTTAAGTTAGATAGAGTAGGCAGGCGAGTCAGTTAGCTGCACTTACAGTGTATTGTATATATATATATATATACATCCTAGGTGTTGTATATATATATATATATATATATATATATATATATATATATATATATATATATATATATATATATATATATATATACACTGTATTTAGTTTAGCTAGATTCCAGTATTTACAGCTACCTGAAGAAAATTGCTGGTGCTCTTCTGATCCTATTAGTCCTATTAGCTACAGTATTTACAGTTAGTGTAGTGCGTCCTCTGCACAGTGTGCACCTAAAGCTACCTGAAGAAAATTAGTGGTGTTCTTCTGATCCTATTAGTACAGTACCGCAGGCAGCTGTAGTATTTTGCACAGACCTTTCTGCAAGGCCTCCCGAAGATGTTTCATGCTCTGCTCCCTCTGCGACGGCAAGATAAGGTCCGCAACCTTACCCTTGTAACGTGGATCAAGGAGGGTTGCCAGCCAGTATTGAACCCTCTTCTTGATACCACGAATACGAGGATCCTTCCGCAGGCTTTGAAGGATCAGGGAGGCCATGCAGCGTAGGTTTGCTGAGGCATTCGGTCCGGAGTCCTCCCAGACACGTACAAGTCCATGGGTTTCTTGGGACTGTAAATGATCCCTTAAAGACTGCTGCTGATGCTGAGTGCCAGGCTCCACCTCCATGCTGACACAATTCTCCTCTTCCTCCTCCTCGTCCTCGTCTTGTGTGATCGGCGGGCATGCAGGAACACTGTCTGGATAAAGGGGGCCTTGAGAGCTAAGGAAGTCCTCCTCTTCCTGCCTCTGTTCTGCCTCAAGTGCCCTGTCCATTATTCCACGCAGCATGTGCTCCAAGAGGGGGACAAGGGGGACAGTGTCACTGATGCATGCACTGTCACTGCTCACCATCCTCGTGGCCTCCTCAAATGGTGACAGGACAGTGCATGCATCCCTGATCATGGCCCACTGGCGTGGGAAAAAAAAAAACAAGCTCCCCTGACCCTGTCCTGGTGCCATAGTCGCACAAGTACTCATTGATGGTGTTGCTGAGGCTTCAGTCAGTCAAAGAAGGAGCGGTGAAGAAGGTGGGCGTCTGACCGATGCGTTCAGACAATTTTTTAGTACGCAGCCCCAAGGTATGATCGGTTCCAGCAACCATCGCCAGCGTCTGTTTTACATGGTGCAGGAATACCTAGGGGCAAGATCTGACTTGGACACCTTTCCCACCAAAAATCCTCTGGGTTACTGGGTCTTAAGGATGGATCACTGGCCAGAGCTTGCACAGTATGCAATTGAGCTACTGGCCTGTCCTGCATTCAGCGTTCTTTCTGAATGCACATTCAGTGCTGCTGGAGGTTTTGTAACCAATCAGGGGGTGCGCCTGTTCACCGACTCGGTCAATCGACTGACCTTCAAAAAAATGAATCAGTCTTGGATCACCACCAGCTACCAAGCACCTGATGCTGATGTAACCGAATAATTTTTTTTGAAATGTCTGATCCCTTCAAGACTGCCTATGCTGATGCTGAGTGACTATCCTGTTATGCTGAGTGACTATCCTCTTCCTCCTCAATGATCATGCTGATAGCTTGTAAGAATATTTTTGGTTCTGGGCGCCACCACCAGTGGCTAAGGCCCAATTTTTCAGCCCCTGTTTAACAGGGGAGTGTAATTACAATTTTTGTTGCAATAGTTTGCAAGGAGGGTTACTTGCTGAACTCAATTAGAGTATTTGTAAGGGGTTGCAGTGTTGTGGCACCAGCACCAGTGCCTAAGGCCCACTTTTTCAGCCCCTGTTTAACAGGGGCGTGTAATTAAAATTTTTGATGCAATATTTTGCAGGAGGGCTCATTCCTGCGCTCCAACTAAAGTATCTGTGAGGGGTTGCAGTGTTGTGGCACCAGTGCTTAAGGCCCAATTTTTCTGCCCCTGTTCAACAGGGACATGTAATTACAATTTTTGATCTAATATTTCACATCAGGGCCCGTTTCTGTGCCCACCAAGAGTAACTGTGAGGACTTATAGTGTTGTGGCAACACCACCACCACCACCAAAGGCCCAATTTTTCTGCCCCTGTTCAACACGTGCACGTAATTACAATTCTTGATCGAATATTTCACAGCAGGGCCAGTTCCAGCTCCCACCAAGAGTAACTGTGAGGACTTATGCCCCGTACACACGATCGGACATTGATCGGACATTCCGACAACAAAATCCATGGATTTTTTACGACGGATGTTGGCTCAAACTTGTTTTGCGTAGACACGATCGCACAAAGTTGTCGGAATTTCCGCTCGCTAAGAACGTGGTGACGTACACCACGTATGACGAGACTAGAAAAGGCCGGTTCAGAACCAAGCGCGGCACCCTTTGGGCTCCTTTTGCTAATCTCATGTTAGTAAAAGTTTGGTGAGAGACGATTCGCGCTTTTTCAGACTTGTGGTTTTCAGATCGTTTTCTGCTGTTCAGTTTGAGCTTGTGGGTTTGTATCTGCTCTTCAGTGCGTGCAGCAAGCTACGCGTGACTCAGTCATTGTGTTCTTGTTCATTCATTACTGTTTTTCAGGTCGCTCTTTACAGGCCTTGCTGTTCTTCAGTGCGTTTACTTCGTTTTGAGCAGCTGACCGTTTTGTAGCCATGTTGCGTATACGCACTCCTCGTAGAGTTCGTGCTGTGCGGAGGCTTGGTGTTGGGGTCCTTACCTTGACACAAGCCCAGTCCATGAACAGGGTGGGGAGGAGTTCATGGACCAAGAATTGGTTGCTTCAGCGTGACCAGTTCTGTCATATGCCTTTGCACCGTGAGATCCGTGAGAATAATCCTGATGATTTCAGTAACTTTCTCTGCATGACGGACCCAGTTTTTCACCGTTTGTTGGCTTTGCTGACCCCCTATATCAGCAGGCAGGATACCTGCATGAGGCAAGCCATCACTCCAGAGCAGAGGCTAGTCGCCACCCTGCGGTACTTGACGACGGGGAGAAGCCTGCAGGACTTGAAGTTCTCGACAGGCATCTCCCCCCAGGCTCTGGGAATTATTATCCCAGAGACCTGTTCTACCATCATCCAGGTCCTGCAGAAGGAGTATATTAAGGTAAGATTTTTATCCTTTAATATCACATTTTATTGTATATAATGTTTGAAAATATATTGTATTTCTTTCCTCATTCCCTAATTACCATGATTGTAATATGCTGTGAATGTCCCCTTTGTCCTCATGCATGCTGGAATTTCATGTAATTATTTTTTTCTCCTTCATACATATTTGCCTTCACTTACCTTATCTCCTGGCCCTATATTCACCTCATGTAGTCACTTAACAATGTATTTTGTCAGCTCCATAGTAGTGCTTTACCCTAAATACCCCCTAAAATGTTTTGAAATGTGATTTGTGCTTTAAATTCAGGCAGAGTGCCAGAGGCTTTTTTTGGGTGTCCCCAAATCATTTGGAACCCTCCCTCCCCCCAACTGCTAAGTCAGCTGATAACAATTCTCTATCTATCCTCAATCATCTATCTGCTGACTTTGCCAAGCCCATACACACTATACCCATCTCTTTTGTGCTCAGATGTATGGATAAATTCCCCAAAGCATGTAGTGCAAGGGCCTGCCTGTATACTTTTAAATGGTACTGTTTAAAGTTTTTGTATCCTATTATTATCTTGATAGGTAATAGCAGAATGTCCAAATGTGTTAAAATGTGTACAGTGTGTATTTATATCTTTGTATTATGACACTTCTTACCTGTCCAGTGGGCTGCCAATAGTTTAACTAAGGAGGGGCTGGCCAAAGTAAGACCCATTATTTAGGCATTCATCTCTCAATGAAGTGGAGAGGGTTACCTGTCCAAGAGCTCCCCCCCTATAATGTTAGAAATGGCCCATGAGAGGGGGGAGGAGGAATCTGATAGTTGTACCTTATACTTTGGTCTTTAAAAACTCCCTCCAAAAAATGATGTTGGCCAAGAATGTTTGTGTGTAATCTGCTTTCCCTGTTTATGTGCAAAATGACTAATTTTTTTTTGTTTTGACTCCACAGTTTCCTTCCACACCACAAGAATGGCAGACTGTGGCCTCCCACCTTGCCCAGCGGTGGGACTTTCCTAACTGTGGAGGGGCAATTGATGGCAAACACGTCCACATCGTACCACCACTCAGCTCGGGGTCGTACTATTACAACTACAAGGGGTTCAATAGTATTGTGATGTTGGCGGTGGTGTCGGCTACCTATGAATTCCTGTATGTGGACGTGGGGAAGAATGGCCGGATGTCCAATGGTGGAGTCATCGCCCAGACTGAGTTCTACAGGCATCTCCAGAATGGCAGCTTGGACTTGCCACCTCCAGAAGACAATGTGGAAGGACTCCCATTCGTCTTCGTTGCGGAAAAAGCATTTGCGCTGGGGGACCATCTTATGTGGCCATTCCCGATGAGGACCCTCACCCCGGACCAGAGGTTTTTAATTACCGGCTGGCCAGAGCCAGAAGAGTGGTGGAGAACACGTTTGGAATCATGGCCAGCCGGTTCTGCCTATTTCTTACACCCATACATATGGCGGAGTACAAACTGAATCACATTATCCTGGCGTGCTATGTTCTACATAACTTTTTACGGCAACATTCTGCCAACTATGCTGGCTCAGTTGGGCCTGAGGCCGGAATTCAAAATGAACCAACCCTGACGGTGCTTGAAAGTGGCCATCCTGGCTTGCTCCCCGAGTGCCCGTAATGTCCGGCTAAGATACCTTGAATTCTTTGCAGGTAGGGGGGCTATCAATATACCAGACAATGTCTAAAACCTTTTTTCAAATTAAAAAAAAAAATAGTCAAATCTTTGGTGACATTTACTGCTTGTGTTTGTTTTAGCTGACCCTGAGAGAAATGTGGTGAGTCCTGAAAATGGCGTGATTGTGTAACATTTCAAAGCACTGTTGGGTGTTATTTACTAAAGGCAAAGACACTTTGCACTACAAGTACACTTGAAACTGCACTTGTAGTGCAAAGTGGATTTGTCCTTAGGAAATAACACCCATTGTCACAGAAAACAGCAATTAGAGCACCACAAAAGTGTTGTAGCATTGAGACAATAATCCACACATTCTTGATTAACAATCTTTTTAATACCAGCACAATCACATGTGTATTTAGAAAAGGTTTTTAAAACAAACCAACATGTTTGTTGTATAACAATTTTTGGGGTCACATTAGAAAAAGTAGAAATGTCCATTTAAGATAAAACAGGCATGTTTAAAACCAACAAGAAAGACACAAATCTTGAACTTACAAAGTTCACATTTGGTAGAACTTGAAGGCAATATCAGACTTGAGTATTTACAAACTGTGTTTGATATTGCGTTCAGATGGGGTGAAGTCACCCCAGGAAAAGCCAAATTTTGAAGATGCACACAAATAGCCGAATGTCAACATGCTCTAGCTGCCATCATGGAGGATCAAGGGACGTGTTTTGGGGGTGCAAACCCTTCCTCTTAGCTACTTTATTATTGAGAAAGGGGTTGCACCCCCAAAACGCGTCCATTGATCTCCCGTGATGGCAGATAGCACATGTTGACACACTGCGTGCATCTTCGAAATTTGGCTTTTCTCCAATTTGTCAAAGAATGTAAAAAAATTGTAGCACACCAAAAAACAAAGGGATTTGGAGGGGTTTTAAACTCTCCCTAAAACATCAATGATGTTCTTATTTTTTTGAAGAACATCATTGATGTTTTTCTTGATGTTTTCCAAGTCCCTATTACACCCCATGATCTCCCCGATCAGGATCTGTGCACTTTCCGAGGTGAAAGGATCTGGATCCACAACATCACGATCACCTAAAAAGATAGAAACAAAAAAAAAACATGTATTATAAATATGCCGGCATCCATCTCTTACCTGAGCCTGTGGTCGCAGACACTCACCTGTTGTGGTGTCAATTTCCACCACGTCTTCCTCCTCCTGCACTGTTTGTCTTGGGTTGATTTCCCCTTCTTCCAGAGGTGGGGGGTCTCTGGTCTCCTCGGATGAGGGGTGTCCTCCGAGTCTTTTCTCCCCTATGTAAAAAAAATGGTATACTTAGCACACAGATATTTGATGTCAGAACTATAAATATGAAACATTGTTTGGAAATGGGGTACAATTTTTTTTGTGGGCAGAGTTCAAAGATGTAGCATTTTTCTTGTCCTTTGAATACTTTACCTGTCTTGTACAAGCTTCACAGATGGAGACACCCCTATAGTATACACTGGAGCACCTGTGTGGGCCCCCTAATAAAAAGGGTATTCTTGTGTCCCACACTAGTGCTCCAGCGTCCAGATGTGAAAACTGCTGCTGAGTGTCTGAGTGTCTCTCCTTACACAGAATCTAGTTTGCATTTCGTTCTAGTTACAAACCCATCTACACAACCAAATTAGTTTCAGACAAGTAGGCCCTAAAAAATGTGGTCAAATGCATATGGCCAAAACCATGGTGTTTTCTAGGCCGAATGAACAATGTTTGATACGAACGAATAATGTGCCTATGAACATGAAAGTTGCCATTTTAAACTGGACAACAGTTAAGAAAAGCACATGGAGCAGCACAAATGTAATAAAAATAAAGAATAGGAACACAGCACAACTACTTACTTTTTTGCAGCACTCTCCGGATCTTTCTGTACTGCTCATGCTCTCTTAATTTGAGGTCCGACCACCACTTCCTGAGCTGATATTTCGATCGTTGTACCCCGAAATTTCAATGCAGACTCTTGACCACTTTCGCCATGATCTTGGCCTTTCTGACATTGGGGTTGGGGTTAGCCATACTTCCCGTCATAGTCGGCCTTCTTCAGGATGTCGACCTTTTCCAACATCTCCCCAAAGGACACATTCGATGCCTTACATCTTCTCCTTCTGGATCCAGATGTTTCAGGCTCTGGGCTTTCCTCCCCCTCCTCCTTGTTGCTGTAATTAGCACGCACCTGCTGTGTCTCGGCCATGTGCTCTTCCCACACTGTGCCGAACATAAAGGGGCGGGGAATAGACTAGAAAGAACATCAGGGGCGGGCAGAGTTACACAAATGCGCAGTGTGTATAAAGCGTAACACGCGTGCGTAGTACGTACAATCTGTGAGCGGAGGAAGGAGTATCGGAGGCACCGATCATGATAACGAAGGTAAGATCTAAACTTGGGCCTATACTGCTTCTAGATTGAGGCCTATATTGTAACAAGATTAGGAGAGTTTTGCCTGACATTAGGTTGTGTCTTGCAGATAAAATGGATGGCTTCAATGACCACAACTTCTTCCCCCTGTTCATACACAAGTACAGGGAGCTGCCCTGTCTGTGGCAGGTGAAACATCCACATTACAATAATAAACAAAAGAGGCAGACAGCGCTGGAGAAACTGCTGGAGTTGGTAATGCCGGTGGTCCCCAGAGCAACAATCCCCTATTTAAAAGCCAAAATTGGTGGCCTGAGGAGCACTTATCTAAGGGAGCGCAAGAAGGTCACGGATTCCCAGAGATCCGGAGCTGCAGCAGATGACATTTATGTCCCCAGGCTGTGGTACTATGAGAGACTGTGATTTCTGTCAGACCAGACTGGAGTCAGGGAATACCTCTCAACCCTTCCTTCCACCCCAGCTGAGGCTTCCGATGTCCAACCTGGGACTTCCAGCCAGGAAGAAGTAGAGGAGCACAGATGGAGTCAGGTATAGCATTGTTCTCCAGATTTCTGGTCAATAAAGAAATGATGTTTACTAGAAGTTATTATTGATTACTAATTGCTGATTTAAGAAAGTGTTTTACATATCAATAGACAGTAGTTTTGAAAAATAATTGGAACAAGACTGAAAAATGCTGGGCTCAGAAGGATAGTCTGTTATATTTGTTAACATTCAATTTGCAACAATCATGAGGTGAAAATTGTGTGTGATTGATGAATAAAAAACTAAAACTATGTCCCTTTTTCATACACAGGAAGACCTCAGCCAGGAGGAGGCTGTGGAATGTGGCAGCCAGGAGGAGGCGGGCTAAGTGGTAGCCAGGAGAAGCCTGGGCCCAGTCAGAGCCTGACTGAATCGCAGGTTCCTCCCCTCCGCCTTCCATACAAAAGACAGAGGAAGGGGAGTCACATTCAGGATTCAGCGCTCAGGCTCATTCAGGAGGCTCCTGCATCCCTCAGAGCCACCCCCACTCCTGAAGAGGCCTTTGCCTGCATGGCTGCCACCAAACTGCAGGGCATGCAGGAGGGTCAACGCAAGCTGTGTGAGGACCTTCTGTATAAAGTCCTAACTAAGGGGGTGAGTGGCGAAATCACACCCAATACCCACCTGAGTGAGTTGGCCCATCCCCCTCCTCCTCCTCCTCCTCCTGCTGCCACATCTCCAACACCAGAGCCACAGCGTGGAAGGAAGCGTGGAAGGAAGACCAGAGAGTGATGGCCTGGGTTCAGTCTGGTCTGGCCAAAGATGCAGTCTCTTGTATGACCATAGCCTGGGGACACAGATGTCATCTGCTGCTTTCCGGATCTCTGGGACTTCTGGACCAGACTGGACTCCCTTAGATATGGACTCCTCAGGCCACCAATTTTGCCTGGAAATAATTGATGTCTGCCCTGGGGGGTCAAAGGCTTTGCCAATTTCTGCTGTTTCTCCAGCGTTGCCTCCCTCTTTGTTTGGTTGTGATCCCTTAATAAAGGAATTTTTTGTTTCAATTATACTTGCCTATGTGTGTTTTCCTTCAAAAAGGACAGTTTGTTTGTGAGGAGGCAGGTACATTTTGAATATTCAATGTGAAATTAACAAGAGACACCAACACCAAACAATCTCCTTGAGATTAAATAATACAAGATAATAATGATGTTGTGGTAACTTGACACACAAAACACACACAGAAATATTCTGGAGTAAAACACAAAAAACACAAAATAAAAACAGCCTTGAAAAAAATACAAACCCCAAAAAATAAAAACAGCCTTGAAAAGAAATACAAAACAAAAATAAAACAACAAAATAGAAATTTAGTCAGATGTGACAAATCAAAATATATTGAGGGAATCACAATAAATAATAAAGAAATAAGTTTGTGAGAAGTCTGTGTGAATATGAGCAGCAAAACTACTTCATTCTTCTCACATTATAAAGAAGAAGAGAGTGCGCTGTATTAAACAATTTAAAACATTGCAGCGTGACGAAAGTGCTGTATCCATTCCGAACGCTAATTTTACCAGACCGAGCTGTTCCGTCTCGGAATTTCTTCTGAGCATGCGTGGCACTTTGTGCGTCGGAACTGGCCATACACGGTCGGAATTGACGCGTTCGGATTTTCTTGTCAGAAAATTTTATAGCCTGCTCTCAAACTTTGTGTGTCGGAAAATCCGATGGAAAAAGTCCGATGGAGCCCACACATGGTCAGAATGTCCGACAACATGCTCCGATCGCACATTTTCCGTCGGAAAATCCGACCGTGTGTACGGGGCATTACAGTGTTGTGGCACCAGCACCACCACCATCAAAGGCCCAATTTTTCTGACCCTGTTCAACAGGGGCATGTAATTACAATTATTGATCTAATATTTCACAGCAGAGCCCGTTCCTGCGCCCACCTAGAGTAACTGTGAGGGCTTACAGTGTTGTGGCAACTCCAACACCTAAGGCCCCAATTTCTGTAGAGTATATAGGGCAGGCCCCTTCTTTCAAACATCTAACTTACAAACGACTACTACTTGCAAACGGAAGGAGACAACAGGAAGTGAGATGAAATCTACCCCTAGGAAGGGAAATTCTCTCCTGTAAGAGTTAAAATGGGAAAAACGTGTCTCCTTTCCACTGATGCTTTATCACCAATCCTTGTTTCACTAACAACCCCAAATTGTCAAAAAACATTTGTCATTGGGACAGAAAGTGAGGTAAAATCTTCTCAAGAGGTGCACAGACAGCAAAACAAATGTCACAAGGGTGATAACACTTCCCTATGTTTTCCAAAAAGCTTAAAAATAGAGTTTTTGGCTGGAGCTAAAAATGTGCCAGTTCAAAATTACAAACAGATTCTACTTAACAACAAACCTACAGTCCCTGTCTTGTTTGCACCGCCTGTATACTGCTGTTCAGAGGGCCTGGGGCCCCACGCCTTTCCTTTTTTTAATTTGGCTGCGGGCTTCCCCTTAATATCCATACAAGACCCAAAGGGCCTGGTAATGGACTGGGAGGGGGGGTACCCATGCCGCCACTGATTTTCATCCATATTGCTGGGACCGGACATTACATTAAAGCCGTAGGCAGTTTTAAATGACTTTTATTACTTTAAAAATGTAATTTTGTGCAGGGACTGTTCTAAGCACAGGAAACATGTGCCACTTTACAGGCATACTATAGACACCCCCCAGGTACGATATTTAAAGGAATATTTCACTTTTTTTTCCCTTTAAGCATCATTAAAATCACTGCTCCCGAAAAAACTGCCATTTTTAAAACTTTTCTTGCATTGATACATGTCCCCTGGGGCAGGACCCGGGTCCCCAAACCCTTTTTAGGACAATACCATGTAAATTAGCCTTTAAAATTAGCACTTTTGATTTTGAACGTTCGAGTCCTATAGACTTCAATGGGGTTCTAATGTTTGTGCAAGTTTTCGGTCGGTTCGCAGGTTCTGGTGCGAACCGGGGGTTGTTTCGGCTCATCCCTACCAGCTACCCTATTCCATCAAATTGTGGATCTGTTATCTCCCAGTCTACTTCCCACAGCTCAGCTGTTGGGCCTTTTTTAGCACATGTTTGGCTAATCTCTCAAGCACATAAAGCATGGCAAAAACACCAGCTATTTGGGTACCACATGCTTGACAAGGCATTTAACCTCCCACCACTCAACCCGTTGGCAGGAGCACCTGAAAGCCACACAAAAGGGGCACGAATCTGTTCCTCCTCCATACTCACCTAAGTCAGCCCCCGCTATACCTCATGACCTCTCAGCAGCCTCCACTTACAGGGATGATGGTATAGCACATGGTGTCCCAGGTCCTTGCAGCACATCTGCCAGCAGCACACCACCAGCTGCAGACTATAGCCGGCAAATTTCTCTATCCCATCTGCTGCAGTGAAGAAAAAAATACAGTCACTGCCACCCACATGCCCAGTGTCTAAATGCAAGCCTTTTAAAACTTCTGGCTCTACAACTACTGCCTTTCTGTCTGGTGGATTCTGTACCCTTTGGTAAATTTGCAGAATGTGCTGTACCACAATGGCAGCTTCCAAGTCACTATTTCTTTTCATATAAGGCCATTCCAGCTCTGTATAATCACATGGAAGGTAATGTTGTAGCATCATTGAGCAAAGCAGTCAGCCACAAAGACCATGTTACTGCTGACACGTGGTCCAGCAAGCATGGTCAGGGATGATATATTTTGTTCACAGCACACTGGGTAACTCTGCTTGCAGCTCGGCAGGACAGGGCTCAGTGCTGCATCATGTTGCGCCCCCACGTCTCCATACAGCTAGTGGTGATGATCCCAGATTTGTCAGCTCTACCCCCTCCTCCTCCACCTCCACCTCCATGCCCTCCTCTGCTGTATTGTCCTATGAACCACAAATACCCCCTAAGTGTTCAAGGGGCTATTCAATGAGTCAGGCTAAAAGGTGCCATGCAGTGCTTCAGCCAGTGTGTCTAAGGGATGGGAACACACCGGAGCAGAGATTCTTGCAGCTATGCAGGGACAGGCCCAGAGGTGGTTCACGCCACTCCAGCTGGATCCAGGAATGGTGGTGTGTAATAATGGCACAAACCACCTGTCCATCCTTAGACAGGGAAAGTTGACACATGTGCCATGCCTGGAACAAGTCCTCAATTGGGTGGTGCAGTGTTTATTAAATAGGTACCCAGGGTTGGAAGATCTACTAAAGCAGGCCAGAAGAGTCTGTAGTCATTTCAGGTGGTCATACACAGCCAATGCTTGGTTAGCTGAAATTCAGCAGGAATTCCATTTTCCCATAAACCACCTGATTAGTGACATGCCCACCAGGTGGAACTAGACCTGGGCACTGCTGCCGCGGCTGCTAATGCAGCCTTCAACAAGTACCTGTGTGAGTATGGCACAACGACAGGCTCAGGCTGGCTCAGCTTTTGGTCAAGAAAGGAGCGGTGGAGAAGGTGGCCGCCTAAGTGATGCATTTCACAATTCACTATTTTTTTAGTCCTCACTACCACATCCCATTGGCAGCATCTAAATCACATGGTGGATGATTATCTAGGGGCGAAAACAGAGATGGAGAGCTTTCCAGTCTATGATCTACTGGCTTACTGGGTCATGAGAATAGACCACTGGCCAGAACTTGCCCAGTATGCAATTGGGCTGCTGGGTTGCCCTGCATCCAGTGTACTTTCCAAACTGGCATTCAATGCTTCTGGAGGTTTTGTTACTGATAAGAGAACACATCTGTCCACAGACTCGTTGGACCGTCTGACATTTATCAAAATAAAGCAGTCCTGGATTGCCAGCAGCTATGAAGCCCCTGATGCTGATTAAGTGTTTTTGGGATGTGGAATCTCTGCAGGACTTCTAGGCTGCCTAGCATTGTGGGTGTTGATTTCATCTGGAAGAATTTTTTTGGTGTCGGTTTCAGGGGCACAAGAAAGACCAATTTTTCTGCACCTGTTTGACAGGTGCATATCATTTTAATGTTTGACAGCAAGGCCAATTCTTGCTTTCATCAAGAGAACTTCTATAGGTAAGTGAAGGCGCCAACGACACCCAAAGACTAATTTTTCCGCACACGTTACTTCTATCCAAACTCTGTGGAAGAGACACCAGAATTTATCCAAAAAATCTCTAATCTTGTTCCCAGTGCACTACATTGTAGCCTCATCATACAGACTGGCTCTGCAAGACGTTGCTTACAAAATATAGAAAGCTTGCAGGGAAAATGTCTTTTTTTATGGCTTTATAAATGCAATTATTTCTGCAGCAGCTTCTATACACAGCATAGATGTGCCACTTTACAGGTAGATTAAGGGGGCCCTCCAGGCACTATATTGAAATGAATATTTAATTTTATGCTTTCACTTTAGGCTTCAATAAATCATTGCTCATTTAAAAATGAAGTTTTTTTCAAACTTTTTTTTCATTGATACATGTCCTCAAGGGCAGTACTTGGACCCCCATAACCATTGTATGCCCAATTACTTGCATATAAGCCTTCAAAATGGGCATTATCCATTTCTCACATTCGGGTCCCATAGACTTCAATGGGGTTCGTTATTTGGTTCCGAACTTCCCCGATGTTCGAAAGTTCAGAGGTCACACTGAATCAAGAACAACACAAAGAAGCTATGTGAAAACCTAGTGTGTAAAAGCTGCTCCCCAAAAAACAGTGAACCTGTCACTGTGCAAGTGAAACAAAATTGGGTGATAGGGGGCGCTAAATGATTATATTATACTTCCTACATAACATATTTTAAAGTGAATATGTGCATTAAGTAAGTGCAATATTTTCTTGTATCATACAAACACAAAGTGAAAAGATACATAAATTGCAATAACAAAAAAAAACACACACATATAGTGGGGACGAAAAGTATTCAGACCCCCTTAAATTTTTCACTCTTTATTATATTGCAGCCATTTGCTAAAATCATTTAAGTTCATTTATTGACAGAAAAACACAGAATTGTTGACATTTTTACAGATTAAAAAAGAAAAACTGAAATATCACATGGTCCTATATATTCAGACCCTATGCTGTGACACTCATATATTTAACTCAGGTGCTGTCCATTTCTTCTGATCATCCTTGAGATGGTTCTACACCTTCATTTGAGTCCAGCTGTGTTTGATTATACTGATTGGACTTGATTAGGAAAGTCACACACCTGACTATATAAGACCTTAGAGCTCACAGTGCATGTCAGAGCAAATGAGAATCATGAGGTCAAAGGAACTGCCTGAAGAGCTCAGAGACAGAATTGTGGCAAGGCACAGATCTGGCCAAAGTTACAAAAAAACTCTGCTGCACTTAAGGTTCCTAAGAGCACAGTGGCCTTCATAATCCTTAAATGGAAAACATTTGGGAGGACCAGAACCCTTCCTAGAGCTGGCCGTCCGGCCAAACTGAGCTATCGAGGGAGAAGAGCCTTGGTGAGAGAGGTAAAGAAGAACCCAAAGATCACTGTGGCTGAGCTCGAATGATGCAGTCGGGAGATGGGAGAAAGTTGTAGAAAGTCAACCATCACTGCAGCCCTCCACCAGTCAGAGTTTTATGGCAGAGTGGCCCGACGGAAGCATCTCCTCAGTGCAAGACACATGAAAGCCCGCATGGAATTTGCTAAAAAAACACCTGAAGGACTCCAAGATGGTGTGAAATAAGATTCTTTGGTCTGATGAGACCAAGATAGAACCTTTTGGCCTTAATTTTAAGCGGTACGTGTGGAGAAAATCAGGCACTGCTCATCACCTGTACAATACAGTCCCAATAGTGAAGCAAGGTGGTGGCAGCATCATGCTGGGGGGGGTGTTTTTCAGCTACAGGGACAGGATGACTTGTTGCAATCGAGGGAAAGATGAGTGCGGCCAAGTACAGGGATATCCTGGACGAAAACCTTCTCCAGAGTGCTTAGGACCTCAGACTGGGCTGAAGGTTTACCTTCCAACAAGACAATGACCCTAAGCACACAGCTAAAATAATGAAGAAGTGGCTTCACAACAACTCCGGGACTGTTCTTGAATGGCCCAGCCAGAGCCCTGACTTAAACCCAATTGAGCATCCGACCTGACAGAACTGGAGAGGATCTGCAAGGAGGAATGGCAGAGGATCCCCAAATCCAGGTGTGAAAAACTTGTTGCATCTCTCCCAAAAAGACTCATGGCTGTATTAGATCAAAAGGGTGCTTCTACTAAATACTGAGCAAAGGGTCTGAATACATAGGGCCATGTGATATTTCAGTTTTTGTTTTTTAATAAATCTGCAAAAACGTCAACAATTCTGTGTCTTTCTGTCAATACGGGGTGCTGTGTGTACATTAATGAGGAAAAAAAATGAACTTAAATGATTTTAGCAAATGGCTGCAATATAACAAAGAGAGAAAAATTTAAGGGGGTCTGAATACTTTCCGTCCGCACTGTATTCCTTCACCAAATATATTGAATCCACCCAATGTGCTCCAAATAAAAGCTGCTCACCAAAGGGAGGTGACCTCTTTATTTAAAAAGATGGTCTAATGCGCTTTTGGGAAATCCTGGATTGGATACCGTAGATACCCAGATGAGTCCTCTGTAATATGACCTCCTCTCCACCACAATATCCCATATGGAAGAAACAAAAGGGTACTACATACTGTTGGTTTATTTAAAATCTTACATAGAAAATGAAGGTTGTCTGCTTACAATTAAATGTGCCATACCCTAGCACTGAGGATAGCCTGCAGAGATTGTATATGGAGCCGCTTGGCTCATGTCCGGAGCTGGTGTGCATTCCACTCATGCATAGAAGAGAAAACCGGAAGCTGGGACCCGGAAGTGACGTGACCGGAAGCGCCTCCACTTACGTTTTGTAATTAATACATCATCAGGAAGTGTACCGCTCACTGAGCATGCTCAACTTAAATGGCTAGGAAGTAGCTGTGATTGGTCGAGCATTGAAACTCCACCCTCCACATCCACAATATATAATACACAGTGACCCATGCAAAACAATCCACTCTGCATTACCTGCTCGCGCCGGTAAACAAATAACGTATCTCTGACAACCACAATATTGCAATACATCATAAAATACATTTAAAAAGTATTAAATTAGAATATTATGTTTAATAAAAACGATCAATCCCTCAATCATTAACCCTAATACATTCAAAGCCCAATACCATTATCAAATCAAGGGAATGGGATTAAAAGCACACCTAAATGATGGTCATTTTAAACAATTTTCATTTCTATTCATTAGTCAAGAAGCAGTTTAGGTCCAACTCAATGTTCATACTGGTTGCATAGTGCCCAGCTGGTATAACCTCTGGGTCTTGTTCCTGGAAACTGCTTGTTTAAGATGTATGCCTCTCCAAAGTTTAGATATCTTATCTATCCCATAAAAGGTTAGTAGTCTGGGATCTCTGCTATGGAACATTCTAAAATGGTTCAATACACTATGTTTCATAAACCCGTTGGTAATATTAGTGACGTGCTCATTAATCCTGCATTGGGCACGGACATTCCAATATGTAGGTTACGTGGTCTGAATAACACATAATCAAAGATTTGTTTATTTATTACAGAATGGAACCTCTCTATTTTTCTATTTTTTCTCTTTGTAGGTTTCTCATCCCCCTCTTTTCCTGTGGCCTGCCAGGTTGCGTGCTCTGATAAGGGTCTGGTATGGATTTTTGGGGGGACCCCACGCCGTTTTTCTTTTAAATTTTGGCCGGGGTTCCCCTTAAAATCATTCTAGACCTGAAGGGCCTGGTATGGAATTTAGGGGGACCCACACGTCATTTTTTTTTAAATTTTGGCCGGGGTTCCCGTTAATATTCATACCAGACCTGAAGGGCCTGGTATGGAATTTAGGGGGACCCCCACGTCATTTTTTTTTAAATTTTATTTATTACAGAATGGAACCTCTCTATTTTTCTATTTTTTCTCTTTGTAGGTTTGCAAGCTTTGCATCTAGTGCAATGATAGAAACCTTCACTATCTAGGAACGTTTTTTTATTTTTTGGGGGGGGGGGTCTGGAATATTGGGTGCAATCTTATTTCTTAATCCTGGGGCTCTTCTATATATACATTTCGGTTTTATTAGGAGGAGGGGCCCTAGATCTTTATCCTTCAAGAGGATGGGCCAGTGTTTTTTAAAAATGTTTTCAACCTCTTTTTACTAGTTATAACCTAGTAATGAGAATATCTGGTTTGGTATTAAAATCCTCCAAACTGTCACAGTTTCTCTTCATTCACATAAACTGGCTTTTGGGTATCCCCCTAATCTTTAAAAGGTATATCGACGATATTGTACTACTCTGGGAGGGGTCCCAAGATAGTTTGGATTCATTCACAAGGATGTTGAATACCAATGTCTATGGTTTGAAATTTAAGGCAGAGAGCCATTTAGAGACAGTCAACTATCTAGATTTAGTACTTACAAAGAAACAAAATAAAATATCAACTAAAACGTTTTTTAACCACTTCAGCCCCGGAAGGATTTACCCCCTTCCTGACCAGAGCACTTTTTACAATTTGGCACTGCGTCGCTTTAACTGCTAATTGCGCGGTCATGCAATGCTGTACCCAAACGAAATTTGCGTCCTTTTCTTCCCACAAATAGAGCTTTCTTTTGATGGTATTTGATCACCTCTGCCGTTTTTATTTTTTGCGCTATACACGGAAAAAGACCGAAAATTTTGAAAAAAATGATATTTTCTACTTTTTGTTCTAAAAAAAATCCAATAAACTCAATTTTAGTCATACATTTAGGCCAAAATGTATTCGGCCACATGTCTTTGGTAAAAAAAATGTCAATAAGTGTATATTTATTGGTTTGCGCAAAAGTTATAGCGTCTACAAACTAGGGTACATTTTCTGGAATTTACACAGCCTTTAATTTATGACTGCCTATGTCGTTTCTTGAGGTGCTAAAATGGCAGGGCAGTACAAAACACCCACAAATGACCCCATTTTGGAAAGTAGACACCCCAAGGAATTTGCTGAGAGGCATGTTGAGACAATTGAATATTCATTTTTTTTGTCCCAAGTGATTGAATAATGACAAAAAAAAAAAAAAAATTACAAAAAGTTGTCACTAAATGATATATTGCTCACACAGGCCATGGGCATATGTGGAATTGCACCCCAAAATACATTTAGCTGCTTCTCCTGAGTACGGGGATACCACATGTGTGGGACTTTTTGGGAGCCTAGCCGCGTACGGGGCCCCGAAAACCAATCACTGCCTTCAGGATTTCTAAGGGTGTAAATTTTTGATTTTACTCCTCACTACCTATCACAGTTTTGAAAGCCATAAAATGCCCAGATGACATAAACCCCCCCAAATGACCCCATTTTGGAAAGTAGACACCCCAAGCTATTTGCTTTGAAGCATGTTGAGTCCATGGAATGTTTTATATTTTGACACAAGTTGCGGGAAAGTGACAAATTTTTTATTTATTTATTTTTTTTTGCACAAAGTTGTCACTAAATGATATATTGCTCACACAGGCCATGGGCATATGTGGAATTGCACCCCAAAATACATTTAGCTGCTTCTCCTGAGTATGGGGATACCACATGTGTGGGACTTTTTGGGAGCCTAGCCGCGTACGGGACCCCGAAAACCAATCACCGCCTTCAGGATTTCTAAAGGCGTACATTTTTGATTTTACTCCTCACTGCCTATCACAGTTTCGGAGGCCATGGAATGCCCAGGTGGCACAAACCCCCCCCAAATGACCCCATTTTGGAAAGTAGACACCCCAAGCTATTTTCTGAGAGGCATGGTGAGTATTTTGCAGCTCTCATTTGTTTTTGAAAATAAAGAAAGACGAGAAAAAAAAATTTTTTTTTTCTTTTTTCAATTTTCAAAACTTTGTGACAAAAAGTGAGGTCTGCAAAATACTCACTATACCTCTCATCAAATAGCTTGGGGTGTCTACGTTCCAAAATGGGGTCATTTGGGTTTTTTTTTTTGCCACCTGGGCATTCCATGGCCTCCGAAACTGTGATAGGCGCTGAAGAGTGAAATCAAAAATTTACGGCCTTAGAAAGCCTGAAGGCGGTGCTTGGTTTTCGGGGTCCCGTACGCGGCTAGGCTCCCAAAAAGTCTCACACATGTGGTATCCCCATACTCAGGAGAAGCAACAGAATGTATTTTGGGGTGTAATTTCACATATTCCCATGGCATGTTTGAGCAATATATCATTTAGTGACAACTTTGCGCAAAAAAAAATAAAAAAAATAAAAAATTGTCTCTTTCCCGCAACTTGTGTCACAATATAAATTATTCCATGGACTCAACATGACTCTCAGCAAATAGCTTGGGGTGTCTACTTTCCAAAATGGGGTCATTTGGGGGGTTTTGAACTGTCCTGGCATTTTATGCACAACATCTAGAAGCTTATGTCACACATCACCCACTCTTCTAACCACTTGAAGACAAAGCCCTTTCTGACACTTATTGTTTACATAAAAAAATAATTTTTTTTTGCAAGAAAATTACTTTGAACCCCCAAACATTATATATTTTTTTTAAAGCAAATGCCCTACAGATTAAAATGGTGGGTGTTTCATTTTTTTTTTCACACAGTATTTGCGCAGCGATTTTTCAAACGCATTTTTTGGGGAAAAAACACACTTTTTTACATTTTAATGCACTAAAACACACTATATTGCCCAAATGTTTGATGAAATAAAAAAGATGATCTTAGGCCGAGTACATGGATACCAAACATGACATGCTTTAAAATTGCGCACAAACGTGCAGTGGCGACAAACTAAATACATTTTTAAAAGCCTTTAAAAGCCTTTACAGGTTACCACTTTAGATTTACAGAGGAGGTCTACTGCTAAACTTACTGCCCTCGATCTGACCTTCGCGGCGATACCTCACATGCATGGTGCAATTGCTGTTTACATTTGACGCCAGACCGACGCTTGCGTTCGCCTTAGCGCGAGAGCAGGGGGGACAGGGGTGCTTTTTTTTTTTTTTTTTTTTTCTTTATTATTATTATTTTTTTATCTTATTTTTAAACTGTTCCTTTCATTTTTTTTTTTTTAAATCATTTTTATTGTTATCTCAGGGAATGTAAATATCCCCTATCATAGCAATAGGTAGTGACAGGTACTCTTTTTTGCAAAATTTGGGGTCTATTAGACCCTAGATCTCTCCTCTGCCCTCAAAGCATCTGACCACACCAAGATCGGTGTGATAAAATGCTTTCCCAATTTCCCAATGGCGCTGTTTACATCCGGCGAAATCTAAGTCATAAAATGCTCGTAGCTTCCGGTTTCTTAGGCCATAGAGATGTTTGGAGCCACTCTGGTCTCTGATCAGCTCTATGGTCAGCTGGCTGAATCACCGGCTGCATTCTCAGGTTCCCTGTTGAGACAGGAGAGCCAGAGAAAAACACGGAAGACGTTGGGGGGGGCATTCCCTCCCACTGCTTGTAAAAGCAGTCTAGAGGCTAATTAGCCGCTAGGATTGCTTTTACATGAAAGCTGACCGCTGGCTGAAAAGAATGATACCAAGATGATACCTAAACCTGCAGGCATCATTCTGGTATAACCACTCAAAATCGTGAATGGCGTACCTGAAGACAAAAAAATGGTTAACAATAAAGCACAGTAAACGGTAAGGTATAAAAAATTGCATACCTGAAAAGCAAACATGATAAAACATAATAACAATAAAACATTGCAGAATAGAATACAGTAAAAAAGAGCAGAACAATAGAGAGAATAGAGAGAGAGAGAACAATAAAACGACAACTATTTTTTTTTTTTTTTATATTTTTGTATGTTTTTTTTTTGTTTTTTTTTTACACTTTTTTTTTGTAACTAACTTTTATAACTGTAACCGGTTCCAGGTTCGGGTCTCTCAAATTGCGATGGCATCTTGGGAGACCCTGTGAAAGTGTGCCTAGTATGTGCAATGCTGTACCCTACGCTAATAGTCAACTAGTGCATGGTAGCGTTCAAAACATTCACCAATGCAAAGACCAGGATTGTCAGGACAGGAGGGACAATAATAGCGGGTGTCACGCCTATATCCGCGCTTGCTGCAGACACTACATCTTTTTTGGGGGGGTTCGTTGGGTAGGGGTACTCGGGAGGACATAAAAATGCCTCTCATGCAGCCGACTGCATTTGGTTGGGGATGTGAATGGGGGAAGTACGGGCGCTGCAGAAGCGGTGGGTTCCCAATTAGGATTGGCGAATGCAGCAGGAAGGGCACTATGGGCACGACGGGCCTGTGCTTGTCTTTTTGGTGGCAGCGGGACACTACTTGTGCTTGCCACCTCACCAGCTTGAACTGCACTTATGGGACTTGCCACGTCACCAAGTGTTACTGCAGTGCTGGTATGACTACGACCGGGGTGTACTAGGCCGCTGGTGCTTGCCAGTTCACCAAAACGCTACCAAAAAAACTGTTAGCGATCGCAGGGATCAGGCCTGACTCTGCGAACGCTGCAGTTATGCGTTTAGTGTTTTGTAAGTGACAGTGATCGATCGATACTGCACTTGGGTGGGCTGGGCTGGGTCGGGCGGAGGGGCAAAACGCAGGTGCTAGCAGGTATCTGGGCTGATCCCGCTAACACTGCGTGTTTGGGAACCCTAAACTGCTGGGGACGCTAGTATAGATCTGATCAGATCAGATATTGATCCGATCAGATACTATACCACTAAGGGAGGCGTATGCTGCGTGCGTGGGTGTTAGCGGTACTGGCGCTAATCTGACGCTGCCTGGGGCTGGTGCTTGCCAGTTCACCAAAACGCTATCAAAAAAACTGTTAGCGATCGCAGGGATCAGGCCTGACTATGCGAACGCTGCAGTTATGCGTTTAGTGTTTTGTAAGTGACAGTGATCGATCGATACTGCACTTGGGTGGGCCGGGCGGAGGGGCAAAATGCAGGTGCTAGCGGGTATCTGGGCTGATCCCGCTAACACTGCGTTTTCGGGAACCCTAAACTGCTGGGGACGCTAGTATAGATCTGATTGGATCAGATATTGATCCATACAGATACTATACCACTAAGGGAGGCGTATGCTGCGTGCGTGGGTGTTAGCGGTACTGGCGCTAATCTGACGCTGCCTGGGGCGACGCATATCACCGCTGGGCGATCAGGGGGCTAAACCTTTATTCGGTAATAAACGGCGGGTGCCCTGACACTATAAAAAATAAACAAACTAACCAGCGTCACCCGTAACGGTTATACAGTGATCAGTGGTGAAAGGGTTAACTAGGGGGCAATCAAGGGGTTAAAACATTTATTAGATAGTATATGGGGGTCCCCAACGCTATAAAACGCTGACGGCGAACCTAAATATTTACGTCCCTAACTAGCGTCACCAGCGACACTAATACAGCGATCAGAAAAATTATCGCTTAGCAACACTGGTGACGGGGGGTGATCAAGGGGTTAAAACTTTATTAGGGGGGTTAGGGGGGTATCCTAGACCTAAAGGGGGCCTAACACTCACTACCCGAACACACTAACTGTCACAAACTGACACTATGCAGTAATCAGAAAAAAAAAAAAAAAAAAAACCTGCTTGGTGTCAGTTTGTGACAGGGGGGGGTGATCGGGGGGGGGATCGGGGGGCGATCGGGGGGGGGATCGGGGTGTAATGTGTGCCTGGCATGTTCTACTGTGTGTGTTTGTGTTGTGCACTCACAGTTCAGTCTTCTCTCCTCGGCCCGGAACGGAAAATACCGAGCCGAGGAGAGATGACATCATTTCCTCTGCCTCTGTGTACAATACAGAGGCAGGGAAATGATCCCATTGGCTGGGAGCGATCGCGAGGGGGGGGCCACGAATGGATGGCCTCCCCCTCACCACCGATCTCCGGGGGACATTTGCCGACCGCCGCAGGCACCGGGGGGGGTCCGATCGGACCCCCCACCCGCGGGCAGGCAGGGACGTACAGGTAAGCCCTTTTGCCTGCCCGTGCCGCTCTGTCGACGTACATCGTCGTGCGGCGGTCGGCAAGTGGTTAAAGAAACAGATAGAAATGTCACCATCCACAATGGCTTAGGGGGATACCCAAAAGTCAGTTTATGCGAATTAAGAGAAACTGTGACAGTTTGGAGGATTTTAATACCCAAGCACATTTTTCCATAACTAAGTTTATGGAGAAAGGTTATACTCTCAAGAATTAGAACGTTGTAGGAACAAAGTATCTACCATGGATAGGTAGTCCTTCTTAAATAATAGTAAACCAAAGAATTTTAACGGAGATTGGGCCTTCATTACAGGCTTCCATAGACAGTACAAAGAGGTTGAAAACATTTTAAAAAAACACTGGCCCATCCTCTTGAAGGATAAAGATCTAGGGCCCCTCCTCCCAATAAAACTGAAATGTATATATAGAAGAGCCCCAGGATTAAGGATTAAGATTGCACCCAATATTCCAGACCCCCCCCCCCCCCCAAAAAAAACATTCCTAGATAGAGAAGATTTCTATTATTGCACTAGATTATTGCAAAACTACAATACTATGGGGCTGATTTACGAAGCATTTGCGCCATGACTTGCGGTGCACGCTGATGCGCAAATGACATTTTCGTATTTACAAAGCATTTGCGGCGGTAACACAGCTCGATACCCCATTTACTATTCTGTTCCCCGCGCACGGGAAGAGGTGATCTGTACGCCAATATAGACCTGTGCACGGCATGTTTAACTTCAAATTTGAAACAAGCTGGAAGTGCCAATAATATGGGGGTGATGTGGGGAAGTGTTGTACTAACTGGCCAAGTCACAAATATGGCCAATATAGAACGAGAAAGTGTCTTTCTCGAAACAAGCCTGCAGCGGGTTTGGGGTTCCCCTGTGGGGAATTTCCATGCCGTTTTTATCAATGAACTTCTACGGTATGTGTATTGTCGGACCGGCAATGCATTAATAGTCGCGAGTAGTTTTAAATGACTTTTTTTCCTTTGAAACGTCATTTTACTGTCAGACTGTTCTAAACACGGGAATGCTCCCCTTTACAGGCATACTATAGACACCCCCCAGGTACGAAATTTAAAGGGATATTACACTTTTATTGTTTCACTTTAAGCATTATTAAAATCACTGCTCCCGAAAAAACGGACGTTTTTATAACTTTTTTTTGCATTGATCCATGTCCCCTGGGGCAGGACCCAGGTCCCCAAACACTTTTTATGACAATACCATTAATATAAGCCTTTAAAATTAGCACTTTTGATTTCTCCCATAGACTTTTAAAGGGTATTCTGCGGCATTCGAATTTGCCACGAACACCCCAAATTGTTCGCTGTTCGGCGAACTTGCGAACATGTTAGGCTCTTTAGTTGCCCCCCTGGACTGGGGGGTGTTTTGTCTCATCTGTAATTTTGATGCATGCTGGATGATGTGCTTAATTTTGGACAGTGGGGTGGCTTATTTTGTGCTAGCTGCATTTGGGTTGTTCTGAGCATGCTCAGTTTTTTTGGGTTAGTAATTTAAGGACATCCTTAACAAGTGTACCCACTTTGAAGTTCTCTCTACATTGGGTGAACTTGCATTTTTTTGAGTTTAATGGACTGCCCATGTGTTTGCAATTGCCTCATTAGCACACAAACCTATGTTATATAAAGCTTGCATATAGCAATCTTTACTTTGCCCTGAAAAGAGCCAAGATTGTGTGTTGGGGGGGGCCGGTAAGAGAGTACAAATGCATAGGTGTGAATCAGGCCTTAAGGTTAAGAAAAAAGAGGGGGGGAAGCACTGGACTGCATCAAAAATCCACCAAAAACGCACTGGAACGCATAAAAAATGTGCATGCAGAAAAGCACCTGGAACGCGTCCAGACTGCGTTTCCTTAGGGCCCTTAGGGCCAGTTCACACCATAGAAACGCAGTCCAGACACGTTCCAGGTGCTTTTCTGCATGCACGTTTTTGATGCGTTCTAGTGCATTTTTGGTTTGTTTTTGATGCAGTCCAGTGCTTTTTCTCACCCCTCTTTTTTCTTAACCTTAAATAAGGACAAGTGCGTTCCATTGTGTTTTTGATTCATTTTACAGCTTTTCAATACAGTCCAGTGCAGAAAAAATGCAGCATGTTCTACTTTTTTTTCTGGAACTGGAACGCACTGGACCAGCAAGCACTGGTGTGAACTATGCCATTGCACACCATATAACTGAATTTCCATGCATTTTTGATGCATAAAATATGCACTGGACTGCATTGGTGTGAACTGGCTCTTAAGCAATTTGGCATATTTAAAGGCATTTCTCCTTGTTTCATTTTTGGGGTTGTCCAATTGGTGACATTGATATATGTCCATTAGGGTGGGACCTGGGCCCCATACTCATTTTAAGGCCAATAACTAGAAGATAAGCCAGCCAAGTGGGGACTAGCAAAATTGCCAAGTCAGTTCCCTTAGACTGCAATGGTATGTGTTATATAACTTTTGCACATGTTAGGCTCTTTAGTTGCCCCCCTGGACTGGGGGGTGTTTTGTCTCATCTGTAATTTTGATGCATGCTGGATGATGTGCTTAATTTTGGACAGTGGGGTGGCTTATTTTGTGCTAGCTGCATTTGGGTTGTTCTGAGCATGCTCAGTTTTTTTGGGTTAGTAATTTAAGGACATCCTTAACAGGTGTACCCACTTTGAAGTTCTCTCTACATTGGATGAACTTGCATTTTTTTGAGTTTAATGGACTGCCCATGTGTTTGCAATTGCCTCATTAGCACACAAACCTATGTTATATAAAGCTTGCATATAGCAATCTTTACTTTGCCCTGAAAAGAGCCAAGATTGTGTGTGTGGGGGCCGGTAAGAGAGTACATTTGGGTGTCTTTATCGAGTTTCTAACACATGTATTTTCTATTTGTATTTTGTTTGTTATGTTGTTGCAAAACAGATGTGTTTTTATGCAATTTATTTGTTACTTTGGTTTGCCTTTTTTTTTTTTTTTTTTTTTTTTGGTGGTGGTTATTTTACCATGAAATCTTTTTTATGTTGGCAATTTTTGTTTTTACGTTCACTTTGATTTAACTGTCTGTGCTGCCTTATTTTTAAAATTCTTTCTCAAGAGGTTGTGCCTAATGTTGTTTTAATCCTTAATAGATGTCCATTTGTGGGTGCACTCCTTTTAACTCCTGTTAATTTACACTACAACGGGGTCAAACCTAATTTGTTAGTGTCTCAAATTAACATACATGTGTGTATTTTGCTTTCCTTGCTTCTTTTCCAAGTCCTGTGTTTTTATGTTTTGTTTTTGGTTTTTTTTGGACCAATAAAATTGTTTCAAATTTTGTTTTATGTGTGTTCTTTTCATGCATTGGATTTCCCAGCTGCAGCTTAATTAGGCTGATTGACATGTCTTGGACAAATCCCTTTTTCATTTTTTTTTTTATTTTTAAGTTACTTTCCTAGTGCCTTCATGGTAGCACATGCTGCCATGGATAGTGACCAGGAAAGTAACATTTCAGAGTGGCAAGTATTCAATTTTCTTTTTGAGCAGTGGTTTTCAGCCTCAGTCCTCAAGTACCCCCCTGACAGGACATGTTTAGGAAATTTTATCTTCTCTAAAATAGCTGTCCAAAATACAAAGCCATTGACTTTGATTTAAAGCACCTGTGCAAGATGAAGGAAAACCTGCAACCATGGCCTGTTGCGGGGTACTTGAGGATAGGGTTGAGAAGCACTGATTTAGAGCACTGAACTAAAATCAAGCTGAAGCCAATCCTTTTCCAGTTGTGGACATTTGAGGGAAATCAAGATTTTTTTAATTTTTTTTTAAAGGTTGGGCTTTGTCCCTTTTCTTAAAATTGGCTTCACTTCCTGTCATAGCCAAACAAGAAGTGAGAGTAAAACCCTAATTTTTCCTTGGGGATACACAGGTCAATCTAACTCGTGCCCCCATTATGCAAATTGCACTCTAGCACTTTGTTGTGTATACCCCAAATTATTAGCTATTTTGGGGTTTATTAAAGGCAAATCCTTTCTGCAATACAAGTGTAGTTGATGAAAATCAGAAGGGTAGCACAGGTGATTTTATCATCCAATCATGTAGAGCAGGGATCCTCAAACTACGGCCCTCCAGCTGTTGCAGAACTACACAACCCATGAGGCATTGTAAAACTCTGACATTCACAGACATGACTAGGCATGATGGGAATTGTAGTTCCTGAACACCTGGAGGGCCGCAGTGTGAAGACACCTGTATTAACCAATTGGTGTCTGTGCTATAGCCAAACGACGGCCACAGCGTGGACCTGAATTTCTGGGAGGCTGTCATAGAACGTAGTCACTGAGACTCGGGTGATCACAGATCTAAGTAAGGGCCAATCTGTTTATTTTTTCTACTCTCGCTGACAGCATGAGGATAAAAATAAAAGCTGATCACCGGCTTAGGTGCAACGGACATTGGTCCCGAAGAGGCAATTCTTGCCTCATCTGTGCCCACCAGTGATCCCAAGCAGTGCTGACTATCAGTGTAACCAATCAGTGCAGCCTCATCAGCGTACATCAATGAAGGAGAAAAATTACCTGTTTGCAAAATTTAATATCAAAAGATCCAAAAATATACCAAATTATTTTAAAAAATTTGTCTTTTCTTTTGTTTGAACAAAAGAAAAAAAACCCACAGGTGATCAAATACCACCCAAAGAATGCTCTATTTGTGGGAACTTAAAAAAAAACAAAAAACATTTGGCTAAGTATGACCGCGCAATTGTCATTCAAAATGGATCAGCGCTCAAAATTGGTCAGGACAGCAGGGGGGTTTAAGTGCCCAATAAGCAAGTGGTTAATTTCCATGCCAACTATGGATTTCTGTAATAAAGATGTGTGCCCGCTGTGTACACGGCATGTGCGTAAGCAAGTCGCACACATATGAACGGTACTCCTTGTAAATCAAGGGTTACAACTTGTGATGCAACTTTTCAGTCCCAAGTGGCCTTAAGCTCTCTTTCCACTACTGCGAGTTGTTGTACGACTTGACACATGTGAAGTCGCAGGAAAAGTCAAAACACATGTATTTCAATGTTCCCCCGTTCTAATTGGTGCAAATCCAAAAAAAAGTTCTTGCACTACTTTGTTCCAACTTCAGTGCGACTTTTACTCAGATGTTTTGAATTAGTCGCGTGGCATTAAGGCTCGGTTTCCACTATTGAAAGCCCAAAGTTGCATGCTTTTTGCCGCAAGTTTCCCCCAACTTTTTGCCAAAACTTGAAGCAATGCCTGTGTATTTTTGAGGTCTATGGACCTCAAGTCGCATCAAAGTGGGACCAAAATAGTGCAGGGACTACTTTGAAGTTGCTGCGACTTAAAGTGGCAGCCATCTGAATGGTACTCATTGTAAATCATGGGGTAGAACTTGTGATGCAACTTTTCAGTCCCTAGTGGCATGACAAGTTGCAATAGTGGAAAACAAGCCGAAAAAGCACATTGTAAATCACGCAACTTTGGTGTTGAAATAGTGGAAAGAGAGCATTAGGCTAAAGCGGTAATAGGAAGATGCACTTCTAATTGTAGAAAATCAAACCGGCTCTTGCACTGAATCTAATTTATGGAAGATCTAACTGATTGGCCAGTGTATGGTGACCTTTAAAGATATGAAAACTTGAATTTCTGGTGTTTAAGCCTCATACACACGATGGGACTTTGTACCCCGTGTACGGAGCCCGCTCTGCCCAGATGTCATATGACATCCAGCAGGATAACATGCCGGCACGTGCCCGTGGTGATCGCGAGTGTGGCGTGTCAGTCTGACACCCCGCATCTCTGATCGTGATCAGAAGCCTCTGTCAGAGGCTTCTTACCACGTGATCAGCTGTGACCAATCACAGCTGATCATCGCGAGAACCAGGCATTCCTTGGTTCGCGCTGACAGGGAGAGCCGATCGCGGCTATCCCTGTCAGAGGGGGGGGCTGTGCTGATAATCAGCACATTGATTATCAGCACAGCCCCCTCAGATGTGCCACAACACCTCAGATGTGACCCCTCAGTGCCACCTATCAGTGGCAATCAGTACCACCTATCTGCCCATCAGTGCCGCCTGTCAGTGCCCAACACAGCTGCCTGTCAGTGCCCATCACAGCCGCCAGTCAGTGCCCATCAGTGCCGCCTATCAGTGCCCATCAGTGCTGCATATCAGTGCCCATCAGTGCTGCTTATCATTGCCGCATATTAGTGCCCATCAATTCTACATATCAGTGCATCCTCATCAGTGCCCATCAGTGCCACCTTATCAGTGCCACCTCATCAGTGCCACCTCATCAGTGCCTGACAGTGAAGGAGAAAACAAAATTTTATAATTGAAGCGAAGAAAAACTGTTTTTTTTTTCCAAAATGTTGTTCTTTTTTAGTTTTAGCAAAAAAAAAAAACTGCAGTTGATCAAATACCACCAAAAGAAAGCTCTATTTGTGGGAACAAAATGATAAAAATGTTGTTTGAATACAGTGTAGCATGACCGCGCAATTGTCATTCAAAGTGTGACAGCGCTGAAAGCTGAAAATTGTCCTGGGCAGGAAGAGACAAAAGTGTCTGATATTGAAGTGGTTAACAACCTATGAGTCATCAGCTGTCAGCTGACTTCCCGCTCAATGTAAAAAAAAAAAAATGCCGGCTAAAAAAAAATCGTGAAAAAAAACAGTGTGGGGTCCTCTGAGGGTCTGGTATGGATTCAGAGGGGACCCCCATGCCAAAATTTTAAAAAAAAATGGCGTGGGGGTCCCCACCCCCAGGGGCATACCAGGCCCTTCGGTCTGGTTTGGATATTAAGGGGAACCCCCTACGCTGAAAAATTGGCATGGGGTCCCCCCCAAAATCCATACCAGACCCTTATCCGAGCACGCAGCCCGGCAGGTCAGGAAAGGGGGTGGGGATGAGCGAGCGCCCCCCCTGAACCGTACCAGGCCGCATGCCCTCAACATAGGGGGATGGATACTTTGAGGAAGGGGGCGCGCTGCAGCCCCCCCTAAGCACCTTGTCCCCGACAACCCTGGCTGTTGGTTGTCAGGGTCTGCAGGAGGGGGATAATAAGGGGGCCCCGGATCCAGGCCACCCCACCCTATGTGAATGAGTATTGGGTACATGGTACCCTTACCCATTCACCTAGGGAAAAAGTGTCAATAAAGAAAACACACTGCACAGGTTTTTAAAGTAATTTATTAGACAGCTCCAAGGAGGGGGGTCTTCTTCCGACTTCGGGGGTCTCTCCAGTTCTTCCCTGCTGTCTCCGGCCTTTTCTCCCGCTGTTGGACCTGTTATCCGTGCTCTCCGGGTCTTCTGCCGGGCTCCTCCGCTCTCTTCTGCTCTTTTGCCGCTCTTTTGCTATAGCGGAGGAGCCCGGTCTGCTGCCTTCTGCCTTCTGGGCTTCTTCCCTCTTCTCTTCTGCTGATATTGACATGACGCTCTCTCCGGCTTGAATGCTCTCTGGGCGCTCCGCTCTGACTTATATAGGCAGGGACCCCGCCCCCTTATGCCGTCACAGTCCCTGGGCATGCTGGGACTGTGACGTGGCCACCGGGTGATGTTGACCACACCCCTAAAACGTCACAGTCCCAGCATGCCCAGGGACTGTGACGGCATAAGGGGGCGGGGTCACCGCCTATATAAGTCAGAGCGGAGAGCCCAGAGAGCATTCCAGTCGGAGAGAGCGTCGTGTCAACATCGGACGAAGAGAAGAGGGAAGAAGGCAGAAGGCAGCAGACCGGGCTCATCCGCTATAGCAAAAGAGTGGCAAAAGAGCAGAAGACCCGGAGAGCGCGGAGAACAGGTCGAACAACGGGAGAAAAGGCCAGAGACAGTGGAGAAGAACCGGAGAGACCCCCGAAGACAGAAGAAGACCCCGAAGCCGGAAGAAGACCCCCCTCCCCGGAGCTGTCTAATAAATTACTTTAAAAACCTGTGCAGTGTGTTTTTTTTATTGACACTTTTTCCCTAGGTGAATGGGTAAGGGTACTACGTACCCCATACTCATTCACATAGGGTGGGGGGCCGGGATCTGAGGGCCCCCTTATTAAAGGGGGCTCCCAGATTCGGATAAGCCCCCCCGCCCGCAGACCCCGACAACCAACGGCCAGGGTTGTCGGGAAGAGGCCCTTGTCCTCATCAACATGGGGACAAGGTGCTTTGGGGTGGGGGGCCGCAGCGTGCCCCCCTTCCCCAAAGCACCCATCCCCCATGTTGAGGGCATGCGGCCTGGTACGGTTCAAAGGGGGGGGGCGCTCGCTCGTCCCCAACCACGTTTCCTGACCGGCCGGGCTGTGTGCTTGGATCGGGGTCTGGTATGGACTTTGAGGGGGACCCCACGCCGTTTTTTCAGCGTAGGGGGTTCCCCTTGAAATCCATACCAGACCGAAGGGCCTGGTATGCCTCTGGGAGGGTACCCACGCCGTTTTTTCTCGCGCTGCTTTAATAGGAAGAGTATTTTTCCTATTGCAGCGAGCGCAAGATGTACCTCGCCGAGAACCAGCGCGATCCCATCGCGCTAGAAACATTCTCGCGTGCAGGTACTCCTGTGTCTGCGCTGGTTCACTACGCTGGATTAAGGATTTATCCAGCGCACCAATTAAGGTCTGAACCAGCGCAGTGCATTCATCTTAGTAAATGACCCCCTATGTGTTGGAATGTCTGTGCCCAATGCAATACATGGGCAGGACCGCACGTAAGCTACGGACCAGGATTAATGAGCATGTCACTGTCAGAAGAGGTACTCACCGAGGCCGAAATGCGGAGAGCGGTTCACCCTTGCGACTAAGCGCAGTCCACCCCCTGGAGGTGTGACAGGGAGTGAATGCACAAAGAGGCACAGGCTACCCAGGAAACAGGTGGTTGCTGGCGTGAAGTCCTTGTCAGAGAGAAGTAGCTGTGCAGCGACTGGCAAGTGGAGGATAGCCAGAGCGGATACAAGAGAAAGTCCAGAACCAGGCTGAGGGTCAAACCCACAGGTTAGTATATCCAAACACAGGCTGAGGTATTGCGGCAGATAGACACAAGAGGAGTCCAGGATACAGGCAATGGTTCAAGGGCAAGGAGATAGTAGGCAGGTCCGGGTCACAGGCAGAGGGTCAAACACTGGAGAAGGGCGGAATCCGTATAACAAGCCAAGGGTCAGGTTCAGGAGACAAGCAGAGTAGTCGAGGTCAATCCGGGTCAAAAGCAGGTAATCAGGTAACAACCAGGAAGCAGAGATACACAGGAAGCTGAAGACAAACCAGCAATTATTCTGCGTGCCAGAGTCCTTTTTATAGGCCAGCCCAAGGGTCACGTGGGATGTGCGCTAGTGCACATGTGTGTGCTCCGGATTGCCAGACAGTGAATGCGCATGCGCCGGAGCGCTATTCTGCCACGCATGCACGCAAGAACACGGCTTTGATGCCTGGAAGCAATATTTCCCTGACAGTCACTAATATTACCAACGGGTTTATGAAACATAGTGTATCAAACCATTTTAGAATGTTCCATAACAGAGATCCCAGACTACTAACCTTTTATGGGATAGATAAGATATCTGAACATTGGAGAGGCACACATCTTAAACAAACGGTTTCCAGAAACGAGACCCAGTGGTTATACCAGCTGGGCACTATGCAACCAGCGGGTATGAACATTGAGTTGGACCTGAACTGCTTCTTGACTAATGAATAGGAATGAAAACAGTCTTGTTAAAAATTACCATCATTTAGGTGTGCTTTTAATCCCATTCCCTTGATATGATTATGGTATTGGGCTTTGGGGGGAGTTTTGATGGTCCACCAATCATAGCTACTTCATAGCCATTTAAGTTGAGCATGCTCAGTGAGCGGTACACTTCCTGATGTCGTATTAGTTACAAAATGTACGTTGAGGCACTTCCGGTCACGTCACTTCTGGGTCCCAGCTTCCGGTTTTCTCCCATGCACGAGTGGAACGCACGCTGGCTCTGGACGTGAGCCCAGCAGCAAGCAGCTTCATATACAATCTCTGCAGGCTATCCTTAGTGTCAGGCTAAGGCACATTTAAATGTAAGCAGACAACCTTCATGTTTCATGCATGATTTTAAATAAACCAACAGTATTGCGCTATGTAGTTTCCTTTTGTTTCTTCCATATGGGATATTGTGGTGGAGAGGAGGTCATATTACAGAAGACTCATCTGGGTATCTAGGGTATCTAATCCAGGATTTCCCAAAAACGCATTAGACCATCTTTTTAAATAAAGAGGTCACATCCATGTGAGCAGCTTTTAATTTGTAGCACATTGGGTGGATTCAATATATTTGGTACTACTAATCCAGACATGTCATTGGAATTATGGACTTTCAAAATATAATTGGATTAATGTTTTTTTTCACTATTAATATATATATATATATATATATATATATATATATATATATATATATATTGTTATTGCAATTCATGTATCTTTTTGCTTTGTGTTTGTATGATACAAGAAAATATTGCACTTTAATGCACTTATTCACTTTAACTTGTTTTGTTATGTTATATAGGAAATATAATATAATCATTTAGCACCCCCTATCACCCAATTTTGTTTCAAACACACAGAAGCTGCAGACCAAATAGCAATACGTCCATACAGAAGCCTGTTTAAATAGCCCGCTTGGCGCCAGCATTAGGTTTCATGGGCACAATTAATACCCAAGGACCAATTTTTCAGCACCTGTTTGACAGACAGCTGCATATCATTGCAATTTTTGACAGCAAGGCCAATTTTTTGCTTTTAACAAGAGTAACTCTATAGGATTATGATGTGAAGGCACCACCGACACCCAAAGACCAATTTTTCCGCACCTGTTACTTCTATCCAAAGTCTGCGAAAGAGCCACCAGAATTTATCCCAAAAATCTCTAATCTTGTTCCGAGTGCGCTAAATTGTGGCCTCATCATACAGACTGGCTCCCCAAGCCTTCGTTTATAAAATAAAGGAAGCTTGAAAGGAAAATGTAATTTTTTTCTGGCTTTATAAATATCATTATTGCTGCAGCATGTTCTATAAACGGTACAGATGTGCTACTTTACAGGCAGACTAAGGGGACCCATCAGGCACTATATTTAAAGGAATTTTTCATTTTTATTGTGTTTTCTCATTTTGATGGTTTCATTTTAAGCATCGGTATATCACTGCTAGTTTTTTTCATTGATACATGTCCCCCAGGGCAGTACTCAGACACCCATAACCATTGTATATCCAATTACTTGCATATAAGCCTTCAAAATGGGCATTTTTGATTTTTTCAGTTTGGGTCCCATAGACTTCAATGGCGTTTGTTATTCGGCTCCGAGCGTTTGCAATGTTCGAAAGTTCAGGGGGTCGTTCAGCCCATCTCTACTTACCACTACTTTCTTACAGTATACATATGACAGCATGTAACCAAAGGGAATTTGGTTTGCAGTGTCTGGGGTGCCATTCATTTTGGACAATATGAGTGTGATCTTCTATAAATTATTACATAGGTATTTATAATAAAACTAAATTCCATATTTACATAGTCTTCACATTTAACATATTGAGCTTTCCTCTGTTTTGGAATGTTTGGGGTCTAGCTATGGAATACAGAACAGGAAATATTAGGTTACATCAGCATTTTTTATCACTTGGAATTGTATAACCACATTCTACAAGTCATTACTGTGCTACCATAGTACTCCTATTACATTTTAACAGGACTTTATATATTGTTAAATTAAACTTGTGAAACCTGCAGGGACCAACCTGCAGAACTCAGGCCAGTTGTCAAGTACAGTCTGTCTTGAAGAGTGGAAAATAAATGAACGTAATCACTTCAAAGACCAAAACTCTAGGAAATAAATGTATTTTCTATTTGCTTAGATTAAACTCTTTCCAGTACATAATATGTAGATATCAAAACAAATATAATTTTCTGCATGTAGACCTTCATCTCTGTTACCGAGCAATATGCTACACCGAAGGAGTTTGCTGTTCTGAGTCACTTTATATCTTTAAATTTGTTATATGTTATCTCTAAATGTGGTTATTTTGTATCTGTCATCAAGCACTGAAAACTGTCAAAACAACATTACATACTGCTAAAGAATAAATGAACATCATATTGTTTTCATTGTCAGTCTACATTTAAAGTGGCTGTTAAGCCACTACACTATAAACATACCATTCCCTCTGTAAAATAACATTATGTGCCCCAGTGTCTGTGTTATATAAAAAAAAGCCAATTATACCTTATATCAGTGCGTCTTCGGGCGCTCACATGACTCCTTGTCACTCTCCTCTCCCTGGCTGACAGCTATAATGGGTGGGGCCAAGCACTCCCCCTGACATCAGTCAGGGAAGAGGGGAGGAAAGAGGTGAGAGAACCGAGGAATCAAGTGAGCGCCGGGAGAGAACCGTGAGAACCGAGGAGTCACATGAGCGCCGGGATATAAGGTATAATCTGCATTTTTTTTATATAACACAGACACAGGGAGACATAATGTTATTTTACAGGGGATTTATAATTATAGTGTAGTTATGATAGCAGCAGGAGGGGAGGACTTTGGAGTGGATGGAGCTGACAGGCAGGGAGGGGAGGGGGGAGAGGACAGGGGAGAGCAGAGAGGAGCACTGTGTAAGATGGAGGCATGTAAACTGACCACGGTGTCAGGGCTCAGCAGCCGTGATAAACCATGGTCAGTTTACAGGGGGAGGGGCAGAACCAGGCAGGATTAGTCAGGTATTTCAGGTGATAGAAGGGGCCAAATGATACAGCAAAAGCACTATGCTGTATAACATGCTTTAACCACTTCCCTACCCATCCATAGTCATATGACGTCCTGGGATGGGATCTCCCATCCTGGGTGGACGTCATATGACGTCATTCCCGGCCGTCTAGGGGGCGCGCGTGCGCTGCTGGGGGCGCGCGCGCCCGCCGCGTTGCTTGGGACCCGGTGCGTGTGCCCGGCGGCCGCGATGTCCGCTGGGCACACGCGATTGCCTGTTAACCGGGCCGGACCGTGGATCTGTGTGTGTAAACACACAGATCCACAGCCTGTCAGGTGAAAGGAGACCGATCTGTGGTCCCAGAACGGAGGAACACTGATCGGTCTCCTCCCCTTGTACGTCCCCTCCCCCTACAGTTAGAAGCATTCCCTAGGAAACATATTAAACCCTCCCCGCCCCCTAGTGGTTAACTCCTTCACTGCCTGTCACATTTACACAGTAATCAATGCAATTTTATAGCATTGATCGCTGTATAAATGTGAATGGTCCCAAAAATGTGTCAAAAGTGTCCGATGTGTCTGCCATAATGTCGCAGTCACGAAAAAAAATCGCGATCGCCACTAAAAAAATAAATAAATATATATTTTTTAAAAATGCCATAAATCTATCCCGTATTTTGTAGACGCTATAACTTTTGCGCAAACCAATCAATATACGCTTATTGCGATTTTTTTTACCAAAAATATGTAGAAGAATACGTATCGGCCGAAACTGAGGAAAAAATTTGTTTTTTGAAAAAAAAATTTGGATATTTATTATAGCAAAAAGTAAAAAATATTGTGTTTTTTTCAAAATTGTCTTTTTTTGTTTATAGCGCAAAAAATAAAAACCGCAGAGGCGATCAAATACCACCAAAAGAAAGCTCTATTTGTGGGGAAAAAAGGACGTCAATTTTTTTGGGTACAACATTGCAGGACCGCGCAATTGTCGTTTAAAATGCGACAGCGCTGAAAACTAAAAATTGGCCAGGGAAGGAAGGGGGTGAAAATGCCCTGTATTGAACCGGTTAAGGATACAGGATCTGTTTTTTTTTTTAGGGTAACAAACACTTTAATGAATTGAGTACTACCCTGTGTGGCAGTGCTTTGCCCTGTCACTGTGTTAGAAACAATTACTGTCACAGGGTTCTCACTGATGCAGGATGAGGGGCTCCAGAATGGTTACTGTAAGTGGAGAAAACTGGTTTTGCTTTTTTCTCCAGGACTGATAACTCCTGGATTGGGTTCTGTAGTCCAAGGACTTCAAAGAGTCTTGGGAGAAATAAAGGCTCTACCCTTGTGTCCTAGTCTTATTGGAGACCACCAGCCGAACTGTGCATGAATGCACAGCCTTTATAATCAAGGGTCTGGCAGTGATTGACGGCTTCACCTAGGAGACAGGGAGTGAGTCTGAGCAGTAGGGAGCTGTGAGAGAGGTACAGTGTTTGTACATGAGCACAGTGGTGGTGTAAGATGGTCTGAAGGAATGGAAAAAAGGCCTAAGCTTGAGGCCAAAGCAGTGGTGGTGTAAGATGGTCTGAAGGAACGGAAAAAAAGGGCAAGCTTGAGGCCAGAGCAGTGACACTGCAAGAACAAGGCAGGAGGGTTAATGTCATTTTGCTTTTGTGGTTTGAAATGATTGTGAAACACCAACAAGAATAATGCTGTGAGTTATGCTTGAACTTTTCCTTTAAATAAAAGTGGGCTACAAGCCCCGAAACAGTATTTCCTGGCTATTCTGAATGCACTGGGAGACACTACATCTTGAGTGAAATCCTGAAAAATATCACCCCTGATAAAATTATTAAATATTGTATTGAGAGTGATACAGAATTTTTATTTGTTATGTGTTTCACATAGCACACCTAAAAATGTTTTTTTTAAATATATTTATCTTGGACGTTTGTGAGGAGAATCTGTCATGCCTGTTTGTTAGCATTTTGGCTAGTCTCACAGTGTCTCTGTTATCACACAGACTGAGCTAACTCTCATTAACAAATAATGCAGGAGTGCAGCTCCATACGTGGTGCAAATTTCTTTTCTGCAACTTTTTGCAGAAAATAAATTTGCATATTTCCGCCATCAACACAGGCAGTGCTGACAAGGTAATCAGCAATTGTCTTCTCCTGGCGGGGGAAGCCGTCCCCGCCAGGAGAAGACAGTGATTATCGCTAAAGGCTATACCAGCTGCTTGCGATAATTGCAAGTGAATCTGGCAGGCTGGTTGTACCCAAGTTGATTGATTGATCAACTTGGTACATTTACCCTGCCCAATAGCAGTTCAAACATGCTGAACCGGCCGAGATTTGAACCGCCGGCCGAAGTCTATAACCCTCTGTTAGGAAAGACAGTGCTCAAATCTAGTTTACAACTTATAAGGAAGAGCTGGAAGTACAATGCAGACAGAATTACTTATGTCAAACATTATTCCCACCTCCCTCTAAAAATTACAAATCAGGGAGAATTTGTTCGTTTTTTTTAGTTTTTTTTTTAAGTTATGCTACATTTGTAGAAACATGTAACAAATATAAAATAGGTGTTATCCCACTTCAAAAGTAGAAATACTGTACATTTTAAGTGAGCCAAAGAACCACGTCACCAGTAAGATGAGGTCAGAGGCAGGAGTCATTCACCTTCTTCTCCAGGCATATGTACAGGTAATATTATAGCAGGGGACCTGCATGCTTGCTGTCTTTTACAGTCATGAATACACCAATATGTATGCCTGATTAGCAAATCACTTGCAACACATTTCATGTTATAGCTTTTTTTTTTCTATTACAAAGCAATTGGTACTACTATATATTTCACAGATTCAGGTCAGACTACCACTTGAATTGAAAACCATCTTATATAGCTGTTTAGTGAATCAGACCAAGAACTCTACAGTCAGAGCTGGCTATTGGCTCAGCAGTGGAAATTACTTGTATTCCTTGATTATTGATATACCTCTGTGTGCTGTAAGATATACACTGTGGGATTATGTTTTCTATTTTCTATTTCAATGGTTTTTATTAAGTCTAATAAAGAGAATGTAAAAAATAGTTAGATGTCAGTCTATCATTCATGACACTTCAGTAGTGTAACAAGGGAATAATGCAAGGAGATAGCAAATGATCATTAGGGTAATTCAAGCTTCAGCAGATGATGTTTTCTTACTTTATTATTACGGAATATGTATAGTATACATGTGTAAAAAGTGTACCTAAACTTTATAAAGTTTTATAATATGCATTAAATTAAAAAAGAGGGATATTTTCTACAGTATATTTTATAAATACTAATATTTTATGTTTAAGGGTGTACATGGCAGCTTAAAAATGTTTTGGAATGCACACAAGTGAACAGCCATATATGAGCCAGGCTGATATGGGCAATCCCATTGTGATGCTTTTCCAACCACAAAATTCTACGGCAATGACTAAAAAAACTTTTTTTCTTCTCACTCTGTGCATAACAGTAAACCAACTTCTAGGAAAGTCTGGGTATGTCAGCTTCTGCATTCTTGCCAGTGCCTCAGTTGTTATATAGAGAACATAGACATGGTTAACACTAATTGCAAAAAGGGGAGCAAATTAGATAATCTTACTTGCAAATTAATTTTGAATCAAATTATACATTGCTTCTCAGCTAAAATTAGAACATTTAGAAGGAATTGTGTCAAACGTTGCTAATTGCTTCTACGTGATTTCCATTTACTCTAGTATGATATATTTCTCAAACGTATGTGTTAACATGCAAACAAGTTGATACATTTTTATAGTAAGATTTAACATTTTTCATCATTTAACCACTTAAGGACCGGAAGGATCTACCCCCTTCATGACCAGGCCATTTTTTGTTATACGGCACAGCGCCGCTTTAACTGACAATTACACGGCCGTGCGACATTGTACCCAAACAAAATTTATGTCCTTTTTTTCCCACAAATAGAGCTTTCTTTTGCTGGTATTTGATCACCTCTGCAGTTTTTATTTTCTGTGATATAAACATAAAAAGACGGACAATTTTGAAAAAAAAAACAATATTTTTTACTTTTTACTATAATTAATATCCCAAAGAAAAATATTTTTTTTTAAATCACAATAAGTGTATATTGATTGGTTTGCACAAAAGTCATAGCATCTACAAAATAGGGGATAGATTTATGGCATTTTTATTATTTTTTTTTTACTAGTAATGGCGGCGATCAGCGATTTTTAGCGGGACTGCGACAATGTGGCGGACAGATCGGACACTTTTGACACTTTTTGGGGACCGGTGATATTTATACAGCGATCAGTGCTATAAAAATGCACTGATAACTGTATAGAAGACACTGACAGGGAAGGAGTTAACACTAGGGGCGATCAAGGGGTTAAATGTGTTCCCTGGGAGGTGTTACTAACTGTGGGGGGAGTGTACTGACCAGAGTAGGAGAGAGATCGCTGTTTCTTTTCACTAGGAACAGACGATCTCTCTCTACTCCCCTGCAGAATGGGGATCTGTTTGTTTGCATTGACAGATGCCCCTTCTGGCTCTCTGTCAATGTCAGAGCGATTGCAGGTGGCCGGCAGGCATGCGGCCGCCGGTCACGCGCATAGGCTCAGGTGCGCTTGCGCACCCACTGTATCTATTGCACGAACCACCGTACAGTTGCGGCGATTCATGCAATAGAGCCATATAATTACGCTGGCTGGTCAGCAAGTGGTTTTTAAACATGTAAAAACACTATTAAATTTGTCAACTTAGACATGTTGTGGCATTATGCTACAGCATAGCTTTGATTAGGAGAGTAGATCATCTGCCAGAATAAATAAAACTTGATTGAGACACAAATTCAGATTGTCTAACTTCTTCACACACATTGGGGTTGATTTACTATAGGAGTAGAGGTTAACTTAGCAAAGTAAATATTTGTTTTCATAATAAATGAAAGAAAGTTGTGTTTACATTAATCATTTAATCCTGTTTTTTAAATAACCCTGCACATGAGAAGTTGTTTGAATCAACACAGATTCAGCTGCCATCATGCTCTTGTTGGACGTCACATGCGTCCCAGTACCTTTAAGGAAGGGTAAGCTCCTCCAGTCAAACCTAGAGTTAGGACCTCAGTATACAGAGGAGCCGTGACGTGGGCACTGCGGCTTATACATATATTTGCAAATGTGTGCAAACAGAACCCTCTGTTTTTAAAGCGGTAATAAACCCTGCTTGGTCATTTTTACCTACAGGTAAGCCTATAATAAACCTATAATAATAATAATAACTATTTCCTAGCCGCTTGCCGACCGCCTCACACCAATATACGTCGGCAGAAGGGCACATACAGGCATACTAACGTGCCTGTACGTTGACTGTTAAGAAGTGGTTTGCGCCCGCCGCAAGCTCCTTGAGTGTGATCGCGGTCCCACGGACTCAATGTCTGTGGGGATACCCGCGATCGTCTCACTGAGAGGAAGAACGGGGAAATGCTGATATAAACAAGCATTTTTACCGTTCTGCCTAATGACACTGACACTGATCACCGCTCCCTGTAATCGGGAGCGGTGATCAGTGTCATGTCACACATAGCCCCTCCCCCCCTACAGTTAGAATCACTCCCTAGGACACACTTAACCGCTTCACTGGCCCTAGTGTTTAACCCCTTCACTGCCAGTCACATTTACACATTTTAAACAATTAATGCATTTTTAATCGCACTGATCACTGTATAAATGTGAATGGTCCCAAAATAGCGCCAAAAGTGTCCGGTCTGTCCGCCATAATGTCGCAGTCATGATAAAAATCGCTGATCGCCGCCATTACTAGTAAAAAAAAATTTATAAGAATGCCATAAAACTATCCCCTATATTGTAGAAGCTATAACTTTTGCGCAAACTAATCAATAAACTCTTGTTGCGATTTTTTTTTACCAAAAATATGTAGAATACGTATCGGCCTAAATTGAGGAAAAAAAATGGTTATATTTATATTTTTTGGGGATATTTATTATAGCAAGTAAAAAATAATGCGTTTTTTTCAAAATTGTTGCTATTTTTTTGCTTATAGCGCAAAAAAATAAAAACCGCAGAGGTGATCGGATACCACCAAAAGAAAGCTCCATTTGTGGGGAAAAAAGTACGTCAATTTTGTTTGGGAGCCACGTCGCACGACCGTGCAATTGTCAGTTAAAGCGATGCAGTGCTGAATCGCAAAAAGTGCTCTGGTCTTTTGCCAGTCAAACTGTCTGGGGCTTGAGTGGCTAGAGTGCACTGTTTAGGAGATATTCACCCTGCATGCAGCCAGTGACATCACTGATGCATGTGCTCTGAAGATCCAGCATACCTTGCTGGAACTTCAGAGCCTCCTGCCAAAACCGAGGACTCCCACACTCATGTGCGGGGGTGATGTCATTGCAGCTCCAGCCAATCACATAACCAGAGTGCACAAACCTGGAAGAAAGACCGGGGGAACATGTCAGCCCTCTTAGCCGTGACAGTACAGTGCTGGAGGGCTTTGGTTCAAGGCGAGTATTTCATAATGTGAAGTACTGTGTCCTGAAAAACAGCCTCACACCATGATGTTCCCACCCCCAAACTTCACTGTTGGTATAGGGGTGTTTTTGGGGTGATGTGCAGTGCCATTTGACCTCCAAACATGGTACGTGTTACTGCATCCAAAGAGTTCTAATTTTGGTCTCATCTGACCAGACTATATTCGCCCAATATTTCAAAGGCGTGTCCAAATGTTGTGCAGCAAACTTTAAATGAGCTTCAACATGCTTTTTTTTCAGCAATGGAGTATTGTGTGGGGAGTGTGCATACAGGCAATGGCTGCTGAGTGCATTACTTATTGTTTTCTTTGAAACAATTGTACCTGCTAATATGTTTTACTCCTCTGTCAGAAATCTTGCAAGGAGCACCTGGTTGTGGCCAGTTGATGGTGAAATTATGTTCTTTCCACTTCTGGATTATGTCCCCAACAGTGCTCACTGGAACATTCAGAAGTTTAGAAATCCTTCTGTAACCAATGCTATCAGTATGTTTTGCAACAATAAGGTTGCAAAGGTATTGAGAGAGCTCTTTGCTTTTACCCATCATGAGATGAGTTTGTGTGACACTTTGGTAATGATACACCTTTTTATAGGGCATCAGTTGAGACTGAACCAGCTTATATTCATTTGCACTGATAAAACTCAGGATTTCTTTCTAAATACTGATAGATTTTAGCTGGTGTCTTGGCTTTCCATGCCTTTTTGCACCTCCCTTTCTTCAACTGTTCAATAATTTTTCCCTGTGTCATTCCATTTTATTACGCATAACTTAATTTCTAAACTTATTTGTTTTGGTTCCTTTGTATGTATGGATTACATGGGTTGTTACCGACATGTGGTGAACATTTTATGTCAATAGCACCTTTAGAAATATATTTACCTAGAAAAATGGTGACATGTTCAATACTTATTTTACCCGCTGTAAATTCAGGTGCATGTGCCTCAGTATGACCAAGTATCCATATTTTGCATTCTCAGTGGAATACAGCAGAGCTCAGGAAGGGCAAGGATAAGCAGAGCAAGGAGCTCCTCGTCTTTCAATGCCCAGTCACGTGGGTAGACAGGAGACCTGAGGGTGAACGTGAAACTACAGCAGACAAAGATCAGGTCCCCTTTCACCACCAGGCTGTGTGGCAGAACTGTGTAAATCTCAGGACTGAATGAAGATATTTACACATCCGTATATAGGTGATACAGCTCCCGTATTTCATATGTGTATTTAGTGGTTTGCCTGGAGTTTAGCTTTAAATGTGAATGAAATAGAAAAAAAAATGAAAGTGGTGTTGTATGGGCAGCATTACATATAACAATTATTTGGGAGAGGAGGGGGGGTTGTGAAAATGTTTTCCACATCTCAACTACAATTTGCTTTATTAAATCAATAATAATCAAATACAGGTTTAAGTATATAAACACAGCCAACTATGTTTATAATGCATTTTTCAGTTAGTTGAAGTTTAGGTGTAAAAATACTCAATTACCAGCTATAAGGATAAATAGGAATGCAATCCTTCAGTTGTTGCAGAGAGTAAGACGCAGTGTAGTGCATCAGGTAATGATTTTGCAACAGTGTATTTTGCAACATAAAAACCACAATCCAGAAAAGTACACTCTTCAAATCTTCAGTTGAATGTATTGATCTGTACTTGAATGCTCTGTCCTGTGCAAGCCATTTAGCCCTGTAGCAGCCTTCTTGTTATTTTTTAATTGAAAAGACAACACTCCAACACAGATTCATCTTCCTCTTGGCAACATTTTCAACTGGCCTTGGCTCTGCTTTCACTTGTCAGTGCCTAATTGCACTTATGCATGCAGCATAACTAAGCCTTCACAAGACTACACAAGTAGGTGAAAGGAGATAATCAATTAAGCATTTACTTTAAAATCCTGATTTAGAGCTTAAACAAGCACTCATGTTGGAAACATACATGGGTGTATTTATTAGTCTATGGAAGTCTGGGGATTGGTTAAGGTTCATTAACATTTAAATTATTTTACTGGCTCAAGTGGGTACTTCTTGCACATAATGGGGTTGATTTACTAAAACTGGAAAGTGCAAAATCTGGTGCAGCTGTGCATGGTAGCCAATCGGTTTCTAACTTCAGCTTGTTCAATTAAGCTTTGACAAAAAAAAAAACTGGAAGCTGATTGGTTTCTTTGCAGAGCTGCACCAGATTTTGCACTCTCCAGTTTTAGTAAACCAACCCTAATGTTTCCTCATATAGTCTGCCATGTATCCAGATGTGTTATTTACACTTGACCATTATTAATTCTATTTGCAGAATTATGTGGCAAAAACTGAATCAAGCATGTGATACCTAATGCATATATGAAATGTAGGGCCTTTTTTCTTCAGTTTGTGGCCCAAGGCACTTGTCATATTGGGTTTACACTTAAAGCATATCCATACCCAAAATGCAATATATCACAGCTTACCAGTCCTTAGATGAGGTGGCTGCATTATTTTTTTTCAGCCTATTTTTTCTTATTTTAACCTGGTAATCCTGTGAAAAACATACTTCTTGCCCATGGGTGGTTATACTCTCTTGTTTGTCTCCTTTGCTCTATTGGGTTGAGGTCAGGTTTCTGTGCAAGCCAATCAAGTTCCTCCACCCCAAACTCACTAATCCATGTCTTTATGGACCTTGTTTTGTGCACTGGTGCGCAGTCATGTTGGAACAGGAAGGGGTCATCCCTAAACTGTTCCCACAAAGTTGGGAGCATGAAATTGCCCAAAATGTCTTGGTATGCTGTCACCTTAAGAGTTCCCTTTACTGGAACTAAAGAGCTAAGCCCAACCCCTGAAAATCAACCCCACACCATAATCCCCCTCCACAAAATGATTTGAACCAGTGCACAAAGCAAGGTCCATAAAGACATGGATGAGCAAGTTTGGGGTGGAGGAACCTGACTGGCCTGACCTCAATCAGACAGAACACACTAGGGAAGAATTCGAGTGGAGACTGTGAGCCAGGCCTTCTCGTCCAACATCAGTGCCTGACCTCAGAAATGCGCTTCTGGAAGAATGGTCAAACATTCCCATAGACACACTCCTAAACCTTGTGGACAGCCATCCCAGAAGAGTTGAAACTGTTATAGCTGCAAAGGGTGGGCCAACTCAATATTGATATTTATATAAATTATCCCTGCGCTACCTTGGAAACAGCGGTGTATATGGACAGCTGCAAGCACAGAGTGGGATCAAACAAAGCCCATAAATAGTGCAAAACAAAAGGAGAAAGTGCTGCGCTGGTCCAGTGTAATGTGATTGTGTAGCAGTGTTTAAAAATTAAATTAACAAATAAAATTGAAATGGGGTGTGCGGGTGCTACGTTTGTGTGCACAGTATCCTGTATTTATAAACTGAATATAAGTGGAAAAAAATCCTATATCCCGTTTGACCTATGAAAGGGATGCGACAGTGCAATGTGTGTAGGAAACCGATACAAATAGTTCTCATACACATCAAGTATTAATGTAACTTGTGCAAAATAGACCCTTAAAGTGCTGTCGTGCCTGTGCAATTCATAAGATTAGAAAATTCCGGATGAAAGTGAAAGGAAGTATGCGGGTACTGTGTTTGTATGCACAGTATCCTGTGAGAAAAGTATATAAATATATAACACAATTCCTTATGTCAAATACTATCTATATAGGGGCTGTAGCAGCACAGTAGATGCAAAAAAACTTTAAGGTGCTGTTGTATCTATGCAGCCCATAGAGATAAAAAGAATCATAACGGTGATCAGGATAATAAATAATACCAACATAACATGTGCAAGCTTCAATCTGTGATCAATATAAAAGTGCAAACTATGCAAAATCCGTAATTTGTAAAGAACCTTGTGCAACCTATGCAAAATATATAAAGAAATAATGTGCAAAACCTTATGAGTGTGACAAACAGGTGTATGATGTTCCTCTATGACACCCGAATAATTAATAATGTTCAAAATATATATTATGACGCGAAGTCCAAAACCAAGTCTTTAAGATACAATAAAAAATGCCGGTGCAAACTTCAAATGAAATATTTTGTGATCCCTTTAACAATCCAATTGTGCAGCAAAAAATCCGGTGGGGTGCCGAAAGAGAGAGGGTGTATATATCCTTTTCGTGCTCAAACACACACAGGTGAAAGATGGCCCCTTACCTTGCGGCAATGGGACAACCGCATAGAAGGTATGTGGAGGAGATGGTCTCTCTTTGGGGTCCCTGGACCGGAGCCGGTGGTCCCTGTGTTTTAATCCCTCAGTACCAGCATTAACAGTAGCAGAGTCAACATAAGGGAGAATAAGAAGGGTACCAGATAGTGTAGTATTTCTAACCAATCACTGTTTTTATTAAAGTTAAAAGCATGTACTCACATGCAATAGATGCATAACACATAAAAATCCTACGAGCGGCGAGCTCGTCAATCCAAATCTGTATCCGTGCCTATCCCGTCCCTACGCGTGACGTCACCCAATCACGTGACTTCATCAGGGGATGACAGGGGAGGCACAGACATGTCTTTAAATAGTTTTCTCATTGTGGTCAATGGGCGGCCATTTTCTTGTGGCCCGGTGTAATGTTATGGCGGCCATGTTTGAAAGGGTCAGTTTCAAAACATGCGCGCGGCCATTTTTTTGGTTGGAAGGCACATTTCTCATGCCATAGAGCTCTATGTAAGCTCGGCGGCCATTTACCTGTGGCCTAATGTAATATGCCGGCGGCCATTTTTTTGGGGGATTATGCCAATAGAAATACGCGAAATTTAAATACACATCCCTAGTATCATGGATGTTTCTAGCATAATGAGGTGTGTATATGGCCGCAGATATATCTAGGAGGGCTGATTGGTGGAGACAATGCTCAATGCAAAGTGCTTGAAGGAAATGGTTTGGTGGACCGCGAGTAATACCCAAACCGACTGCAAACAATAAAACCAAAGCAATCTAAAAGACAAGGGCAGAACAGGGTTTATGGGGGGTGATGTAAACAGGGGAGGACTGGAATTTGCGCTCAGCGTCATGTACTTTGTTGATGACCGAAACACACTTTGATAATAAGGCTCTGTCAATGCGCATAGGATGGGACAGGCTCTGGTAGCTATATATCTCGATCCTTAGTATACAAGAGCTTCATCATGTATAAATAGTAAATATATTCTACGAGTGTGCATTGAGACTTAAAATATTAAAATCTATACATAATAATAAAAAATACAAAAAACAGAATATACAGTATATACTTATAAAGAAATACTTATAAAAATTATTAAAATTCCATAAAATGAAAAAGGGGAATAGATGGTTGCACGGGAAAGTCTGTTCACATAAAAACATTTAAAAATTATTTTATTTATTTCTCTACAATCTTTTAAGTGGGGAAGAGAAAGAGCTGAGGGTGCATCAAAAAAGGTGCCTAGAGGCTTGAATATCGAATTTGATCTTAACTGTTTTATCAGCGATTTTTAACCCTTTTTGATGCACCCTCAGCTCTTTCTCTTCCCCACTTAAAAGATTGTAGAGAAATAAATAAAATAATTTTTAAATGTTTTTATGTGAACAGACTTTCCCGTGCAACCATCTATTCCTACACACATTGCACTGTCGCATCCCTTTCATAGGTCAAACGGGATATAGGATTTTTTTCCACTTATATTCAGTTTATAAATACAGGATACTGTGCACACAAACGTAGCACCCGCACACCCCATTTCAATTTTATTTGTTAATTTAATTTTTAAACACTGCTACACAATCACATTACACTGGACCAGCGCAGCACTTTCTCCTTTTGTTTTTCAACTCAATATTGAACCCTATGGACTAAGACTGGAATGCCCATAAAGTTCATGTGCGTGTAAATGCAGGTATCCCAATACTTTTGATAACATAGTATATAGATGTATGTATATACATTATTTGGATCTTGGGTGAAATTTGTGTGAATCTTGTGTGAAACTAGGGATGAGCCAAACACTCCCCTGTTCGGTTCGCACCAGAACATGCGAACAGGCAAAAAATTTGTTCGAACACGCGAACACTGTTAAAGTCTATGGGAACATGAATAATTAAAAGTTCTAATTTTAAAGGCTTATATGCAAGTTATTGTCATAAAAAGTGTTTGGGGACCTGGGTCCTGCCCCAGGGGACATGGATCAATGCACAAAAAAAGTCTTAAAAATGGCAGTTTTTCCAGGAGCAGTGATTTTAATAATGCTTAAAGTGAAAAAATAAAAGTGTAATATTCCTTTAAATTTCGTACCTGGGGGTGTCTATAGTATGCCTGTAAAGGGGCGCATGTTTCCCGTGTTTAGAACAGTCTGACAGCAAAATGACATTTCAAAGGAAAAAAAAGTCATTTAAAACTACTCGCGGCTATTAATGAATTGCTGGTCCGACAATACACATAAGTTCATTGATAAAAATGGCATGGGCATTCCCCACAGGGGAACCCCGAACCAAAATTTAAAAAAAATGACGTGGGGGTCCCCCTAAATTCCATACCAGGCCCTTCAGGTCTGGTATGGATATTAAGGGGAACCCCGGCCAAATTTTTTTTTAAAAATGGCGTGGGGTCCCCCTCAAAATCTATACCAGACCCTTCAGGTCTGGTATGGATTTTAAGGGGAACTCCGTGCCAAAATTTTAAAAAAATGGCATGGCGCCCCCCCTCCTGAACCGTACCAGGCCACATGCCCTCAACATTGGGAGGGTGCTTTGGGGTAGCCCCCCAAAACACCTTGTCCCCATGTTGATGGGGACAAGGGCCTCATCTCCACAACCCAGAAGGCCCAGAAGATGAAGGGAAGAAGACGCCGGCATCGCGGAGGAAGATGCCAGAGGAGAACACCGGAGGAAGAACCGGAAGAGCCAGAAGAACCAGAAGAAGAAGATGGAGGAAGAAACTGAAGGAAGATAGAAGAAAGAAGATAAAAAATAGAAGAAAGAAGATAGAAGAAAGAAGAAGCATTTAAATAAAGGAATTGTCAAAAACTGTCTCTTGTAATTTTTAACATTTTTGACACTTTTTTTGTGAAATGATAGGGGTAGTTCCCTCTTACCATTTCACACAGGGGGGAGGGTCGGGATCTGGGGGTCCCCTTGTTAAAGGGGGCTTCCAGATTCTGATAAGCCCCCCTGCCTGCAGACCCCCACAACCACCGGGCAAGGGTTGTGGGGATGAGGCCGTTGTCCCCATCAACATGGGGACAAGGTGTTTTGGGGGGCTACCCCAAAGCACCCTCCCAATGTTGAGGGCATGTGGCCTGGTACGGTTCAGGATGGGGGGGCGCTCTCTCGTTCCCCCCTCTTTTCCTGCAGCCTGCCAGGTTGCGTGCTCGGATAAGGGTCTGGTATGGATTTTTGAGGAGACCCCACGCCATTTTTTTTTTTTAAATTTTGGCGCAGGGTTCCCCTTAAAATCCATACCAGACCTGAAGGGTCTGGTATAGATTTTGAGGGGACCCCACGCCATTTTTTAAAAAATTTTGGTTCAGGGTTCCACTGTGGGGAATTCCCATGCCATTTTAATCAATGAACTTTTATATGTATTGTAGGACCGGCAATTCATTAATAGCCACGAGTAGTTTTAAATGACTTTTTTTCCTTTGAAATGTTATTTTGCTGTCAGACTGTTCTAAACACGGGAAACATGCGCCCCTTTACAGGCATACTATAGACACCCCGCAGGTACGAAATTTAAAGGGATATTACACTTTTATTGTTTCTGAAAAAACGTCCATTTTTAAAACTTTTTTTTGCATTGATCCATGTCCCTTGGGGCAGGACCCAGGTCCCCAAACACTTTTTATGACAATAACTTGCATATAATCCTTTAAAATTAGCACTTAATTTCTGCATTAGACTTTTAAAGGGTGTTCTGCGGGTTTCGAATTTGCCGCGAACACCCCAAATTGTTCGCTATTCAGCGAACTGGCGAACAGCCGATGTTCGAGTCGAGCATGAGTTTGACTCGAACTCGAAGCTCATCCCTAGTGAAAACATTTATAACTAGACCCTTTAAAAGTAATTTTGTTATTGTTGGGTTCCTTCCTATGCTTGAAGACCATTTCCATTTCCCATGATGAAACCATTTATTGGTCCTGTGACTTTTTCTATTTCTTTATAATATCTTAGCATAGTGAATACAACATTGCATAACTATCCACGTTCAGCTACATTTTGAGGGGACAGCAAATTTACACTGTTATACAAGCTTTACACTCACTACTTTACATTGTAGCAATGTGTCATTTCATCAGTGTTGTCACATGAAAAGATATAATAAGATATTTACAAAAATGTGAGGGGTGTACTCACTTTTGTGAGATACTGTATATACAGTGCCTTGAAAAAGTATTCATACCCTTTGAAATTTTCCACATTTGTCATGGTACAGCTGAAAACGTAAATGTTTTTTATTGGGATTTCATGTGATAGACCAACACAAAGTGGCACATCATTGTGAAGTGGAGGGTAAATGATAAAGGGTTTTCAACATTATTTACAAATAAATATGTGAAAAGTATGGCGTGCATTTGTATTCAGCCCCCTTTACTTTAATACCCCTAAATCTAGTAGAATCAATTGCCTTGAAGTCACCTAATTACTAAATAGAGTCCACCCGCATGTAATTTGATCTCAGTATAAATACAGCTGTTCTGTGAAGCCTTCGGAGGTTTGTTAGAGAACCTTAGTGAACAAACAGCATCATAAAGGCCAAGGAACACACCAGACAGGTCAGGGATGAAGTTGTGGAAAAGTTAAAAGCAGGGTTAGGTTTTAAAAAATATCCCAAGCTTTGAACTTCTCATGGAGCACTGTTCAATCCATCATCCGAAAATGGAAAGAGTATGTCACAACTGCAAACCTACCAAGACATGGCCGTGCACCTAAACTGACAGGCTGGGCAAGGAGAGCATTAATGAGAGAAGCAGCCAAGAGGCCCTTAATAACTCTAGTGGAGCTGCAGAGATCCACAGCCCAGATGGGAGAATCTATCCACAGGACAACTATTAGTCGTGCACTCCACAAATCTGGCCTTTATGGAAGAGTGGCAAGAAGAAAGCCATTGTTGAAAGAAAGCCATAAGAAGTCCCGTTTGCAGTTTGCGAGAAGCCATGTGGGGGACACAGCAAACATGTGGAAGAAGGTGCTCTGGTCAGATAAGACCAAAATTTTAATTTTTGGCCTAAAAGCAAAACGCTATGTGTGGCAGACAACTTACACCTCACATCACCCTGAACACACCATCCCCACCATGAAACATGGTGGTTGCAGCATCATGTTGTAGGGATGCTTTTCTTTGGCAGGGACATGGAAGTTGGTCAGAGTTGATGGGAAGATGGATGGAGCCAATACAGGGCAATCTTAGAAGACTAGGGCAGAGGTTCACCCTCCAGCAGGACAATGACCCTAAACATACAGCCAGAGCTACAATGGAATGGTTTAGATCACAGCATATTCATGTGTTAGAATGGCCCAGTCAAAGTCCAGACCTAATTTCAATTGAGAATCTGTGGCAAGACTTGAAAATTGCTGTTCATAGACGTTCTCCATCCAATCTGACAGAGCCTGAGCTATTTTGCACAGAAGAATGGGTAAAAATGCCACTCTCTAGATGTGCAAAGCTGGTGGAGACATCCCCAAAAAGACTTGCAGCTGTAATTGCAGCGAAAGATGGTTCTACAAAGTATCAACTCAGGGGGGCTGAATACAAATGCAATGCACACTTTTCAGATATTTATTTGTAAAAAAATGTGAAATACATTTCGTTTTTTTGGTTGTAACATGACAAAATGTGGACAATTTCAAGGGGTATGAATACTTTTTCAAGGCACTGTGTGTATATACAATGAGGACGGAAAGTATTCAGACCCCCTTGAATTTTTCACTCTCTGTTATATTGCAATAATAAACTTATGACTATTGACAAAACACAGTGAATATAAATATAAAGGTGATCAGACATCACCTTAAACAAACTTAAAATATGCATATGACCATATATCTTATGAAAAAAGGACATGTGCAAAAATTAATAAACTAGCAACAAAAGCTGCAATATATTGTGCAACAAAAGTTTAGAAAATTGTGAGTATTAGTCCATATATGAACACCCGAGTATGGTGTAAAAATCCAGTGAAGGTCCAGTTATATGGAAACATAAGTGCTTGGGTCCACCACCATAAATAGAGTACCTGGCCGCTTACCAGAAACCCATGACCCCCCCCCGTTACAGAGGGTCTGAGTGAGCTGTTAAGTCCTGCTGCTCCGGACCACCATAAAGCCAAGATGAGTAGCTAGAATGGGACGTCAGGGACTGTAGTACAGATGGATAGATCCAAGGAAAAAACCTGGCCTTAAGCAGAGTGGTGTAACCATAAAGAGAGAAGGGGAGGGCTCCGATAGTGTAAAATCATAAGGCTTTATTGAAACAAAGTAAAGTATACACTCACATGTAAATTCAGGAATAAATGTTCTTTGGAGAAGAACAGTCTGTGGCACCGGCCGGATGCTCACAGACAGCCCGTCCTGCTGATCTTCGCAACAACAGTGGGAGGTGACGCGATGACGCCGCTCAGCCCTACGCTGCGTTTCGTAAACAGATTACTTCTTCCAGGTGTGATGTTTAAGGTGATGTCTGATCACCTTTATATTTATATTCACTGTGTTTTGTCAATAGCGCGAGTCATAAGTTTATTATTGTTCACGTTGTGTGTTTGTGTCACATATAGGATTTGGCAGCTTGTTTTCTTACAATTCATTTTAATTATCTTTTTGATGCGCAGTTATTTCCACGTTTCTTTTGTTATATTGCAGCCATGTGCTAAAATCATTTAAGTTCATTTTTTTCCTCATTAATGTACACACAGCAAGCCATATTGACAGAAAAACAGAATTGTTGACATTTATGCAGATTTATTAAAAAAGAAAAACTGAAATAATCCATGGTCCTAAGTATTCAGGCCCTTTGCTCAGTATTTAGTAGAAGCACCCTTTTGATCTAATACAGCCATGAGTCTTTTTGGAAACGAAGCAACGAGTATTTCACACCTGGATTTGGGGATCCTCTGCCATTCCTCCTTGCAGATCCTCTCCAGTTCTGTTAGGTTGGATGGTAAACGTTGGTGGACAGTCATTTTTAGGTCTCTCCAGAGATGCTAAATTACGTTTAAGTCAGGGCTCTGGCTGGGCCATTCAAGAACAGTCATTGTCAGAGTTGTTGTGAAGCCACTCCTTCATTATTTTAGCTGTGTGCTTAGGGTCATTGTCTTGTTGCAAGGTAAACCTTCGGCCCAGTCTGAGGTCCTGAGCACTCTGGAGAAGGTTTTCGTCCAGGATATTCCTGTACTTGGCCGCATTCATCTTTCCCTCGATTGAAACCAGTCGTCCTGTCCCTGCAGCTGATAAACACCCCCACAGCATGATGCTGCCACCACTATGCTTCACTGTTGGGACTGTATTGGACAGGTGATGAGCAGTGCCTGGTTTTCTCCACACATACCACTTAGAATTAAGGCCAAAAAGTTCTATCTTGGTCTCATCAGACCACAGAATCTTATTTCTCACCATCTTGGAGTCCTTCAGGTGTTTTTTTAGCAAACTTCATGCAGGCTTTCATGTGTCTTGCACTGAGGAGAGGCTTCTATCGGGCCACTCTACCATAAAGCCCAGACTGATGGAGGGCTGCAGTGATGGTTGACTTTCTACAACTTTCTCCCATCTCCCGACTGCATCTCTGGAGCTCAGCCACAGTGATCTTTGGGTTCTTCTTTACCTTTCTCACCAAGGCTCTTCTCCCCCGATAGCTAGAACTGGCCCGGACGGCCAGTTCTAGGAAGGGTTCTGGTCATCCCAAACGTCTTCCATTTAAGGATTATGGAGGCCACTGTGCTCTTAGGAACCTTACGTGCAGCAGAATTTTTTTGTAACCTTGGCCACATCTGTGCCTTGCCACAATTCTGTCTCTGAGCTCTTCAGGCAGTTCCTTCGACCTCATGATTCTCATTTGCTCTGACATGCACTGTGAGCTGTAAGGTCTTATATAGACAGGTGTGTGGCTTTCCTAATCAAGTCCATTCAGTATAATCAAACACAGCTGGACTCAAATGAAGGTGTAGAACCATCTCAAGGTTGATCAGAAGAAATGGACAGCACCTGAGTTAAATATATGAGTGTCACAGCAAAGGATACTTAGGACCATGTGATATTTCAGTTTTTCTTTTTTAATAAATCTGCAAAAATGTCATCATCAATTCTGTGTTTTTCTGTCAATATGGGGTGCTGTGTGTACATTAATGAGGAAAAAAAATGAACTTAAATGATTTTAGCAAATGGCTGCAATATAACAGAGTGAAAATTTTAAGGGGGTCTGAATACTTTCCGTCCCCACTGTTTATATATATATATATATATATATATATATATATATATATATATATATATATATATACCCTCTACAATCTTTATAACTTGCCCATTTTAAATATAACATATTTTTATGACTCTCCAAATATCTAATAATCTTACAAACTTTAATCTATTAGTTTCCATGTACTTTATTTATTATTAGGAGTGTGGGAGGAAATCCATGCCGGGGAGAACGTGCAAACTCCAGGCAGGTAGTGCCATGGTTGGGATTCCAACTTGATGACCCTAGTGCTGCTAGGTGGAAGTGCTAACCAGACATGGGGGTAAGTCACACATGTGCAAGTCACAAGCAAGTCTCAAGTCTTAACCTTCAAGTCATAAGCAAGTCCCAAGTCACTGTGGCGAAAAGCAAGCAAGTCAAGTCGAGTCCCTGCTAAAAGTCAAGCAAGTCAAGTCAAGTCATTTATTTTGGTCAAGTCACAAATTAAGTCAAAATACTGATCTACCCCATTTCCATCTTTAAAATTAGTTAAAAGTCAGTTTTCAGGAAAGGTTTTGTTTCATTTTCAACATTAACAAAACTGCTTAGTGCTTTTTTCTTGGCATATTTTGCCTAGGCCAAGACACAGCACTGGTGGTGCCAAGTCATTGCAAGTCATTGCAAGTCAAACAGCCCAAGTCAAAGTCAAGTCGCAAGTCATAAGTGGCAAGTCAAAGTCAAGTCGAGTCATTTATTTAATTTTGTCAAGCAAGTCGCAAGTCCTCAAACAGGTGACTCGAGTCCGACTCGAGTCAAGTCATGTGACTCGAGTCCCCCACCTCTGGTGCTAACCACTTAGCCACTGTGCGCTATCCCACTATATACAACAAATGAAGAATTGCTATATACATCTGGGGGGTATAAAACTCTCCATCCAGCCACCCCAATACACATATCTTTGGCTACAACAGGAACTTAGTTCTGAACACCTTATTACTAGTACTCAGGACTAAGGTCCAATACATAACCAACATAGGACATCTCCGCATCATATGCACCAATGTACCAACCTCCCTTTCACACCATTGACATAAAGGAGTATCCCTCTTTTGCCACTTAATAGGTTTCTGTGGGGTATAATATGCACAATGTATAATAAAAAGTTGGGTATGTCTCTGAGATGCAGAAAGAGATACTTGTCCTACATTATTAAGAACATCAGACCTCTCCTCATCAGGGGGCCAATTCCCATTGTGGGATGTACACTAGACCTCGCTCTGACCAATAATTAAATCCTTGCAATTTTACTAACTTGGGATAATTAAAATTCTGAAAAATTTGGGTGTAGTCAGTATACCCATTCTAAGGACAGTGTCCGTCAATCGTATTCCATATCTTATTTATCATGACTAATGTGGGGTACTGTCTAGCTATTCTAAATGTATCCACCTCTAAACAGTCTATAAGCTCGTTACCTAAAAATATTGTAGATAATATTTTTCTAATTGGATCGGTACTCAGATCCTCATTTCACTCCTGGATGATAAAGCTGTGATGACAGATAGTATAAAAATGGGTTGGGAACAGCCAGCCCAGCATTCTCCTTAGCTTCCTGCAAAGTTTCTAACTTAAAGCAGAGTTCCACCCAAAAGCGGAACTTCCGCTCATCTGATTCCTCCCCCACAATTGGCATCTTTGGGGGGGGATAGGATACCTCTTTGACAGGTATACTTTCCCACTTCCGGGAGCCTCAGCCACGGGTATTGACGTTACGGCTGGGGCTCCCTCCTTCCCCCTCCTTCCCCTGTCGCCAGGCCAGTAGGAGAGAGGCTTCATGCATGCGCAGTAGGGTTCCCTGGCGTGAAGCCGAATAGAATGGCGCCGGCAGCACCCGACAGCTGATGGAAAACATCAGCTGCAGTGCCAACATCGCTGGACTCCAGGACAGGTAAGTGTCCTATTATTAAAAGCCAGCAGCTGCAGTATGTGTAGCTGCTGGTTTTTAATTTTTTTAGCTGCGGACCTCCGCTTTAATATGTTATGCTTTTTCCAAATAAGCATGAGAATTATAGTATCCGATCGCTTAAAAAAGGACATAAGAAACCACACCGGGGAATTATGTAAAACATATATCGATTGTGGCACCCATATCATTTTGATAAAGTTTACCCTCCCCACTATTAAAGGTGGTAGTTTACACCAACTTCTGTCTTTCTTTTTAAATTTGATAAGTAGTGGGTTGATTTTTAACTCTATGTACTTGAAACTATCATGATGTATAGTACTCCCCAAATACACAAATGTTTTTACCACCTTTATCTGAGAAGTAATTGGTGGCAAGGGATCCCTGAGAGACTCAATTGGCAGGGGAGTAGACTTATTCCAGTTTATATTAAAACCTTAATACAAGCCAAAGGTATTGACAAGAGACATCAAATATTTGATTGTCCTCTGTTTTACCTCTCTGAAATCCCACTACTGAGGATCCCCCCATATACAGTAGCTGCAGCCAAAAAGGGGAATGTCGCAACTGCTGCGTGTATTTCTTCTAAAGTAATGGGTGCATTCAAAACATTCATATCTGCTTGCCCCAGTTCAAGCAAGGTAAGCTCATTCAAAAAATTATGAAGATCCTGTTCACTATATGAAGCTTTATGCCGCGTACACACGGTCGGACTTTTCGTCTACAAAAGTCCAACGGACGCTGACGGACTAAAGCTGGCTGGTAATCCGATCGTGTGTGGGCTTCTTCGGACTTTCAACGTACTTTTTTAGCCTCAAATCCGACGTACTTTAGATTTGAAACATGCTTCAAATCTTACGTCGTAACTACGTCGTAACTACGACGGACCCCGAAGTCCGCTCGTCTGTATGCTAGTCCTACGGGCAAAAAAACGACGCATGCTCATAAGCAAAAACTAAACGGAAGCACTCGGTCTAGTAAAACTAGTGTTCGTATTGTAGGTAGCACATTCATCACGCTGCAAAATCTGTGATCGTTGAATGCAGCGCATTTTATTTCTTCTTTACGAATGCTCTAAAGAACGAAGGTGTTTTGCTGTTCATAATCAGAGTTCTCCCAAACTGTCTTCTGAATTCTTTTTCTCTTTGATCTCATGAATGATATAGTATGCTTTTTATAAACAATGTTTCCATACTAATAATACTTTTTCCCTTATTTTTTTTTTTTTTTTTTAGGTTTGTAAAGTTACCACAAAGAACCCATTATTCTTTTTTTTTTTTTTTCTAGTGATTATTTTTTTTTTTTTATATATAAAGTTAACCCAAAGCACCGTTTTTGTTTATGTATATTTTTTTTTTCAAGACTTACCACTTGAACATTCTTAACATTAGTAATGTATTTTTGGTGTGTTTTTTTCAAACTCAATGAGATTGTTGTCCCTTGTTAATTTAACATTGTGTGTAAAATCAATGATTTAAAAGAAAACACATAAAAGTCTTTTGCAAAACTCAAAAAAGATCCATTTATTCATGGTCAAAATAAAATAAAGAGGAAGTCAACGCTGGAAAAAGTCGGTGTACAAGAAAATTGGGATCTTGAGGAGTCCATATAAGAGGGAGCACAATCTGGTCCAAGAATCCCAGAGATCAACAGCACCAGCAGATGATCTAGATGTCCCCAGACTGTGGTCCTACAACAGCCTGCGTCTTCTGTCAGACCAGACTGAACCCAGGTCATCACTTTCTTCTCTTCCCTGCAGCCTTTCCTCCACGCTGCCCTGCAGCCTTCCCTGCAGCCTTCCCTGTAGCCTTCTTTTGAGGCTGTGGCTCTGGTGTTTCAGTTGTGGCAGGAGGAGGAGGAGGAGGAGGAGGAGGAGGAGGAGGGGGGGGGGCTGCCTCATGTAGTTGGGTGTTTTTTGTTAGCGTGCCCTGCAGCCCCTTATGGATTGTTTCCCCAAATAGGCGCTCACAAATGAGGCGCTGCTCCCAATCCATCTGAAGAAGCCTGCTGGCTAAGTAGCAGCCATAGGCTTCTTCCGCTTCGGGGGGGCTCGTTAAAAACCGGGTGGCCTGTTGCATGAGGCGCAGGGACGCGTCCTGTGTGACCATCCCCTTCCTGGCCCTTTTTTTGGGAAGGTGGAGGGGAGGCACTTGGGATTGGGTGAGGCTCCTACTGGGCCCAGCCACCTCACTTGGCCCAGCCACCTCACTTGGCCCAGCCACCTCACTTGGCCCAGCCACCTCACTTGGCCCAGCCACCTCACTGGGAGCAGCCACCTCCTGCCTGACACTGGGCCCAGCCTCCTCCAGGATGATGGTGAATCCGGCCTCCTCCAGGCTGTCCATGGGCCCGGTCTCCTCCTGCCTGCCACTTTCCCCACATTCCTCCTGGATGGACTCATCCTGTGTATAAAAAAAGGACAATAGTTTTATTTTATTTTTTTGGGTTCATCAATGACACACAGTTTGCTTCTCATGACTAGCAAATTCAATGTGAATACATCTCTTTAATAAAAGAGTCTAATCAGACACCCTAATTATTTCAAGCAGGTGCCAAACATATTTAGCCACTACTATCATTTGATATGTATACACAATTTGGAGTGCCAAATTATTTGAGACAATTATAACATCCAGTTAACATCATTAATATTAGTACAGTAAATATTTGTTAAAATAATTTACCTGACTCCAGATGGTCATATCCGGTTCATCCAGGATGGAAGACCCAGCTTGCTCCTCATCAGCCTCTGCTGGGGTGGAGGGAAGGGTGGAGGGAAGGGTGGAGGGAAGGGTTGAAAGTGATGCCCTGGCTTCATTCTGGTCATCAAGAAAACGGAGTTGATTGTAGTACCACAGCCTGGGTACATAAACATCATCTGCTGATGCTCCTGATCTCCTTGATTCCTGGATCTTCTTATGCTCCCTTTTATACATGTTCCTCAAGCCCCCAATTTTCTTGAGCACTGTCTCCATTGTTGCTCCCGGGATGGTCTCCTGGACAAAGGACAGAAGTCTCTCCAGCGTTGACTTCCTCACATGCTTGGCATAATACTGAGGGTGTTTCACCTCCCACAAATTCCTCATCTCTCGATACTTTGAAATAAAAGAAGTAAGGAACTCTGGATCCTTCAATAGGGGATTCATTATATCTGGAAAAGAGAAAGTCACCAGACCAAAAAAACTTATTATATGTTTCTGCTAACCCCTCATCATCTTCTCCCTATGTAGGCCTCATCAATCTATCAAGCCATATAGGCCGCTTGCTACAAAGTCATGACCATAAACCCCCCCCCCCAAAAAATATATATATCTCAAATTACCTTCGTTTTGGAACGTCCTGGTCCACTATCACCTACGCACAGAACGTACGTACGACACGCGCGAAAGGCCCTCCTTTATACACTACGCATGTGTGAAACTCCGCCTGCGTCGCCCGCCCCTGACGTTCGAAATGAACTCATGTTCTCCGCCCCCTAATTTGACGCACAGAACGTACGTACGACACGCGCGAAAGGCCCTCCTTTATACACTACGCATGTGTGAAACTCCGCCTGCGTCGCCCGCCCCTGACGTTCGAAATGAACTCATGTTCTCCGCCCCCTAATTTGACGCACAGAACGTACGTACGACACGCGCGAAAGGCCCTCCTTTATACACTACGCATGTGTGAAACTCCGCCTGCGTCGCCCGCCCCTGACGTTCGAAATGAACTCATGTTCTCCGCCCCCTAATTTGACGCACAGAACGTACGTACGACACGCGCGAAAGGCCCTCCTTTATACACTACGCATGTGTGAAACTCCGCCTGCGTCGCCCGCCCCTGACGTTCGAAATGAACTCATGTTCTCCGCCCCTTTTTTGTTACGGCGCGTAGTGGAGTTAAAGAATGGCGGAGACACCTGAAATGTTGACGACCTCAGGTAGTGGAGACAGCCCGGAGGCTGGAACGTCTGGAACGTCAACCAAATCTATGAGGCCTAGATTTAAGGCCTCTAATATGAGTTTCAAAGAGATGGTGGAGATGGTGGCCATTCTTCACAAAGACGACTATGATGGCAATTATGGGCCGTACGCACGGCCAAATTTGCGCAAGGCCAAAATAATGGCGAAGGTCGTGGAGACTTTGCAGGCATCATTTGGGGTCCAGCGCTCCAAAGATCAATTGCGCAAAAGATGGTCTGACCTGAAACTCAGGGAGCCGGATCAATACCGACGTATCCGGAAAGTTCTTAAAAAAAGTAAGTACTTGTCGTGTTTTTCTCTTGTGTTTATTACCTTGTATACTGCTCCATGTGCTTTTCCTTCCTATACGATTTTTGTTCATCGTTTTAAACGATCTTTTAATAAACCTCGTTACATATCCATATCTATCTATCAAATATATATATTAATATATATATATTAATATATATATATATTAATATATATATATATATATAGATATATATATTAATATATATATAGATATATATATTAATATATATATATATATATATTAATATATATATATATATATATATATATATATTAATATATATATATATATAAATATATATATATATATATATATATTAATATATATATATATATATATATATATATATATATATATATATATATATATATATATATATATATATATATATATATATATATATATATATATATATATATATAAATATATTAATATATATATATATCTATATTAATATATATTAATATATATATATATATCTATATATATCTATAGATTAATATATCTATATATATCTATATATTAATATATCTATATATATATCTATATATATATATATATATATATATCTATATATATATATCTATATATTAATATATATATATATATATATATCTATATATATATATCTATATATTAATATATATATATATATATATATATATATATATATATATATATATAAATATATATATATTAATATATATATATCTATATTAATATATATTAATATATATATATATATCTATATATATCTATAGATTAATATATCTATATATTAATATATCTATATATATATCTATATATATATATATATATATATATATATATATCTATATATATATATCTATATATATATATATATATATATCTATATATATATATCTATATATTAATATATCTATATATATATCTATATATATATATATATATATATATATATATATATATATATATATATATATATATATATATATATATATAAATATAAATATAAATATAGAAATATATATATATAAATATAGAAATATATATATATAAATATAGAAATATATAGATAGATATATATATAAATATAGATATAGATATATAGATATATATATATATATATATATATATCTATATCTACATATATATATATATATCTATTTGAAGTTCTCTTAATTTTTTAGGATTTACATTTAGTTAGATATTTAGAGATTTTGTTCCAGATATAGAGAGAGATCAAAAGATTATTAACTATATTTTGAGATATTGATATCTATCTATCCGGTATGTCTTTATAATTTTAAATATTGAACTAAAATAGGAACTCTACACAAACCACTTCACTACAAATGTGGGAAAATTATTATGTCCTAAAATATCTGTGTGCTAATTAGATTACTAATTTTTTGTTTCACATAGGGGAAAAATCACTCAGCCAACCACAAGAACACAGTCCACCCCAAGCAAAACAGGATTGGGCAATCAGCCCAAGTCCCATTGACGATGTGGAGGAAGGAGAGGTGGGCGACATGGGCACCCCACCAGGTGAGTGTCTGACACACCAGCTTACGTTAATCTATGCATGGCTGCCTTTTGTTTAATTGAATTTGTCTACTCTATTTTAGGGGATCTGGTTGTGCTTCATTCAAGCAACAGTGACACCCCCGAGGATGTGGAGGAATTAGGCTACATGGCCACCCCACCAGGTCAGTGTCTGAGACAACAGCTTTATTTCTGGTAAGGTAAACTATGTATGTGTGCATATTTCTAAAGACATTTTTTGGTTTCATTCCACTTTAGGAACAACAAGAAGTGACTATTTCACCTCGGAAAGTGCCCAACGTCTAATTGGTCAAATAATGGCCTGGAATCAAGACATGGATCAAATGCGTAATAGGCTGGATCGTATTCAGCAGGAAATGAAGGACATGATTGATGTTTTGGGTCGAATCTAAATGCCCTTTTTTAAACCCCAAAACATCAATCATGTCCTTCATTTCCTGTTTTGCTGACCCCATTCTGGGCCTTCTCTTTCTTTTTTTGGCATAACATAAATGGCTGTTTAACCTAATGTCAAAAAGGAGGGCTGTCAAAAATCCACAAAAAAATAAAAATTGATTTTCTAAAAAACACCAAAAAAAAAAAAAAAAAAAAGTGATTTTAAAAAAACCAAAAAAAAATAAAAAATTGATTTTAAAACACCAAAAAAATTAAAAAAATTAATGTTAAAAAACAAAAAAAAATACAAAATTGATTTTAAAACACCAAAAAATCGAATAAATAATTAATGTTAAAAAACCAAAAAAAGTAAAAAAATTGATTTTAAAACACCAAAAAAATTAAAAAAATTAATGTTAAAAAACCAAAAAAAATTAAAAAATTGATTTTAAAAAACAAAAAAAAAAAAAAAAAAAAAATTGCTTTTAAAAACAAAACAAAACTTGATTTTCCAAAAACAAAGCCTGTTTTTGAAAATCCAAAAGCCCAAAATATTTTTTTGTGGATTAGGTAGAAATATTTAAATATAATTATATTTTGCTACATCATTAAAGATACCATTATATTTTTGTCTATGAACATTTTATACTAAATGCAGAACTTAATGCATACCAACCATTAATAAAAACATCTCCTTTTATAGGATTTTAACAAATGTGTGGTTTGTTATTTCAAGGCTCAGTATCAGTTTGGTTATAATTGTCAAAAAGTTGTTTACAGTGGCAATGGAGCTTATTTAGACATTTTTAAAATTCTAATACAGTTGGCACTACAACTGCTCGACCATAACCTAGGAGACAGCCCAAAAGAAAGGCAAGCAATAAATATAATGCCAGATTTCAGCAATATTTTTTTTATTGTCCAAAAATTATATATCCTGGCCCATTGCAATGGCCCCCCTACCCATAAAATAATCAACATATTGCTGTCTAACCTGACGGGAACTTTGGGGGGCCAAGCCAGTACGGACAGTATCCAGGCCTGTAAGGTTGGCTTCTATTTGTCCGGCCTCAGGCCCAACTGTGCCTATATAATTGGCAGAATGCTTATTTAAAAAGTTGTGCAGAATGCAGCATGATAAAATTATAAAATTAAGTTTGTATTCCGCCAAATTAATGGCTGTTTGAAACAGGCGGAACCGGCTGGCCAGAATTCCAAACGCATTCTCAACCACTCTTCTAGCTCTGGCCAGCCGGTAATTAAAAACCCTCCTCTCCGGGGTGAGGGTTCTTTGGGGGAATGGCCTCATGAGGTGCTTGCTCAGAGCGAAGGCTTCATCGGCAATGAAGACAAAGGGGAGTCCTTCCACGTTATCCTCATCAGGTGGCAATCCCAGGCCACCACTCTGGAGACGCTGGCAGAACTCCGTCTGGGCAAATACTCCTCCATCCGACATCCGGCCATTCTTCCCCACGTCCACATATAAAAAATCATAGTGTGCCGACACCACCGCCATTAAAACAATACTGTGGAACCCCTTATAATTAAAATAATATGACCCCGAATGGGGTGGTGGCACAATGTGGACATGTTTCCCATCTATAGCCCCTCCACAATTGGGAAAGTCCCAACGGCTGGCAAAATGGGATGCCACAGTCTGCCATTCCTGTGGCGTTGAAGGAAACTGGGGAATCAAACAAGAAAACCAAAATCAATTAATTTGGAAGCTAACATTGCAAGAAAATTAGACAATTAAAAACATTATTCCCCAGCATCAGTATAACATTCACTAATTTAATTCTTCTGGAATAACTAATATGGAAAAAGGCACACTTATCAGATTGCTCACCCCCTCTGATAGAACATTGATTACATTTTAGGGGGTTGTGAAATCCCAAATAAAAAATTACTTTAACAACACGCAGGAATTTAGGGATAACAAAGGCTACAAGACTGCAGTTGTCGCACTCTGCAGGTGCAGTTGCTAACCAGCTTACAGTAAATGGGGTAATGTCAAAAGGCATTCATGTTGCAAAGAGTACACAATCACATGCAAGGGCAATTAATGAAAACACTTTGAGGCTTGCATATGATTTGATGATGTAAATCAGCAGAGCTTCTGCTCATTTACTAAAGCACTGGAACAAACGCACTTGTAGAGTGCACATGCATTTTGCAAAGTGCAACATAGATTTGCTTTAGACAAATCAACACCACAGAACATTCAAGCAAATTTTAACGAGGGTGGGGGTGGGGGGGTTGTGAAATCTAGCTAATTGCTAATTAGCAGCACACTATTTGGAGTGAGTTCAGGTGGGGGGGGGGGGGGTTGTGAAATCTAGCTAATTGCTAATTAGCAGCACACTATTTGGAGTGAGTTCAGGTGGGGGGGGGGGTTGTGAAATCTAGCTAATTGCTAATTAGCAGCACACTATTTGGAGTGAGTTCAGGTGGGGGGGGGGGTTGTGAAATCTAGCTAATTGCTAATTAGCAGCACACTATTTGGAGTGAGTTCAGGTGGGGGGGGGGTTGTGAAATCTAGCTAATTGCTAATTAGCAGCACACTATTTGGAGTGAGTTCAGGTGGGGGGGGGGGGTTGTGAAATCTAGCTAATTGCTAATTAGCAGCACACTATTTGGAGTGAGTTCAGGTGGGGGGGGGGGTTGTGAAATCTAGCTAATTGCTAATTAGCAGCACACTATTTGGAGTGAGTTCAGGTGGGGGGGGGGTTGTGAAATCTAGCTAATTGCTAATTATAAGCACACTAAATACACTCCAACAAAATACATTCCAAATGAGTAGACTAGGTGGATATGTTCCCATCACTTCATGCTGGGAAGGTTATTGAAGGAAACTATACATGCATGACAAAAAATAACAGGAAAAAATCCCAGCATGTGTGAGGATAAAAAGGGGACATTCACACTATATTGCAATGATGGGAAGTAGTGTTTGAAGCAAGAAATACATTACATTATCAAAGATTACATAAAAGAACATGTGATGCTAATAAAATAAAAATAGCTTACCTTAATATAGTCCTTCTGCAGGACCTGTATGATGGCAGAACAGGTCTCTGGGATAATGATCCCCAGAGCCTGGGGGGAGATGCCTGTCGAGAACTTAAGGTCCTGCAGGCTTCTCCCTGTGGCCAAATACCGCAAGGTAGCGACCAGCCTCTGCTCCGGAGTGATGGCTTGCCTCATGCAGGTATCCTGCCTGCTGATATAGGGGGTCAGCAAAGCCACCAAACGATCAAAAACGGGGTCCGTCAACCGGAGAAAGTTCCTGAAATCCTCAGGATTATTCTCACGGATCTCATGGAGCAAAGGCATGTGACAGAACTGGTCACGCTGAAGCAACCAATTCTTGGTCCATGAACTCCTCCTCGCCCTGTTCATGGACTGGTCTTGGGCTGAAGAATAAACTACAGCACCAAACACATACAATGCACGAGCTCTACGACGAGTACGTACAGGTAACATGGCTTCAAAACGGTCGGCTGGTCAGAACGCACTAAACAGAACGCACTGAAGAACAGCAAGGCCTGTGAAGAACGACCTGAAAATCAGGAACGAGCGGCCAATAAAACAAAGATTTCTCAATGCCAACTGACCAAACGCACTGAAAAGCAGATACAAACCTCACAAGCACAGACTGAACAACAGTTAAAACGAACTGAAAAATACGAGTCTCACAAGCGCGAATCGTCTCTCACCAAACTTCTACTAACACGAGATAAACACGAGATTAGCAGAAGGAGCCCAAAGGGTGTCGTACGGGCTATTGAACTTCCGTTTTATAGTCTCGTCGGACTTGGTGTACGTCACAGCGTACTAAACTGGCGTACTTTTGTGTGGTCGTGTGTGGGCAAGTCCGTTCGTAAGAAAGTCTGCCCCAAGTCCGCCGAAGGTACGCCGGAAGTATGTCGGACAGACTGTCCGACTTTTGTAGCTGCAAAGTCCGACCGTGTGTACGCGGCATTAGAGGCATAAAGATCTTTATAAAATTGTCTAAATCCCTGTGTTATTGAAGGGGTATCCATAACTATGTCATCTGTAGATAAACACAAAGCAGGTATGTGGGCAGACTGTGTCTGTGATCTAGCCACCATTGCTAACAAATGTCCATTTTTTTTTTACCTTCCTTCAAAAAATGTTTGGGAGCCAAAAATCAAAACAATTTTGTTCGCACAACATATAGCTTCTGAGAGATAAAATTGCTGAGCATCAAGCCATTCACATTCCATCTCCATATTTAGGATTAATTAGATATGCCTGTTCAGTCTCATCAACACACTGCCTAGCACTAGTTTCCCATTTCCTAGTATTAGTTTTAATAGCTGATACTTCTTTTAAACATTAACAATCTCCCTCAAGAAATCTATAAAGATAAATTAATTCCATTTTTTCAGACTGCTGGAACTTTGTATGAGTTTTGACTCATAGACTGTCTTATGCCCCGTACACACGGTCGGATTTTCCGACGGAAAATGTGTGATAGGACCTTGTTGTCGGAAATTCTGACCGTGTGTAGGCTCCATCACACATTTTCCATCGGATTTTCCGACGCACAAAGTTTGAGAGCAGGCTATAAAATTTTTCGACAACAAAATCCGTTGTCAGAATTTCCGATTGTGTGTACACAAATCCAAAGCACAAAGTGCCACGCATGCTCAGAATAAATAAAGAGATGAAAGCTATTGGCTACTGCCCCGTTTATAGTCCCGACGTACGTGTTTTACATCACCGCGTTCAGAATGATCGGATTTTCCAACAACTTTGGGTGACCGTGTGAATATAAGACAAGTTTGAGCCAACATCTGTCGGAAAAAATCCTAGGATTTTGTTGTCGGAATGTCCGATCAATGTCCGACCGTGTGTACGGGGCATTAGACTGGTGCTGGCTATCTGAGGTGGAGTGGGATTCCTGATTGATCAAAGCATAGTCTAGATGACTAGTTGTTATTTAGCTTACTGTTTAACTAGATCACTGTTGATGTTTATGTTGGCAAATCCTCTTGGAGGTTCCTACATGATGGGATCAGTCTTGTGTCAACTTTACCTCGTTACCTAACCTTTGTGTGATGTTTTGGGTAATAATTGGTTTTATTGTTCTTGTGGTGATTGCCCTATTTTTGAAGTGTATAAAAACCTGTATTTCTGTTCAATAAACAGTCATTCTTTTGGTTCTACCTAACCATCTTGTCTGTGTACGATGCTTGGGGTAAAGGGCTGGTATTAACAATAATCCATAACCATAACTAATTAAAGTCCATAAAAAGTTCATAAATCCTTATAAAGTTCATAAATGTCATAATATTTCAGTGCAGCTTCAAATTTTAAATTGTGCAATATAAAGTGCCAAGTGCTGAAAAAAGCAATCTATGAGATCGTGCTCCCCTCTGTGTGCCCCCTCACTCACCAGATATCTATGACTCCCATGACAGAAGTCATAAGTGCTTGTATGGGTGGCTGGGCTCTTTTGTCCCACGGGCTGTGTCTCAAACTGTAGCGTAGGTTGTTCTCAGTATACTGTCATGGAATGTAAATGAATGGCAGAGAAAGCAATATAGCGTAATTCTGTTTAATATCTGTTTAATTCTGTTTAATATTCATAAAAACAAACAATATCCGCTCACATGTTAAAAACGCTGTATCAAGTGTTAAAAAAAACAAAACCAAAGTTACCAGCCACTTGCGTCTCACCAGCCGGAAATTGCATCACCACCCGCGGTCACCACCCGCGGTCAACTGTCACGTTTCATGATCCTTTGATAACGTCTCGTGGGAGGGACAAAACACATCATCGGGATTATCGCCAGGAAGATTAAAGACCAGGTAGTCCAAAAGTTTGAACCTGTTTCCAGTCTCTACTGGAACCTCGCTACTTCGCTACTCGGCTTGGATACAACCCAAGATTCTTACAAAAAAGCTGGAGTTTTGGACCAGATATTTTGTAAATGATAACCTATTGTTATGATCATAATATTATACAATGTTAATGGTCTCCAAAAGTTATGATTTCTTTAGGCAGCGCTGGCCCCTTCACAGAAACGTGACTGCTGGAATCTTCTTGCCTTCTTGACTATTAGCATTTTGATACAGTTGGTCAGTCACAGCACAGGAAGTCTTGCGGAAATATGCAAGGCATTATTGAACTCTTGTGTTCTAGATATTACATCCTGCGGTCTACGAATTCATTAGATTTTAAATGGACCAAATCATACTGACCTAGATTTCACAAAACTCAGCATGACTGTTCTGAATATAGAAAACATTTCAGTAATAAAATACAAAGAATGAAAATGTAGACGATCTTCATATTTTGCTGTGACATTATAAAACATTGCTTCTGTTTTACCCAGAAATTGTTCTTGTAAGAAACAACTGACATCTTATTTATACAGTCTATATCATGTCTTTAGCGTTAAGCCTTTCTTATCAATAGAAAACCTCTGATTAGGCAAAAAACTTCCAGCCATTCACTGCCCAAACTAATAATACTGTGCATTAAATAATCATATATGTTATGGAAAAAATCCATAGCAACCTTTCATCGCCCTTCATTAAGGATGAGAAAATGTTTATGGACAAACCTATCAAAATTCTTAAAATTGTGAGCTTTTTGTAATTCAAACCAAAAAAACAAAGAAAAAAAACAAACAATTATGGGTATTTTAAAGACTAATAGGCAGGTGATTTTTAACCACTTCAATCCAAGGCATTTTCACCCCCTTCTTGCCTAGACCAATTTTGAGCTTTCAGCGCTGTTACAATTTGAATGACAATTGCGCGATCATGCAACACTGTACCCATATGAAATTTGGTAATTTTTTCCCCACAAATAGAGCTTTCTTTTGGTGGTATTTGATCACCTCTGCGGTTTTTATTTTTTGCGCTATAAACAAAAAAAGAGCGACAATTTTGAAAAAAACACTATTTTTTACTTTTTGCTATAATAAGTATCCCATTAAAATCTGCGATTTTTATCATGACTGCGATATTGTGGACACTTTTGACACTATTTTGGGACCATTCACACAGCAATCAGAGCTATAAAAATGCATTGATTACTGTGTAAATGTAACTGGCAGGGAAGGGGATAACACTAAGGGGTGAGGAAGGGGTTAAATGTGTATCCTAGGGAGTCATTTTAACTGTAGGTGAGCGGACTCACAAGGGGAGGAGACAAACCGTGTTCCTTTGTACTGGGAACACACCATTGGTCTCCTCTCCTCTGACAGGATGTAGATCTGTGTGTTTACACATACAGATCCACGGTCCTACTGTGTTTACAGGCAATCGCGGGTGCCCGGTGGACATCGAGGTTGCCGTGCACTCGCATCGGGTGCCTAGTGACGCGGCGGGCACACGCGCGCCCCCTAGAGACTCAGGAAATAAAAGACGTCATATGATGGTGACCCGGAGGGACAAAGGGTTCCTGCCACCATCATATGACTATGCGCGGTAGGGAAGTGGTTAAACAAATGGTTTGGGAAGCTGGGCACTGCTTTAGAGAACATATACTAAAGCAAAAATAATTTAAATATATATATAGTTTAGTGGGAAGAGGGGTCCTCCTTTTGATGTAACTTTGAGGGCAATGTTAGAAAAGCACCTCTTAGTTACATGCTTGTGAGATGACAAAACATGTTTAGGAGATGCCTTTAAGCTTCATGTGGTGTTATGGACAGCATCAAGACACCACATTCTGGCATCACACAATTTAAATGCGTAATACATTCTACTTTTACATTATTGCTTTGCTTGGCATTAGTCAACAGCACCTCAATCTGATTTATTATAACAAGGAATAAAACGCCTTTTTTAAAGTGGAAGTTACATAGTACATAGTAGGTGAGATTGAAAAAAGACACAAGTCCATCAAGTCCAACCTATGTGTGATTATGTGTCAGTATTACATTGTATATCCCTGTATGTTGTGGTCGTTCAGGTGCTTATCTAATAGTTTTTTGAAGCTATCGATGCTCCCCGCTGAGACCACCGCCTGTGGAAGGGAATTCCACATCCTTGCCGCTCTTACAGTAAAGAGCCCTCTACGTAGTTTAGGGTTAAGCCTCTTTTCTTCTAATTTTAATGAGTGGCCACGAGTCTTGTTTAACTCTCTTCAGCGAAAAAGTTTTATTTCTATTGTAGGGTGACCAAGTCCGGTATTTGTATATTGAAATCATATCCCCTCTCAAGCGTGTCTTCTCCAGAGAGAATAAGTTCAGTGCTCGCAACCTTTCCTCATAACTAAGATCCTCCAAACCCTTTATTAGCTTTGTTGCCCTTCTTTGTATTCGCTCAATTTCCAGTACATCCTTCCTGAGGACTGCTGCCCAGAACTGGACAGCATACTCTAGGTCCGGCCGGACCAGAGTCTTGTAGAGTGGGAGAATTATCATTTTATCTCTGGAGTTGATCCCCTTTTTAATGCATGCCAATATTTTGTTTGCTTTGTTAGCAGCAGTTTGGCATTGCATGCCATTGCTGAGCCTAACATCTACTAGGACCCCCAGGTCCTTTTCCATCCTAGATTCCCCCAGAGGTTCTCCCCCCAGTGTATAGATTGCATTCATATTTTTGCCACCCAAATGCATTCTTTTACATTTTTCTACATTGAACCTCATTTGCCATGTAGTTGCCCACCCCATTAATTTGTTCAGATCTTTTTGCAAGGTTTCCACATCCTGCAGAGAAGTTATTGCTCTGGTTAGCTTAGTGTCATCTGCAAATACAGAGATTGAAGTAAGGTTTCATTTTCAAAAACTGTGAGCAGGCAGGCTCTTTATTGCAGAAGAGACATGCAAAATTTTTTCTGAAATAAAATAAACCTACCTGCCTGCTCATCTTTATTAAAATGTACACTGAGCTGTGTAATGCAAGGGACATCGGACCATTAAAGGAAAAGTAAGTATTGCGTACTTTATTTCCACTTTAAGCAGTTTTGAATGCAACATTTTTTTGAACCAGCAGAAACAAGCATTAATTTACCAGTGGGAGTAGCAGTCACAACTGATTTAAAACCTACAGGAAATTATATTTTTTAAAACATAAAGCTTCAACTTCATATGAAGTGGCCAGTAGCATACAGTTTGATAGTATAGTTTGTGTGCTTCTTTTTTTCACAGAATCACAGTGTCATCTTTAAAAGTTTAATAAAATGGCAAAAACTCATTGTACCAAGACTGCAACTTCACATTCTCCAACTCATCTTCCATCCCTAATTAGTCCACAGATATTCAAAATATAGATTTCACGTATGTTTTTGCAGAAATTGACTTGTGTCAGGACAATACCCAAGCACTTGAATAAGCATCAAATTGAAAAAGCTCTGCAGTGTGGGCCTCTGCTGCTAACAGGACCATTGAGATCTGCAGCATTTGGCTGAAGCATATAAGCTGTGGAAAACACAACAGCCATTTGGCTACCATATGCATGAGGAAACAAATGACTATGCACCAAAGAGAACACTCAATTTCAGAACAAGGCCCCTAAACACCCAAGTTAACCAGGCCAAAGTCCCCCCCCCCCCCTCTTTATGAGCTGTGAACTAGTTTAACAGCGTAGGTTGCAGCTCCTGTCCTTTTTGCATTCTCTCCTGCTGAGGTGTCCAAGGTGAAAATTTTTCTTCCTACTCCTCCTTGCACCCCTACCCGCACTCCTCCTCCTCCTAGTTCCTCATTTTGCACCCTCCCTCCTCCACAAGATTTACCATATTGATTCCACTGTGACATCTGTGACCACAATAGGGAGGTTGGGCTAAAGGGGTTTAAGAGGCTTACCTTGTATACCTTATAGCACATCAAGTGGGGAAAAGGGGCAGCATTAACCATGCTACATTAAGGACTAGAGATGAGCCATATATACCTGGTTTCAGTTGAAGGTGAGTTTGGCAAACTTTATCGAAGTTTGGGTACATAATCCTAAACCTATTGAAGTCAATGGAAGCTGAATGTTAAAAAAAACAGAATAACACCACAGCCATTTCCTAGAATAACAGGCAATGGATTGTTAAGCAAATAGCATGGGGGTCTGGGCACTGCCCTGGGAAATATGTACTAAAACAGAAAACATTTTTTTTTATTCTGTTTTGTGAGGAGCAGCAATTGTATTAATTCTTAAAAGGAAAAATACAAATACAAAAATAATTTAAATTCACGCCTGGAGGATTCCCTTAACCGGCCTGTGAAGTGGCACAATTAAACTGTGCAATGCAATTTAAATTGCCAGTAAATAACAGCTCCCAGCTGATCTGTTCTGTTTGTAAACACAGCAGCTGTTGATTCCCTTCATCTTTACGAGATGTTAATGGGAGACCCCACACAAAAAAGGCATAGATTTACCATTAAAAATACATACCAGGGTGGCTTGGATGGCTTCTGGATCAGTCTGCTCTCCCTGAAGCTCCCGGGCCAGGCCTGCCTGCATACTCTTATAACCCGTAAGATAACGCCGGAAACATGGGCAAACCCCGCAAAAACAAGGAGGTAGACCCCAGGGGACATGCTACGAGGTCTTCCTCAGCTCTCCCACCGCTCATAACGGAATATTTCGGGCATGGAGCTCCGGCAGGACAGCATGAGGCCAAGATGGTGGCCGCGCCAACTCCAGCTCCAGCCCCGGGCAGTCCTCTCATCTCCTTCACAGCGGGCTTCTTCTGGACACAGAACCGACAGGTATGACTCCGAGGGGGACCTGCTAGCCGCTCATACCCCATATCCACCAGCTGCCTCTCTGCTTGGTCCCCCCGCTCCCTCTGGGGGATACATGCTGGGGAGCTTGTCACAGCCGTTCCCCCTTGCCTTGTGGAACCCCCACCATCAGCGCTCACCGGCCAGGCATCTCCCTCATGGGATTCATCTGCCTCTGATTGGGACCCCCACTCACTTCCACAGCAACCCCAGACTTCCAGGGACAGGCTCCCCTCTCTCTCCCCACAACACAGAGCTTCATACCAAGCTCCATCACCTCCCCAAGCTCTGCAGCTATCACAACCGCAGGGGGCTCATCCACATACTGACCGTCAGCAAGCAGCGACTATGACCATTACTCTCCCACAAACATCTCAAGGAGGCTATCCCCCATGAAATGCCTACTCAGTCACATTGCAGGAGTCTCATGATCATATTGCTATGGACTCTGATCCTGAACCGGAGGCGTGCACATCCTGGCGAGACTGTTCGCTGTATGCCCACAAAGCAAGATTTCCGCATGCTTATCCAAGAAGTCCGCGAAACATGCAGATCTGAGATCAACATGCTACGCACCGACCTCCATCAACTATCTACCAAAGTCGAATCTCTGGAAGAGGATGCAGACGACACCAAGCTTGAAATCTCGCAAATACATGACCGCCTGACCTCGCAAGCCTCTACTCTCAGAGACTTTCAACGCCATCTTGAGGACCTCGACAACAGAGGCAGGAGTAACAATATCAGGGTACGCGGCCTCCCAGAGGCTACCCAGGATGAAGATTTGCAAGGTTTTCGCCTGGAAAACCAGAGAATCAAGCTGGACCGGGGCCCAGACCGCGTGATGTGATTTGCAGGGTCCACAACTATACCCTTAAAGAAGACATAATGAGAAAAGCACGTAATATGCACACCATTGACTTTGATGGTGCCTCCATACAGCTCTTTCTGGATTTGGCGTGGATTACCCTCCAGCAACGGCGCTCACTACAACCACTTCTCACCTCCCTGAGGGAACACGACTTCCGCTACTACTGGGGATTTCCCTTCAGTTTAACCGCAAAGAAAGATGGGAGGTCCACCACCCTACGGTATCCTGAAGACCTCCAGTCTTTCTGTAGAGAATTGGATATCCCGGTTCCAGCCACCCCTGGATGGGATCTTCTTCTGACCCCTGCACCTCGCCCAGAACCCTGGATTCAAGTGAATAGAAGAAAGCGACCAAGGCCACGTCCTGCTGGTCTGCCTTCATCATCCCACCAAAGATGAATACCTACTTCTTGAAGTCTTGTACTACAGTGCTCTTCAGTTTATTGGTTCCTCCCACCCAATCCCCTGTGTTAGGTTTCTGGACAGATCTTTCTAGTCCCCTCACTTGCCCGAATATGCTTAATGAGACTGTAGGCTTATAGTCCCAACCTGTACACTGTCTTGATTAATGCCATTAGATAGCATTTCTGCATCCTGCTGGGGTATCTCCCTACCCTCCTCCAACCACCCCCCCCTACTCCCCTCCCTCGTTTTCCTCCCTCCCCTCCTCTCTCCCCCACCCCCCCCTCATTCCCCCCTCTCTTCTCCCCTTCCCCCCCCCCTTTTTTTTCCCTCCCCCTTCCTCTCATCCAGGAGGGTAAGCCACGAAGCTTGGGAGGACCCTTCTACCCCTCAGGTGCCCCTTTACGGGACGCTAGGATGGGTGATATGCTTCTCTTATGATATGGGACCTCTAGATTATTCTTCTATTTTGTTTATTCTCCACCAGGGTTAGAGTTATGGTTATAGATGTACCAGTTATCAGCTGATAAAAGCAAGTTCTTTGTTCTACTTTTTTATGTATCACACTCATTTGCAAATGCAGGCAGGCCTGGGAAAGGGTTGTACCCATCCTGGGTCTATCCTATCCTCCCCTGGGGGATCTTCGAATGATTCCCTACTCCATTTTCTGTGGCGGTGGTCCCTCTATCTCCTCTGTAAGGGAGGGCCCTTCGACTTTCTACTTGTTCTACTTTTTTATGTATCACACTTATTTGCAAATGCAGGCAGGCCTGGGAAAGGGTTGTACCCATCCTGGGTCTATCCTATCCTCCCCTGGGGGATCTTCGAATGATTCCCTACTCCATTTTCTGTGGCGGTGGCCCCTCTACCTCCTCTGTAAGGGAGCGCCCAACCCACCAACTGTTTTAGGTGAGTCTCACTATGTATGGTTAATACCTGATTTTGTACTAAATTTTATGGTTTTTTTCTACTTCTACCGGACCTTGTTCATAATGCCGTGACTCTCCGACGTGAAGCACCCCCGGGGATTCAACCAATCAACTCCCCACACATCAGGATTCCGCCAAGCCGGCTAGGTAAGCTACTATCTCCCATTCCAACCCTACCACCATGATTGATATACTATCACTAAATGTGAAAGGCCTTAACTCCAACATTAAGCGGAGCCTAGCATTCCGTGAATTTAAGCTGTCCAAAGCTGACATTCTTTTTATCCAGGAGACACATCTCACTAAAACTGGCACTATGGCATTTGCATCCAAACATTTCCCCCAAATATACCAGGCCTCTAATCCCCATAAACGGGCAGGAGTGGCAATTCTTTTCAAGCAGGGTTCTCCCTTCCAGTTACAATCCCTATACCCAGACCCCTTTGGACACTATCTCATTCTTAGAGGCTCACGGAAAGGAATCGATATTACTCTATGTAACATCTATGCCCCGAACCACCAACCAAAACTCCTTTTTATCCAAGGTGTACAAACGATTATTTGTATTCCCCCACTAATATTTGGTCATTGGAAGGGACTTTAATCTGACCTATTCTTCAAACCTTGACAAACACTCCATGGGGCGGGGGAAAACTCAAAAGGCCCTTGATAGAAAATCCACCCTCTTTCGCCAATTAACTAGGAAATATGCCCTGTTTGACCCCTGGCATACTGCTTATCCATCGACTAAACAACTTACCTTCTACTCTCATCCCCACAAATCCCACTCGCGTTTGGATTATTTTTTTGTCAATGCTCTGACCCTGAGAGCTTGCACATGCTCAGACATTCAGGCCATCTCATGGTCGGATCATGCCCCGATCAAACTTTCTATCGCACTTTCCCCAGGAACATTTTGCACATGTCACTGGCGCTTAAATGACTTCCTGCTCAAACATGACTCCTCAGGACTGGATCTGGAACAAACCCTCAAACTATATTTTACAGAAAACAGTTCTCCTGTGGTCTCTACTTATGGGAGGGTCATAAGGCAGTGTTTAGAGGCCAGTGTATCTCACTCTCCTCTGCTCTAAAAAGGAACGCTAATGCAACCCGCCGAGCACTACTAGATAAGCTCCAGCACTTGGAAGCCCAGTTACTCTCCTCCCCATCCCTAACTATTCTTAGGGAACTAGTAAGCGTTGGGATAAGGCCAACAAACCACATACGCTCTTGGCAAGACAACTTCGTGAGAGAGTGGCGACCACCTTGCCGTCTCACCTCAAAGATGAGAGCGGTGTCCTTCAATCTCATCCCACCAAAATTGCCCAAATCTTTCATGACTTCTATTCAACTTTGTATAATGACCCGACTGTTCCACATAACCCTCCTTCACTTGATTTATCCCAAGAGATCCACTCCAATCTTGCGGACTGCGATCTACCTAAGCTCTCCCCTTCTGCCCTAATGACCCTCAATTCCTCCATTACAGAGGAGGAAGTCACTGCTATGATTAAATCTCTGCCAAATAACAAAGCCCCAGGACCCGACGGACTCCCATACCTCTACTATAAAACCTTTTAACCACATTTACTCCCCCATATGACCACTCTGTTTAATTCATTTCTATCTAGCACACCTGTCCTGAGGGACATGCAAAACTCCTTCCTCACGTTGATTCCCAAACCGGGTAAAGACCACACTTTACCATCCAACTATAGACCTATAGCACTCCTCAATACAGACTTGAAAATTTTTACGAAATTATTAGCAAATAGATTAAACAACTTTATGCCGTCACTGATCCATAAGGACCAAGTGCTTTATTTCCTTTCGCCACGCCGGGGACAACACTCGGAGGGTCATTGATCTTGTGGAGGTTGCCAACAGGACCAAATGAGAGGCAATATTGCTCAGTATCGACGCCGAAAAAGCCTTCGATAGGCTGAGCTGGCCATTCCTGTTTGCAACTCTCTCCCGGGCCGGGATTGAGGGCTCTTTTCTCAGAGCCATCTCCCACTTATATTCGCCCCCCTCGGCACAGGTCCGTACCCAATTTGCCTCCTCCTCCACCCTCCCGATATCCAATGGGACACGACAGGGGTGCCCACTTTCTCCTCTTCTTTATGCCCTATGTATTGAACCCCTAGCAGCCCATGTTAGAAAGAACCCAAATATTCACCGTATTCCAGTTCGTATCAGACTTTAAGATCTCTCTATACGCAGATGATGTTCTCCTTACCCTCACACAACCCCACGTCTCTCCCCCGAACCTACATGTAGAATTAGACAGATATAGCGCCCTTTCAGGGTATAAAATCAATAACTCAAAAACTGAAGCCCTCCCCCTTAATATACCCAACCAGACACTCGCGACCCTCTCGCAAACATTTAAATACTCTTGGAAGACCTCCTCTTTAAAATACCTTGGAGTCCACCTTACTCAAACATACGATACTCTTTACAAGGCCAACTTTCCCTGATTATACACTTCCATAAGAGCCTCCCTAGCCAAGTGGAAACCCCTAAAGATGTCTCTCTTTGGCCGCCTTGCAACCTTAAAGATGACAATCCCACCTCAACTTTTATATCTCTTTGAGATGCTACCCATCCCCATCCCATCCCTGCACCTTAGAGACTCCAGGGGGACCTGATAAATTTCTTCTGGAATTATAAGAGACATCGGATCGCTATATCGGTCCTGTATGCCCCCCGCAATCAAGGCGGCCTGGCATTTCCTAACATAGCCAAGTATTACCTGGCCATCCAGTTACGCCCTGTAGCCTCTCGGTGCACTCTTCATGCCTTTAATCGATGGACGCAAATTGAGAAATTATGGATGGCCCGGCCCATCCGAACTCCATGTTATGGAGCTCGGATGTAGCCTCTAATAGCTTACAATTACTAGGGCCAATGATTCTTCTACGCTCGCTGTGGCGAAAAGCCAAATCGATATATCCGCTAACCACCACCTTTTCCCCAGTCACAAAATTATAAGGTGAATGCCACAAAATTAGAAGAAGGGTAATATGTAATTAGTGGGTACCATCATCCTTTGGAAATATTTAGAGAAGGTTTGGAGAGGGAACAACCAGGACTTCTCCAATTCAGTCCTGCCTCCTCCAGGAAAATGGTTATGGACTATTACGGTACCTCATAAACACATACAGGATAGATAAAATTTCTGTTTATTCAAAAAATAAACATATTAAAAAATCCATATGTGACATAAATATGGATTGACAATAATACAATACAAACATGTTTCACAGTAATGTTGATTGGGATAGCAATTTACAGTGCCCGCAAGGGTAAGTGAAGGCAGCTTTGTGAGTACTTATGAACGTAACATCGACAGTTTCGCGGTCAAGCCGCTTCTTCAGGAGGCGCCCTAGTACAATTTCTACAATGTGAGATAATCAGCATTACAAATACAAATACAGGATATATAATATATATATAAAAAAGATGAAAAATCATGACATTGGAGTAATTAATCAAAGGTTTGTATTTGCACTCACCAACCACTGCCCCTAAGGGCTGGAACGGCACTTGTGAGACGCCCTCGTTGGGCGTTCCCCCGGGGGCGAGCAAGGGGAGTTTTTGGCAAAGTAAACTGATGTATGCAAAGATAAAAATAAATAAAAAGGGATAATGAGTATAAAAATAAATAAATTGTCAGTAATTAGAGGAGTGAAAGCCACCTCCGTGAATAGAGTGGGGACGATTGTGAAGAAAAATTGGGGGGAGGAAGGGGGGGGGGGGAGAAAGGGAAAGGAATAGTGAGGAAAAGGGGGAAAGGAGAAGAATAGAGGAGAGAAGAGAAAGGGAGGGAAAAGGAAGGAAGGGAAATGTAGCCAGGGGAGCGAGGGGGGGGAATAGGAAAGGTGGAAGGAAAGAGGAAGGGGGAGGGGGGAAGGAAGGAAGGAGGGAGGAAGGGAGGGGGATTGGGAAAGGAGGGAGTGGGGAAAGAAGGGGAAGAGGGGGGGAAGGGGAAGGAGGGGGAAGGAAGGGGAGGGGGGAATGGGGCAGAGGGAAGAGAGGGGGGAGGGGGAAGGGGGGAAAAGGGGAAAAAAGGAGCATTGAAGTAGCCAGAAAATCAGAATAGAATAGCCCACCACACTGGTGCAATTGGTAACCATAGATGGAGGCATAGAGCATAACCTATTGTTATATTGGAGCCTTAAAAATCAATTGTTGCTGACACCCAGGGGTAATGGTTGATTACCAGCGACCTCTTTAAGCAGAAGTTTCAGCATGTATAAGCCACCCAAGGAGCCCTTAAGGAGAAGAGTATAATGTTGCATTTAACTTATTGTTAGGAGATACTATAGCCGGGGGCACCTCAACAAGTGCACCCAGGCATAAACATAGTATAGCTTGAGAAGTATAGGGAGAGCAGCGAAATGGCCCTCACAAGGGCTGATTACTTACTTAAGTCTGCTGGTTGATCGCGACCGTCTGGGAGTGTGTTGAATGCCATCCATACAAGGCAGACATGTTAGCTGCCTTATAAACCCCCAACCCGGAAGACAAGCGGCGCTGTAAACGTCAGACGCCGCCGTCATCGGGTCCGGCTCTCCTACTAACGCGCATGCGCGAGGATCAATCTAGCGCATGCGCGTAGCTCCAGTATTGATGACGCCGTAAGCGTCATCGTCGGGAAGCAGTGGCTAAGTTCACCTAATGAGGGGAACCCCGCCCACTGCCGGAAAGCCGCATGCCCGCCACACGGGGGAAAATTAACTCCTCACATCGTTCAAAGGGGAGGAGAGTGCAAAAGACATGACAATACAAGTAGCAAGCTTTAATCTGTGCCATAAAATTACCAAGGAGGCACTGCATCCAGCTAGGGAGCGACATTTTTCTCACTGGCATGGATGTGGGCATCCTGACATAACATACATGGACAGAGTTCACATTACAACAACGGCAGTCCTAATACATGTTTAATATACAATATTTTACAAGCCAACAAGGAAAATAAGGATACATAGTACAAAAAGAAAATGTATGATAAATGAATGAATGAATGAATGATTTATAAAGCGCTGCAAATGCGAACTGAATCGCCTCAAGGTGCTGGATGCATTCTCTGATGTCAGCTTCTCAGAAAAGGAAGGTCTTTAGTTTTTTTCTGAAGGCCTGGTGGTTTTTTTTCCATGCGGATGTTGGTAGGAAGAGCGTTCCATAGTCCAGGTCCTTGGACTGAAAATCTTCATTCTCCCTTTGCTGTGTAACGGTATTTGGGAATGGTAAGGAGGTTTTGGTTAGCTGATCGAAGACTGCGATTCGGTGTGTAGTGTTTTATTTTCTAGCGGAGATATGGCGGGGCGTTTCCTTGTACGCATTTGTGGGTGAGGCAGAGGGTCTTGAATGTGATCCGTTTCTTCACGGTTAGCCAGTGTAGGCTCTTTAGGGAGGGGGAGATGGATTCCCAGGGTTTTTTTCCTGTTAACAGTCTTGATGTCGTGTTTTGGATGAGTTGTAAGCGCGCAAGCTGATATTGGGGTAGTCCTACGTAGAGCGAATTTGCGTAGTCGAGTTGGGAATTGATGGTTGTTCCCACAACTGCCGCTTTGTCCTCTTCTGGGATGAAGGGGATGAGTCTACGTAGTTGGCGGAGAAGATGGTGGGATCCGTTCACCACTGATCCTATTTGTGCATCCATTGTCATTCCTGAGTCAAAAATGACTCCGAGACTCTTGGCTTTGGTGCTTGGGGAGATGGTCTGTCCAAGGATGGTGGGAGGTGTCCATGTAGTCTTTATTTTGGAATTTTTGTTAGCTTGTAGGAGAAGAAGTTCTGTTTTTGATCCGTTGAATTTGAGGGAGCTAGTGGTCATCCAGTCATCTATTAAGGAGAGGCATTTCTGTAATTGCTGATGAAGGTCTTTTTGTCCGTTGATACGAAGGTAGAGTTGGGTGTCGTCAGCGTATGAATGGAAACAAAGATTGGTTTTCCTGATGATATTGAGAAGTGGGCGGATGTATATGTTGAATAGTACTGGTGACAAGGGTGATCCTTGAGGGACTCCGCAGGAGACTGCCCGGGTTTCCGAGGTGAATGTACCTAGTTTCACTGTCTGGGAGCGATTCTCTAGGAAGGATGTAAACCATTTTAGAGCAGAACCTGTAGCTCCTACTACTTCAGCGAGGCGGACGAGTAAAGTATTGTGGTTCACTGTGTCGAATGCTGCGCTGAGGTCTAACAGTACCAGGAGACTCTGTTCTCCGTCATCTGCTGCTTCAAGGGCATCATCCCATATTTTCAGAAGTGCTGCTTCTGTGCCATGGCCTGGGCGGAAGCCTGATTGCAGAGGGTCCAGGAGTTGGTGTGTGTCCAGGTGGCGTTGTAGCTGTTGTACTACCGCTTTCTCCATAATCTTGGAGATGGCGTTGAGGCTAGTTATACATAAGAGATCTCTTTACAGATAAATTAGGGATCCGTCACATCTGATGCAACATACATGAGGTATAATGAAAATACCCTAAGGGACAACAGAGGAAGAGGGGGGGGGGAAGGGAGAGGAAAGGAAGAAGAGGGGGACAGGATAAAGTGAATATTGCAACAATGGCAGTCCAGATACATATTTGGTATACAATATTTTGCAAGCCAACAAGGAAGATAAGGATACATAATACAACAAGAAAATATATAATACATAAAAGATCACATACATTAGGAATCCGTCACATCTGATACGACATACATAGGGCATAATAAACTATCTTGAGGGACAAAGGGGGGAAAGGGGGGGGGAAGGGGAGGGGGGAAAAGGAAGGGAAGGGAAGAAGAGGGGGAAAGGAGGGAGAAAGGAGAGGGGGGAAGGGGGGGAAGGCAGGGGAAAGGGAAGAAAGGGGAGGGAAAGAAAGGAAGGGGGGAATGGGACAGCGGGGGGCGACCAAGACACAGAGACTTAATCAATGATTCCATCAAAGTAAAGAAAGTGGGGGACCAAGAGGGAGCGGAGGCGGGTTGCCTAGGATGCCACTAGTTCACTACAGAAAATGTTTGTACATATGTGCCTCATTGAGGCCTGGGGGGGGTCAGAGCGTTCAATCGCTCAATCCAGAATGATTCTCCTTTAAGGATTTGGCGATCCCAGTTGCCACCTCTGGGGTCCTCTGGGATAACCTCCAGTACATAAAATTTGATATAATCAGGGTCGAAATTGTGATGGATTCCAATGTGGCGGCCCACCGTAGTGAGCTTGCCATTAGTGGAGGCATACAGATGGTCCCCCAATCTCTGCCGTAGCTCCCTAATGGTTTTACCCACATAAAAGGCCCTACAGGCACAGGTCATTAGATTGATGACACCTCTTGTGCCACAATTGGCGGAGTGTCTTGGAAAAAATATTTCGCCATTCTGAAGTACAATTTGTTCTTCTTGGATCCAAGGGCAGTGTGGACAATTGCCACACTTGAAAGTGCCTCTAGGTTCTCTTGGGCAGGGTGTTCTATAATGGCTATGAGTGAACTTGTCCCTCAAGGAGGTGGCCCTCCTAAAAACCAGATCTGGGGTAGGTCTAATGTATTTTTTAAGCGTATGATGGTCAGTCAGTATGTGCCAATGTCGAGATAATATATTGCGTAACTGGTTGTGGTGAGTGGAGTATTTGGTGATGATTTTAGTCAAATGAGGTTGCTTGGGGCGAGGAGGAACGTATAGTAGTGTTTGTCGATCCTGGGCTAGGGCTCTATTAAAAGCTTTCCTCAAGTTGGTACGGCTGTAGCCCCTGGTCAATAGACGTGTACATAGGGCATTGGCCTGTCTATGGAAGGCCCCGTCCTCTGTGCAGTTCCTTCTTAGTCTCAAATATTGCAGCTTAAGGGGTGAGGATGGGAACTGGACCAATGCAACAGCGTGTTACCCGCTGTGGGTTTACGAAATAAATCCGTGATTAGTTTTCCGGAGGAATTCTTGATGATCTGTACATCTACGAATGGGATACTATGAGCATCATAGGTGTAAGTGAAGTGGAGGTTAAATTGATTGATATTTAACCTTTCAATGAAGGCTTTTAAGAGTTGTTCGGTGCCTATCCAGATAACCAATAGGTCATCGCTAAACCTATGCCAACATAGGACGTAGTTCATGAAGGGTTCTATTAGTTCATCACCAAAAATGGTCGGCTCCCAACCTCCCAGAAATAAGCTGGCGTAAGAAGGGGCACAAGACATGCCCATTGCAACACCTTGGGTTTGAAGGTAAAGTTGATCCATAAAGACAAAATAGTTTTTGGTAAGAATAAATTCTAGGAGTTTCAAAATGAAATTGTTGGTCGGCCAAATGTGATGGTCTTGTTCCATAAGGAAGGAGCCAGCCGTCCGGACGCCCGACTCGTGGGGGATGCTTGAGTACAATGCCTTGACATCAATAGCCGCAAGGAGGGCATCCGGAGGGACTTGGACTCCCTCAATGTGTTTCAGGAGATCAGTGGTATCCCGAATGTAAGATGGTAGCCTCAATACATGCGGTAACAAGAAGGTGTCCACCAATTTACTTGCATTCTCTGTTAGAGAACCTTTGCCCGAGTGGGGCAACAAGATTCTTATGGGTTTTTGGTAACGAATAGAACGTTGGTGTTCGTGGCATCTGGATATTGATGAATTTAAGGGGATCCTCGTCGATGAGGCCCTCCAGGAAGGCCCCTCCGATGAGTCTCCTGAATTCATCAATGGTTTTTTGAATAAAAGAACAATCAATTGGGGAATACCAGTTAGGATTTGATAGAATTTTAAGGCACATAGTTTGGTACTGATGATGTGTCATGAGCACCAGGTTGCCACCTTTATCTGACTGTTTGATAATTAAGTTTGCATTTTTTTAAGCTTTTTTACTGCCCTATTTTGTTTCTGGGTTAGGTTGGATGGTAGTACTTGCCATTGCTCTTTTTTGAGGGACAAGATGCACTCATGCAGGAAGGCCCACACCGATGGGCATGTCATTAAATCAGAGAAGGATCGAGATTTCATTTTCAGATTTGGATTAGGGTTGGTACATGGTGAAGTGGAAGTGGTACCACCTTGGTTGGCTAGGGAGGAATCATTGGTGCTGTCAGAGCCATGTGGCTCCACTTCTCCTTTGTCAAAGAGTAGCATAAGATCACGTAATGCTCTGAATTCGGCCATGGTGAAATTTTTAGTTTTTTCTGCTAATTCTTTTTCCAAATTAATCTGTTTACGATCTTGATCAAAAATATAATTGAAGGTTAAGTTCCTAGCAAATAAGTAGAGGTCTTTGATTGTCTCATAGATATTAATTGGTTCTGAGGGGCAAAAGCCCAACCCCAGTTGGAGAACCTGTTCCTCCTCTGGGGATAGTGGATATGGTGTCAAATTAATTATATTGAGTGTATGCATATTATCGCTTCCTTCTATTGTGACAGGTTGTGAGAGGTGCCTGGAATGGGGGTCTTTTGTACAAACGTGTCCAGGTTTCTTTGTCTGGTGGACTCTGAAGTTGCCTGCACTAAAAAACCTGGTTGTGACAAAAGTGTCTGTATATTGGGTTGTACCAGTTTTGGAATGGTATTATGTAGGGTAGGTTGCAGGGATCCCTCATGAGGGGTCTGCCTACTGACCTTGGTGCTTGTGGTGTTTTAAGTGTTTTACCATGTTGTTTGCCCTTTTTGGGGTTTTTTGGTATGCTGACTTTCGCCTGTGAGGGACCTTTTCTGGGGGACACTTGGTGCACATGGGTTAGTGGATCGTGATGTGACCTGGGAGGATAGGGAAGAGATGGATGAGTCAGATTCAGTACAATCCGTTGCTATATCGGTTTGGGGTCTGCGACTGCGGATATTGTTCTTTCTGGAATGTAATTTTCCTGACCATTTATACGCATATCCTTCCGAGAAGGCCAAGTTATCCTGGAAGAATTTTCCTTGTTTCTTAGTAATGATGTCCTTATTGAGATTCTCTAATCTATCTCGTACCTCCTTCCACTTAGCCATGAAGGGGGCCGAGTCTTTAATATTTGGAAATTGGTTTATCAGTCTGTCTATTTCACCGTCCAGTGCTATCATATCTGATCGGTACTGTGTGGTGAGTTGTTGCATTAATTCTATGCTGCATTTGGTCAGGATATCATCCCAAGACTTTCTAAAGTAGGGGGAAGGATCCTTAATAGTTGGGAACATTTGTATCCGGAGATCTATGAGACAAACCTTCTCTTGAATATAGGATTCAAAATATTGGATGTGCCAATAAAGATGAGATTTTCTTTTTAAAAGGTTAAACATCCTGTCCAAAAATGTTTTTGCCTCGTCATCTGTCTGTTAATTAACCAGACATCCCGCCTGTATGGTGGACATAAAGTACCCCCAAGCTGTACCGAGACATCCATTGCTCCAAATCTGCCCCTCCCTCCCCTGGCTCCATTTCCCTTCCTTCCTTTTCCCTCCCTTTCTCGTTTCTCCTCTATTCTTCTCCTTTCTCCCTTTTCCTCACTATTCCTTTCCCTTTCTCCCTCCCTTTCCCTTTCCCCCCCTCTTCCTCCCCCCAATTTTTCTTCATAATTTATTTATTTTTATACTCATTATCCCTTTTTATTTATTTTTATCTTTGCATACATCAGTTTACTTTGCCAAAAACTCCCCTTGCTCGCCCCGGGGGAACGCCCGGCGAGGGCGTCTCACAAGTGCCGTTCCAGCCCTTAGGGGCAGTGGTTGGTGAGTGCAAATACAAACCTTTGATTAATTACTCCAATGCCATGCTTTTTCATCTTTTTTATATATATTATATACCTTGTATTTGTATTTGTAATGCTGATTATCTCACCTTGTAGAAATTGTACTAGGATGCCTCCTGTAGAAGCAGCTTGACCGTGAAACTGTCGAGGTTACGTTCATAAGTACTCACAACCTGCCTTCACTTACCCTTGCGAGCACTGTAAATTGCTATCCCAATCAACATTACTGTGAAACATGTTTGTATTATAGTATTGTCAATCCATATTTATGTCCACATATGGATTTTTTAATATGTTTACTTTTTGAATAAACTGAAATTTTATCTATCCTGTATGTGTTTATGAGGTACTGCAATAGTCCATAACCATTTTCCTGGAAAAGGCAGGACTGAATTGGAGAAGTCCTGGTTGTTCCCTCTCCAAACCTTCTTCCCCAGTCACCTCTTTCTTATTCACACCCAACATTCCAGACAGCTTGACCTCGCAGATGTCTCACTTTTGGACTAACAGAGCCCTATTCCGATACGGCCAGTTAATAGATCCTAGAACCAGATTACTAAGATCTTTTCAAGACCTGCAAAACACCTTGATATCCCTAGACAGGCTTTTTTCAGCTACTTGCAAATACGACATTATGCTCAATCTCTAGTAATGAATCTTATGCTTGGAGGGCTTGTCCCCTAAGGGTATGATTTTGTGCACCTATCAGCTTTTGACCATGGACCTCCCATTTATGCCTACATGGATAAATGGGAGCGAGCCCTGGGTGTAGACATACCTCTGAACACATGGCAGCTCATATGGTCTCAGGCCTCTAAGAGCTCCATATGTACGCTCTATAAAGAGAATCAATACAAAATTTTATTTCATTGGTATCAGACCCCGGACTTGCTCCGCTCCATATACCCCTCAGCTGACCCCCGATGCTGGCGATGCTGTAAAGATAGAGGGACGCTATTTCATATCTATTGCGCCTGCCCTCTAATCAATTGCTATTGGCATATGGTACACTCCTTGCTCCAATCCATCTTTGATACTGATTTGCCCTTGGATCCGAAGGCCTTCCTTTTGGGTCTCCCACCGATCTCTCTCTCTAAAGTGTCAAAAAAACTCATGTCACATATCTTAACAGCAGCGCGATGTTTGGTGGTCCTAAAGTGGAAGCAGAGAGAACCCCCCGAACTGCACTCCAGAATCAGAGATGTCAAGACAATGGAGTACTTGACAGCCTCTCTAAATGACGCTCTTGAAAAGTATAACCGAATATGGGAACCCTGGGTCCTCTTGGAGAACCCCATATCCTAATGATATGCCCCCCTTGACCACTTTTGGTGGGTCCTTGTTGGGGGGGTCCGGGCTCTAGAGGCGGTTGGTTGTCCTTTTTTCCTCTTTACCTTCTACTACTATTCTACTCTTCTCTATTTTTCTACTTTACCCTACCCCTCCCCTATTCTATTTTGTTTTTTTTTCATATACAGAGTTCACGATGCTGTGTTGTCAGAATAACATTATGATTTTGTATGCATCCTACGATAATAAGTCAAGCTAGTTATGAATTGATCTGTACCTTTATCCATCTGTCTGCTGATGGTATAACAGATGTACCTGTTCTACTACATATTGTACTCTCCTGTATTTTATGTTGTCAATTTGTGTTTTTATTTTTCTTATTTCTTAAAAATCAATAAAAATTGTCAGTTATTCAAAAAAAAAATACATACCAGACTGTTACCCTTGATGAGGGTCTGGTATGGATTTCAAGAGGAATCCTATGCAAAAATGTGGGTTCCTCCCAAATTCCAAACCAGGCCCATTCAGTCTGGTAAAAATTTTAAGGGGAAACCTATTAAAAAAATGTTTAAAAAGTGAGGTCCACCCAAAAGCATACAGCATGGCATGCCAGGAAAGGGGGGGCACATGCCCTCAACATAAGGGTGGGTGCCTTGCTTGGCAAAGTACTTCGCCCCTCTGCTAAGGACAAGAACCTCCTCCATTCCCCACAACCTAGGCTGGTGATTGTGGGGGGTCTATGGGCAGGGGGCTTATTGGAATCTGGAAACCACCTTTAAAAATAAGGAGCCCCCTGATACTGCCCCCCTATGAATAAGTAAGGAGCACTTAAAGCGGTTGTATACCCGCACATTAAAAAAACCCTGCAAGGCAAAGGCATAATGAGCTAGTATGCACCGCATACTAGCTCCTTATGAAATACTTACCTTAGATTGAAGCCCCCATATTGCAGCCCGGTCCACGCCGAGGGAGCTGACATCTTGCCCTGGCATTTCTACCGGGTTTGCGGCTCTGGCGCTGTGAGTGGCCGGACCGTGCCTTCCCGGCAAGGTCTGGCAGCATCTGCCTGACCTTTAGCCGGGCATTATAGGCTTACCTGTAGGTAAAAATTACAAATTAGGGTATACAACCAGTTTAATACCTACTACTCATTAACAAAAAAAAGTGTAAATATAAACAAACACTTATTGACACATCCATTATTTGGGAAAAAAAGTCCAATAATGTAAATCAAATCATTATCATTAACAGTGATGAAGATTCACATCTGTTACTCACAACTTCCCTAAAGAAAAAAACACTGACTGAAAGACATGTTGATCTCTACATTTGCCCTGAATGACCATTACAGTCCGCGTGTCAGGGTTGGGCTCAGCCCTTCCTTCTCTGAGCTGGCCGCTCAGCTGTTGGCTAATTGCCAGCTCCTATCTCTCCACAGTGACTCACCTGTTGATGATATCCTACTTGTCAGTCCTGCCTACTTAAGCCGTCCAGCCCAGATGATCTCTGCCTTCCCCCTGGTCAACATCACAGAGACTATCTCCTGCGTTCCTGTTAAAGACTTGTTTGGCTGACATTCCTTCTGGCTCCAGGTTCCTGCTTGCTGTTCCACTACGCTGTTCCCTGGCTTCCTGACTTTCTGGCTTGTCTGACTATCCCTTCCGGTTACCGAACTTTTGCTATGTTTGACTACGTTTGTTCTATTTACTTTTATTATTAAACAAGTGTGATTTAACTGTACTTCTGTCTCGGTCTGATTCATGGTTTCTGACAGTAGGTGAAGGCCATGAATTCAGAAAATGTAGTCAATCCACTTGTTGGGAATATGTTTTCCAGATTGGATGAGCAGCATCACCGCATGGATCAGTTTGACATGGCATTACAAATGCTCCTGAGTCGCACGGCTCACCTGGAATCTCCCACTGTGGTTGCTCCGGTACAACCTGTGTTGCAGGCCATCCCTGCTGCTGCTCTGTGCAGGCACCTGCCTCGAGTATTACCTCTAAAAGAGGTATGTCTGGTTCCGCTCCTCTTCCCCAGCGATTTGGGGGCGATCCAGTCTAATGCAGGGGGTTTCTCAACCAGGTTGAGATATACTTTGAGATGCTGCCCCAGGCATTTACCATGGACAGAAGGAAAGTAGGTTTTGTGATATCTTTGCTTTCTGAGAGAGCTTGGCCTGGGCAAACCCTCTATGGGAGACACAAAAAAACAGTTGTCTTAAGTTACCCTGAGTTTGTGGCTTCTTTTAAAAGGGTATTTGACGTTCTCACATGCTCCACTTCTGCTGCCAAGTGCCTCATGTCCATCAAACGGAGTACGAGGACTGTTGCCAATTACGCCATTGAATTCTGTACTCTGGCAGCAGAGGTTGCTTGGAACAATAAGGCCCTAATGGCTGCTTTTTCTCATGGTCTCTCGGATACCATCAAGGATGAGATAGCTACCCGAGATATACCCACTGAGCTGGAGAGGTTGAGAACATTTGCCATCTTCTTTGACTCCAGACTCAGAGAAAAACTCTTTTTTAAGGAGCGCTTGCGGAAGCCTCCTGTACATTTGTCTCCTAGCTTTGCAGTCCCACCCTTGGCTCCCTCACCTCCCATGCCTCCTGGTACTGAGTCGGTCTGTGAATATGAACCCATGCACTTGGGCTTCACATGTCTTTCTGTGGATGAGAGAACCCTTAGGAGGAAGGAAAGATTGTGCCTTTATTGTGGCCAGGCAGGTCACTTTTTGAAGTCTTGTCCTATCTGTCCTGGGAACGCCCGAGCCTTGAGGTCCTGTCACAGGCAGAACTTAGGAGGCGTTGTTTCGTCCCCAGTTATCCAGAAGGATAAGCCCCTGGTTTTGGTTACCCTTTCTTGGGCTGAGTTGTCGAGATTCAGGCTCTAATCGACTCTGGGGCTGCAGGCCTGTTCATTGATGCTGCCTTTGTATCGAAGCAGCTGCATGATACTCCAGTTGAATATTGGTTATTCTTGGTTGCAACCCCTCTTTTGATTGGCTCCATGCAGAGGTTCTCTCCTGGTCCCCACAATGCAGTAAGATAAGCTTCCAGAAAGTAGCCAAGGTCCTGTGCACCTCTTCACTCTCCTCCCTGCCGGAGGAGTACTGCGATTTTAGTGATGTCTTTGACAAAGGTCAAGCAGTAGTTTGCCTCCACACCAGTCGTATGGTTGTACAATTGACCTTCAACCTGGTGCCATACCTCCTCATGGCCAGGTTTACCCTTTGTCAGTCTTGGAGGATAAGGCCATGGAGGAGTATGTTGCAGACGCACTTTCTCAAGGTTTCATCCACAAATCCTCTTCTGCTGGTGCTGGTTTCTTCTTTGTGAAGAAGAACAGTGGTGAACTGAGACATTGTATTGATTATAGGGGTCTCATTTGTTTCACGATTAAGAATACCTATCCAATTCCGTTGATTACGGAGTTATTTGACCGCTTCAAGGGAGCAACGGTTTTCACAAATCTTGATTTGAGAAGGGCATACAATCTTGTGAGGATTAAGGAGGGCGACGAGTGGAAAACTGTGTTTAATACCAGAACAGGCCATTATGAGTACCTTGTAATGCCTTTTGACCTTTGTAACGCCCCGGCAGTTTTCCAGGAATTTATTAACGATGTCCTCCGAGATTTGTTGCAGTTATGTGTGGTGGTTTATCTCAACGATATCCTCATATTTTCCAAGTCCCTGGAGAGCCACCACACAGATATTTGTCATGTGCTTCAGAAACTAAGAGAGAACAATCTCTATTGTAAATTGGAGAAGTGCGAATTCTATCGTGAACAGGTTGAATTGCTGGGTTATGTAATTTCCACTACTGGTTATTCGATGGACCCAGAGAAACTTTCAGCAGTTCTACAGTGGCCCAGACCCTCTGCAGCATTTTCTTGGCTTTGCCAACTATTATCGGAAGTTTATTTGTAAAGCCCCTGACTGATATGACCAGAAAGGATGGTAACCCACAGAGTTGGTCTCCGGATTTCATTAAGACCTTTGAGAGTATCAATGCTGCCTTTGTTTTTGCTTCTGTGTTGGCACATCCCGATCCTACGTTACCATTTATCCTTGAGGTTAATGCTTTTGAGACTAGAGTTGGCGCCCTTCTGTCTCAGTGCTCGCAGAGGTAGGACATTATGCATCCTTGTGGCTACTTTTCCAAGAAATTGTCACCTGCGGAGTGCAATTATGAGAGTGGTGATAGAGAGCTGTTAATGATCATTCTAGCCCTGAAAGAATGGAGACATCTCCTTGAAGGTATCACTGCCCGTTCTCATTCTTACTGGCCATAAGAATCTCACATTCTTGTCTGAGGCTAAACGCCTCTCTCCCAGAAGGGCGCGATGGGCTCTTTTCTTGTCCAGTTTCAGTTACATTGTCTCATTCCTACCCGGTACTAAGAATGTAAGAGCTAACGCTTTGTCACGACAATTTTTCTCCACTTCCAAGATGGAGTAGGTTTCCGGTTGCTATGATTCCTCCTGATCGTATTCTGGCTACGGTTTGCACCAGTCTCACTTCTCCTTTCGGTGACAAAATTCTTGCTGCTCAGGTCCATGCTCCTCCTGAAAAACCTTGTGACTGCTACTTTGTCCCAGAGAGTCTCCATACTGCCGTGCTCCAGACTTACCATTCTATCAAGGCTGCTGGCCACCCTGGGAAGAATGAACTCTTTTGGGCCATTTCCTAACAATTCTGGTGGCCTAGTCTACGTGCTGATGTGTGCTCCAAGTAATGCCCTGTACACACGGTCAGACTTTCGGACGGAACATGTGCGATCGGAGCTTGTTGTCGGAAATTCCGACTGTGTGTGGGCTCTATCTGACTTTTTCCATCGGAATTTCCGACACACTAAGTTTGAGAGCAGGCTATAAAATTTTCCGACAACAAAATCCATTGGTGTAAATTCCGAACGTGTGTGGACAATTCCGACACACAAAGTGCCATGCATGCTCAGAATAAATTCAGAGACGGAACTGCTCGGTCTGGTAAAATTAGTGTTCATAATGGATATAGCACTTTCGTCACACTGCAATGTTTTAAATTGTCTAATGCAGCGCACTCTCTTCTTCTTTATAATGCTAGAAGAATGAAGTTGTTTTGCTGCTCATATTCACACAGAGTTCTTACAGACTTCTTTCTTTATTATTTCTCGTGATTTCATGAATAAAATATTTTTATTTGTCACATCTACCGAAAACATTTTTATTCTTTATATTTATTTATTTTGTATTATTTGTTGTTTTTTTTTTTTTAAATCCAGATCTTCTGTTTATTTATTTTTTTTTTGTTTGTTTTTTTGGTGATCTCCAGAATTGTTTTGGGTGTGTTTTGTGTGTCAAGTTACGACAACACCATTATTATCTTGTTTTTTTTAATCTCAAGGAGGTTGGTTGTTGTTGGTGTTAATTTAACATTGTATTTTTGAAATGTACCTGCCTTCTCACAAACAAACTGTCCTTTTTGAAGGAAAACACACATAGGCAAGTATTAGTTAAAAAAACCTATTAACCAAATAAAGAGGGAGGCAACGCTGGAGAAACAGCAGAAATTGGTGAAGCCTTTGGCCCCCAGGGCACACATCAACTATTTTCAGGCAAAATTGGTGGCCTGAGGAGTCCTTATCTAAGGGAGTACAATCTGGCCCAGAAGTCCAAGAGATCAGGAACAGCAGCAGATGACATACATGTCCCCAGGCTGTGGTCATACAAGAGCCTGCATCTTTTGTCAGACCAGACTGAACCCAGGCCATCACTTTCTTGTCTTCTTTCCACTCTTCCTTCCAGGCTGTGGTTGTGGTGTTGGAGGTGTGGCAGGAGGAGGAGGATGATGCAACTCACACAGGTGGGTATTGGGTGTGATTTGGGCCCTCAACCCCTTATTTAATGTTTTATAAATGATTTCCTTACACAAGGCGTTGGCCCGCCTCCATGTCCTGCAGTTTGGTGGCAGCCATGGAGGCAAAGGCCTCTTCACGAGTGGGGGTGGCTCTGAGGGACGCAGAAGCCTCCTGAATCAGCCTGAGTGCTGACTCCTCCACGTTACTCCCCTTCCTAGATCTTTTGTTTGGAAGGCGAAGGGGAGGAACCTGTTGTTGTGTGAGGCTCCCACTGGGCCCTGCCACCTCCTGGCTGCCACTTACCCCTGCCTCCTCCTGGCTGCCACTAACCCCTGCCTCCTCCTGGCTGCCACATTCCACAGCCTCCTCCTGGCTGAGGTCTTCCTGTGTATGAAAAAGGGACATAGTTTTAGTTTTTTCTTCATCAATCACACACAATTTTCATCTCATGACTGTTGCAAATTGAATGTTAATAAATAGAAAAGACTATCATTCTGAGCACAGCATTTTTAATTTTTGTCGCAATTATTTTTGGCCGCTACTGTCTATTGATATGTAAACGCCTTTATTAAATCAGCAATTAGTGATCAATAACAACATCTAGGAAACATCATTTAGGCTTTGCCAAGAAATCTGGAGAACAATGCTATACCTGACTCCAGCTGAGCTCCTTCACTTCTTCCTGGCTGGAAGTCCCAGGTTGGACATCGGAAGCCTCAGCTGGGGTGGAAGGTAGGGTGGAAGGAACAGTGGAAAGAAGGGTTGAGAGGGATTCCCTGACTTCAGTCTGGTCTGGCAAAAATCGCAGTCTCTCATAGTACCACAGCCTGGGGACATAAATGTCATCTGCTGCTGCTCCTGATCTCTGGGAATCCTGCACCTTCTTGCGCTCCCTAAGATAAGTGTTTCTCAGGCCACCAATTTTGGCTTTCAAATAGGGGATGGTTACCGTGGGGACCACCGGCTTCATCAACTCCAGCAGTTTCTCCAGCGCTGCCTGCCTCTTTTGTTTATGATAATGTGGGTGTTTGACCTGCCACAGACAGGGCAGCTCCCTGTATTTATCTATGAACAGGGGGGGGAGTTGTGATCATTAAAGCCATCCATTTTCTCTGCAAGACACAACACAAGACAAACCCTAATGTTAGGCTAAACTCTCCTAATCTTGTCCCAACATAGGCCTCAATCTATAAGAAGTATAGGCCCAAGTTAAACTTGTACCTTCGTTATCACGATTGGCGCTTCCGATACTCCTTCCTCCGCTCACAGATCGTACATACGACACACGCGTGTTATGCTTTATATACACTGCACATGCGTGAAACTCTGCCCGCCCCTGACGTTCTTTCTAGTCTATTCCCCGCCCCTTCTCTTTCAGCGCAGTGGAGGAGAGCACATGGCGGGGACAGAGCAGGTGCATGATAATAGCAGCAGTGAGGAGGAGGAGGAAAGCCCAGAGCCAGAAATGTCCCGATCCTGGAGGAGATTTAAGGCCTCAAATATGGCCTTTGTAGAGATGGTGGAGATGGTGGACATATTGAAGAGGGCCGACTATGACGGGAAGTATGGACCTTACCCAAACCCAAATGTCAGAAAGGCCAAGATCATGACTAAAGTTGTGAAGAGTCTGCACAGGAATTTTGGGGTACGACGATCCAAGGATCAACTGAGGAAATGGTGGTCGGACTTCAAATTAAGGGAGCACGATCAGTATAGAAGGATCAGGAGAGTGCTGTAAAAAGCAAGTAGTTGTCCTGTATTCCTATTCCTTCTTTTTATTAAGTTCGTGCTGCTTCATGTGCTTTTCTTTACTGTTGTACAGTTTAAAATGGCAACTTTCACGTTCATGGGCACATTAATCGTTCGTAGGAAACATTGTTTGTTCGGCCACTAAAATACGATGTTTTGGCCAGATGCAGTTCAATACTGTTTTTCTGGCCTACTTCTATTAAAAAAAGTGCTCCAGTGTATACTATAGGGGGTGTCTCCATCTGTGAAGCTTGCACAAAACAGGTAAGTATCCAAGCTTTACAAAGGACCTAAAAAATTCTTCAGCTTGGAACTCTACCAAAACAGACAATGTACCCCACTTCCAAGCAATGTTTCATATTCCTATTTCTGCCATCAAATATCTGTGTGCTCAGTATACCTATTTTTGTTCACATAGGGGAGAAAAGACTCAGAGGACACCACTCATCAGAGGAGACCAGGGACCCCTCCACCTCAGGAAGAAGGAGAAATCCCCCAACCCAACCAGAGGAGGAGTAGGGAGACGTTGTATAGGTGATCGGGATTTTGTGGAAGAGGAATGTCATTTCACCAGTGAAAGTGCCCAGATCCTCATCAGGGAGAAAATGGGGTGTAATAGAGATTTAGAAAACATAAAGCAAAATATCAATGATGTTCAAAACAAAATGAAGAACATCATTGATGTTTTAGGGAGAATCTAAAACACCCAAAAATCCCTAAATTTCTTCTGCTTTTCTCTTTTTGACTAAAATTTTTTTCGTATGTTAAAAGCCAAATTCAGAAGATGCACATAGTGTGTCAACATGTGCTAGCTGCCATCACGGGAGATCAATGTACACGTTTTGTGGGTGCAACCCCTTCCTCGATAATAAAGTAGCTGAGAGGAAGGGGTAGCACCCACAAAACATGTCCCTTGATTCCCCATGATGGCAGCTAGCACATGTTGACATTAGGCAATTTGTGTGCATCTTCTAAATTTGGCTTTTACAGGGGTGACATCACCCCATCTGCTGAACGCAATATCAAACACAGTTTGTACATACTCATGTCTGATATTGCCTTCACGTTATAAAAGTTGAACTTTGTAAGTTCCAGAGTTGTGTATTGTTTTATGGTTTTAAACATGCCTGTTTTACCTTAAAAGGTGATTTCTACTTAATGTGACCTAAAAAAATGTTATACAACAAACATATTGGTTTGTTCAAAAACCCTTTTATAAACGCACATGTGATTGTGCTTTCATTAAAAAGATTGATAATCAACAATGTGTGGCTTCTTCTTTCAATGCTCAAAAGCATTTTTTGGAGTAAAGCTGTTGTTTTCAGTGACAATGGGGGTTATTTACTAAAGGCAAATCCACTTTGCACTACAAGTGCAGTTTCAGTGCAGTTTCAAGTGCACTTGTAGTGCAAAGTGTATTTTCCTTTAGTAAATAACACCCAACAGTGCTTTCTAATTTTACACAATCACGCTATTTTCATGACTCCCCAAATTTCGGTCATGGTGCTGAAAAATATTAATATTTTTGTCAGTAATGCATTACATACATTAACCACAAAAACATGGTGTGTGTGTGTAGCAGACCCACAACATAATACTAATAGTTAGCCGAAGAAGAGATTGTCACCTCATGTGTCAACAAAATTTCGTTTGCACTGTTGAAGAAAAAGGCCAAAAAAATATAACATTAATAAAAGATAACAGAGGAGACAGCTAAAAGAAAGCCAAGCAGTAAATCAAAGCAAATATTTGTTCAGTTTCAAATATATTTTTATTTAAAAAATGTCTCAGACATTGTCTAGCACATCGATTGCCCCCCTACCAAAAAGTATTCCATGTATCTTATACGGACCTCACGGGCACTCTGGGGGGGTAAGCCAGGATGGCCACTTTCAAGCTCCGTCAGGGTTGGTTCATTCTGAATTCCGGCCTCAGGCCCAACTGAGGCAGCATAGTTGAAAGAATTTCTCCTTAAAAAGTTGTGGAGAACACAGCAAGACAGGATGATGTGATTGAGTTTATATTCCGCCATATGTATCGGTGTAAGAAATAGGCGGAACCGGCTGGCCATTATTTCAAACATATTCTCCACCACTCTTCTGGCTCTGGCCAGCCGGTAATACAAAAACCTTCTGGTCCGGGGTGAGGGTCCTCATAGAGAATGGCCGCATAAGATGGTCCCCCAGTGCAAACGCTTCATCTGCAACTAAGACGAATGGGAGTCCTTCTGCATTGTCTTCTGGAGGTGGCAAGCCCAAGCTGCCATTCTGGAGACGCCTGTAGAACTCGGTCTGGGCGATGACTCCACCATCCGACATCTGGCCATTCTTCCCCACGTCCATATACAGGAACTCGTAAGTAGCCGACACCACCGCTAACATCACAATACTATTGAACCCCTTGTAATTATAACAGTATAACTCCGAGTTGGGGGGTGGGACAATTGCCCCTCCGCAGTTGGGAAAGTCCCACCGCTGGGCAAAGTGAGAGGCCACAGTCTGTCATTCCTGTGGCGTGGAAGGAAAAACCAGAAAAAAAAAGTCATTTTAAACATAAACACTGAAAGCAGATTACATACATGCACAAACATTCTTGGCCAACATCAGTATAACATTTATTTTAGGGAGTATTTAAAGAAAAAAATATAAGGTCCACCTATCAGATTCCTCACCCCCTCTGATGGCCCATTGTAAAAATTTTAGGGGGGGGAGATGTTTTGGACAGGTAACCCTCTTCACTTCATTGAGAGATGAATGCATAAATAATGTGTGTTACTTTGGCCAGCCCCTCCTTACTTACACTACTGGCAGCCCACTGGACAAGTAAGAAGTGTCATAATACAAAAATATGAATACACACTGTACAAATTGGAGCACAATTTTAATATTCTGCAATTACCTATCAAGATAATAATAGGATACAAAAAACTTTAAACAGTACCATTTGAAAGTATTCAGGCAGGTCCTTTCACTACATGCTTTGGGGAATTCATCCATAAATCTGACCACAAAAGAGGTAGGTATAGTGTGTATGGGTTTGGCAAAGTCAGCAGATAGAGGATTGGTATCGGTTGACTTAGCGGTTGGGGGGAGGGAGGGTTTCAAATGAGTTTGGGACCCAAAAAAATGCCTCTGGCACTCTGCCAGAATTTAAGGACACAAATAACATTTTTACACATTTTAGGGGGTGTTTAGGGTAAAGCACTACAATGGAGCTGACAAAATACATTCTTAAGTAACTAGGCGAGGTGGATATAGGCCCAGGAGAGCATGCTGGGGAGGTAAGTGAAGGCAAATATGCATGAAGGACAAAAAAAACTTTCAAAAATTCCAGCATGCATCAGGACAAAAGGAACATTCACAGCATATTACAATCATGGTAATTAGGGAATGATGAAAGAAATACAATATTTTATCAAACATTAAATACAGTAAAATGTGATGTTAAAGGATAAATCTTACCTTAAAATAGTCCTTCTGCAGGACCTGAATGATGGCAGAACAGGTCTCTGGGATAATGATCCCCTGAGCCTGGGGGAAGATGCCTGTCGAGAACTTGAGGTCCTGCAGGATTCTCCCCGTCGCCAAGTACCACAACGTGTCGACTAGCCTCTGCTCCGCAGTGATGACTTGCCGCATGCAGGTATCCTGCCTGCTGATATAAGTTGTCAGCAAAGCCAACAAATGGTAAAATACGGGGTCCGTCAACCTGAGAATGTTCCTGAAATCGTCAGGATTATTCTCACGGATCTCACGGAGCAAAGGCATGTGACAGAATTGGTCACGCTGGAGCAACCAATTCTTGGTAAATGAACTCCTCCCCACCCTGTTCATGGACTGGGCTTGTGTCAAAGTAAGAACCCCAACACCAAGCCCCCGCACAGCACGAACTCTACGATGAGTACATACACGCAACATGGCTTCAAAATGGTCGGCTGGTCAGAACGAAGTAACAGAACGCACTGAAGAACAGCAAGGCCTGTGAAGAGTGACTTGAAAATCAGTAATGAACGGACAAGAACACACTGAATAAACCAATGGGTCTGAAAAAGCGCGAATCGTCTTTCACCAAACTTTCACCAAAGGGTGGCACGCTTGGTATTGAACTGCCCTTTTATAGTCTCGTCGTACGTGGTGTACGTCACCGCGTTCTTGACGTTCGGAAATTCCGACAACTTTGTGCGACCGTGTGTATGCAAGACAAGTTTGAGCCAACATCCGTCGGAAAAAATCTGATGGATTTTGTTGTCGGAATGTGCGATCAATGTCCGATCATGTGTACAGGGCATAAGACTCCATGACACCTTCCAGTGGGCCTCCTACAACCCATACCCAAAGGAGAGACCCTGGACCCACCTGTCTATGGATTTCATTGTGGGGTTACCCAACTCCCAGGGCAACACAGTTATCCTTATGGTGGTCTCGAAAATGTCTCATTGTATTCCACTTAAGAAGTTGCCCACTTCTAAGGAACTGGCTTTCATTTTTGCTTGGGAGAGCTTTCGCTCACATGGGCTACCCAAGGTGATTGTCTCGGACAGGGGTAATCAGTTTGTGTCTCGGTTCTGGGGAGCCTTTTGTGTACAGTTGGGAATTCAGCTTGCTTTCTCCTCTGCATATCACCCGCAGTCTAATGGGGCCGCAGAACGAGCCAATCAGTCCTTGGAGCAATTCCTACATTGCTATATTTCTGACCATCATAACAACTGATCAGACCTCTTACCATGGACGGAGTCTGCTCACAATAGTGCCTTGAATTCTGCTTCCCGATTGTCCCCGTTTATGGCGAACTATGGTTTCCAACCTTCCATGTTGCCTGACTCATTTGTTAAGCAGAGTATTCCTGCATTAGAGGAGTATCTCCGTGGTCTTCATTCCACTTGGGCACAAGTCCAGGAGGCTTTGCGGCATGCTAATGATAGGTACAGACTCCATGCTGACCGCAGACGCCTACATGCACCTTCCTACCAGGTTGGGGACAGGGTCTGGCTGTCATCTCGCAACTTCCGACTTCGTGTTCTCTCTCTGAAGTTCGCACCTCGGTTTATTGGGCCTTTCCGTATGCTTTGCATTATTAACCCAGTGTCTTACACATTAGACTTTCCTTCTAATATGCGTATCTCGAATGTATTTCATGTCTGCTTATTAAAACCTTTGGTCTGCAACCACCTTAGGGTTAGTGGTGCCTCGTCCTCACCCTGTACAGGTTGAGAACCATAAGGAGTATGAAGTACAGTCCATTGTTGACTCCCGTAGGTTCCGTGGGCGCATACAGTACCTGGTGCATTGGAAAAGGTACAGTCCAGAGGAACGCTCTTGGGTCTCATCCTCGAACGTACGTGCCCCTGTCCTCCTCTGTGATTTCCATAGATGTTTTCCCCTCAAGCCTGGTGGTTCTCCGAGGGGAAGGGGTCATTGAGGAGGGGAAAGCTCTCAAAGCTGGCCGCTCAGCTGTCGGCTAATTGTTAGCTGCTATCTCTCCACAGTGACTCACCAGTTGATGATATCCTGCTTGTCAGTCCTGCCTACTTAAGCTGTCCAGGCCATATGATCTCTGCCTTCACCCTGGTCAACATCACAGAGACTATCTCCCGCGTTCCTGTTAAAGATTTGCTTGGCTGACATTCCTTCTGGCTCCAGATCCTGCTTGCTGTTCCACTATGCTGTTCCCAGGCTTCCTGACTTTCTGGCCTGTCTGACTATCTGTTCCAGTTACCAAATTTTGGCTATGTTTTGACTATGTTTGTTCCATTTACTTTTATTATTAAACAAGTGTGATTTAACTGTACTTCTGTCTCGGTCTGATTCATGGTTTCTGACACCCTGCCATTAATTGTAAGAGCAGAAACATGACTCTTGTTAGTGCTGAGGGTCAAATGCTAATCCAGGCTTACCCATTTTCTCATCTGCCAACAGTATCGTTTTTTTTATTTATTTGGAACAACATTTTAAGACTAGCATTTGTCATTTTTAATATTCATAATAAAACATTTTTTGGGTTATTTTTCATGATAGGGCTATTCAACCCCCCTCAACTCTGTTCAAGCAAAGACATTGGGTAAGGATGACAGGGCTGTGAACAAAATGCTTACAAATGATCATGTTTATGAAGTAGTGTCCGGGCTAGCCCCCTGACTATAGGTGGCCCTACATGTACTTTAGGTGCCAACCTGTCCTGATGTACGTGTCATGTCAGAGAGCTCCTTCAATGCAGCAGGATTTATTTATGAATAAGAAGTTCATTTTTTTAATAAAGTGAGGTGAGGGTGTGCAGTTATTTTTACATTACATTTTTATTGAGGGGGTTTCAAAGGATGCAGTGAGATTCTAGGACAATACAGGCTACCCTTAACCAGATTGTCAGCCACAGCTGTCTAATGCAGTCTAAGTAACACAAATGTAAAATGTATTATTTAAATAATTTTTAAAAAATACATAAAACTTTATAGATAAAATAAAATGACTTATTATACATATTGAAAGTGTATTATTTCTGAGACAACAGCCAGAAACATCGTACAGGCCCACTGTATAGTTTGTAAGCACTCTTACAACCTACAATATAAGAGAGAGAAATCATGCAAGTTTATATTTAAGAAATAGAAATTGGAGTGCATTATTTCACAGAAGAAAATCTTGAAGTATTGGACAGACCTAGAGCGCAAAACCAGCTTTAGTAGGTGTCAGTATACGAAGGAGACACCAGGCAGGTTTTATTCAAGAAATCAAAACCAAATTATAACTTCCTTGAAAAAAAAAGACAGAAATAATGTTCAGTCTATGAACGCTATGTGGGGTACAAAAGTAAGTCACAGTTTCTCAGGGAGATAACAGGCAGGTTAATAATAAAAATAAAATAAAAATGTAATTTAGAGTGTTTATTTCACAGAAAAAAACATCCAAAATGTACATGTACAATCCATGTACAGTACTTAAGCACTTTTACAAAGCTGCATCTTGAATAGTGCACACACCAGTCAGATTTTAATTAGGGCCATCTAATTCAATCAATTAAAAATAAATAAATGAATAAACACCTCCATACACAGAACCCTATACACACATATGACCCAGAGGAAGGCAAAAAAAACTATAAAAAATGGTCCAAAAAGGGAAAGGAAAAATCCTTCCTGATTCCCTTAACTGCTTGCCGACCAGCCGCCGTCATTATACTGCAGCAGTTTGGCACGATCCCGCGAACCGTTGTAGCTGTACGTCGGCTCGCGGGGTCGGGATAGCAGGCACAGCGGGGGTGCTGATGCCCGCGGCTGACGCTTGTGATGACCCCTGGCCACGATCGATCGCGAGCACGAGGGACAGAACACAGAAGTGTGTGTGTAAACTAACAAATCCCTGTTCTGTTCTGAGAGGAGTGACAGATTGTGTGTTCATATTAGCTAGAAACCACAATCCGTCACTTCCTCTACTCAGTCCCCTCCCCCTACATTTAGAATCACCTACCAGGGAACACATTTAACCCCTTGATCGCCCCCTAGTGTTAACCCCTTCACTGCCAGTGACATTTTTTACAGTAATCAATGCATTTTTATAGCACTGATCACTGTATAAATGCCAATGGTCCCAAAAATGTGTCAAAATTGTCTGATGTGTCCGCCATAATGTCGCAGTCATGGTAAAAATTGCAGATCATTGCCATTACTAGTAAAAAAAAAAATAATACAAATGCTATAAATCTATCCCCTAATTTGTAGACGCTATAACTTTTGGGCAAACCAATCAATATACGCTTATTGGGATTTTTTTTACCAAAAATATGTAGAAGAATACATATTGGCCTAAACTGAGAAAAAAATAGCTTTTTTTAAAAAAAAATGGGGATATTTATTATAGGAAAAAATACAAAATATTGTGTTTTTTTCAAAATTGTCGCTCTTTTTTTTGTTTAAAGCGCAAAAAATAAAAACCGTAGAGGTGATCAAATACCACCAAAAGAAATCTCTATTTGTGGGAAAAAAAGGACGTCAATTTTGTTTTGGTTGCAGCATCGCACGACCGCGCAATTGTCAGTTAAATTGACGCAGTGCCAAATCGCAAAAAATGGCCCAGTCATTCAGCAGCCAAATCTGTCAGGGCTGAAGTGGTTAAAGCAATCACATTTTCCCTGAATCAACAATACCTGGTGTTATTACCTATGTCAATACCCAGTATGGTATTTGGGAGATTAACTCATGTTGTAGGTGCTTTTCCAATGAGTCCCTCGAATCTAAAATGCAAGGGGATGGCAGCCCACTTTTATAGAAATAAACAGAGCGTTCACATAAACATCAGTTGTCCACACTCTCTAATAGCACTCAGTTATTAAAAAGCCTTGAAAATTTTTTAAACAATGGCTTCAAAATAACAGAGCTAAACTCTGGACACGTTTGTTTTAATCATCTGGTCCAGGTGCTTTATTTACCTTTATTTTGTTTTGAACCCCATATATTTTTATTTTTAGCCTTTTAAACGTATTAGTTACATAGTTACATATTTACATAGTAGGTGAGGTTGAAAAAAGACACAAGTCCATCAAGTCCAACCTATGTGTGTGATTATGTGTCAGTATTGCATTGTATATCCCTGTTGTGGTCATTCAGGTGCTTATCTAATAGTTTCTTAAAGCAATCAATGCTCCCCGCTGAGACCACCGCCTGTGGAAGGGAATTCCACATCCTTGCCGCTCTTACAGTAAAGAACCCTCTATGTAGTTTAAGGTTAAACCTCTTTTCTTCTAATTTTAATGAGTGGCTGCAAGTCTTGTTTAACTCTCTTCTGTGAAAAAGTTTTATCCCTATTGTGGGGTCACCAGTACAGTATTTGTAAATTGAAATCATATCCCCTCTCAAGCGTCTCTTCTCCAGAGAGAATAAGTTCAGTGCTCGCAACCTTTCCTCATAACTAAGATCCTCCAGACCCTTTATTAGCTTTGTTGCCCGTCTTTGTACTCGCTCCATTTCCAGTACATCCTTCCTGAGGACTGGTGCCCTGAACAGGACAGCATACTCTAGGTGCGGCCGGACCAGAGTCTTGTAGAGCGGGAGAATTATTGTTTTATCTCTGGAGTTGATCCCCCTTTTAATGCATTTCAATATTTTGTTTGCTTTGTTAGCAGCAGCTTGGCATTGCCTGCCATTGCTGAGCCTATCATCTACTAGGACCCCCAGGTCCTTTTCCATCCTAGATTCCCCCATAGGTTCTCCCCCCAGTGTATAGATTGCATTCATATTTTTGCCACCCAAATGCATTATTTTACATTTTTCTACATTGAACCTCATTTGCCATGTAGTCGCCCACCCCATTAATTTGTTCAGGTCTTTTTGCAAGGTCTCCACATCCTGTGGAGAAGTTATTGCCCTGCTTAGCTTAGTATCATCTGCAAATACAGAGATTGAACTGTTTATCCCATCCTCCAGATCGTTTATGAACAAATTAAATAGGATTGGTCCCAGCACAGAATCCTGGGGAACCCCACTACCCACCCCTGACCATTCTGAGTACTCCCCATTTATCACCACCCTCTCATCTCGCCCTTGTAGCCAGTTTTCAATCCATGTACTCACATTATGGTCCATGCCAACGGAACTTATCTTGTACAGTAAACGTTTATGGGGAACTGTGTCAAATGCTTTTGCAAAATCCAGATACACAACGTCTACGGGCCTTCCTTTATCTAGTTGGCAACTCACCTCCTCATAGAAGGTTAATAGATTGGTTTGGCAAGAACGATTCTTCATGAATCCATGCTAATTACTGCTAATGATACCGTTCTTATTACTAAAATCTTGTATATAGTCCCTTATCATCCCCTCCAAGAGTTTACATACTATTGATGTTAGGCTAACTGGTCTGTAATTCCCAGGGATGTATTTTGGGCCCCTTTTAAATATTGGTGCTACATTGGCTTTTCTCCAATCAGCTGGTACCATTCCAGTCAGTAGACTATCTGTAAAAATTAGGAACAATGGTCTGGCAATCACTTGACTGAGTTCCCTAAGTACCCTCGGATGCAAGCCATCTGGTCCCGGTGATTTATTAATGTTAAGTTTCTCAAGTCTAATTTTAATTCCGTCCTCTGTTAACCATGGAGGTGCTTCCTGTGTTGTGTTATGAGGATAAACACTGCAGTTTTGGTTACTGAAGCCCCCCGATTCACTCGTGAAGACTGAGGAGAAGAATAAATTCAATACCTTTGCCATCTCCCCATCCTTTGTAACCAGATGTCCTTCCTCATTCTTTATGGGGCCAATATGATCTGTCCTCCCTTTTTTACTGTTTACATACTTAAAGAATTTCTTGGGATTTTTTTTGCTCTCCTCCGCTATGTGTCTTTCATGTTCTATCTTAGCTGTCCTAATTGCACCCTTACATTTCCTGTTGCATTCTTTATAAAGTCTGAATGCTGAGGATGATCCCTCAACCTTGTATTTTTTGAAGGCCTTCTCCTTTGCTTTTATATGCATTTTTACATTGGAGTTAAGCCATCCAGGACTTTTGTTCACTCTTTTAAATTTATTACCCAATGGGATACATTGGCTAATGCCCTTATTTAATATGCTCCTAAAGCAAACCCATCTCTCCTCCGTATTCTTTGTTCCTAATATTTTATCCCAATTTATGCCTTTTAGCAAGGTTTGTAGTTTAGGGAAGTTGGCTCTTTTGAAATTCAGTGTCTTTGTATTCCCTTTATGTTTCCTATTTGTGTGATTTATACTGAAACTAATTGACCTGTGATCGCTGCTACCTAAATTGCCCCGTATTTCCACATCCGTGATCAGGTCTGTATTGTTGGTAATCAGTAGATCCAGTAATGTTTTATTTCTAGTTAGTGAGATCAGTCTCCGTATTGTCTATGACATATTTTGTAGTGTGTTTACATTCGGTCAATTTGAAACACTCCCACTTCTGTTCTGTGTTCCATGGAGACAATATTCCTTCCCAGTCTTGGAAAGCAGCCTTGGAAAAATTGCTATCTTAAAATTAAGTATTTTTCTTTTCAGCTCTTGATTGAGATTACCAGGTACATCAGAGTACCATTTCTAGTTGGGACTATTGCCCTTGCAGCTCCTTCTATCCATGCAAGTAGGTGAGTCTCCACTTCCTCATTAACACTTGGGGGCCTGCAAGCTCCAGTAATTACTTTGCAATATGCACAACCATATGCAGCTCCACTAATAATGCTTCAACCACCACACTCTCCATCAAGAAAGTCCTCTTTCATATTCATATTTTAGATCACTTCATTACATTGAGACAGACACCACTACCTTTTTGTTTTACCCTGTCTATCCAAATGGGAGCAAAGCTATGTATATTAACCACTTAACCTCCAGAAGATTTACCCCCTTTATGACCAGGCCATTTTTTGCAATATGAACACTGCGTGCCTTTAACTAGTTGCCCCATTCGACGGCGGGGCGGAGCGGCTCTCGTTCTGGTATGCCATCATATGATGGCATCCCAGAACAGCCGCTCTTGCGTGTCCTCACGGGGCGTGCAGCGCGGTGATCGCGGCCGCGCCGTGTTGCTAGAAGACGGCGTGCTCCTGATCTCTGTAAAGAGCCGCATCCATGGCTTTTTAACCGTGTGATCGTTTGTGTCCAATCCCAGACGGTCACATGTAAACATGGAGATGCCGGTAATCGGCGCTCCTCGCCTCACACTGACAGAGTGTGTGCCTACTCTAGCCCTGCCACAGTATATCTACAGTATATCTATAGTGGGCAGTCATGAAGTGGTTAATAGCCAAATCATATGAAGCCACGATTCAGCAATACCATTTAAATCATAATACTTATCATGCACCAAAACTTATCTTATGTTGCTTGGCAGACCTTTGACATTAGTGAACAAACACTTTAATCCATTGTTTGCATTTTGCACTTGTATTGTGTTGTATTTTACATATTTTTTTTTAAGTAGAAATAGTACTATAATCTCAATTGGTTGTTTGTAATATGGGGATCTCCTTATCACCTGCCATAGCTCTTCCCCCAACTTCCTGCATTACATCCTCCATTAGTTTCTGATCGTGTCTGACTTGTCTGCCCAATTATATTTATCCCCCTTAATTCTAAATAAATACTCCTCCAACTTACCCATGACCCTCTCCCCTAGCTGCAGACCCCCAGCCATTTAGGGATAACCTATATGCTAAAGATAGTTTGCATCTAAATGGATGGGGGTCTCCATATCCCATACAAATCCCAATAATAAGTCAGCTCTGTGCTCTTGAAACCCAAATCCTTTCTTTTTACACCAGGTCTTTATCCATATCTTTCCTATGTTGCATATCGCACAGGTATTCCAGAGAATATAACATTGGAGGGTCTTCCCTTTGCAGTTTGCTGCTCAGTTCTTTAAACTGATTCTTGTGGATCCTTCATCTTCCATGTATTCTGTCATTGGTCCTAACATACACCAAGACAGCTGGGTCATGCCCAGCCCCTCCCAGTAATTTGTCTAACAGGTCGACCACATGCTGAACCTTGGCACCGGGGAGACAGCAAGCCATTCAGTTCAGGGGCGACAAATTTTTCCACCAGTCCTCCTGATTATAGAATACCCAGTTAGCACCAACTGCCTAGGCCTCCTTCCTATATTACCTTACATAGTTACATAGTTGGTGAGGTTGAAAAAAAGACAGAAGTCCATCAAGTCCAGCCTGTGTGTGCTTTTATGTCAGTATTACATTGTGTATCCCTGTATGTTGTGATCGTTTAGGTGCTTAATGGTTTTTTAAATTATCTAAACTTCCTGCTGAAACAACTGCTTGTGGAAGAGAATTCCACATTCTTACCACTCTTACAATAAAGAACCCGTTACACAGTTTAAGGTTAAACCGCTTCTCTTCTAATTTTAGTGAATGGCCGCTTGTCTTTTTAAATTAACTAAAAGGCAGAAAACTAACACTGCAAATCACCCTGAAAACACCACCCCCACCATGAAACATGGTGGTGGTAGCATCATGTTGTGGGGATGCTTTTCTTCAGCAGGGACAGGGAAAGCTGGTAAGAGTTGATGGGAAGATAGATGGAGCCAAATACAGGGCAATTTTAGAAGAAAACCTGTTAGAGTCTGCAAAAGACTTGAGACTGGGGTGGAGGTTCCCCGTAAAGCAGATAAAAAGAAAAAATAATAATTGTTCAATATTAAATTAAAATTAAAATTAAAAACCAAAGTGCAAAAAAATAGTCCAAGTGAAAAAATCAAATACGTTTCAGTTTGTGAATAAGGTGACTAGTAAGTCTATAACTTGATAGAAAAAAAAAACATCAATCCAACACCGAAAAAGATTAAGGAAAATATTTATAGATTGGCCGCTCACCCCAGGGAGGAATTAAAAGGTCAAAAAAGGCTCAGACATATAACAGATTGATTCCTATCCCTGGGGAAGTCACGTGACCAGTGACGCAACGCGTCGGGTGGAGTCTTGTGACGTAATTTCCGGTGTCTATTGAGAACGGAAGCGTGGTGAGGAGGCAAGTGTGTCACTAGTCCTATTTGTATACTGTGGATTTTTTCTTAATTTCGTGTAAGCAGATTTTTAATAAACTTGTTATATGCTTCTTGTATAAGCGTCACTCTCTGAGTGACGTTTATACAAGAAGCAATCATACGGAGGGAGCCTGCCTAAACCTGTGGGAATATTCAGTGATGAGCACATGATGTTCTGATCCCAGGATCATATCCGGAGTAACATATTGGCTTGGTTCTGGAGGGTATCTTCCCAGATGTATCAGCAGGATTTCCCATCTGTTATCTGTCTGAGCCTTATTTGACCTTTTGGTCATCCCTGGAGGTGAGCCGCCAATCGCCAATATAAATATTTTCTTCTTGTCTGATCTTTTTCGGTGTTGGATTGATGTTTGGTTTTCTTCTATCAAGTTATAGATTTACTAGTCACCTTATTCACAAACTGAAACTTATTTGATTTTTTCACTTGGACTATTTTTTTGCACTTTGGTTTTCCTTATTATTATTATTAATATTATTATTCAATTTATTATTGAACAAGCACACCGTTATTTTTGGTTTTTATTAGCTATTTAGTGGTTTGAGTACACTTTTAAGTGGTTGCAGCTGTTCACAAACAGCATTGTTCTGAGTCAATTCCGACACACCCCCCTTTTTGATGGTTTGTTGATATTTTTAATCTTTGAGGTTTTCACATAGCAGCGTGCAAGTTTTTTTCTATATACACATATCAACTTCCAGCAGGACAATGACCCTAAACATACAGCCAAAGCTACAATGGAATGGTTTAGATCAAAGCATATTCATGTGTTAGAATGACCCAGTCAAAGTCCAATCTAATTGAGAATCTGGGGCAAGACTTGAAAATTAATGTTCACAGATGCTCTCCATCCAATCTGACAGAGCTTGAGCTATTTTGCAAAGAAGAATGGGCAAAAGTTCCACTCTCTAGATATGTAAAGCTGGTAGAGACATCCCCAAAAAGACTTGCAGCTGTAATTGCAGCGAAAGGTGATTCTACAAAGTATTGACTCAGGGGGGCTGAATACAAACATTTTGAAAACCATTTATCATTTTCCTTCCATTTCACAATTATGTGCCACTTTGTGTTGGTCTATCACATAAAATCCCAAAAAATTAAATTCATATTTTTGGTTGTAACATGACAAAATGTGGAAAATTTCAAAGGGTATGAATACTTTTTCAAGGCACTGTATTTCTGGATTTTTTAAAAATTTGTATGTTTTACTAGTAATGGTGGCGATCAGTGAGTTATAGCAGGACTGAGATATTGCAGCGGACAAATCGGACACTGACTGACACTTTTGACACTCTTTTGGGAACCATTAACACTAATACAGTGACCAGTGATAAAAAATATTCACTGCCACTGTACTAATGACACTGGCTGGGAAGGGGTTAACATCAGGGGTGATCAAAGGGTTAACTGTGTGCCTAGCCTGTGTTTTTGTACAGTGTGGAAGGTCCTGCTTTGCAGGAACACAGGACCCATGCCTTCCCTACTGACAGCAATCTGCCTTGTTCACATAGCCAGATGGTCATTCGGCCTCTGCCTCTGTACCGATTGATCAGCGGGTGCCGGCAGAAATCAAGTCCACACACAGCTGCCAGCCTGTAGCAATAAAACTGCTATAGGGTGGTCAGAAAATAGTTAAAAGAAGAAGAAAATGACCTGTATGCCATACAAGTGGGCATTGACACCAATCTCCACTCTTTTGTATAGCTTCCAATGCTGCCTCCTGACCCTTTTCAGTACTACCATATACCAAATTTGGAACCCACAGCAAACTTTTCAGTACCCAGTCCTGCTAGATGTAAAGGAAAGGTTATTTTTTTTAGACTCCCTGACATTCACTTTTGCTACAGTATTCTATCTTCTACCTGATCATCCTGAAACATACCTCCACCCACCACTTCTACCACAATAACTGTCTAATCAATGAGCAAAATTTCAGAAGGACAGCATGTTAACATCTGCTAAATAGGAACCCACGCTGGAACTGTTGCTCCATTTGTGCATGCATACAGAGGCCCCCATATGATCCCTTCTGCAGAAGGTATAAAACACTTTGCTACAGGTTGTCTCTCTGCTTCTATGATTACACCCAACTGATATTTATGCAAACTCTTACCAAGAGTTGACTAAGTTTAGGTGAGTGTAATTAGGAAGGCAAGATCAGACTATTTTTTACCTATGGGAGTGGGTTATGTTGGAGGATCTTGCGGCACACAGAGTAAAATCTTCAGCTTTGCTACATCTCTTTATAATGGTGCTTAAAAAGTACTTTAAGGGCAGCAGAAAAAAAATGCTTCAAACTCACAAAATCCCAGACAATCCCAGTAAAATCTTCAGCTTTGCTACATCTCTTTATAATGGTGCCTAAAAAGTACTTTAAGGGCAGCAGAAAAAAAAAATGCTTCAAACTCACAAAATCCCAGACAATCACATAGCAGCCAAATAAACAGAAAAAGCAGCAAAACACCAGTAAAACAAAACATGAAAGTCCTCAACTTCATAACATTTGAGCAGTGGCAATATGATTTCATGGTATAGTTGGTGAGATTCTCTTTTCATAGTACCATAATTATTCCCAAAATATTCTAAATATAGACTTTGATTATTTGTTTTTTAGAAATTGGCCAGAATCAGGACAGTAAATGGGCACTTCAATAAGCAGCCTGAGTTCTGCAGTGTGGGCCTTTAATATATATCAGCTGCTGATGGCAGGGATGTAGTCTGCAGCATATTAGCCATGGCAATGTTGACCAGCCATTTGGGTACAACATGTGTGAGAAAAAACATGACTCTACATTAAAAAGTCCAGTAGTAGCAGAACCTCAGTGAGACAAGTCAAAAGCAAAAGGCACTTTTTTTTAGATTGCACCCTTTTCCTCTTCCTTTTTATTAAGCTCATTTTCTTCCCCCATCTTGTATTCAAGGTTACATAGCTTTATTTTCTTTGGGCAAGGTCTTTGCATTTAAACCCCTCCTATATAATGTAGAAGAACATGCCTGGTTCCTTTTCTTCTTCTTCTTCTTCTTCTTCTTCTTCTTCTTCTTCTTCTTCTTCTTCTTCTTCTTCTTCTTCTTCTTCTTCTTCTTCTTCTTCTCAAAAACATAAGCAGCCAATTTTTTGACTTGCCAGTGCATTTATTTTTCCTCCTCCTCCTCAAGGCTGCATAGCTACCATTTTTTATGGACCCCTAATGTAGCCTTCTCATCTCCCTTCCTCACCGTCTCAAGGGCACGTAGCAGCCATTCTCTTTATATGCGCAGATATGCCCTTTCCTTCCTCCCCCTCCCTCTCCCCCTCATATTAGCCATATCTATTGATGCCTAGGACATTTTATGTGGACTTCTAATGCACGCTGTTCCACCTTCTCCTCAAAATTGCATTGCATATATTTTTTATTGCTCCTTGTTTTGTGGCATGTGCTGCACCACAGTGGCAGTTACCTAGAGCGAGACCCGAAGAAAAAGGCAGAACATTTTTTTTTCCACTGAAGACAATTCACTGCTCTCTACCAACATGTGGATCACCTTAAGGCAGCAGGAGGCAAAAGGAGACATATGAAGGAGTATTGGGGTTCTGGCAGTGAGGAGAATATTTTGGAAGGAGGCTTTAAGGGGGGGGGGGCATTTCACCCTTCCTGGATACAAGGGAAAGGGGTGAAAATAAACAACTTTGGAAAGAGGTGAGAGGCAATGCTTTTCCTAATGGTGTTTATATCCACTCTGTATGCATATCTGCATTGGAAAACCCCAAGGAGATTTCTTTTTTGTAAGGATATCCCTACCCTATTGAAGACATCATGGGCAACTACCTTTAAAACAAATTCCACCTTGTAGGTGAGAGTAGAGAGAGGAATATCTCTAATATTAAAAAAAAGGTTGTTTCTGAAGTGTAAAGAGAACCAGAACTCCAGCTTGACCCAAGCCTGAAGTTCATCCTGACATAAAGTATACTCAATTACCATTCATCTAGTAAACGCTAATACAGGGTAATGACACAGACACTATTTGTTTCCATGTATGTTGTAGATGAACGACTACTGATGAACCAAAGTACACACATCATTTGTAATCCAATAATACTTTTCACATGTTATCACAAATTTCAAATAATTGAAAATACCAGAGCTTCAATCCTGATTATCTTACCTAAGTGGCCATTACCAACTACAAATGCTGACTGCTATTTACCACTGAACTAATTAAAATTTCACTGCCACGTTACCAGTACAAATTAAAAAATCTTTTACCAGATATCAGTACTAATTAATCTCTCCGAAAAAAAAAGAAAGAAAACAAACTTCAGCACAAACTATTTTGTGGTATTAGTGTTTATGTTTAGGGACAGGAAGGCCTAAATTCATCCTTTGGTATAGGTCTATCTTTAAATTGTTACCTAATGTCAGGACACATTTATAAAAAGCTGCATTTTACAGCTTTTCTGAAGCATCCATGGAAGAAAAGCTATAATTTTAGAGAGGAGCCTAGATGCCTAATAGCACTGACATATAATGGATAGAAAAGTAACCAGCTGTCCAGCCAGCCCTCTGATAACTAGAAAATGACGGCTATCCAATTACTAAACTGGGTGCCTTTACGAAAATGGGCACTTTATTCTCACAAAATGTCACTGTTGTTACATTATGTAATGTGACAAAATCTAATACATTTTTACAACAGAGCAAAATTTAAGGGTAGGTTATTTATTTCATAACACATGCAAACAGCAATGATCATCGTTTTCCTAGCAAACAGGTCTGGGAGGATATTTAACAACACTTGAGAAATAATTGATATTCATTTTGATTTTATTCATAATGCCCACACAAAATGTTGTCTTTCCCTTAAAACAAAAATGAAAAAATGGGAAAATAAGACAAGGCCTTTATGAAAGTTACGGATGGAGTTAAAACTATTGACAATATTTCTGGCAAACAAAGAGAAAAGGCCTTATAAATTAGAGAACTGTATCTACAGATACAGGTACTCTATTGTTATCAAAGCTATAATGAAAAAGAGTTAAAGTAGATGTAAACCAATCCATGACACCTTCCAAATGGAAAACCTAACCTCTAAATTACACAATACTGGGGAGAAATTCAAAATGACTTGGAGACCCTGGTTTTACCTTAAAACTACAAATACTTACTTTCACACAGTGGGGCAAGCATCTGTCTGATTGACTCAGGGGACACAACCTGTTGACAAAAGCATAATTCCTCAAATCAGCTTCCAGAGCCTTGTTTTTCAGAAATTAACTTTTTCATTCTAGTCAACCCCTTGGGGAGCAGCAATTAAAAATTCCTCTCAGCCCCTCTTTGTGGAGGGAGTGACTTTCCCTTTACTTCTTCCCCTCCTATTGAAATAAATTCTAACCTTGGATTATCTTGGACATTCCTTTCCCCTCCTTGTATCTATATCTGCACCAACTGTCATATGAATGTGGTTTTTCGAAGACTACCTCTACACCTACCTTATTATATGAATTACTTCATATTACCAATTATTCTCTTCTTTTATATTTATCCTTTTGGAAATGCCATAACAATGCTATCGCTATATGTGTAAACCTTTATATAGCATGAGATAATATAAAAAAAAGAAAAAAAAAGTAATACACCCTTACTGAATTAGGTTGGAGAGGAGAAAGAGGACTCACTGCATAATGTCGCTGCGTCATGAAGACACCTAGAAAAAAGTATGTATACAGAATTAAAAAAAAATGCAGGGAGAAGCTTCAGGAATAGATCAGGAGGCGCTGGGGCTTTAAGGAATTGTTCAGAATAGCTTAAGCAGTAGCTAAAGCTGTTGGAATCAAGAACAATTTATATCTTAGGAAGACTCCACAACTTGTAGTTTTAAAATAATGTACGATAAAAGGTTTACATTTCATTATATATAAAGGTTCCATCCAGTTCTCCTCTCCTTGTGCAATTTTTATGCTTTCTACAGATAATATCTGTGTTGTTTTCCAATAATGTTAGCCTTTTATGGACTAATGAGTTAAAAATCCATTAACTCTCTCTGACTATTGCAAAGTGTATTCAAAATAAGGAAACATGGACTTTAGAGGCACAACTGTAGTGTTGAAATACAAAATTAACTTTTATTAATCTTTAAAATTCACATTATTGACATGACATGTTAAAAACAAAACATGGTGTTTGGTCTAAACAACGCAAGGCGTGTTCCTTATTTTAAAACAAGGCTTTGTTACTCTGTCTTGATAGTGCTCATTAGGTTACTGATGAAACTCCTCTGTTTGTTTGCTTTTAGCCTTATCACTGTTGGAGCTCTACTGGCCCCCTACACTTAAAGTGGACTCTACATAGGAATAGCCATATTGGGCTTCCCCTTTCTATGTGTATGGCACTAATGCCTGGTTCAAAGTTCCCTAGTTTGGCTGTTGAGGATATGGTTATTACCCCCCTCCCACACAAGTTATAAGGACCCTTCGGTAAGCACCTTTTGAACTCTATTCACCATCCTTGGCTGTTTGTTACAGATAGGGTGTTTCTCCTGTGCCTTGTTTTTCTATACGTATAGACACATAGATATTTGTGTACTTCCTTCTAGAGCTCTATATTGCTTAAGGCATGAGAAACCAATGATTGGTGGATGATCCCGCCAGGTTTGCCTGCGTATATTGTTTTGTATACTATGCATCGTGAGTATGCTTCCTCCCTGTTTTATACTAGCTGTTACCTGCCTTAGGAGATCACATTTGTACAGTTTTATACGCCCCTGCAATTGGGTTGCGTCAACCTATGATCACATGCTTTCTGGGTTGGTTGCTTCCCAAGGGTTTTTTTTGGGGGGGTAGGGGTGAGGCTCAGACTCCTTGACATGTTAGTTTTTGTCTACACTATTATTAAATGATTGTTACATTCTCAGTTCTGATACATTATTTGGCTGTATTTGTTTTTTTTTAATTATTTTTATTGTTTTCATGTATATATTAGACTGCAAGCTCCTGAAGAATCGCTTAAGGGCCTGTAACATGTAGAGTTTTCTTCACTACATCTCTACCACCAACCAGCTGCTCCTTCCATTTGACATCATCATTTTAAATCATTATTGATCGATCTGTTCCACTGTGGTAATAGTTGGTTGTGCTAGGTGGCGTGAGCGTCGTTTAGACCAAACACCATGTTTTGTTTTTAACATGTCATGTCAATAATGTAAATTTTATAGATTAATAAAAGTTCATTTTGCATTTCAACGCTACAGCTGTGCTTCTAAAGTCCATGTTTCCTTCTTTTGAATACATTTTTCAATATATTTAGGACATTGTAAACAATGAGAGATAATCGAGCACAAAAGTAAATGGTACCTCCCTCCCAGCGCTCATAAAATGACAATAATGTTAATTTACACCAGAAACATAAGCAGCCACTATAAATATAAACAAATAATCTCAAAACATGCTACAGTGAAACTATAACATTAGCGGTGCTGAAAAATCAAAACTGTAGAAATTGTATCCCAATTCCAATACATATGTCATAAGGCCATCAAAAAAAGTTCATATGGGGTTTGAATTCAGCTGAATCCCGTCACCACACCGCGTGTGAGAAATCCCCCAAGGTAATGAACTTACCAGATATATCAGGGTAATTCGCTTGTATTAATCAATTCCTTTTAGCAGGCACTGCATCCCTCCATCTAGGTATTGCTCATGACAGGCAAGAGAAATGTACACATAGCGTAATCCAATTAAATGTATTTGATGATAAAACCCCCCCTTACAATTGTGCACTTACAAATCTTAAAATTCAAACAGGCATATAATATTGCAATAATTATTGTCTTACTTGCATGTCTATCTCTCACCCCCCTGTTGACATCTCATAAATCGGCATTCCTGGGTTCAGAAGACGGCTGATCAGACGGCGTAGAAAGCTGTGTGGTCATTAGGGATGAGCTTCGTGTTCGAGTCGAACCCATGTTCGACTCGAACATCGGCTGTTCGACCGTCCGTCGAATTGCGAACGATATGGGCCGTTCGCGCCAAATTCGTGTGGCGCGTCACGGCCCATAATTCACTGCGGCATCGCAGTGCATTGCTGGCTGATGATTGGCCAAGCATGCACTATGACCCGCATGCTTGGCCAATCACAGCGCCGTCAGTAGAGAGAGCTGTAATTGGCCAAAGCCAGGGTGGCTTTGGCCAATTATGGCTCAGGGGATTTAGTACACACCCCACACTATATAAGGCCGCCTGCACGGCGGCCCTGTGTAGTGTGTGTTCCGGTGTGCTGAGCGATAGAGAGAGAGAGAGACAGTGTCATTTGATTTGAGTTAGATAGATTAGGCAGAACAGTCAGTCAGTTAGCTGCACTTACAGTGTATTGTGTATATATATGCATCCCAGGTGTTGCATATATATATATACACTGTATTCAGTTTAGCTAGATCCGTTCCTGTTATCTTCTATCTAGACTATTTACATTCAGTGCAGTGTGTCCTGCTCACAGTGTTCAGCTAGATCCGTTCCTGCTATTTACATTCAGTACAGTGCTTCCTGCTCACAGTGTTCAGCTAGATCCGTTCCTGCTATTTACATTCAGTGCAGTGCGTGCTGCTCACAGTGTTCAGCTAGATCCGTTCCTGCTATTTACATTCAGTGCAGTGCGTGCTGCTCACAGTGTTCAGCTAGATCCGTTCCTGCTATTTACATTCAGTGCAGTGCGTCCTGCTCACAGTGTTCAGCTAGATCCGTTCCTGCTATTTACATTCAGTGCAGTGCGTGCTGCTCACAGTGTTCAGCTAGATCCGTTCCTGCTATTTACATTCAGTGCAGTGCGTGCTGCTCACAGTGTTTAGCTACATCCGTTCCTGCTGTTTACATTCAGTGCAGTGCGTCCTGCTCACAGTGTTCAGCTAGATCCGTTCCTGCTATTTACATTCAGTGCAGTGCGTCCTGCTCACAGTGTTCAGCTAGATCCGTTCCTGCTATATACATTTAGTGCAGTACGTCCTGCTCACAGTGTTCAGCTAGATCCGTTCCTGTTATCTTCCTACTGACAGGCAGGCTTGTCTGGTTACAGTATATAAAGCTACCTGAAGAAAATTACAGGTGTTCTTTTTGATCCTATTAGTACCACGGTCAGGCAGCTAGACTATTTACATTTAGTACAGTGTGTCCTGCTCACAGTGTTCAGCTAGATCCGTTCCTGTTATTTACATTCAGTGCAGTGCGTCCTGCTCACAGTGTTCAGCTAGATCCGTTCCTGCTATTTACATTCAGTGCAGTGCGTCCTGCTCACAGTGTTCAGCTAGATCCGTTCCTGCTATTTACATTCAGTGCAGTGCGTGCTGCTCACAGTGTTCAGCTAGATCCGTTCCTGCTATTTACATTCAGTGCAGTGCGTCCTGCTCACAGTGTTCAGCTAGATCCGTTCCTGCTATTTACATTCAGTGCAGTGCGTGCTGCTCACAGTGTTCAGCTAGATCCGTTCCTGCTATTTACATTCAGTGCAGTGCGTGCTGCTCACAGTGTTTAGCTACATCCGTTCCTGCTGTTTACATTCAGTGCAGTGCGTCCTGCTCACAGTGTTCAGCTAGATCCGTTCCTGCTATTTACATTCAGTGCAGTGCGTCCTGCTCACAGTGTTCAGCTAGATCCGTTCCTGCTATTTACATTCAGTGCAGTGCGTCCTGCTCACAGTGTTCAGCTAGATCCGTTCCTGCTATATACATTTAGTGCAGTACGTCCTGCTCACAGTGTTCAGCTAGATCCGTTCCTGTTATCTTCCTACTGACAGGCAGGCTTGTCTGGTTACAGTATATAAAGCTACCTGAAGAAAATTACAGGTGTTCTTTTTGATCCTATTAGTACCACGGTCAGGCAGCTAGACTATTTACATTTAGTACAGTGTGTCCTGCTCACAGTGTTCAGCTAGATCCGTTCCTGTTATTTACATTCAGTGCAGTGCGTCCTGCTCACAGTGTTCAGCTAGATCCGTTCCTGCTATTTACATTCAGTGCAGTGCGTCCTGCTCACAGTGTTCAGCTAGATCCGTTCCTGCTATTTACATTCAGTGCAGTGCGTCCTGCTCACAGTGTTCAGCTAGATCCGTTCCTGCTATTTACATTCAGTGCAGTGCGTCCTGCTCACAGTGTTTAGCTAGATCCGTTCCTGCTATTTACATTCAGTGCAGTGCGTCCTGCTCACAGTGTTCAGCTAGATCCGTTCCTGCTATTTACATTCAGTGCAGTGCGTCCTGCTCACAGTGTTCAGCTAGATCCGTTCCTGCTATATACATTTAGTGCAGTACGTCCTGCTCACAGTGTTCAGCTAGATCCGTTCCTGTTATCTTCCTACTGACAGGCAGGCTTGTCTGGTTACAGTATATAAAGCTACCTGAAGAAAATTACAGGTGTTCTTTTTGATCCTATTAGTACCACGGTCAGGCAGCTAGACTATTTACATTTAGTACAGTGTGTCCTGCTCACAGTGTTCAGCTAGATCAGTTCCTGTTATTTACATTCAGTGCAGTGCGTCCTGCTCACAGTGTTCAGCTAGATCCGTTCCTGCTATTTACATTCAGTGCAGTGCGTCCTGCTCACAGTGTTTAGCTAGATCCGTTCCTGCTATTTACATTCAGTGCAGTGCGTCCTGCTCACAGTGTTCAGCTAGATCCGTTCCTGCTATTTACATTCAGTGCAGTGCGTCCTGCTCACAGTGTTCAGCTAGATCCGTTCCTGCTATATACATTTAGTGCAGTACGTCCTGCTCACAGTGTTCAGCTAGATCCGTTCCTGTTATCTTCCTACTGACAGGCAGGCTTGTCTGGTTACAGTATATAAAGCTACCTGAAGAAAATTACAGGTGTTCTTTTTGATCCTATTAGTACCACGGTCAGGCAGCTAGACTATTTACATTTAGTACAGTGTGTCCTGCTCACAGTGTTCAGCTAGATCCGTTCCTGTTATTTACATTCAGTGCAGTGCGTCCTGCTCACAGTGTTCAGCTAGATCCGTTCCTGCTATTTACATTCAGTGCAGTGCGTCCTGCTCACAGTGTTCAGCTAGATCCGTTCCTGCTATTTACATTCAGTGCAGTGCGTCCTGCTCACAGTGTTCAGCTAGATCCGTTCCTGCTATTTACATTCAGTGCAGTGCGTCCTGCTCACAGTGTTTAGCTAGATCCGTTCCTGCTATTTACATTCAGTGCAGTGCGTCCTGCTCACAGTGTTCAGCTAGATCCGTTCCTGTTATCTTCCTACTGACAGGCAGGCTTGTCTGGTTACAGTATATAAAGCTACCTGAAGAAAATTACAGGTGTTCTATCCCAGCTTAGTGCAGCTACAGGCCATTAGTATGTCTGGAAGGCCAAGAAGGAGAGGCAGACAGTCACAAGCCAATAAGAGAGGGCAAGCAGGCTCTGTGTCTAGTGCTGGTCGTGGAGACGGTGCATCCTCATCAGCACGTGGCCATGGGACACGCTTGGCCTTTTTTTCGGCAGCTGGCCGTGTTGAGCCGCAACATGCGGAAGACTTGGTCGAGTGGATGACCAAGCCGTCCTCATCCTCCTCATCCTCTCTCACCCATGCCCAGGGTGCTTTGTCTGGCAAAGCAGCGGCCTCTTCCCTCAGCTCAATGTCATCAGTGACTCCTTCCCTAGCCCCACCATGTCCTCCTGAGGATTCCCTCGAACTGTTTGACCACAGTGTTGGGTACATGCTCCAGGAGGATGCCCAGCGTTTGGAAGGCTCTGATGATGATACTGAGCTCAATGAAGGCAGTAACATGAGCACGGACAGAGGGGGTGCCCAAGAAGGACAGCAATCTGGCAGTCATGCTCCCCCTGCTGCAGCATACTGCCAGGTTTGCTCCAGTGATGAGGAGGGAGGGGATGATGAGGTCACTGACTCAACGTGGGTGCCTGATAGGAGAGAGGAGGAGGAGGAGGAGGAGGAGGAGGAGGTGGCACATCACCAACTAGGCAGGATGCCCTCCAGGGGCCAGCCTAAGGGCAGCACATTGACTGCATCACACCCCAAAGCTCCACATGTGCAGGGCGCTGCAGTCTCTGCGCGTTATTCAAAAAGTTCTTTGGTGTGGGCCTTTTTTGAGACGAGTGCATCAGATCGCACCGCTGCTATTTGCAATATATGTCTCAAGCGTATCTCGCGTGGCCAAAACATCTCCCGCTTGGGTACCACATGCTTGACCAGACATATGTTGACCTGCCATGCAGTTCGTTGGCAAGCGTATCTAAAAGACCCACACCAAAGAACAAAGACGATCTCTCCTTGCTCCTCATCAGCTGAGATTTCCAACCCCACTAGACCTTCAGTCCTCTCTGCGACCTGCAGTGAGAGGAATGAAGGTGTAGAATTAGGTGTGTCACAGCCAAGTACTTATGGGCAATCTGCTTTGGGTACACCGACGTCAGATTGTACCAGGCAAATTTCCCTGCCCCAGCTGCTGCACCGCCGAAAGAAGTTTGCTCCCAGCCATCCACATGCCCAGCGGTTGAATGCTAGCTTGGCAAAATTGCTAGCACTTCAACTGCTGCCTTTTCAGTTGGTAGACTCTGCCCCCTTCCGTGAGTTTGTGGAATGTGCGGTTCCTCAGTGGCAGGTACCCAAACGCCACTTTTTCTCACGGAAGGCGATTCCGGCTCTCTACCGGCATGTGGAAGGCAATGTCCATGCCTCGCTGGACAGGGCGGTCAGCGGTAAGGTGCATATTACCGCTGACTCATGGTCCAGCAGGCATGGACAGGGACGTTACTTAAGTTTCACGGCGCATTGGGTGACTCTGCTGGCAGCTGGGAAGGATGCAGGACAAGGTGCAGTAGTGTTGGAGGTTGTTCCGCCACCACGCCTCCAAAATGCTGATTGTGACACACCTCTCTCCTCCACCCCCTCCTCTTCTTCTTCCTCCATGGCCTCTTCCTCGGAACCAGCGGTGCTCCGTAGGCGTTCAAGGGGCTACGCAAGTACGCAGGCCAAAAGATGCCATGCGGTGCTTGAGCTGGTGTGCTTGGGGGACAGGAGCCACACTGGGGCAGAGGTTCTGTCAGCTCTGCAGGGGCAGGTTCAGAGGTGGTTGACGCCACGCCAACTTAAGGCAGGAATGGTGGTTTGCGACAATGGCACCAACCTCCTCTCTGCCCTCCGACAGGGACAACTGACCCATGTGCCCTGTTTGGCTCACGTCCTTAACTTGGTGGTGCAGCGGTTCTTGGGCAGGTACCCGGGCTTACAGGATGTCCTGAGGCAGGCCAGGAAAGTCTCTGTGCATTTCCGCCGGTCATATAATGCCAGTGCTCGGCTGACGGACCTCCAAAAGGAGTTTAACCTGCCCAAGAACCGCCTAATCTGTGACATGCCCACCAGGTGGAACTCGACGTTGGCCATGCTGCAGCGGCTGCACACGCAGCAGAGGGCCATCAATGAGTACCTGTGCGACTATGGCACCAGGACAGGGTCAGGGGACCTTGGTTTTTTTTCCCCACGCCAGTGGGCCATGATCAGGGATGCATGCACTGTCCTGTCACCATTCGAGGAGGCCACGAGGATGGTGAGCACTGACAGTGCATGCATCAGTGACACTGTCCCCCTTGTCCACCTGTTGGAGCACACGCTGCGTGGGATAATGGACAGGGCACTTGAAGCAGAACAGAGGCAGGAAGAGGAGGACTTCCTTAGCTCTCAAGGCCCCCTTTATCCAGACAGTGTTCCTGCGTGCCCGCCGATCACACAGGAAGAGGACGAGGAGGAGGAGGAGGAGGAGGAGGAGGAAGATTGTGTCAGTATGGAGGTGGAGCCTGGCACTCAGCATCAGCAGTCTTTAAGGGATCAGTCCCAAGGAACACATGGACTTGTACGTGGCTGGGAGGAGGTGGCTGCGGACGTTGTTGTCCTTAGTGACCCAGAGGACTCCGGACCGAATGCCTCAGCAAACCTACGCTGCATGGCCTCCCTGATCCTGCAAAGCCTGCGTAAGGATCCTCGTATTCGTGGTATCAAGGAGAAGGACCAATACTGGCTGGCAACCCTCCTTGATCCACGTTACAAGGGTAAGGTTGCGGACCTTATCTTGCCATCGCAGAGGGAGCAGAGGATGAAACATCTTCGGGAGGCCTTGCAGAAAGGTCTGTGCAACGCGTTCCCAGAGACTGGGAGGTTACAAACTCCTGTTTCTGGACAACGTGTTGCTGAGGCTTCGGTCAGTCAAAGAAGGAGCGGTGGAGAAGGTGGCCGTCTGACCGATGCGTTCAGACAATTTTTTGGTCCGCAGCCCCAAGGTATGATCGGTTCCAGCAACCATCGCCAGCGTCTGTTTTACATGGTGCAGGAATACCTAGGGGCAAGATCAGACTTGGACACCTTTCCCACCGAAAATCCTCTGGGTTACTGGGTCTTGAGGATGGATCACTGGCCAGAGCTTGCACAGTATGCAATTGAGCTACTGGCCTGTCCTGCATCCAGCGTTCTTTCGGAACGCACATTCAGTGCTGCTGGAGGCGTGGTAACCGATCACAGGGTGCGTCTGTCCACCGACTCGGTCGATCGGCTGACCTTCATAAAAATGAATCAGTCTTGGATCACCACCAGCTACCAAGCACCTGATGCAGATGTAACCGAATAATTTTTTTTGAAATCTCAGATCCCTTCAAAGACTGCCTATGCTGATGCTGAGTGACTATCCCTGAGTAATTATCCTCTTCCTCCTCAATCATCACGCTGATAGCTTGTAAGAACATTTTTGGTTCTGGGCGCCACCACCAGTGCCTAAGGCACAATTTTTCAGCCCCTGTTTAACAGGGGCGTGTAATTACAATTTTTGATGTAATACTTTGCAGCAGGGCTCGTTCCTGCATTCCAACTAGAGTGTCTGTGAGGGGTTGCAGTGTTGTGGCACCAGCACCAGTGCCTAAGACCCAATTTTTCAGCCCCTGTCTAACAGGGGCGTGTAATTACAATTTTTGATGCAATACTTTGCAGCAGGGCTTGTTCCTGCATTCCAACTAGAGTGTCTGTGAGGGGTTGCAGTGTTGTGGCACCAGCACCAGTGCCTAAGACCCAATTTTTCTGCCCCTGTCTAACAGGGGCGTGTAATTACAATTTTTGATGCAATACTTTGCAGCAGGGCTTGTTCCTGCATTCCAACTAGAGTGTCTGTGAGGGGTTGCAGTGTTGTGGCACCAGCACCAGTGCCTAAGACCCAATTTTTCTGCCCCTGTCTAACAGGGGCGTGTAATTACAATTTTTGATGCAATACTTTGCAGCAGGGCTTGTTCCTGCGTTTCAACTAGAGTGTCTGTGAGGGGTTGCAGTGTTGTGGCACCAGCACCAGTGCCTAAGACCCAATTTTTCAGCCCCTGTCTAACAGGGGCGTGTAATTACAATTTTTGATGCAATACTTTGCAGCAGGGCTTGTTCCTGCGTTTCAACTAGAGTGTCTGTGAGGGGTTGCAGTGTTGTGGCACCAGCACCAGTGCCTAAGACCCAATTTTTCTGCCCCTGTCTAACAGGGGCGTGTAATTACAATTTTTGATGCAATACTTTGCAGCAGGGCTCGTTCCTGCGTTCCAACTAGAGTGTCTGTGAGGGGTTGCAGTGTTGTGGCACCAGCACCAGTGCCTAAGGCCTAATTTTTCAGCTCCTGTTCAACAGGGGCATGTAATTACAATTCTTGATCTAATATTTCACAGCAGGGCCCTGTGAGGGCTTACAGTGTTTTGGCCACAGCAACACCTAAGGCCCAAATTTCTGCTGAGTATATAGGGTAGGACCCTACTTTCAAACATCTAACTTACAAACGACTCCTACTTGCAAACGGAAGGAGACAACAGGAAGTGAGATGAAATCTACCCCTAAGGAAGGGAAATTCTCTCCTGTAAGAGTTAATATGGGAAAACAATTTTTCCTTTCCACTGATGCTTTCCAATCCTTGTTCCACAAAAAAACCCAAATTTTCAAAAAACATTTTTCATTGGGACAAAAAAGTGAGGTGAAATCTTCTGAAGAGGAGGAAAGACGCAAAACAAATGTCACAGGGGTGATAACCCTTCCCTATGTTTTCCAAAAAGCTTAGAAAAGATTTTTTGGCTGGAGCTAAACACATTAAAAATGTTCAAAATTACAAACAGATTCTACTTAACAACAAACCTACAGTCCCTGTCTTGTTTGCACCGCCTGTATACTGCTGTTCAGAGTATATAGGGACCTTTCCTTATTTTAATTTGGGTGCGGGGTTCCCCTTAATATCCATACAAGACCCAAAGGGCCTGGTAATGGACTGGGGGGTACCCATGCCGTTTGTCTCACTGATTTTCATCCATATTGCCATGACCCGACATGACATTAAACCCGCAAGCAGTTTTAAATGAGATTTTTTCCTTTAAAAATGACATTTGGTGCAGGGACTGTTCTAAACATGGGAAACACGCGTCACTTTACAGGCATACTATAGACACCCCCCAGGTACGATATTTAAAGGAATATTTCACTTTTTTTTTTTTACTTTAAGCATCATTAAAATCACTGCTCCCGAAAAAACGGCCGTTTTTAAAAGTTTTTTTTGCATTGATACATGTCCCCTGGGGTAGGACCCGGGTCCCCAAACCCTTTTTAGGACAATACCATGCAAATTAGCCTTTAAAATGAGCACTTTTGATTTCGAACGTTCGAGTCCCATAGACGTCAATGGGGTTCTAACGTTCGTGCGAACTTGCGGTCCGTTCGCGGGTTCTGGTGCGAACCGAACCGGGGGGTGTTCGGCTCATCCCTAGTGGTCATGCCCTGGTGCGTTTCATCATCACTTCTTCAGAGGTGATGCGTACTAATGTTATATTTTCACTGTAGCATATTTTGATATTTAGGACATGGGCATACTCATACCTATCTGTATCCACAACGCCATCTTGTGGTGATACATTTAAATTTAAATGTCTCTGACTATTAACTGAATGCAATCAGGGTACAACTTCCCTAGAGAACAGTCCTGCCAAGCATACACTGAAATACATGAACAGGTTTGTATATTTTCATTAAACTAACAGAGCTAATTTACTGGCCCATCTATATTTACAATATCCACAAATGTACATTAGTGTCTGTTCACCCAGCCAGCAACATTTTCTCTACCTTATAAAATGTGGTATTAAAGCTCTCCTCTGTTTAGGTATACTATAAAACATGCTGAAAACAAACAGTTGAGTTGTTTTGTACCTTTTAATGTACTCTTTTAAGGAAACCTATATTAAGTAAGTATGGAGGCTGCTATATCCGATGTCTTCATTAGAAAATGCTAGCTGACTAGCAATCATAATGAATCAATGGCTTAAAGCTTAAATCCAGGCAAATGATTAACTATAACATTAAAAACATATATATGGGAGCAATAGCTTGTACCAGCAATAGGAATGCCATACACCAAGTTGTCAATATCCTTACTTTATTAAAAAGGCATGGCACTTTTTCTGTGTGGCATTCCTGTTGCCAGCATCTGAGATGTGATTGTGGAGTAGGGAGACTGATCCTGCCTGGAGCAGCATGTGAAATATTCAGGGCTTTTTTTCAGCCAGAAAGTGGAGGAACTCAGTTTGGAGGTGGAGTATCTCTCATGCTGGCTGCTGTTGGAACATGTGCGGGAGGGAAGATAGCTCACTGCTTAGCCATAGAGATACAGCCCACAAGGATGTAACCTCCAACAGTTTGTTCCCAGATATGTATAGGGAGGTAAGCCTGTGAGATATTGTGGGATAGCAAGAGGGTGGAAAAGTATTAAGGTGCCAGGTAGACAATGTGTTAAGGTGGCAGGGAGGCAAAGTGTTAATGTGGCAAGGTGTTAAGGTGGCTGGGAGATGCATAAGGGGAGATAGTGTGCAGAAGGGGGGTAGGCACTGATACTGTGTGTCTACAGTTAACATCAGTTGCTGCCTCTGCCAGTTGCTGCCTCTGCATGCCAATGCCATGTGGCTGCTGCAGTGATGGAGCATTGAATTAGGTCTTCTTCACACCATGCACCTTTATACTACCTGTACTCCTCTGTCTGCACACACTACCTGCCATCATACACTCAGCACTCCCCTCCTTCACTTACTACCCACCATCCTTCACTCCACACTTGTTTCCTACACATAATGCCATACAATGCACAATCTTTTCCTGCACATGCTGCCATGCACATCACACTCTTTTCCTGCACATGCTGTCATATGCACTGCACACCTTTCCTGCAGATATCATCATACACTCCATACTTAAATGAAGGTCCCCTCGCAGAAAGTACATTCTACAATAGCTTGCGGAGCACACTACTAAAAAACGGTGTCCCTGGAACTCTATTTGAAATGTTGATAACTATACACTCTGTACGTAGCGCATTCCTGAACTCTGCACTCTGTACATAGCACAATCCTGAACTTTGCATTTTGTTTGTAATGCACTCCTGAACTCTGCACTCTGTACATAGCGCATTCCTAAACTCTGCCCTGCATGTGCACAATGCACTCTTGGTATTTGATTACGCTTTACGATCTTCATAATGCAATTTGGCCCACCTGCCATTTGATGTAGCTTGTTCTGTGGGGGGGGGGGGGATAGTGTAGTTGAGTTCTTGCATCTATTGTCTGAGAAGAAAAGCCCTGGAAATATTGAACATTGGATGATTACATATATAGGAACATTTTGTTTATGCTTTGTGGTTTATACATGTGCTTTATGATTTATACATTGAGGTAAACTACTTGTTTGGCAGACAGAATAACAGCTGATTTGCGGTGATATCTATAACGCAGCACATAGGACTTTAACCTTGCTACACACTCAGCTGATATCAGAGCTTATAAGATATGATATGAGATATAAGCAGCTTGTTATGGGAACACCTGAGCCGAGCTGCTGCTCTGTGTGTCCCTCTGAGCCCGATGCTGTCTTAGCCAATGGGGAAGGAGAGTCCCGGGAAGCTGAGACTCTCATGCAACATCGCTGGATCGAGATGGTGCTCAGGTAAGTATTAGGTGGGCTGAGGGCAGCTGCTGCACATAGAAGTTTTTTTATCATTCTATGCATTAAGATAAAAAAAAAAAACTACTGCCTTTAGAACCACTTTAAGGTTATACAGCATCAAAGCCCAAATGAAGGGGTGTGTTTTATTCTATTTTAATAAGAATTAATTTAAACCATTGACTGGAGGAATTACTACCTCTCATGCTGTGTACACACGAGCGCAATGTCCGACAGAAAAAGTCCGACCTTTTCATCGTATATTCCGATCAAGTGTAAGCCCCATCGGACTTTTTACGTCAAATTCTGACGGACCTAGAAAGAGAACACGTTCTAAATTTTTCTGACGGAACCAATTCCTATTGGGAAAACCACTCGTCTGTATGCTGTTCCGACGTACCAAAAACGATGCATCCTCTGAAGCAAGTACAAAATGGAAGCTATTGGCTACTGGCTATTGAACTTCCGTTTTCTAGTCCCGTTCTACGTGTTGTACATCACTGCGTTCTGGAAGGTCGGAATTTGGTGGGACCGTGTGTATGCAAGACAGCTTGAGCGGAATTCCGTCAGAACTCTGTCGGAAAAACCTTCAGAGTTTATTCCGACTGGAAAACCGGTCGTGTGTACAGGGCATCACTTTATGGTTTCAGGGCACTCTAGGTCTTCTTTCTCTCTCTCTCCCCTTTTCTTTGTTGGAAGAACAACAGCAAGTTGCTTATGTACTGTGACTATATATGCATTATACCTGTCTATGCACCAGATGGTGCTGCAGTGTTATACTGTAATGTGTATGTAAACCTATTGTAGGATGCAATGAGGGGAAGTGCTTTCCTCAGTATTATGTTGTGTTTCTGTTTTCATGCTGTTAGGATATGTTCTGCTATCCTCCATGCAAGTAAAGTTGTTTCCTGTATTCAAGAGGCTTCCAGCACATCATATTAATACTCAACCAACAGGTTATGGGCCCAGGCACTGGAGAGAATACTACAATTTAATACAGACAGACCCACAAACAGAGAGAAGGAGGAATGGGACAGGAGAAACAGGCAAGCAAAAGCAATTATAAGCTTGCTAGTGGAAGATGACCAGCTTATCCACATAAGAACAGAGAAAACGGCCAAAGGTATGTGGACTACATTAAAAAAACTGCATGAGCATTCACGCCTAAACAGCAAGCTGTTTCTGCTAATAAAAAGCTGTATAAGATGAGGCTAGAAGAAGGCCAGAAAGTGTGCACGTGAAAGCTATGCTAGAAATCATAGAGCAGCTGCGCTCTATCAGAGAGGACATCAAAGATAACCATATTGTTGTCCTGCTCCTCTGTAGCCTTCCAGAAATATATACTGCTCTTATTAAAACTTTAGAAACCAGACCTAAGCAGGAGCTAACTCTAAAAACATGCCAAAGGTAAATTAATTGATGAATATGACAGAAGGAAAGAAAATACACACCACGATGACAAAACTCTTAAGATGTACAAAAGCACAAAGCACAACAAAGAAAACAGAGCCTGTTTTTGCTATAAAAGGACAGGTCACTTAAAAAAAGGACTGTTCTATCTAGAAAGCCGAGCTGCGAAAGCTACAACTATCTACAAAAAAAAGAGTCAAAGCAGCCACAAAAGAAACTGCACACACATCCTGGAGTGGCACCTTTAAGAAGACACATAGCTGCAAGCCTTGTGGCTGGTGCATAGACTCAGGTGCGACAAGCCACATTGTAGAGAGAGACCTTCTTCACAAACATTGATTACATTGCAAAAGAGAAAGTTTTCCTAGCAAATGGGAAAAGTATCACTGCAGAAGGTAAAGGCCAGGGCTTCCTGAACGGCATTACACCACAAGGAAGCAAGCAGGCTATCCTTATAAAGAAAGTGCTGTATGTTCCAGAACTAGAACGTGGCCTTCTATCAGTGAAAAGTCTTCCAAACAGCGGTCTCACAGTTAAGATTCAGAGTGGTGAATGCACAAATCACAATAATAAGCGATTTCTCGCAAAAGGAAAACTGAATGATCACCTATACAGACTCATCACCACAGACCAGCAAGCCACTATAGTCTCTAATGATATACACAGCAAAAGTATTCACTTATGGCACAGGCGGCTGGGTCCAGAAGCTACACAGGACAGAAGTCCAGAAGCTACACAGGACATTTTAAAGAGAGGCTTATCAGAAGATTTGACAATAGTGCCTTTCAAAGTGCTCATGAAATGCAAGTGCTGTATTGAAGCAAAAGCCACACATGCTCCCCTCCCACAGGCCTCTCAAAGAAAAATCACCCACACCCTGCAGCTCATAAACAGTGATGTGTTCATTCCAATGAAAACTCCCATGTCAGGTGGCAACAGATATCTACTGACTTTCATTGATGATTATTCCACGTACACAACTGCTTATCTGATGAAACACAAGAATGAAACATCAGAGAAACTTCAAAAGTTTGTTGCCATGTCTAGCACAAATTACAACACAAACCAGGAATAATATGCACTGACAATGGGGGGAATACATAAGCAAAGAAGTGGCCTTATACCTGAAGAGACAAGGAATAGTACACCAGACAGCCACACCATACACTCCTGAACAGAACGGTGTAGCAGAAAGGAAAAAAATCACACTCTTATAGAAATGGCCAGGTGCATGTTGTTGGATGCCAACCTACCTCACAAGTACTTGGAAGAAGGAGTCATGACTGCAACCAACCTACAGAACATACTACCCTCAAGAGCCGTAAAAAGTACTCCATTCAAAATGTGGCATAAATCAAAGCTTAGCATAGGGCACATCAGAGTGTTTGGATGTAAAGCATATGCCTATATTCCAAGTGAGGAGCAAGCCAAGCTGGAGAACAGAGCCATAGAGGGCATTCTAGTAGGCCACAGTGAGCAAACTAAGGGTTACAGAATCCCAAACCGAAAAACTGACAAAGTGACAATAAGCCGTAGTGTTTTTTTTTTTTTATGAGAGCCCATCACAAGAAACACTGATCCCTGAAAACTGTTAAATGAATATGCCCAGCAAACCAGAAATAAAAGTTGACCAAAACGAACCTGTGCAGGAGTCAGAACAAGAGGTGGAACTCACAGTGCCTAAAACAAGGTCCCCACCAGATCCTGCTGAACTGCCTGAATTCAGAAGGTCCACTCAGGCTACAAAGGGGATACCACCCCGCAAGCTGTCATACACTGTCAAAACATACAACATACTTGAACCAACATCCCAGGAAGAGATAGAAAAACCACCAAAACATGAAGCAAATAAATGGAGAAAGGCAGCAGAATAAGAATTAAAGTTATTTCAGAAAAATAAAACCTCGACACTCACAGAGCTTCCTCCTATAGGAAGTAAGTGAACTTTCAAAGTAAAGCCAGACGCAGAAGCCAATATCCACAAATACAAAGCCAGACTAGTTGCCAAGGGTTACTCCCAAAAATGTGGTGATGATTACGATAAAACATTCCACCATCAGAGTCCTTCTTAGCGTTGCAGCTGGGAAGGGCATGCAAGTGAAATATCTAGATGTTAAAACTGCTTTCCTATATGGAGACATTAAGGAAGACCTCTACATAGAGCAACCACCAGGGTTTGAACAAGGAGACAACCTTGTGTGTAAACTTCAGAAGAGCATCTACGGTCTTAAGCAATCTGCAAGGTTGTGGAATGAGAAAGTGATTGAAGTACTTACCAGAGAGAGAGTCTCAAGAAGTAAAGCAGACCCTTGTCTCCACTCCAGGAATCAAGGAGACAGATGGGTATACATCCCTATCTATGTTGATGACATTATAAACTGTTTTGAACAAGAAAGGGAATACAAACAGTTCACAAGCTGAAAGAAAATTTTGAAATTAAAGAGCTAGGAAACATTAGCTACTATTTGGGAATCCAAATAGAGAGAGAAGAAGGAAGTTATCTTCTCAACCAAGCTCAGAAAATCTCCGAAATATTGAAACAATTCCATATGCAAGATGCAAAGAAAGCGAAAACTCGTATGGAACCTGACTATCAAAAGAGCAATGAAGCAGTAAACTTGCTTTGCAACAATGATATGTATCACAGAGCAATCGGTAACCTGCTATATGTTGCCACTGTGACAAGACCAGACATAGCCGCAGCAGTGGGCATACTATGCAGGAAAGTCTCAGCTCCTTGTCAGCATGACTGGGACGCAGTAAAAGAGTGATACAGCACCTCAAAGGAACAATTCAGATGAAGTTACGGTTACCAGCAACATCAAATCCAAAACTGGTTGAGTATGTGGATGCTGATTGGACCAGGGACTGCACAGACCACAATAGATTCATCTTCCAATATGGGGAAGTAACCAAAAGTTGGTTTAGTCGAAAGCAGGTAACTGTCGCTCTATCTTCAAGTGAAGCAGAGTAGATTGCAGCAGCAGGCGCGTGTCAAGAAGCGATAAGGATTCCTCAGCTTTTTGTGGACATTGGGGTAGACATGTCAAAACCAATTCCCAATTTTGAAGACAACCAGGGATGTATAAAGCTTATGCAATCAGAAAGGGTCAATCCTAGGACCAAACCTATCAATGTCAAGTATCATCTACTGAGGGATAATCAAGAGTAAGGTGTTAATGACATTCAAAACTGCCCATCAGAGGAGATGACGCAGATGCACTCACCAAGGCTTTGTTGAAGGAACGTCATAGTTATATCCAGAAGAAGCTGAATGTAATTTGACAAAGAATATGCTGTCGAGAAGGGGTGTTGGAAGAACAACAGCAAATTGCTTATGTACTGTGTCTATTTATGCATACCTGTCTATGCAGCAGATGGCACTGCAGTGTTATAGTGTATTGTGCATGTAAATCTATTGTATGATGCAATGAAAGGAAGTGCTTTCCTCAGTGTTTTGTTGTGTTCATGTTAAGATATATTATGCTATCCTCCATGCAAGTAAAGTTGTTTCCTGTATTCAAGAGGCTTCCAGTGCATCATATTAATACTCAACCAACATTCTCTATATTCTATTTTCTCTCCTCTTTCTTCCTGGATTCTTGGTGTAACATGTTTCTATGTTTTTCTGTTATAATTGGTGTTCTGGTATGAGTAGAAACAGCAGATTGACTACTATTGGAAGGTCCATCTTGAACTCTTGTATGATAATTTTGCAGATTGCAGCTATGTTATGTTGCCTATTGGTTTCCTTTTTTTATTAGCAAATGTACACTGTGTTGTGTGCAGTTCTTTACCTGTCACACTGAGGATGTTACCATGTATTCTATTACTAGTGCCTTATGTTGCTGTATTAGTTTTCTCATGTCCTGCTTTGTAAACATTAAACATATTAAGCATAAAAAAGTTATTATAACCATTGTGTTTGTTACCAGCTACTTGTGAAGATTTTAGTGGATCCTTGTCTGAAAATACTTCCATGGTATAAGCTAGTCTTGAATTTCTATAGTTTGTTAGTTGTACATACAGCACAGCAGTGTCGTTAACTATAAAAAAAAAAAATAGCCAAGCTTCCAAACACCATATCAAATAAATGGAAACCCAAGATCAGTTACGTACAGAAGTCTTTCCTGGCCTTTATGATTATTTCAGCAAATGCATAGGACTTGACTCCGTGAGGACTTTTGCAGAACAACTGAAAACATGCATACACAAAAGTTTTATGTCATTCCAGTCACTTACTGCACATCGGATGGACAGACATAAGCAGCCCCAGTACTTGGATCTATGTCAACAGTTATTGCAGGACAAATAATAGAGAAGAAGCAAAAGAATTAAAACATTTATTGAACACCCAATAATTAATGTTCAGTTTCTGAGAACACCTCTCACAACCAACACAGTGATCCAAAAGCAGAGTCTCCAGTGTCTGCTCCATACTAAGATTTAGGGTTCAGTTGAACTTGAGTGCCTCCGAAGGTTCCATCTTCTTCAATTGTCTCCAGTTCTTCTACCATACGTCTCACTCTCAATGTGTGCAGTTGAATAGGCTTAACAAGGCACAAATCATTTCAGCTCCATTTCAGACAGAAGAATTGCAAAATCCTACAAATCTTTTACAATGTTGTTCCCCAATATTTAACAGTTTCCTGAACCAACCCACTAATTTAAACTCCGCAAAGATTGGGCAATTCTCAAGAAATTCATAGCTCAGAAAATAGTCCTATTTATGAGTCAACCCACTGGTTACACATCAACAGTGCCTGGCATATACAGCAATTTGATGGGTGAAATTTGGGTTACAGAAAATTCTAGAAGAATACCGGGAGAGAGTTTGGGTAGCATAGTCTAGCTGGTCATGTAAACCAATAAGCACTCTAAGCAGGGAGCTCAAAGGATAAATTGATACATTAACATAAGTTGACTTTACAAAAGACCTATGTCAACACACCTTTGTAAAACTATGATGATCATTCATAATGAATTAGTCTGGCTGATTAAGTTTTGCTTGGACCTTGTTCTTCCAAGGTCATCTTAGTTTGCCTATACATAGCCTGATAATCCAGCCTGTTGAAATCGCTATTGTGTATGGCTTGGATACATCAACATTATAGTTTCACGCAATGCAACTTGGCTGCTTTTACTAGCATCACTTACAATACATATCTGATTCAAAAATATAATGTCCTTACAGTGGCCTGCTAGGATAAAGTTTTTTTTTCTTTCCAGGCATTATATTAGCTCATTTTACAGGAATATTATTTCAGAGTCATATGTTGTGCAGGAGTCATATGATGAGCAGCGCAATTGAATTAAGCATGAAGAAAATAACACTGGCATTTGATATAATCAGCCCAGTCGTATTTCACATTCCCTGACATTGAGCGGACAGTTTGACAGGAAGATGCACATGGCGAGGCATGGATTAATTATCCTACAAGAGGTTTTGTTGAGCTCCCTGAATGGCAGGTGACCTGACTATAACCTTTCCTGGTTTTTAACGATACATTAGAATGAATGGAGACAATATTATTCAGACATAAACCTGCATTTTAGAGAAGAAATGTAATTCAGTTAACCGGAAGAGAAGGACACCACAATAATATTCCATGAGGAGAGAAAGCAGGGTAAGTGCTCTTAGTATTTGGTTATGTACCTGCTTTTGGTGTACTAAATACATATATTTTTTTCTGACACTGAGGTATTTTTATCATTAGCTCTTTGGTGACCTGACCATATATTATGTGGATATAAGGCTCCTCAGACAACTCAATATATGATTATATTCCACGTTTCTTCCTGTGCCACTCTCTCTTCGACTTGGAACGTGTTTAGCATCATGCAAGGGCATACAAGCAATACAATAAATACATCTGTCATGGCAAATCACAAAAATATTAGATTTTAGTACAAATAATAAAAAAATTCAACATCAACGTGGGCCTTACATTAAAGTTTGCAAGAATAAATTCTTGGTGTGTCACAATATACAAAAAATATTTGTATTATTCAAAAGCAGTCCTTGAGCTCCAGGCAAGTAACTTAGCCTAGTCTGAGCTGACATCATCAGTCTGCTGCAGGTAGGATCCCCCAAGTGATCAGACAGAATGCTAATGCAACTGTTTTGTGGTTAGATCATATCCCAATTATGCCTAAAATTAGGATCCAGTATCTGAAGAACATTCTTCTTTATTGAGGGGGGTTTTTAAACTTCTTTAACATAGCCAAAATTACCAAGAATTAATTATCATTAGTAGGCAAAAAAGTAACCAGAAAGTATTTGCTATTTGCTTACTTCAGCACAGGCTGTAGACTGCCAAGCTGTTAAGCTTTACTGTAAGCATAACTTCATTAACTAAAAAAACATATATGTTGGATCTGTTATTTGCAAGTATATTACCAAATTTCACTTTCTTATGAAATCAACATCTTTTCACATGGCATACATTTATTCAGTGTGTCACTAACACAGAAGTATTCCAACATTTAAATATTAAAAATATAATGCACTTAGTGCCAAATTTGACATACCGTTAGATAGTTGGGCAACAAATCACTGTTTTGCTTTGTCTTTTAAAGGTTCATTGCACTACAAGCAAGGAAGCAATTAAAACCTCTGTGGTGTATTAATGTGCCTTTTCTAATCAGAAATGCTGTACATACAAACTATTACAATTATAGCAATACAGTACAAGACTGACAGATATTACAAAATATGCTCACAACATGTACAAGCTATCTCCTTCCTAACAAATAAGCAAGTACAATGTATGTAATAAGTATACTAAACAGCTATTTAAAGTTGGTTTTCCGCCTGATAGAGTCTTCCTACTGCTCCTTCCTTCTCAGGATTCTCCAGCACTGTTGTTCCTTTGTCTCTCACCACATGGCTTGTTCAAGTTCTCTTCCCTCCCTCTACTTGCTGTAACATCATTTCCTGTCCTGAGCAAAGCAGTCCAACAGGTTCATTAGTACATGAATAGGGGAATCTTAGCTTCTAAACAATACGTGGTCATCATTATATATTTATGCTATAAAAATCACCAAATTAGCCACAGCAACACAATCACTATTGGTGGTACCTCAAGTGGACAAAGTATAAAAATGTGCAAAGCATTTCTATAAAAAAGGAATCTGCTGTTCAGTATTTTACACCTGCAATGTGAGTTAGCAGTAATCCTGCTACAATGCAATGCAAGTTATTTTTTTATTACTATTATTATTATTTTTATTATTATCTGAATTATATGTGATGGATCAGAACACAATAGTCTAAGTTGGTGAAGTAAAATTAGAAAAATATATACATAAAACTATTTTTCAGAAATAAAAAACTGATAATTGGCATGTACATATGTATTCACCCACTTTGTTATGAAGCCCATAAAAAGCTCTGGTGCAACAAATTACCTTCAGAAGTCACATAAAGTGAAATGATGTCCACTTGTGTGCAATCTAAGTGTCACATTATCTGTCATTACATGTACACACCTTTTTGAAAGGCCCCAGAGGCTGCAACACCTAAGCAAGAGGCACCACTACACAAACGCTGCCATGAAGACCAAGTGACTCTCCAAACAAGTAATGGACAGTGTTGCTGAGAAGTACAAGTCAGGGTTAGGGTATAAAAAAATATCCAAATTTAAGATGATCCCTAGGAGCACCATCAAATCTATCATAACCAAATGGAAAGAACATGGCACAACAGCAAACCTGCCAAGAGATGGCCACACACCAAAACTCACAGACCGGGCAAGGAGGCTATTAATCAGAGAGTCAGCACAGAGACCTAAGGTAACCCTGGAGGAGCTGCAGAGTTCCACAGCAGAGACTGGAGTATCTGTACATAGGACGACAATAAGCTGTACGCTGTCAGAAACCATGAAATCAGGCCATGACAGAAGTACAGCTAAATCACACTTGTTTAATAATAAAAGTAAAAAAACAAACATAATCAAAACATAACCAAAGTTCAGTAACTGGAACAGATAGTCAGCCAAGCCAGAAGTCAAGGATCAATGTAGTAGAACAGCAAGCAGGACCTAGAACCAGAAGGGATGTCAGAAAAGCAAGTCTTTTAAACAGGAACGCAGGAGATAGGCTCTGTGATGTTGACCAAGGTGAAGGCAGAGATCCTTTAGGCTGGACGGCATAAGTAGGCAGGACTGACGAGCAGGATATTATCAACAGCTAAGTAACTGTGGAGAGATAGGAGCTGGCAATTAGCCGACAGGTGAGCGGCCAGCTCTAAGAAGGAAGGGCTGAGCCCAACCCTGACATACACTCCATAGAGTTGGGCTTTATGGCAGAGTGGCCAGAAGAAGGCCATTACTTTCAGCAAAAAACAAAATGGCACGTTTTGAGTTTGCGAAAAGGCATGTGGGAGACTCCCAAGATGTATGAAGGAAGGTGCTCTGGTCTGATGAGACTAAAATTTAACTTTTTGGCCGTCAAAGAAAATGCTATGTCTGGCGCAAACCCAACACATCACATCACCCAAAGAACACCATTCCCACAGTGAAACATGGTGGTGGCAGCATCATGCTGTGGGGATGTTTTTCAGCAGTCAGGACTGGGAAACTGGTCAGAGTTGAGGGAAAGTTGGATGGTGCTAAATACAGGGATTTTCTTGAGCAAAACCTGTACCACTCTGTGTGTGATTTGAGGCTAGGACGGAGGTACACCTTCCTGCAGCACAATGACCCCAAACACACTGCTAAAGCAACACTTGAGTGGTTTAAGGGGAAACATGTAAATGTGTTGGAATGGCCTAGTCAAAGCCCAGACCTCAATCCAATAGAACATCTGTGGTCAGAGTTAAAGATTGCTGTTCACAAGCACAAACCATCCAACTTGAAGGAGCTGGAGCAGTTTTGCCAGTGTTGACTTTACGGGGGTGAATAGTTATGCATATTGACTTTTTCTGTTATTTTGTCCTATTTGTTGTTTGCTTCACAATAATAAAAAAAAATCTTCAAAGCTGTGTGCATGTTCTGTAAATTAAATGATGCAAATCCTCAAACAATCCATGTTAATTCCAGGTTGTGAGGCAACAAAACATGAAAAATCCCAAGAGGGTGAATACTTTTGCAAGGCACTGTATTTAGCTGTTTGCCTTGGATTCAGCTTCAAGCCAATATGCTTACTCATCAAAATAGTAAAAAACATTATGTCAGACCATAATAGCTGCCCCTATATTAGGTGCCACATCCCTGGGAACAATTAAAGTGAAAGGAATGATGGATGGGATTTTATCGGTACCAAAGGATTACAATCATAAAAAGTGCAAACGTTTACTGTACATTTTAATAACAAAAATACAAAAATTAAAAGCATGAGAATCCCTCATACATACAGTATGTACCGTATATACTCGAGTATAAGTCGATTTTTTCAGCACATTTTTTTGTGCTGAAAGTGCCCTCCTCGACTTATACTCGAGTCAAGCACTTTTCTGCAGCAAAAAATTTCATTTTCCGAACCGAATTTGGGGCCCCGTATCTCAGGGCCACTTAGAGCTAGGAACCCCATATTTGGTGTACAAACCCAGTGGAACTGGTACCATAACATATCCAAAGCTGAGGTTCCTAGCACCAAGTGGCCCTGAGATACGGGGCCCCAAAACTGGTTCGGAAAATGTCATTCTCTGCTGCAAAAGTGCTTGACATTTTCTGAACTGATATTTGGAGCCCTGTATCTCGGGGCCACTTGGAGCTTAAAACCCCAGCTTTGGAAAATTTATGGTGCTATTTTCACTGGGTTTGCACACCAAATTTGGGGTTCCTAGCACTAAGTGGCCCTGAGATACGGGGCCCCAAATTCGGTCAACTGTGTCCATCTGCAGCAATGTCATTTCGGGACCCTTTGGGTTCAGAGACCCCAAATTTTGGCTGCAGCTAGGGGGCATCTAGGAACCCTTAACTACCGAGTTTGAAGTTCAGGGGACCTATGGCTGCAAATGGGCACAGTGAGACATACAAATGGGCACAGTGATGCTGCAAATGGGCATTGTTGACCCTCTTTTCCACTTATAGTAGCTGTGCATTTCTCACCCTCGTCTTATACTTGGGTCAATAAGTTTTTCCCATTTTTTTGTGGTAAATTAGGGCCTCGACTTATACTCGGAACGACTTATACTCGAGTATATACGGTATATGCAGTTGTATGTATACTCCAAAATGCTACACTGAGACAGAGTGTGGCAATGCACCCAGACGCATTTCAACAATTATTGTCGTCTTCGGGGAGTGATGCAATGAGGGTAGATTCTGAAAAAGACCAATATATTAACAAAGTAATATAACACATGAATACAAAATTTCATTTCTATTTCAGCTCTGGTCTTCTTCCTTTGGTGCAGCTGGTATCCACTAGATTTTTGGGACACTTCATTTGGACTGGCTTCATCATCAATGTTGTAAGTGTATACATATACCCTGTCTTTGTTTATTATTATTTATTGTATGAAATATTGTATCTATGTGTTATATTACTTTGTTAATATATTGGTCTTTTATAGAATCGACCCTCATTGCATCTCTCCCTGAAGATAATAGATGAAACATGTCGGGGTGCATTGTCATACTCTGTCTCAGTGTGGCCTTTTGGGGCATACATACAACTGCATATACTGTACATATATATGAGGGATTTTCATGTTTTTAATTTTGCATTGTTTTTTATTACAATGTACAAAAAACTTTGCACTTTTTATGGTCGTAATCCTTTGGTGCTGATAAAATCCCATCCATCATTCCTTTCACTTCATTTCATTAATAGTAATTAGAACAGGGATAAACTTAAGAATATCAGCACTGACTTAACATAAAGTTATGTCAATGAACACTTTTACTGTATTCACTATAAAAGCAGCAATACTCCCTTGTACTGGTAAAAAAGGCAGGCTATATCAGCAGAGATCATATAAAGTAACACATGCTGCTAATGGGCATCACAAAGAATTGACTAAACAATTCAATGAAGACCTATGGACTTGTCCTTTTGTCAGGTCAATTCATTCTGCAATTTAAGTAAAGTTCACTGTTAATATACCATTACTGCACAAATAAATCACATATACAGGGGAAGCTTTGAAACTCGTAATTCATTTTTCAGTAAATGTACCACAGAGTACCAGTGAAGAGTTTTATAGATAAACCAAAATAACAAAGATCTGTAAGAGTAAATAAAAAATATAGCTGTACTTCTTTTTTCTACTAGATGTTCATAAAACACTATAGATGTCATTGGCTTATTTTCTTTACTAGTCATCTAATAAACCTATTTGTATCTAATCTAACACAAAATCTATTTTTTTTTTCAAACAACATCATTGTAATATGACATATGCTGTAGATGTTAGCACTAATGCCGCGCACACACGAGCGGACTTTATGGCGAGCTTTGCCCGGCGGACTTTTCGACGTACTTTCCGACGGACTTTCTGAATGAACGGACTTGCCTACACACAATCCACCAAAGTCCGTCGAATTCGTACGTGATGACGTACGACCGGACTAAAACAAGGAAGTTCATAGCCAGTAGCCAATAGCTGCCCTAGCGTGGCTTTTTGTCCATCGAACTAGCATACAGACGAGCTGACTTTTCGACCGGACTCGATTTCAACGGATAAATTTTAAACAAGTTGACATCCATACCAATTCCTCATGGAGGATAAGTGTCTGGTATGTGTGCTCAATGCCTTTTTTTGTGTGGACTCCCCCATTATTATTTATACCAGACCCTTATCTAGGATAAAGGTCTGGTATAGATGAAGGGAATCCCCAGTCATTTGTTTACAGACAAAATAAGGCAGCCAGGAGCTGTCATTAACCAGCAATTAAATCAGGTTATTTATATCTTTTAATGATGATTTTACTGTAGTAGGCTGTGTACATCAAACAGATGCACCACTTCACAAGCAGGTTCAGGCACCCCTAGGCATGTTATTTACGTGAATTTTGCATTTTTAACCACTTCATGCAACACTGTACCCAAACAAAATATTTATAACTTTTTTTTCCCACAAATAGAGCTTTCTTTTGGTGGTATTTGATCACCACTGGGGATTTTATTTTTTGCACTCCAAATAAAAGAGATAATAAGTAAGTCTTCTCCTTCACTGACGAGCACTGATGAGGCTGCACTGATGAGGCAGTACTGATTGGCACTAATGAGGTCGCACTGGTGATGATACACTTATATGCAGCACTGATGGGCACTCATAGGCAGCACTGGTAGGTGGCACTTGTGGGCACTGATAGATGGCACTTGTGGGCACATATAGGTGGCACTATTGAGTGGTACTGATGGTCACTGATGGGCACTGATAGATGGCACTGATAGGCAGCACTGATCAGGAGGCACTGACAGGCAATCACTGATGGGAACAGAGTGCCATCCTAATGGGCACTGATTGGCATCCCTGATGGGATCACCTGGTGGTCTGAAGTGGGCATCCCTGGTGGTCTGAAGTGGGCATCCTCCATGGGTCTGCACTGATAATCAATGAGTTGATTATCAGCGCAGACCCCCCCCCCCCCCGTCAGGAGAGCAGCCGATCAGCTCTCATCTACTCGCACTTGTGCGAGTGGAGGAAAAGCCGATATACATCTCTTCCTGTTTACACTGTGATCAGCTGTGATTGGACACAGCTGATCACACGGTAAAGAGCCTACTGCCCACTGCTCCCCACCAAACCGGAATGTATTTATTTTTTTGCTTTGGTACATGTTCCCCGTGATAGTGTCCAACCCACTGTGCCATTTGTTTAACAATCCCTTTTATATTATCCTAGAAAATGGCCATTACTGTCTTATTTATGACTTACAGCTACCATTGACTCTAAAGGAGTTTGGATTTGGCACTTGAACTTTTGTTATGTCTGTGAACCCCAGGTGTTTGGCTCATCACTACTCTTGATGAGGAGGAGGTAGCTTGGCACATGTTGTACACTGTCAGAACCAGTGTAAAGGCACCTAGGCAAGAACCTGATCACTCACAACTTCAAAAGACCCAGCTACTGTGGGAAGCACCTCTCCAATTGCTACCAGATTACTGCAGTTACCTTGGGGTGGTTGCTTCATTCTCTGGCTTTGGATTTCTGTAGCTGTTCACTATTGTTGCCAGAACTACCCTGGACTTCATTGTGAGGGAGGCTGTCTATAAGGATAATCACAATTAGCTGTTTGGGTTCTGATTCACAGCAATACTCTCTGTTGTTCCAATAAGGACCAGGCTATGCAGCCATGTTACACTAATTGAGCCACCGTGACATTGCTGTGAAAGAGTTATGCCCTGTACACACGGTCAGATTTTCCGACGGAAAATGTGTGATAGGACCTAGTTGTCAGAAATTCCGACCGTGTGTGGGCTCCATCACACATTTTCCATCGGATTTTCCGACACACAAAGTTTGAGAGCAGGCTATAAAATTTTCCGACAACAAAATCCGTTGTCGGAATTTCCGATCATGTGTACACAAATCCAATGCACAAAGTGCCACGCATGCTCAGAATAAATAAAGAGATGAAAGCTATTGGCTACTGCCCCGTGTATAGTCCCGACGTACGTGTTTTACGTCACCGCGTTCAGAATGATCGGATTTTCCGACAACTTTGTGTGACCGTGTGTATGCAAGACAAGTTTGAGCCAACATCTGTCGGAAAAAATCCTAGGATTTTGTTGTCAGAATGTCCGATCAATGTCCGACCGTGTGTACGGGGCATTAATGTTTGTGTGGCTTTCATAATCAGTTTTGTATTATTTCACAGTGCCTGCATGAGCTTTGCCACCCTAAACCTGTTTGCATTATTGCTCCGAACTTTGCACTTCTTCAGTAAACGACAAGTTACAGCTACAGCTTGCCGAGAATCTATTCTGGTAAAGTCTTTGTGAAAAATAAAACACTAGCTACGTGGGTGTCCAGAGAGCACATTCATTTCAGAATTGTTGCAATCTATCTGTTATATTACCTGTGTTCATTCATTTTTTTTCGAAACTCAGGAAATGACTTGCCTTGCCTGCGTCTAAACTCCCCTGCATGTTAGCCTGTGTATCTATGCACATATAGGCTTTTAGCAGCGTTTAGTGGAGGAGTTTTTAGAGGCAGGAAAAAAAAAACACTGCCAGTGTGTCCAGGAGCAGCAGAGTTTGGACAGAAAAAGCCCTTGACATTACTAAAAGCTGCTGCGCCTAAACAGTAGGGGCGTTTAGCACTTGAGCATTAATTCATTTTAATGGCCAGAATAAATTATTTATTTTGGCCAATTAAATGAAATAATGCCCACTAGCTTGATGCCTGTAAAAGCTCCAAAAAGCTTGTAAAAGCTTTTGACACTTTTACAAGTGTCAGACATTTTTGTCTGCAAAAAACATTGCTGGCTTCTAGGGGAGTTAAATATTATTTATTTTTTTCTTAATACATTTTGAGAAGATAACCCATGGGTGTGCAGGTACATTTTATTTTCCTTTTGTGTAGTAGATATGTTTTCTGTATACACACCCACCCTACCATTAATGATGGAGTTACCCTCATACATGAAATCTGTCAGGCTCCCAGTTTTGGTTTTTGTTTTATCTTTTTCTTTTTTCATGGAGTGTGCATGAAGCCTGAATGTTTATCTGCTTTGGCCAGTCACTGAGAGTTTTAGTACAGTGATCTGAGATGGGAAGAGAGGATAAATATATAGAGTGACACTTAAGAAGGGTCCTTGTTTGTTGGGCTTCTTTCTGATGAGGAGGGTCCTTCCCTCCCAGGCTGCTGTCTGAAAAGGAAGCCAGTTTGAGTCTTGTCTTTGCCTCACAGGACTTTCCTAGGGATGAAGCCAGTGAAGAAGAGTTTTTTGTTCTTTGGAGGTCCTAAACCTAGGACAAAGAAATCTAAGCTGACTTCTGGCTGTGGCCTAAGGAATAGGAAGATAGCTGCCCATCTGGAGCATCTTTTAAGGAGTCTGCTGTGCCATATAATATTGAGGAGAGCTGATTCTGCCATTAAAAGGGGTTGTAAACCCTCAAGGTTTTTCACTCAGCAGCCCCCCCGAGCCCCCATTATACTTACCTGAGCCCTGTGTTTCCCACGACGGGAACAAGCACATCAGCTCCGGCCGGTGTCTCGTGTCCTGATTGGATAGATTGATAGCAGTGTAGACATTGGCTCCCACTGCTGTCAATCAAATCCAATGATGTGGCTGCCAGGGGGTGGGGCGGAGTCCTATTTTCTGTGTCAATAGACACAGAAGCAGGACACAGGAGCGCACCCGCACAGGTGTCCCGAAGGAGAGAACTTCTTTGACTGGGTACTTGAGAAAAGGAGGAGCCAGGAGCACCGCTGAGGGACACCAGAAGAGGAGGATCGGGCCACTCTGTGCAAAACCAACTGCACAGCGGGGGTTGGTATGCCATGTTTTTTTTTTTTTTGGTTCTTTTTTAAACCTGAACCTTTACAACCCCTTTAACCATTACATAGGAGACCTCTGCCGCCCAACCACCTAAAGTACCTGCACTTGTGCTGCTATATAGAGTCAAAGGGCCACTTTATTATTTGATTAATTTTATTATATTTATTATTATTGGATAGGAGCATCCTATACTAACCCTCTCTCCACAATCTTTTTAGCAAATAAATCTTTACAAACTAAAGAAACAGAAGTTCAATTGTCACCACTGGTGGGTTGGTATGTTGTTTAATGCAGCTACAGGGTAACTCACCTTTAGGAAGGCAAGAGAGCCCATGTACAGTATAACAATAGCTCATTTGAGGGCCAGTGCTACAATTATATTTAACTTTTTATTTACAAAAATGATGTCCAATCTACAAGACAGTACTGTGATTCTCAGGTCAGAATGTTTCAGTAGCTTTAAGTCAGATGGTTCTAGATTTGTACATTTTTGCAAATCCTTGCCAGTAAAAATATCATATTTGAAGAAACTCTGCAACATCTATGACTAAAGATGAATTAAACATATACCAAAGATACTAAATACTGGAAAACTAAAAGTTGCAGCTTTTAGAAAAGCGATACATGAGCTGAACATTAACCTTAGTCAGCTAACTTTCTTTATTCCCAGATCATACACCATCCAGCTCAAGGTCAACAAGATTAGGCCAGGACAGATCACCAGCAATCAATCTATTTGTTAGATACGCTGGATTGTGTGTTTATTATAGATTCCACGCTGTGTTTCTTTACAAAAAACATACTCTCTCTCCAGAAACAGCTTTCCTCCTCATCATGACAGTGACTAACCCCTTGCCAACATCAATATCCACAAGTTCTCACTCAATTCCACAGAACATTATTCGGCTTTGATTAATGTACCAGGACATGAACCTCTTTAAGGGGCGCACAATCTAATAAGGTAGAAGATTGATCTGAGCAACCACACTGCCAGCTTTTTAAGTGAGAGCGAAAAAAATCAATACGAGTTTTTCATTATAACTTTTCCCCATCTTAAGTAGTAATTGTTTTCTCTAAACTACCTCATTCAGTGGCCATCCCCTCATTCAATCGCTCTTAAGAATTATGTAATTACAAGCATATTTACTGACTGAAGAATTATGTTGCATTCACGTGAAAAGATGTCACAGTAAACATGTTCCTGTATAAGAAGACTTTGAAGAAGCTAATGAAATAAACTTAGATCACAGCATCAATACACTTGTAAAGGTGCAGGTTCTGATTAAAAGCTGAACGCTGGGACTTTTTAAAATACCCCTACAGTGGGCCCCTCTGGCACTGCAAGAGTTAAATTTTTGTTAAGTATAGGGAGAGGTAAAAGCTCTCTCTCCAGCAAGCAGTTGCAGTCTGACATCATCACGTGCAATGCACAGACAGCAGGTAAACATCTAACACTGGATCCAACCTCTCACCACTTTACACAAATCTCAAAAATGTTTTGCCTTTAGCAATACTTTAACCATTTCAGGACCATAATGTTAGACCCTTCCTGTCCAGGCCATTTTCAGTGTTGTGATACAGCTTTCTTTTGGTGGTATTTAATATCCACTGTTTTTTTCATTTTTTTTTTACCATACAAAGGATTTTTTCCCTTTCTAGTATAAAATATGTCAAATACAAATGCCATGAGCCCCAAAATGGCCCCTTTTTGAAAAGTAGACACCCCATGGTGATCTCATTTTTTCTCAAAACATTTTTGGAACTTAAAGTAGTTCTAAAGGTTCAAGGTTTTTTACTTTCAGGCATTAAATGTGTGTTCAGCAGCCCTCCCAGCCCACCAAATACTCACCTGAGCCCCACTGTGATCCAGCGATATTCACTAGAGCTTTGGCTCTCTGGGGACTCTACCTCCTTATTGGCTGAGACAGAAGTGGAAGCTATTGGCTCCTGTTGCTGTCAATCACAGCCAGTGAGCCAATTAGTAGAGGTAGGGGTGGGGCCAAGCCACAGCTCTGTGTGTGAATGAACACGCAGAGCAGCAGCTCGGGACCGAGCCTGTAAGGTGCCCCCATAGCAAGCTTATTGATTAATATGTACTAAGTATAAAATTGATGCGCTTTAAATAAATAGTGCACAATATGCTGCTGCGACTAAGCTTAAATCCAGGAATAAAAAATGCATACATGTGAATAAAATAAATTGATAATTATGGTGCTAATACATGTGTTAAAATTGCCAAAATAAATCTTCAAATGGGTGATGTGACGGTGAGTATAAATAAAATAATAATGACACTCTAAATACAATGTCCAGGCAGAGATAAATGGTGGGAGAAAGTAAAAATAATTAAACAGTTCCTTCCCTTAATCCAGATTGATTGACTCACTGGGTTAGATCATTTGTATCAGGATATTTAGTTTTTCTTGTATCCCACTTCAGCATTTACACTGCTGGTGATTCGGCTCTCAGGATAAAGGTTTTATGCAAAGCAAGCAAAGAAAAAATAGATCATTGTGTAGTGAACTTACTAGATAGTACATAAGCAAAACAGGGACAAAAGATACACTCACAAACTCCCGGTCTATTAGAAGCATTCAAATAAGCAGATTGCAGTCAGCCGCTGTGGACGAGGTTTCCCATAGAGAAACAGCTGCTGTTAACCTTCAGGTGTATTGCAGCACTGAACGTCCTAAGCTCCTCCCACGCGTTACATCACTGACACGTGACTTTTTCAAGGATAAAAGGTTTTATCCTTGAAAAAGTCACGTGTCAGTGATGTAACGCGTGGGAGGAGCTTAGGACGTTCAGTGCTGCAATACACCTGAAGGTTAACAGCAGCTGTTTCTCTATGGGAAACCTCGTCCACAGCGGCTGACTGCAATCTGCTTATTTGAATGCTTCTAATAGACCGGGAGTTTGTGAGTGTATCTTTTGTCCCTGTTTTGCTTATGTACTATCTAGTAAGTTCACTACACAATGATCTATTTTTTCTTTGCTTGCTTTGCATAAAACCTTTATCCTGAGAGCCGAATCACCAGCAGTGTAAATGCTGAAGTGGGATACAAGAAAAACTAAATATCCTGATACAAATGATCTAACCCAGTGAGTCAATCAATCTGGATTAAGGGAAGGAACTGTTTAATTATTTTTACTTTCTCCCACCATTTATCTCTGCCTGGACATTGTATTTAGAGTGTCATTATTATTTTATTTATACTCACCGTCACATCACCCATTTGAAGATTTATTTTGGCAATTTTAACACATGTATTAGCACCATAATTATCAATTTATTTTATTCACATGTATGCATTTTTTATTCCTGGATTTAAGCTTAGTCGCAGCAGCATATTGTGCACTATTTATTTAAAGCGCATCAATTTTATACTTAGTACTATTTGTTTGGTTATCTGATCACCCTATATTGATAGCAGCTTTAATTTACTGATTTTTTCATAGCACTAACTATATTGGTATATATATATTTTTAAGCACAATTTATTTATATCACACATATCTTTCCACATCAGCGCTTGGTCTTTATTCATTTTTTTAGCACTTATTGATTAATATGGATTATTGTTAATGTAGATCTTTCATCTCTCATGGTTGGGAGGATACTATATCATAAATATCCAATCCTTGGAGGGGAATACATGTTTTCATGTTCTGTGTTTTGTTGTTCATCAGTTGACAATAAAATATGTGAAATTACTTTTTAACATTAGATTTGTGTAATAAATATTAAGATTTTAACAAGAATTTACAGTTGTAAGTTCATGTTGCACCATGAAAGTCCTGAGTGCTTCAGCCCTTCTCCAAATTTTGAATCTTGATCTATAGGACATGGGTACAGTTATCAATTTTTATCTGTGTAGAACATATTACTGGTTGTATAACACTTGATGTTGGTCTACTATTGGCCCATTATGAGCAATGTTTTTGTTTGTTTACATGTTACGTTATAGTGGATTTTTCAATCCTATCGTGGCTTACATTCATTAGGCCCCTTTCACACGTGCGGACCGTATGTCCGTATTTCATGCATCCGTTTTAGCATGAAATACGGACATACATGCATCCCTATGGGATAGCGGGTGTCAGCGGATGTACATCCGCTAACACCCGATGTTGTCCGCCTCCGCTCTCGTCCGATTCTGCGGACGGAAGAAAATCCTATTTTTCTATCCGTCTGCAGAGCGGATCGGATGAACACGGACAGACGGTCCGTGTTCCTCCGATCCCCCATAGGGGAGAGCGGAGATCTGACAGGGCGGTCCCTGCACAGTGTGCGGGTCCCGCCCTGTCATCTGCCTGCTCAGCTGGGGAAAGCGGAGCGATCCCTGCTGAGCAGCGGATAAACACGGGGCGGATCAATACGGATCCGTCCCGTGTGAAAGGGGCCTTATGCTGACAAGCCATTCTGCCAAGCATAGCTCTTTGGAATGCCTCTAAATTAACCCAGCACCAGTTTTAGAACCCCTTATTAAAGTGTTACTGAACCCACAAGAGTAAAATCAGTCTGTATATACAGTAAAGCATGCTTGTTATACTTGCTGTAGAACCTAAGGGGTTAATTCTCTGCATTGTGTAAAAAGGCTGTTTGATTCTGTCTAGATATAGTGAATGTAGGATCCTGGGTTTAGTAACCTTTTAAAGGCATGGGCATATTTGGGGCATTATTTCTTGCCCACTTCCCTACCAACATCATTTCCTTTACTGTTGAGTCACATTGCAGGTTTGCACTTCAGTTCCAAGTTTCGATCCTTAGCCGGATCTTGTTATTTTACATTTTGTTTAGTACTATCCTGTATTTGACTGCTTCCGAAGGTGTTCACTGCTTCCCAAACTTTGTCCTCTGCAGCCCTGATTAGGGTTTTGTCTTGGACAGTGTCTTGCCCCCTGCTTGGGATCCTATCCCCTGTAAGATTGGGCAACTGCTATGCTCCCCCACCTCACTTTTTTCCCTTTTTTTTCTTTTTTGGCCTTATGATTATTTTGACTGCATATAATATTCTCTTTTGCTCTCCCACTTCTTCTCCCTTTCTTTCTCCCCATTCCTTCTTTTCTATCCCCAGGGGTGGATACAACTTCAAAATATTAACCTTAATCAGCTTTCTTTGCACCCTCCACCATGGCCCATCTAAGGCTGGGTTCATACTTATGCGAATTGGATGTGGGTTTCCCTGCATCCAATTTACATGACAGGAGAGTGTCACCGGCTCGCAATGGAGCGGGGCAGCCACGGAGCACACAGCAGAAGGGTCCTGTCCGTCTTTGGCTCAGTTTCAGGTCCCAATTCAGGCAAAAATTCAGACCTGATTCGCCCCTGAAATGGTGAACAGAGAAACACCGGACCCCCTGCTGCTAGTGTGAACCCAGCCTTAATGTACTCACCCTTCATTTTCAGAAACTAAACTCCCCTCAAAAAAAAGACTCAAGACTGCCTCACAAAGTACATTTTAGGGCTCGTTCGTGTGTGTTTTTCCATACCACACAAAAATGTGTTGCCTTTTGTAGATGCCTGTGGGTGCCATTAATTTCTTATGACACCCGCATGCATCTAACAAATGCATATACACATTTGTGACTGTTAAAACGCATGGTACCATAGTACTATGTGTTTTGGTGCTGCGCAATTTTAAAAATCATGCCGGCACCCTTTTGCGTGTTTTACACATATAGAGTAGCTCATTAAAAAGGAGTCATGTTTGGGAAAGCGCAAACAAATCATGTACGCTCTGATGCACCTCCTGGTGTGAACGAGCCCTCAGACTGGTGTGCCCTGGGATTGTGCAAGTTTCTAAAGGGTGCCTTGACTGGAAGAAGGTTGAAAAACACTGGTCTAAACTGTAATATATGAAAATACATGGAGAGTAATGGCTTTTTGAGTTGCTACAACTACCATTTCTGAAAACAGCGATCATTCTATGGCATTGCTTAGATCACACATCTTCCCTAATCTTTTGTCAAGTAGACAACTGAACCTTTTGACTATGGAGGTTATTTATGAAAGGCGAATCCACTTTGCACTACAAGTACAAACTACAAGTGCAAAATGAATTTGAAATTGCACTGAAAGTTCACTTGGAAGTGCAGTCGCTGTAATTCTGAGGGGTAGATCTGAAATGAGGGGAAGCTCTGCTAATTTTATCATCCAATCACGTGCAAGATAAAATGCTGTTTTTTTTTTTCCTTGCATGTCCCCCTCAGATCTACAGCGACTGCACTTCCAAGTGCACTTTCAGTGCAATTTCAAGTGCACTTTGCACTTGTAGTTTGCACTTGTAGTGCAAAGTGGATTTGCCTTTTTGTAAATAACCCCCTATATCTGTAATGTATATGCTTTGGCTTGCATTTTAGATTGTGTTATTGTGCATTTAGATTGTGAAGATCCTCTACTGGCCTACCGCTGACCTGTTTTTTTGCTGCCCCTCATCATGGAGTTATTACATGGTAGCTAGATTCTTCAAGACCTGTGAGAACCCTACTAATGGACAGCCAGGGTAAATGTCATTATCACCATGTAGTGGTATGATCACCCAAAGAAAAAACATCGCAGTCCAGAAGAGAGAGGACCCAAGGATTTTTTTTTATTCTACAGTGGATTAGCTTTGGGGGGATGGTGGGGGAGGATGTAAAGCTTTGTAGGCGTGGGCCCCTGCTAGAGATCAGCTTTATAGAGCAGGTATAATTAATAACATGGTCCCTGAGTATATGTGTTACAGACTTGCTAATATTACAGAGAAATGCAGAATTTGGAAAACGGATTATCACAACATTACTTTCTACTATACAAATAAGAAAATTCAAAACTTTACTCATTGCTGTGACATTTGCAGAGCTGAGATATATGCTGGCAGAAGAGACTGAAGATAAATGTCAGCTTCTGAAACTCCTCTTACATCTGACTAAATTCAAGTTGTTATTTGTAGCAGATGGTATTTCTCAAAGATTAGAATGTTTGATGGGTACCGACAGCTATGGATGCAGTAAATGGCATCTTTACAAAAGTTCTGGTTAAGGTAGCAAAGAGTTCTGAAATAATGTGTTTCTGGTCTTTTCTGACTAAATGCTCCAAATTTTGGGACAGCTGTCTGTGAAATGTAATTTTAAACTATTTTACTTCATATTCAGTCATTCAGTAGGTTTGGTGGTGCTGAAAGCCCTGAGCACACTATAATTATTGTATAACTCTGTATTCAGTCTTCTGATTATAATGTGGTGCCCGATTCACAAGTCTAAAATGTAATTAGTATTCTGCAGCATTGAAAAATCAGACGCCTCTTTTACAGACTTATGGTTATAAAGCACTTATGAGAAATTCTGCATATAAATAATGAAGTAATTATATATTAATATTTGCACAAGGTGGAACAAAAAAAAGTTAATAATTACCATTGTAGTAAAGGGCTTACGATTTGGGATATGAAACTTTATATTGTTATATGGTGCATGAGTAAACTACTAATGTCTTGCTGTCTAAAGAAGTCCTTGGGGAATTTTAATTTTTTCCAGGAATAAAAAAAATGTGTTAGGTATGAACACAACAAACCACATGACCATATAAAGGCTATCTCTTAAAGCCCTAACTGCAAGGGTTTCTGGCAGCTGGAAAGTTTGCAGATATGCATGTCATTTTGGAGTCTGGGACTTAGTATTTCTTGTGGTATGTCTATTCTGCAAGAACTCCTGATGCTTCTTCTACTGCTGTTCCTTCATACTTGCCTTAGCTGTTATGCTGCTTTCTTTTTCATGTGTTCTGTGGATCCTTGTGTTCTGTTTCCAGATTCCCATCCTGAGTCCCAGCATGTATTTATTCTACACAACTAAGATGCATGTGAAGTGCAAGGCCTTTTAGCATTCCCTTTAATAGGGCACTACATTTCCCAATCAGGTCCCATACTGTAGCAATTGATTGGCTCATGGGTAAAATAATGTTAGATATATACGTATCCTGCTTTTCCTGAGCTCACTTGAACTCTATAATCTTACCTTGCTGAGATTTGCTCTACACGTTATTTCTGACACTTGACTTTCATAACTCTAATGCCACGTACACACGATCGTTTTTCTCGTCGGAAAAAGATATGATGTCTTTTCTGACGGGATTCTGCTCAAGTTTGCCCTGCATACACACTGTCACACAAAAGTTCACTGAAATTATGACCGTCAAGAACTCGGTGGTGTACAACACTACGACGAGCCGAGAAAATGACGTTCAATGCTTCCGAGCATGCGTCAAATTGTTTCCGAGCATGCGTCGAATTGTTTCCGAGCATGCGAAGGGATTTTGTACGTCAGAATTGCCACAGACGTATTTTCGGATAGGAACTTTTCCTGACCGAAAAATTGAGAGCATGCTCTCAATCTTTTGCTGGCTGAAATTCCGCCAGCAAAAGACCGATGAAGCATACACACTGTCGCATTTTCCAACGAAAAAATCTCATCGGTCTCTTGCGGGCCGAAATTCTGACTGTGTGTACGCGGCATACACACGGTCAGAATTTCGGATAGGAACTTTTCCTGACCTTTTCCTGAACTTTTCCTGACCTTTTCCTGCTCTCAATCTTTTGCTGCCTGAAATTCCGGCATCAAAAGACCGATGAAGCATACACACTGTAGCATTTTCCGACGAAAAAATCTCATCGGTCTCTTGAGGACCGAAATTCTGACCGTGTGTACGCGGCATAAGTAGTAACGCCTGGCATGACTCTAGTGTCCTACATTGAAGCTGCTTGTCCCAAATTGATCCTTGACTACTTTGTTATGCTTTTTCCTTTTGTGTGGACTATGGCTACCATAGAGTGTTCTGCTGCTGCAACAGTAACAATACTGTCTGAGTTGGTGTCAACTATTTACAATATACGTTCTTCTTAAGTATATTGTAACATGAGGGATCATTAGCTCAGTGGTAGATATGTTTTCCAGTGATTTACATCAGCCAGCACTTCAGTTTTAGGGCATGGCAGCTCATTTTTATTAAAAGGAAAACAGAAAGTCCACACAGGGGTTCATCTCCAGTAAATACAAATAAATGGAAAATGCTAGCCCATCTGGCTCTTAAGCTCTCACTCAGCTTTAATTGCAGTACCTCTGCTCTTTATGCTGGTCACCCAGGCCATAGGTTCTTCAGTGCAAACAGCTTCACTCTAGCACCCATAGCTCTAATCTGGCCTGAGTCCTCAGGCCATTACCTGTCTCTTGCAGACACACATGCTCTGGCTTCCCAATGTAGTCTTGGACTCCTGGAGACCTCCTGTCTCTCTTGGGTGGAGCAGTCTCCAACTGGGAGTCCTGAGGTATTCCTAAACCTCCATTATAGCACACACCCTGCCGGTCCCCCACAAAACTTCTTATCAATACCATGTCATTGATACTGATTTAAAGCAGCTGAGCAAAGTAAAGGAAAACCTGAAAACATGGCCTGTGGGGAGTACTTGAGGACTAAGGTTGAGAACCACTGCTATAACTGATCAATTTCACAGCGACAATGCCTTGTACTGTCACAGTATACATTGATCAAAAGGGCAGAAACGCAAAAATAAAATCAAAACATAAATATGTCCGGCACTTAAACTTATTAAAGCGATGTTCCACCCAAAAATGGAACTTCTGCTTTAAGTGCAGGTGACCCCCTGACATGCCACATTTGGCATGTCATTTTTTTTTTGGGGGGGGGGGAGCGGATACCATCTTTTTAGAGGGACCCAGCTCATACTTCCTCCCAGGGCAACGGGGCGCTGGAAGCAAGTTTATTTCTCCCCCCCTCTCGGCAATCATCTGGGACACGTCACATGTCCCAGATGATTGCCCGGCCAGTCACAATGCGCAGCCGGCGCCACAGAGAGGAGGGGGAGAGGTGCGGGGCTTTGTTTGCCCACATCGCTGGACTATGGGACAGGTGAGTGTGGGATTAATAAAAGTCAGCAGCTACACTTTTTGTAGCTGCTGACTTTTATATGGGTGGAACTCCGCTTTAAGCAGCAATTCACAAATTACAATATACAGCAAATTAAAATAAAAGCAATAATCATTATTTTATTAGCCAACACTTTGACTACTAGCAGAACAAAAGACAAATTATCTGCAGGCCATTTTGCAAAAAAAAACTGATTCAGTTTTAAATGTCATGAATTCTTTCACAACATGAGTTTTCTTTTAACAGCTAAAATATCCTTTTCTACTACAACATATATAACAAAGGGGAGTGTTGTGGGGATTTGGAAGTGCACACAAGTTGTTTCTCCTGGAGGAGTAGATGCTATCATGTATTTATGTGCAAAGGTGCTGCAAAATAATTCTGGTATTTTTGGGTGTTTTATATACATATTACTTTCTTCCTAGGCAAGCATATTATTGCCCATTACATTCCTTTTTGTATCACTCGTGCAGTGTACAGTATGTGCCGTGTGTAGCTTTCAAGTTCTGTTAAAATTCTCCAACTCAAATCTGCTTGGGTTAAACAAATGCCATGTTTATTTTAATATTTACACATCGGAACTAATATACGTTAAGTATAATTAATACCACATCTGTGCTTGTTACATTTTGCATTGTACATTTTATCATTTCATTACTGTTGTCAAATCAACCAGTTCTTGAAGTCAAAAATCATCAAATAAAATCCTAACTATTATATATTCTTCTGTTTTTTTTCTCTCTTTGTCCAAGATGCTTTACTAATAAGAATCCAATAAATGAAGTTTGTGAGCTAAAATAAATCCATTATTTATTAGACAGAATTTATTCCATTATTTTAATAATTAACCTTTTGTTGAGCTTTAAGGAGTTCATTAACCTTTATGCTTCAGTCATTTGGATGCATAAGACTTCTGTTTATCATATAAATTCATTCAGAGTATTAGTTCAAATGGCAAGCTGCAAACAAACACTGTGGCATGGTGACAGAGACTTCATGCTTTCAGCCATCTGTCTGGTTAAGGACATTGCAATCAAGATATGCTCAAGAATTGGCCCTTGGAGCTCCTATATTTGCAGAAAATGGTTTTGATCAACCAAAGAGGCTACCATGACCAGTATGCTACCATCATTGCGTCTCCCCAACTGTGATTTTTCCTGCAGGTGGAATCACGCCCAGGACAGTAGAATACCTCTTGATTTCTTTAAAAACATTTTCTGCTTTCTGTCCATTGTGAGAAGTGGTCAGAAGAGATTGTGAGAGCTCACTTGTATGCGTGCCTCTATGCATCAAAGAAATCCTTTCTCATAGTTTGCTGGCTGGATGCAGCAGGAGTAGATGTGGCTGCTAGGCATAATTGGATCAGGAGAACATCTACATGTAGACTTGTCTGATCTGCAGAGAACCATGAAATTTAGGAAACAAGCCAATCTGGATTCGTAAATATGTGCAAATTGACAAACCTGCACACAAGGGCTCATATTGTTTTGATTTTAAGAAGAATAGACAGGTAAGGTGACATTGGTATTGTTGTAGGGTGACATTAGTATTGTTTAACAACAACATTTCGAAGGTGCTATATAAATCATAGCTCTTGTGAGTCTTAAGCTAGCTGGTATTGCCCTTCAAATGTATTAAAAGCCATTAGTTGATTCTGCTAACCAGATCCTACCCAAAACTAAAATTTCCCAAGGTTCAAATACAACATTTTTATATTTATTTGACTTGGGTGGCCATATTATGCTTGCCAAGGCTATTTAATTTACAACCTGGCATTCTGCACTAGATAGCTAAAGGCTATAAAGACGGCTACTATCCTGAAATTTGAGCCTGCAAAAATGCAAGCTGGTGTTTTCTTTCCTTTTTGTATCACTCATGGAGTAATACACACGATATCTTATAGGTCCACGTTCACATTGGGCCGATTTGGCATGCGTTTTGACATGTTAAATTGCATGCCAAATTGGCATCTATTGCCGGCAATGTCACTGTCCAAATCGGTGCGGCGCCGACTTTGCGGCACCGTACCAATTCCCAAAAGTAGTTCCTATACTACTTTTGGTGACTTCCGGGGGGGTGATTTGAATAGACATCTGTGCATGAACCCGCACATATGTCTGTCAAATCGCCCCTGAAGTCAGACTGCATTGCTGGCTTGAAATCGTCCGAGTTAAGCTGAACTCGCATGATTTCTAACCCGCATCAGTGTGAACCTGGGCTAAATGTCTCTGCAGCTAACTAGCACAGGTGCAGTACTTTACCGAACTGGATGAGTGAGAAACAGTGTAAACAGATCACTACTGCAGGCTGTCGGAATTGAGACTTGTATGTTCTCTGTATTTTTTATTAACCCTAGATCTTGAGGCGGGGGCTGTACTATTCATTCACAATTTATTTACAATTTTTGCTCCACCCTTAAAGTAAATGGTAAATTGAATGGACTTTCAGACTTTAGAGCATTTGCAATACAATAAGTGAACTATGACATTGAGATCTCTCTTTGAGTAAGCAAGACATACAAAAATAAGGGTTGATTCAGGTTGCACCTATCATTATTGGATGCTTGGACCCCTTAAAGCTTACATTAAGCTAGGTACACACAGGTCAAAATTCTACTGAAAATGATCAGTTCGGCAGTTACCAGCCAACTTTTGGCCCATGTGGACAGCTCCTCCTCCAACAGAAGCCTGTCTCATGACCAGCCTATGTTGAATGAGCATGCTGGAAAATCAGCAGCCAATTAGCATCTGATCAGAACTATGGCAGCCAATGGCTGCAAGTGCTGACTGGTGTGTGTTCTGGTGAGGGTCGGTCTCCCTGTCAGAACACATTAGCACAGTGAGGGGGTGGGAATGCTGTACTAACAATGCATAGTTAGTACAGCGACTTCCTCATTATATTTTTCATTCAGCCCTCTGGGTTAAATGAAAAAAACCTTCCTGTGTGTATGAAGCTTTAGGCAAACATTTCATTTCATAAATGAAAGTTGTTTACCTGCCAAACAATTTACATTTCCTTCCATCTTGAGTAGAGTTTTTTCTTGTTTAGAAATTTACACAGTCCTGCTACACAGCCTAGGTCAGTGGCCTGAATTCTCTCTACTGCAGTTACGTAATACAGTTAGGTTACCTCCTCACCCCCAACATTTGATTGGACAGTGAAGAACAAGCAGCAGTCACCCTCTCAGGGCCGGACTGGGCATGAAAACCAGCCCTGGAAATAATTTCATAGCAGCCCCAGTGGCGTAGCGTTTGTAATTTGCGCCACTAACCCGCGGACATTTAGCACTCCGAGTCCCTTCCACTCATACAGTATATTTAGCATAAGGTACCCTTATGGTACCTCTTAGGATGTACCACTCTTTCTATTTGTTCTCCTTTTCTTCCCTATATATCGCTCTCTATCCATCTGTCATGTTCTTTCTCACCTGCTTTCTTTGTTCCTCCCCCTCTTTTCATTCCTTCTCCTCCTCTTTGTTTTTTTTTCCTTTCTCACCTCTATATCTATACACACACATACACTGTACGTATTTACACCTATATGTATATTGCACCAAATGAATAATTGTCTTTTGGGGGATGGTGGATTCCAATGTGAAATGTGCCTTGGCCATAGCGCCCACCATAAAGCATTCTCCCTCTGTACTGCTCCAGGACTGGGGGCTGTAATATACTTCTGCTGTGGCAGGTGGGGGAGTATATACAGTGTGTGTGTGTGTGTGTATCATGTGTGTGTCCTCTCCTGCAGGGATTGCAGACACATTACAGGAGATGGTCAGAGACTGCAGACATAGTACAGGAGATGGTCAGAGACTGCAGATATTGTACAGAAGATGATCAGAGACTGCAGATATTGTACAGGAGATGATCAGAGACTGCAGATATTGTACAGGAGATGGTCAGAGACTGCAGACATAGTACAGGAGATGGTCAGAGACTGCAGATATTGTACAGGAGATGATCAGAGACTGCAGATATTGTACAGGAGATGATCAGAGACTGCAGATATTGTACAGGAGATGGTCAGAGAATGCAGATATTGTACAGAAGATGGTCAGAGACTGCAGATATAGTACAGGAGATGGTCAGAGACTGCAGATATTGTACAGGAGATGATCAGAGACTGCAGATATTGTACAGGAGATGATCAGAGACTGCAGATATTGTACAGGAGATGGTCAGAGAATGCAGATATTGTACAGGAGATGGTCAGAGACTGCAGACACTGTACAGGAGATGGTCAGAGACTGCAGATATAGTACAGGAGATGGACAGAGACTGCAAATATAATACAGGAGATGGTCAGAGACTGCAGACAGACATACTACAGGAGATGGTCAGAGACTGCAGATATTGTACAGGAGATGGTCAGAGACTGCAGACATAGTACAGGAGATGATCAGAGACTGCAGACATACTACAGGAGATGATCAGAGACTGCAGACATAGTACAGGAGATGATCAGAGACTGCAGACATACTACAGGAGATGATCAGAGACTGCAGACATAGTACAGGAGATGATCAGAGACTGCAGAGATGATACAGGAGATGATCAGAGACTGCAGACATAGTACAGGAGATGATCAGAGACTGCAGACATAGTACAGGAGATGGTTAGGGATTGCAGACATAGTACAGGAGATGGTTAGGGATTGCAGACATAGTACAGGAGATGGTTAGGGATTGCAGACATGGTTGATTCAGGAGATGGTCAGAGACGGCATTTAAAGCTGACCTCAGTGTACAGGTATATAGTATTGCAGGGTTGCTCCACTCTATTTAAACCATCTCTGCAAGATCAAGTCAGTCATTTTCCTTTGAAAGTACAACCAAGTGACAGAAGAAAACATCACACACAGTTTCCAAAATACAAATTTTCTTGCAAACACTGAACTGCTGAAGATTAGTGGAGGACAGTAACCATTTAATGGGGTTGTGAAGCTTTTAGCCTAATCCAGCAGTAAATCCTCAAAAAAAAAAAAAAAAAAAAAAACCATCAAACAATCTGTGCAGCACACAGAGCTCTGGCTAAATAGCTGATTATAAGCTGCAATGGTTAACAGCCATGTGTCTCTGGTCTCATAGAATGCTGCTGCAGCGTCTTCCAGAGATCTTATCAGTGTGATCAGACAATGTGCAGGTCAGGTTAGGCAAATAAAAAAGTAACCAGGGAGACAAGAATGAGGGGAGGCTGATCGGTAACCTGCACACTGCCTGATCACATAGATATCTGGAAGACACTGCAGCTGGTGTTACTGTGCTCCAGACGATCCTGTTTTTTTCCTTTTAGCCAGAGTTGTGTGTCCTGGAGAACTTGCATTGTTGTCATACCTCCTTGTTCCTTGTCCCCCTTCTCTGCCGTCCCCATTCAGTCTCACTCCAGCACTTACAGTCAGTGTGAGCGGGGGAGGGCTACACTGCCTGCTGATTGGCTGTGGATGGACGGGAGGAGAAGCAAGTCCTCCCTTGTACTCCCCTAAGCAGCGTTATTGGCTGTGGGTTTCCTACTAACCCTACTACGAGAAATGATTAGTCCACTGCCCAGAGAACACACAGTGTCCATGCTCCCTCCCTCCTGCATTATCCTGCACAGCACAGACCTGCCTGCCGCACGATAGCCACGTGCTCCTCTGTCCCTCCGCTGCTAGAATTCATTTCCTCAGCCAGCCCCGCCTCCTCTTCACAGCTCCTAGCCGACAGCGGCCACAAGGCAACCAGCCTACCGGGAGATCTCCCGCTATCCCGGTAGGCCAGTCCAGCCCTGCACCCTCTGCTCACTTTCTTCTCACCACCTCTCAGTATGTTTATTGTCAGCAGCAAAAAGCAGATACCAAGTCAAATTTAGCAGCTAACACAAGCAGTGTTTAAAAATACATCTAATTATGTTTTAATCAGTACATAACTGCATTAATTTATATCTTTTTTATATTCACCTGCTGTTCAGTTTTAAGAATAATACTTGCTTGTCAAAACAATTCTGAAGCAAGAGCCATCATTTATTAATTATACTTGTTTTTTTGGCTGCATAGATGCTTGCTAAAATTAAAACCAGGACATACCTATCTATATATACAATCATTACATGTGTGCTTCCAAGCAAAAACAATGTTATATATGTTCATGCACTTTGCAATGCAAACATGTGGTTTTGTTGTTTATACATTATAAATTATAGAATAGTCTCTTGTATAAATAATGCAATGGTGGCCTGTATTACTGTGATTTACGTGAAAAATAGTGAATAGTGCATAATTCAAAATTACTTGATAAAATAGGGAAAAAATCAACACTGAAAGTTTAGATGGTATGTATTTTACAGACTCAACTTAGTAGGTTGGGGTTCCCAAAGCCAAACAGAATGTGTAAAGAAAATAAAGCAAACCAAGCAGGTTTGTAATGGGACTTCAATATCAGCTGCATAGATACAAAGTTTATTTTTATTTTTTTTATCAAAATTTTTATTTTTATTTTATAAATGCAACTTATCAGTTCAACATTATACAGCTTTGTATTCCAATATGTCATAGACAAAAACTGTACAATTACAATATATTTCATTCCACCATCTAACATGTATAGCCCTCCACCCTAAATAATAAAAAAAAGAGAAAGGAGGAGGGGGGGAATTCCTCAACTCTCTCCCTCCTCACCCTCAATTTGTTTAAATAAGAGTCAATTAATTACGTCCTACTCTTCCTTGAGATTACCCTTCTACCATTCTACCATGCCCACCTAGCCCCTTATATTCCAGTGCATATGGTAAAATCATATCCTTTTCCCTTTCCAAAAAAAAACAAAAAAACAAAACCTGTGTATGTGCCCTTATCCTCCACTCTGTTCCCCCCCAAAAACAAGGAGTAAGGGGTTAATAATAACCACTTTCTCATTAACCCTTTGTGTGAAAAAACAAAAACAAAAAGGAATTAGAAAATTGTGTATGAGGCCATTCTTGGCCATATTATCCAGAAAAAAAAAAACCCTGTGAAAGTGAAGTCCCCTCATCATCCACACTGGACCCTCCAAAAAACAAAAAGGAGTAAGGGGTTAATAATAACCACCTTCTCATTTACCCTTGTGAAAAAAAAAAATAAAAAATAAAAAAAATATTGATTGACAAGTTTGTGTAAGAGGCCATTGTTAGCCATATTATTACCCAAAAAAAAAGAAAAATACAAACCCTTGAAAAAACCCTTCTCAGCCACACTATCTCCCCCAAAAAACTAGAGAGTAAGGGGCTATTAATAACCACCTTCTCATTAATTTTGTGAAAAAAAAAGAGGAGGGGGGGAGCTGGGGGAGGAGACAGGGTAAGAGAGAGAGGGAGAAAAAGAAGAAAGAGAGAGCGGAAAAAAAAAATCCTAAATAGATAGGATCAGTATTCAAATTATTCAAAATTCCACTTCTGTGTCAACCTCTTAAGCTATACAAAGTCCCTGGGGGCTACACCACTTTCTAATCTCACCTACTTCATGGTACTTCCCTCCTACCCTAACTCTGTGGTATAATGTACCCATCCTGACCATATCTTTTCAAATTTCCCTTGTTGGTCCTTCACTACATGGACCCATCTCTCAGCTTCCATTATTGAGTTAACTTCCTTCCTCCAATACAGTAGAGTAGGGCAGTGGGTTTGTCTCCAAAATGTAGTTATTACCAATTTAGCTGCATTTAATAAGTGCGGGGTAATGCTTTTTCTATAGGCTTTAATAGACCCAGGCATCCCATGAAACAAATAGTATAGAGGTGTAAATTCCATGGGTCTGGTGGTCAATTTCTCAATCCATGGGGCAATTGACTCCCAGAATGGTTCAATCACGGGGAATGTCCACCACAGATGGAGGAATGTGCCTTTCTGTCCACAGCCTCTCCAGCACCGGTCGTCTACTGTTCGTACATCTGGAATAATTTATTATGGTCCTGTACCATCTTGTTAGAAATTTATAAGCCATTTCCTGCACCTGCGAACTTATGGAAGTGGAATAGGTTGATTTAATAATTTTTTTAATTTGTGTGATTGTCAATTCCTGGTCTAATTCCCTTTCCCATCTTCTAACAAAATAGGGAACTGTTACGTCTTGCCCACTAAGAATCAATCTATACATTTGTGACAGCAGATGTCTAGCATCCCACAGTTGTACACACTGCTTTTCAAATATAGTAAGTGAGTTTAAGGATCTTAGTAGAGGTTTTATTTTATTAAAAAAGCTCACCATTTGATGGTATTTCCATTCCACTAAAGGTATATTCCCTAAGCTTAACACTAGTTCCGGTAAGGTTAACAGGATACCCTGTGGGGCAAACCTGCCACACGTGGTGTTTCCATCCTGGCCCCATGCCCCCAGATATCCCATCTCCTCCCCCGGAGGGAACCATAGGAATCCCTCCAGTGGAGCCAGAGGGGACATCTGAGGGGCATGTTTACCCATCTTATTCAACGTATCCCATACTAACAAGGAATTCCGGGTCAATGATGATGTCCACTGTGAGAGCCCTCTTGATGAACTTGGGATCCAAGGGGCACCTGCTAGGTTCCTCCCTGCCATTATCTTTTCTAATCAAACCCATAATTTATTCTGGGAGTCATGGCACCAATTCAAAATCCGAACTAAAGCCATGGCCCTATAATACGATGAGATATCTGGTAGTCCCATTCCCCCTTCTTGCTTTACTCCTGCGCAGGATGTCATAGGCCAACCTTGGTCTTCTATCGTTCCACACAAATGCCACGAACGATTTTTGTATTTGTTTAAAAAGGGTCTCTGGTAATGTAATCGGTACCGTATGTAATATATAAATTATTCTGGGTAGTATATTCATTTTTACTCGCCCAAACCATGTCAAATACTAGCCCTTCCACTTCTTCATATCCCCTATTATCCTTGTCAATAGGGAGCCATACTTAAGATCGTATAGCAGTTTTTGATCTGCACTAATATGTACACCCAAGTAGTCCAGGGAATCTTTATTCCAAATAAACGGGTATAAATGTTGCAACGACCTTGCCCGTACTAAAGGGACATGACTAGGTAGAAGAATAGATTTTTCAAAATTAATTTTAAAGTTGGATAGGTTACCAAATCTATGCACTTCCAACATAAGTGCTGGTAAGGATGTCTGTGGGGCGAGATAGAAGAGTAGATCATCCGTATAGGCTGATACTTTATGTTCATCAGGTCCAATACAGGTCCCTGATATCTCTCTATTTCTTCTAATCTTGCAAAGGAAGGACTCCAATATCATAGCAAATATTAGTGGGGATAGTGGGCACCCCTGCCTCGTACCGTTTCGTATAATAAAATATTCTGATAGTGTACCGTTTACCTTGACCCTTGCTCTTGGGTCAATACAAGGCCATTACCCATCCCATCATGCGTTCACCCAGCCCCACCCCCTCAACACTTCTATCATAAAGCCCCAATTCACCCTATCAAATGCCTTTTCAGCATCCATTGATAGTATGATCCTTGGGGCTCTATCAGGGCCATGTTGCATCCAATGAGGAACGTGAAGCGCCTGGATAGTATTATCCCTCGCCTCAGTGCCTTAATGAATCCTGTCTGATCTGGGTGAACTAGTCCACCCATATGTTCTTGAAATCGAAGGGCCAGGATCTTCGCTAAGAGATTAGTGTCGGAGTTGAGTAGAGATAGCCCTATAATTGGCACAATATTGGGGGTCTACCCCCACTTTTGGAAGTACCGTTATATGTGCCAATAGGGCTTCTGGAGGTAGTGGATTGGTTGCATTAATTGAATTAAAATGGTTACATAATGGTAGTGCTAACACTGAAAAAAATTTTTTATAGTATATATTTGTCAGGCCATCCGGCCCCAGACTTTTACCTAATGGCAAGGCTGCTATCACTCCACTCAACTCTTCTACTGTAATTGGGCGTTCTATTTCCTCTATGATTGTATTAGGTAATGTGGGCATTGATGCGCCTTTGATGTAGTCTCATATCTTCTCCCTATGTTGTCTCTCTATATCCCCCAATTGCGGAGTGTCCGTCGTTTGAATATTATATAGTGCCTCATAGAATCTGCGAAATTCTGTCGCAATAGCTTGAGTTTCAACTATATTTTTATCCTGCACTAGTAGGTTATGAACATGCCTGGATTCCTGCTGCTTTTTAAGTTGTTTGGCCAATAACCGCCCACATTTATTCCCCTGTTCATAAAACCAATTGGCAAAATACCTGATTTTATTTTTAACTTGGTCCAAGCACTGTGAGAGATTGGATCGCAAGTTCTCTAATTGCTGAGTATCTATGGGGTCAAAGCTTTTTTTATGTTTCATCTCCAGTACACTAATTTTCTCCAATAAATCCTTTCTTTCTCTTTTTCTTTCTCTTTTTCTTTCTTTCTTTCTTTCTTTCTTTCTTTCTTTCTTTCTTTCTTTCTTTCTTTCTTTCTTTCTTTCTTTCTTTCTTTCTTTCTTTCTTTCTTTCTTTCTTTTTTTCTTTCTTTCTTTCTCTTTTTCTTTCTCTTTTTCTTTCTTTCTTTCTCTTTTTCTTTCTCTTTTTCTTTCTTTCTTTCTTGAAAAAAAGTTTAAAAACCATTTATCAGTGTCCTTCCACTTCACAATTATTTGCCACTTTGTGTTGGTCTATCACTTAAAATCCCATTATAAAATACATTTACCTTTTTGGTTATAACATGACAAAATGTGCAAAATTTCAAGGGGTATGAATACCTTTTCAAAGCACTGTATGTACCATCCATTGTGCTGATTAAAAAAATACCTAAACTTACATTAAACAACAAAAAAATAATGTATAAACAGGTCAAGCATAGCGCTAAAACTGCCAAACCAGTCCATGTTCAAGATGTATGCATTGTTGATTACATTGAGTTTTCCTTCATTGGTTTAAAAAAAGATGGCGGTGGTTAGGATTCTATGTTTACAGATGACACAAAGAAATTAGTTGTGTAAATTACCAACAGCATGTGGTGCATTTTTAATGTAACTTACTATGCCCCTTATTTAGAAAAAGTATACAATAGGTTTGTGTATATTGACAACCCTGCACCTACAAGCTAGGACAAAGTAGGACACAAAATGGGGGAGAGATACAAGGCTTAGGTCTGGCCACTGACCATACATATGCATGTACAAGCTATTGGGATCTGAGCACAGGTATATCTTGTTTCTGTTGTATTGCAGGTCAGTGGCCAGACCTAAACCTTGAAGCTCTCCCCCATTCTGTGTCTGTTTGCCCCATGTTGGCATTGTGTCCACAGTAGCATTTGCAGTGGCAGAGCAAGGGTAGGACTGACCATCAGAGGGATTACTTTGATGTAGTTGGCCAGCCTAAACACATAATATGTGTGAACTAAATATCCCTATTTTTTTTATTGCAAAGATTGCTAGAAAGGGTATAGCATTGTGCAGAGGGTTCATCCAGTATTTTTAGTGTTAACATGTGATCACACCCCTTCAGTACCTGGTAGTTTATATGCATGTACAAGCTATTGGGATCGGAGCAAAGGTATATCTTGTTTCTGTTATATTGCAGGTTGGTGGCCAGACGTAAACCTTGTAGCTCTCCCCCATTTTGTGTTTGTTTGCCCCAGGTTGGAATTGTGTCCACAGTTGCATTTGCAGTGGCAGAGAAGTGTAGGACTGGCCAACAGAGGAATCAATTTGACATAGTTTGACAGCTTATACATGTATTGCAATATGTGTGAACTAACTATCCCTATTTTTTTTTTTTCAATCAAATAATTTTTATTTTTGTTATTAAACATTCCTTATAAACAAATAACCATATTTAAGTCATTATAGGGATAAATAATCCCCCAAAAGAAGAGAAATACATTAATTTACATATGGCAGATTAATCTATTCAGTAGAAAAAGAAAAAACACAAAAAAATAAATGAAAAAAAACACACAAAAAAACACAAAACAAACAAACCTAGCACTTCTGGTACTAAAATAACTTAGTATATAATAAATAAATAAGATATTATATTACATAGGGACATAGGTATGTTTTAACATGTCAAATTATTCCCCACTAGGGATGTGCACCAGAACTTGCGAACAGGCAAAAAAATTTCTGCGGCATTTGAATTTGCCGCGAACACCCCAAATTGTTTGCTGTTCGGCGAACTTGCGAACAGCCGATGTTCGAGTCGAACATGAGTTCGACTCAAATTCGAAGCTCATCCCTATTTCCCACTGATAACAAACCTCTGTCTATGACAAGTATCTCTATGCAGCATCAAATTATCTCACTTTTGCATACTTACTTCTTCTCTTCTATCCCTCCTCCCCTCCTCTCTGCTCTTTACCCCTATCTACCTCCTCTACCTTCATTCCTCTCCACCATGTAAACCATCATATAATTGATTACTGCAATTCCGCCAGCATCACCATATTTTTTCAAACTTTTGTGGTGTACCTCTATGTTTATATGTTAACTTTACGTGCTAAATATAAGGATCTTATCCACATAGTGTGCATCTCTACTGGTAACACTCCATCAGGGATTATTCCCAATAATGCAAGTTTGGGTGTCCCTGTTATCTTAGTGGAGCATACTAAATTTAGAGTTATAAATATTTTTTCCCAATAATGATGTCGTTTCAGACATCGACAAAGCATTTGGATAAGAGATCCATTAAATAGAGAGCAGCGGGGGCATAACGGGGTTATATATTTTCCCCAAGCATAGAGTTTTTGTGGGGTATAGTGAGCCCTATGCAAAATAAAAAGCTGGGATAACATTTGATGGGAGGATGAGTGAGATGTCTTAGGTAATGTTTCCATGGCCTGTATCCATTCCCCCATACCTAGATCTTCTATGTCCTTTTGCCAAAGAGAAAAGCTATTTGTTTCTCATTATTCTCTGTTGATTGTAAATTTGAATAAAGGTCTCCTTTTAATCCCCGTTTCATGCGAGTAACAGCAATTGCCTTTGATAATATTTTAGAATGTTTATATTGTAATTTTAGTTTTAAATTTTGGCTTTGTAATGCATGGCGTAATTGGAGGTATTGGTAGAAATTATTATTCATTAACTGATAGCGGTGATTTAATATATTAAAGGGTAGTAGAACATCCTCTTCATATAACTTATACAAAAATATTATACCTGCTTTTTTCTAATCTAACATTTCTGGGAGTCTATTCAGTTCATAAAGATAGTAATTATCCCATATAGGCATGTGTTTTGTATAGCCCTTATGTTGAGTAATAGTTCGCACTGCTTCCCATAGCCTATAAATTAAATGAAAAGTAGGGAATTTTCTTTTATTATAAAAGTGATGAGCCACTATTAATTGAACTAAAGGGTATGGTTTAAAATGGGATATTATAATCTTCTGTGTGGAATTTTGCATATCCACTGCCTCCCATCCATGCCAATGTTGCAATTGTGATGCAATAAAAACACCCTCAGACTGGCCTTGCAGCGCTGTCACTGACCTCCCCTCAGGTGCACCGTGCAGGGCTCAGTCAGATGGCCCTCTCTGGGCTCCAGCTTGGTGGCTCATCCTGTATAATAATAATCCTTTATTCTCCTCTATACAGTCTACACACCTCTGACTCCTCCCGTGACCCCTGTCCTGGCAATGCTTCTGCTCTTGACTCCTCTGTAGACCCCCCCTTAGACTGCAGACGTCATACAGGAGATGGTCAGAGAGTGTGCGGACATGATACAGGAGATGGTCAGAGAGTGTGCGGACATGATACCGGAGATGGTCAGAGAGTGTGTGGACATGATAAAGGAGATGGTCAGAGAGTGTGTGGACATGATACAAGAGATGGTCAGAGACTGCAGACATGAAACAAGAGATGGTCAGAGACTGTGGGCATGATACAAGCGATGTTCAGAGACTGCAGATATAGAACAGATGTTCAGAGACTGCAGACATAGTACAGGAGATGGTCAGAGAATGCAGACATAATACAGGAGATGAGAGAAACAAATTGTTACCCCAGCTCCACTGCCAATATAGAAGTCCACGTACTGTGATCCAGTGCTCTAGCCAGGACATTCAGGCCCTACAGATATGATACTTAAAACAGGAAGGCTGGCAACTCGGATGCTCTTGAATAAAAGTACTTAATTGGTTACATGGGTACAGGCTATACGCTGACGCATTTCGGCTAAGAAGCATTTATCAAAGCATGGTACAGGAGATGGTCAGAGACTGCAGACATAGTACACGAGATTGTCAGAGACTGTGTGAACATGATACAGGAGATGGTCAGAGACTGTGTGGACATGATTCAGTAGATGGTCAGAGACTGTGTGGACCTGATTCAGGAGATGATCAGAGACTGTGTAGACATGATTCAGGAGATGGTCAGAGACTGTGTGCACATGACTCAGGAAATGGTCAGAGAATGTGTGGACATAGTACAGGAGATGGTCAGAGACTGCAGACATACTACAGGAGATGGTCAGAGACTGCAGACATACTACAGGAGATGGTCAGAGACTGCAGACATAGTACAGGAGATGGTCAGAGACTGTGTGGACATGGTACAGGAGATGATGAGAGACTGTATGGGCATGATACAGGAGATGGTCAGAAACTGTGTGGATATGGTACAGGAGATGGTCAGAGACTGCAGACATACTGCAGGAGAGGGTCAGAGACTGCAGACATGATACAGGAGATGATCAGAGACTGCAGACATAATACAGGAGATGGTCAGAGACTGCAGACATACTACAGGAGATGGTCATAGACTGTGCGGATATGACTCTCCTGTGCTTATACTGGCCTTTCTTGATGTGGGGGTAAGTAGAGAGTCCTTTTCCCTGTGGAAACTCTTATGCCCCGTACACACGGTCTGACTTTCCGACGGCAAATGTGTGATCGGAGCTTGTTGTCAGAAATTCCATCTGACTTTTTCCATCGGTATTTCCGACACACAAAATTTCTCAAATTTTCCAACCAAAAAATCTGTTCTCGTAAATTCCGATCGTGTGTAGCCAATTCCGACGCACAAAATCCCATGCATGCTCTGAATCAAGTACGAGATGGAAGCGCTCGTTCTGGTAAAACTAGCATTGTAATGGAGACAGCACATTCGTTACACTGCAAAATTTTTCATCTTTTAATGCAGCGCAATCTCTTCTATAATGCTCGAATAATGAAGTTGTTTTGCTGCTCATATTCACACAGAGTTCTCACAAACTGATTTCTTTATTATTTCTCGTGATCTCCTGGATAATATTATGTGTCAAGTTACCACAACACCATTATTATCTTGTATTTTTTAACCTCAAGGAGGTTGTTTGGTATTGGTGTCCCTTGTTAATTTGACATTGTATTTTTGAAATGTACCTGCCTACTCACAAACAAACTGTCCTTTTTGAAGTAAAACACATAGGCAAGTATTTCAGAAAAAAAATAGCCATTTATTCTGGGTCATAACAAAATAAAGAGGAAGGCAACGCTAGAGAAACTGCTGAAATTGGTGAAGCCTTTGTACCCCAGGGCACACATCAACTATTTGCCAGCCAAAATTGGTGGCCTGAGGAGTCCATATAATAGTGAGCACAATCCGGTCCAGAACTCCAAGAAATCAGGAACAGCAGCAGATGACATCTATGTCCCCAGGCTGTGGTCATACAACAGCCTGCATCTTTTGCCAGACCAGACTGAACCCAGGCCATCACTTTATTGTCTTCCTTACACGCTTCCTTCCAGGCTGTGGCTGTGCTGTTGGAGGTGTGGCAGGAGGTGGAGGAGGAGGAAAAGGAGGATGGTCCAACTCACACAGGTGTGTTTTGGTTGTGAGTTGGCCCCTCAACCCCTAATTTTGGGTGATCACCATAAGTTCCTCACACAAGAGGCATTGGCCCTCCTCCATTTGCTGCATTTTGTATGCAGTCATGCATGCAAAGGCCTCTTGGATAGTGGGGATGGCTTAAGGGGGCCTCATTAGCCTCCCTAATCAGCCTGAGCGCTGCCTCCTCCACGTTACTCCCCTTCCTGGCCCTTTTGGTTTGAAGGCAGAGGGGAGGGACCTGCGATTCTGTGAGGCTCCTACTGGGCCCTGCCACCTTCTGGCTGCCACTTACCCCCCGCCACCTCCTGGCTGCCACATTCCCCAGCCTCCTCCTGGCTGCCACATTGCACAACCTCCTCCTGGCTGAGGCTTTCCTGTGTATGAAAAAGGGACATAGTTTTAGTTTATTGTTCATCAATCACACACAATTTTCAGCTCATGACTGGTGCAAAATGAAAGTTAATAAATAGAAAAGACTATCATTCTGACCCCAGCATTTTTCATTCTTGCCCCAAACCTTTTTGGCTACTACTGTCTATTGATATATAAAACACTTTATTAAATCAGCAATTAGTGATCAATAATAACATCTATTTCACATCATTTATTTTACGACAAGAAATATGTTGAACAATGCTATACCTGGCTCAAGCTGGGCTCCTCCACTTCTTTCTGGCTGGAAGGCCCAGGGTGGGCGTTGGAAGCCTCAGCTGGGGATTCTGACCAAAGCTGTATGGATTCTGACCAAATCCCTTTGGGTGAGGAGCACCCTACTCCCTCACTAAGTACCTCTCATTAGTGTCCACTTGTGTCATAGGTGGAGACCTCTGGAGACCTCAAGATTCTCCCATTTAGAAGAGTGTAGCTCTCATGGTTCAGAGAATCAGGATCTCACAAATCTATGGATAGTGTAGGACCCACTAATCATGGGGTTCTTTGTCGCAGTAAGTGGGCTTAGCACCATATAGCAATATGGTGTGACCAAATCCTCATATTTTTGAAAATGTCTTTTTGAGAATGTTTAGGTGTTTTTAAACTAGCCTTGCTGGAAGTAAATGTTTTTTTGCATGTGTGCGCTGTAATATTTTTCTTCTATTGTATGGTCTTATGGCTTCACCAGCTTTAATGAGAAGGTGTGCCCCCCAAATATCTTGTTTGCTCATTGGATATAGGTCTGCAGAGCCCTGTTGTGATGTAACTTCTGATTGGCAGAGTGTGTGGTGGGCGGGGAAAAGTGTTGAAAGCATCTGGACACTACATAGTGAGTGAAAGGGGAGCCCAGGGGAAGGCAGCACTTGTTTGGATATGCGCCCCCGCGGTCCCGCCGTGCCCTACAGCCAATCCGACCCAGGGACACTGACCAGAGGACATACTTTCCCATTTCTACACACGGTAGGCAAATTAGGCGGCCGTGAGGCCCCTGCAAGTGCGAGGCCTAAGGCAACCACCTAATTTGCTTAATTAAAGAGCCACCTCTGTGTATCCCCCAAAAACACTAGGGTATCATCCGCATAGAGTGCTATCTTATCTTCACCTGTAGATCTCTGAAATCCCACAATAGCTGTGGATGCACGTATAGCCTCTGCCAATGGTTCTATGGCTAGCGCAAAAAGAAGGGGGGACAAAGGGCATCCCTGCCTTGTTCCTCTAGTCAGTAAAAAAAGGGCTGATACATATCCATTCACCTGTACCCTTGCACTCGGGGAATTATATAAAAGTTGTATCCACTTTATGAATCTAGGACCAAACCCATATTGTTTTAAACAATTCCTCAAATAGACCCACTCTATACTGTTGAATGCTTTAGCTGCATCAGGAGACAGTATAGCTCTATTTCCTGTGTTGTCTATGGGGAGTTGTAAATTTAAAAATAAATGTCTGATAACAGCTGTAGATCTGTTAAGAATAAATCCTGATTGATCACAGTGATATCATTTTATAATGTATTTTGATAATCTAGTCGCCAGTACCTTTGCCAACAGCTTAATATCTGTCGTTAACAAAGATATTGGACGATATGAGTCAGGATTTCTTGGATCCTTACCTGGTTTCAATAGGACAATAATTACTGCTTCAGTCATAGAGGGGGGTAATGAGCCCACCTCCATAGCATGATTAAATACATCCAATAATTCAGATAACAGCACATCCCTGTATTTTTTGTATACTTCCCCTGGAAGACCGTCTGGTCTTGGTGCTTTATTATTGGGTAAATTAGATGCTGCTGTTCTTAGCTCCTCCAATGTTAATGGGCCCTCTAATATCATCCTTTCACCATTTGATATGCTCAATAATTCAATGGTATCAAGAAATCTATTCAGGGTCTTTTCTGAATAATAATGATTTTCTACTCTCATAGAGGGCCTGGTAAAATTCCCTGAATACCTCCAGTATGTCCGGAATAGTATCAGTCTTCTTATTTAACGACAATTGTATTTCAGTTATAGATGATGCAGGTCGCTGGGCCTTTACAAGAGTTGCCAATAGGTGCCCTGTCCCCTCTCCCTCCTCAAAATATGGTTGTTGTAAAAAGAATCTTTTATTCTCTGCCTTCTTCATAGCCACCAATGCATACTGTTGTTGACTATGGATCCAATCTTTTTCGCTGTCTCCATTTGGATTAGTTATATATAAAAGTTCGGCCTGCGTCATATCATCTAGGGTTTTTTCCCATTGCCTAGATTGTTTCTTAATTTTCGATATCCGAGCTATAAGGAGGCCTTGGAGAAAAGCCTTTAGTGCATTACAGTATATTAAAAGCGAGACTGAAGTTCTATTTATATTCCGATAAGTGATTAATTCTGTCATAATTCCTTCAGATGAGTGAAAAAGTGACAGCCAGTATGGATTTACCTTCCATAAAGTACACCCTGGACTAGTCCTAAAAGAAAACTTTAACACTAAGGGAGAGTGGTCTGAAATACCCCTAGCCTCATATTTAATTTCACAAAGATATGGTATCAATTGATAAGTTCCCAGTCCCAAGTCTATTCTAGATAGAGTTTTATAAGTACTAGAAAAGCATGAAAATTGCCTGTTTGCTGAATTACGCTGTCTCCAGAGATCTATCAACCCCAATTCCGCTACATATCTGGCAAAAGCCTTAAGCCCCGATGGAGTGTATTTATTCGTTGTGTGATATTTATCCATTGCGGGATCCATATGATTATTGAAATCTCCGACCAATAGGCATGCACTATTTGGTTTATCAGATACAAAGTGAATATGCATCTTAAATACTTCTGATGAATAAGGCGGGGAATATAAATATTTCCTATTACATATGGTCGCCCTGATAATGTACAAAAAAATAAATCAACCTTTCTTATCCTTCTTAATCACTTAAGGACTGAGACTCTTTTTGAGATGTGTTGTTTACAAGTTAAAAACAGTTTTTTTTGCTAGAAAATTACTTAGAACCCCCAAACATTATACATTTTTTTTCTAACACCCTAGAGAATAAAATGGCGATCGTTGCAATACTTTCTGTCACACAGTATTTGCGCAGCGGTCTTTTTTGAATTAAAAAATAAGACAACAGTAAAGTTAGTCCATTTTTTTTTATATTGTGAAAGATAATGTTACACTGAGTAAATTGATACCCAACAGGTCACGCATAAAAATTGCGCCCGCTCATGGAATGGCGACAAACTACTACTCTTAAAAATCTCCATAAGCGACATTTAAAAAAATTATACAGGTTGCATGTTTTGAGTTACAGAGGAGGTCTAGTGCTAGAATTATTCCTCTTGCTCTACCGATGGCGGCGATACCTGACATGTGTGGTTTGAACACTGCTTTCATATGCGGGTGCTACTCACATATGCAGTCGCTTCTGCATGCGAGCTCGGCGGGACAGGGCGCGTTTAAATTTTTTTTTTTTGTCTTATTTATTTTACCTTTTATTTTTTATTTTTAGACTGTGTTTAAAAAAAGAATTGTGTCACTTTTATTGCTATTACAAGAAATGTAAACATCCCTTGTAATAGAAAAAAAGCATGACAGGACCTCTTAAATATGAGATCTGGGGCCAAAAAAACCTCAGACCTCATATTTACACTAAAATGCAATTAAAAAAAAAATGTCATTCAAAAAAAATAATAAAGAAAAATTGTCCTTTAAGAGCTATGTTTTGACGTCACTTCCGCCCCGCAATGTTATTGAGACGGGTGGGGGCCATCTTCCCCTCACTCGTTTCCATACCCAGCAAGGGTGAAGATCCGAGGGGAGCCCCTCTCTTGCCGCTGATAAAAGTGATCTTGCGGCAAATCTGCCACAGAGAAAACTCTTATCAGAAAGCAGACCGCTGGCCGAAGAAGAGGATACCGGGGTTATGGCAGCTATCTGCTGCCATAACAACGATATTCCTCTTCAAACTTAGGACATATATCGGTGTGTGGCGGTCCGTAAGTGGTTAATGTGTCTACATGTAAAATCCAATCCATTGGATATAAGTATAGAGACTCCTCTGGAAAAAGATGTATATATGGAGTGATATTGAGTATTAAACTGACTGCTTTTTCAGTAATGCAGAGTGTCAGAATTTAAATGGCTTTCCTGGAGACATATTATTGAAGGTGAGAATCTTTTTAATGAAGTAAACACTGCTTGTCGCTTAGGACTACCAAGACCCCTAACATTCCATGAAATTATTATTATTATTATACAAGATTTATATAGCGCCAACAGTTTACGCAGCACTTTACAACATTAGGGAGGACAGTACAAGCACAATACAATTCAATACAGGAGGAATCAGAGAGCCCTGCTCGTTAGAGCTTACAATCTAGGAGGGAGGGTCAAGTTATACAAAAGGGTAATAGCTGTGGGGGATGAGCTAATGGAGAAAATAATGCAGTTGTTAGATGGAGGCAGGATAGGCTTCTCTGAAGAGGAAAGTTTTCAGGGATCGCCTAAAAGTGGATAAATTTGGAGACAGTCTGACAGATTGGGGTAGGGAATTCCAGAGGATGGGCGAGACTTGGGAGAAGTCCTGGAGGCGGATATGGGAGGAGGCAGAATCCAGGATAACACCTAGTACACGGACATGTGGGGACGGGTGGATGGTTGTGTCATTGCTCTTGACAGACAAGTCAGGGGAAGAGGCACATGAGGGAGGAAATATTATAAGCTCAATTTTGGACAAGTTGAGTTTGAGGAAGTGGTGTGACATCCATACAGATATGTCAGTTAGTAAGTTAGTGATGCGTGAGGAGACTGATGGAGTGAGTTGAGGGGTTGAGGGGTGAGAGATAGATTTGCGTGTCGTCATTGTAGAAATGATATTGAAAGCTGTGAGAGGCTGACCCAGGGAAGAGGTGTAGATTGAAAATAAAAGAGGTCCAAGAACAGAACCTTGGGGGACCCTGACAAAGAAGGGAAGAGAAGTGGAGGAAGTAGAATTGTAAGTGACACTGAAGGTGCGTTGGGATAGGTAGGATGAGAGCCACTGAAGAGCACAGTCACGGAGACCGAGGGAGTAAAGTTTTTTGAGGAGGAGGGGGTGGTCAACCATGTCAAAGGCAGCTGAAAGATCCAGAAGTAGGAGTACAGAATATTGTCCGTTGGTTTTTGCAGTTAGCAGGTCATTTGTGAGTTTTAAAAGAGCAGTTTCTGTGGAGTGTTGAGGGCGAAATATAGATTGAAGGGGATCAAGAAGGTTGTTTTTAATGAGGTGGTCACTCGGTTGTAAACCAGGCTTTCAAGGAGTTTAGAGGAAAAGGGGAGCAAGGAGATAGGGCGTAGGTTGTTAAGATTGGTAGGGTCCAAGGATGGCTTTTTAAGTATGGGGGTGACCAGTGCATGTTTTAGAGCATTGGGGAAGACACCAGAGGTGAGGGAGAGATTGAAGATGTGGGTTGTGGGTTAGAGAGTGTAGGATGGAGTCAGAGGGCGACCATAGCATATGAGAGGGAATAGGGTCCAGGGCACAGGTGGTTAGGTGGGCGATAGAAAGAAGTTTAGCAACTTCGTCTGTAGTAGCAGAGTTGAATAGGGGGAGTGTCAGTTGTGCCTGTTGACATGGGGTCTTAGCTGGGGGAGATACCTGTAGAGCAGAGATTTCATCGCGGATTGTATCAATCTTGTTTTTGAAGTGATTAGCGATCTCCTGGGCAGTGAGTGAGTCATTGGGTAGAGGCGGTGGAGGACAAAGTAGAGAGTTGAAGGTAGAGAAGAGTTTACGGGGACTAGATGAGAAGGTGTTAATAAGAGCTGTAAAATAGGTTTGCTTGGCAGTGTGGAGGAAAGAATAGTATTTTTGGAGGGCAGATTTGTATTGGTTAAAGTGTTTGAGAGACTTAGTCTTGTGCCACAGATGCTCACGAGCGCGACTACCTTTTTTGAGAATTTTAGTGTCATCTGCCAGGGTTGTAGGGGTCGAGGCCTGATTCTGCGTGTGGTGAGGGGAGAGAGCTTGTCCAGGGGACAGGGATTTATTGTAGATGGGCGTGGCTTGGTTGGGGCAGGACAGGGGAGAGATTTTGTCATAAAGGTGGTCAGTAGCAGAATAGGGGAGAGATGAGTTGAAGTTGCGATAATTTCTACGGGTGATGGTTAGGCGATTGGAGGAAAAGGTGGTGGAAGACAGGGGGAGGGAGAAACTAATAAGGTGATGGTCGGAGAGAGGAAAAGGATTGTTTGAGAAGTTGCATGGAGTGTATAGGTAGGAGAATACAAGGTCAAGGGTGTTGCCATCAGAGTAAGTAGAAGCCTGTACCCATTGTTTTAGGTCAAATGAAGAAGTTAGACTAAGAAGTTTAGAAGTAGCAGGAGTGTTTGTATTAGCAGGGATGTTGAAATCACGAGAAGGATTGTGGGAATTTGTGAAGAGAGAAAGTAGGGTAGCCAGGCAGAAAACTCATCAAGGAAAGTTGATAATGGTCCAGGGGGCCGGTAGATCACAGCAATTCTTAGGGAAGTGGGAGAGAATAGACGTATACAGTGGGCTTCAAATAATGAGAGAGAAAAAGAGGGAGGAGAGTGAATAACCTGGAAGGTGCATTGGGGGGATAGGAGGAATCCCACTCCACCTCCCTTGTGTCCATTAGGCCTAGGGGAGTGAGTCCAGTGAAGGCCACCCTGGGATAGGGAAGCAGGAGAAGGGGTGTCATATTCGTGGAGCCAGGTTTCGGTGAGAGCAAGTAGATTGAAGGAATTAGTGACAAAGAGGTCATGAACAGCAGTGAGTTTGTTGCAGACAGAGCGGGCGTTCCAGAGGGCCCAGGAGAGAGGGAGGCTGGTGTTGGGAAGAAGAGGAATGGAGACTAAATTGCGAAGATTGCGACTACTGCCAGAGGGTGTAGGGTGATGGGTGTGTTGGGCACAGTTAAATAAGGGAGGCCCAGGGTTTGGGGAAATATCTCCAGCGGTTAGGAGAAGCAGAAAAGTAAGCGAGGTAATATGAGAATATGATTTGTATGAGGGGACATGCTTCAGTATCCTGGGGGGTTTGTTAGCAAGTGGGCTTAGAGTTAGAAAGAGGTGATGAGTGTAGTAATGGGGGAGGGGAGAAGTGAGGGTGATATGTACAGATTGTGGGGTGGAGCAGAGGGGTGAAGAAAAGAGAGTTTGAGGAGAGAGGCAGCAATTGTGAAAAGGAGGAGAGGTAAAGAGAGCATGTTTCAGAGAGGAAGGTGAGATAATTTGGAATTGAGGTCATCTGCTGTCTGTTGTAGTTTGCATTGTGCAATTCGCTGAAGTGCAAGAGCAGAAGTGCCACTTATTTAAAGAACCCCACTTCTTTGCAAGAACCCCTGTATGTGCAGCCCCCTGTATGTGTTCCCCCGTAAAGAAGACCTTGTTTTTATACTGTGTGTTGGGTGTGGATAGAATCTGGCAATTAATCAATTAAGAGGGCATATTAGGAACACAGCTAGCAGAGCATAACTTTCACACCACAATCAAACTGCAAGGGGACTAAAAGGCCAAAATTGTAAAGATAAGGGAACCCATAATTTAGGTAAGACTTAATGGCTAAATAAACATCGAAATAATGCGAGTGTGGCTACCGATGGAGTTGAAACAGTGGTGACAAACAGATTTACCAAATATGCATTTGAGCAGTCAGTCAATGTTCAGTTTAAAGGTATATGGGGGTATAAACGCAGGTTTACCAAATATGCATTTGAGCAGTCAGTCAATGTTCAGTTTAAAGGTATATGGAGGTATAAATGCAGGTTTACCAAATATGCATTTGAGCAGTCAGTCAATGTTCAGTTTAAAGGTATATGGAGGTATAAATGCAGGTTTACCAAATATGCATTTGAGCAGTCAGTCAATGTTCAGTTTAAAGGTAATTGGAGGTATAAACGCAGGTTTGCCAAATATGCATTTGAGCAGTCAGTCAATGTTCAGTTTAAAGGTATATGGAGGTATAAACGCAGGTTTACCTGTGAAGAGAGAAGAAAATGTTCAGATGGATGGTGCAAGAGCAGAAGTGCCACTTATTTAAAGAACCCCACTTCTTTGGAAGAACCCCTGTATGTGCAGCCCCCTGTATGAACACTTCACTCAAGGGAACCATATAAAGCTAATATCAAAATAAGTTGGCCCAGAAAAACAAAACCAAATCAAAATGTTTCACTCCAACCCATGCCTCCCTGAACACTTTCCCTCTCCCTCCCCCGCCCAATCCACCACTCCCATCACCCAAACCCCCATAGATCCCCCCATGAGGGCGAGGGAAGAAGCATGGACGGGGGGGAAGAAAGAGGGAGACAAAAATACAAATATATTCCAAAAGGTTGCACATAAATCAGCATACAGAACAAACATATACCAACAAAGACATAATTGACGTAACAAAACAATAACACATACACACACATTGAGGCTATCTGATCGAAAGGGACACAAAAAAATAGTGCTCTCTATGTCCTTTTATTTTACTAATATTTTCCCCCCAGTATATCGATTCACAATCCCCCCCCCCCCCCCAAAAAAAGTCAAAGTTTTCTGGGGAAAAACTTTATAATTCTCTTACCACTGAGTCGCTAATTCCGGAGTTGCAAAAAGATGTGTAGTACCCTATGCCATTACTTTGAGTCTAGGTGGAAAAAATATAGAATAAGGCAGTTCCATCTGCCTCAATCGCCACTTTCCCTCCAGGAATCCCGCCCTTTGACGTTGCACTGCTGCTGAAAAATCTGGAAAAAAGGTATCTTTGAACCGTCCACCCATATTTCAGAAAGTTGTCTAGCTCTCTGCAGAATAATATCCCTATTTTTTTTATTATAAGCTAAGACAGTCCAATGTGGCAGGTAAAGCTCATGTCCTGTCAGAATACTGTTCCCCATCAGAAAATGTAACGGAAGTGACGTTCCGAGCAAAAAATATGCATGCACCATGCGTTCCAACTTGGCAGCTATGCATTCCAATAGGTTTCCTAATTTGACAGAACACAAATGCAGCAGAGGACATCTTCTTACACCCAGGTAAGTCTTCATTTTCACACTTATTTTAGTAGTAAACTCACCTTAAATACAGTATTTTTCAATCTGTGGCACTGTTTTCATTTTGCATCTGAAAAGCAGCGATAAGCCTGCAGGCAGAAGGTGGTGACGGCCATCTTGGTACACCTCGCACTGCTCAACGCCAAACTCATTATATAGTGAAATAGACTATTTCACTCAATCGCAAGTTAACTGCTAAAATAAGTGTGAAATTCAAGATTTGTCTGGGTATAACAAGATGTCCGCTGCCACCTTTGTGTTCTGTCAGATTAGGAAACCTATTGAAATGCATAGCCATGTTGGAACACATAGAGCATACGCAATAAGCATTTTTGTTCGCAACGTCACTTCCGTGGCATTTTCTGATAGGTACAGTATTCTGATAGACCATTGGCCATACATGGCTCAAATGCAGGTACTTACACTGGTTGCATTCAAAAAATACTTTGAATGTGACCCATGGTTAGACACTCCAGGGCTCTCCCTAGTGGAGTTAGTTTCAGATAGACTGTTGTGGTAAAAGCAGTTGAGGTATGGAATAAATAATTAAAGTTTTGTTCAATTACATGATGAATGATGTGAATTTACGCAGAGACATCTATATGGCCCCCTTTGAGGGAAAATGAATGTTTGTTGGAATGTGGGCTTGGGAATATGTTTTATTGTTACATGCCGCAGACTATCTGGAATCTGTAATGCTGTTTCTTGTTCTTTAATACTTAATAAAACTTATACTTGATCAAAAAAGAAATACATTGAAGGCACATTTTATACCTACACCATGCACAGTAATGCATGCAAAGCGTGTTGCTGGTTGTGGTGCCATTCATTCAGCAAAACACCTGAATTGCAGCGTACCACATGGTACAGCAAAGTACAGTAGAGGATTGCATTGCATTAGAAAAAAAAAAAGTTGTATCCAATTTTCAGCACTTTACAGTGTGTTGGTAGTCCAGTCCCATTAAGGCAATGGGCTGCCTTAATGCAACGCACATTAATTAATGCATGACATGTTAACCTATCACAAAGAAGTAAATGGGCTTTTAATGATTTGTCAATAAATACATAGCTGCATAAATAAGTCTCTTATATCGTGTCTGGAGTTAAAATGTAAAACTATCGCAGGAAAAAGTTTTTTTTTTCCAATTTAAAGAGTAGAGAGAACTATCTTTAAGGAACATACAGAATTACTCTTTAATTATTACAATATATTCTGGAGCATAATTTCTTTCTCTTCAATGACAGAATCTACCAACAAAAATGAGGCACTGCTATGGGCACAGCTTGTGCACCTACATGTGCAAACCTATTCCTAGGATAGTGGGAATGAACAAGAGTGTTTGTTGATGAAATGCGTGGGTTTACATCATGTATACTCTTATGGGTTTGTTTCATTGATGATATATTCATCTTTTGGAAAGGCCCTAAAGAATGTTTTACAGAATTAGTAGCCCAATGGAACATCAATAATATTGGTATGTATTTTACTAGTGAGATCCATTATGAAAGCATTCATTTTTTAGATCTCACTATAAAAAGAGATACAGGAGGAAATATTCAAACCAGTATATATCGAAAACCGACCTCCACAAATGCTTTGTTGCACTGGGATAGTCATCACCCAGGATCCCTGAAACGTGGAATCCCCACAGGCCAATTCATGAGAGTGAAACGGAATTGCTCGTCTGAACAAGCATTTCAAGCTGAAAGTGAACTACTACGTTTTCGTAAGAGAGGCTACAAAACTTGAGATCTAAGAAATGCATACACTAGAGTAAGAGAAGTACCTAGACAAACTCTCTTGGGCCCTAAGGAAAGAAAACTAGACCCCAATCAGGTATGAGAATTATAGGAACCTATTCAAATCAATCAGGGCACATTTTTAGCATCATTAGACAATATTGGGGGATAGTGCATGATGACAAAGATCTACCTGGCTGCCTGAACAACCAAAAGGATGTTTAAATGCGGCCACTGTAAGGCTTGTAGATATGTCCCCATGATCAAGGAATTCTGTAATCCTAAGAATGATGATATGATTCAATTACAGTCATTCTTTAATTGTAGCTCCGAAGGCTTTATCTATGCTGCTCAATGTTCATGTTCTCGTTTACATATTGGCAAGACAATTCGCAATTTAGACAACGTGTCTTGGAGCATATAAATGACATAACTCTAAAAAGAGAGAGAACTCTGGCACGACATATGCGAGAAAGATACAGTGATCAATTATTTAATTAAAAATTTTGGATCATTAAGCAGATTAAATTCAAGAGCACCTCTGGGTTAAATGAGGGTTTTACTTTTTTACCCTTTGTACACAATTAATAATAAAAAATCAAATAGGCTGTGCAGCTGATACTTGGATACCTTGTAAATAAATAAAATAAATATATAGAGATAGACATTTATAAGATAATATTATAAGATAATAGACATATATTATATGTGTGAATTATTAAGAATTTATTAAGATAAGGGCTTTGTAAAATAAAATAAAATGAAATAAAAAATATTCTATATGCACTTTTTTCATATTTTAGAGTTGGTGTATAATATTTATATAACATATGCACTCTTATTATAAGAACTCAGAGTATCTTCTCCTATCTCCCCATAAGATCTCATATAACAGTATTGTGAATATATGAAGGCGATCATATTCTTATAGAACTAGAGTGCCTTCTTCTATTTCTCCACAAGATGGCATCTCAAATATGTGAATTAATTCACGCAATCGCACATAAAGATACGCAATAATCCCAAACACACAAATTAAGTCATACGCATGCACACGTAGCGGCCATCTTTGGGAGATTGTCTACAAGCAGGAGAGAAAACAAACAAATCAGTCATTTTATGACTTGCCATGTGGGGATAATTTTTCACTATGCACTCCTTTTCCTTTATCTTTTGCACTTTAACCCTGACAAAGCTTTCTTTAAAGCGAAACATGTAGGTTTGTTGGGCTTTCAGTCCCTTTAGGGAGTTTTTTGGTTGTGGGTATACATGGCTACAATGGGGGTATAGCACCTCGGTTTGATGAGAGATGGTGGTCATTAGAAAGGGCATTTTATCTACAATAAGGTAGCAATTGTAGTACTACAGATATAGATAGATCGGCTGGAGTAGAGCTGTAGATTGGATGCTAAACAGATACTACAGATAGAACTAATGATACAATTATCTGAGTTGAGCTGTAGAACTGTTGAAAGATATTCATTTTAAATAGCTTATAGGCATCTGTCAGGTTATCTATCATATTGACAGGTAGGGTATTATAGTAGCCTCCTGCAGCTAGACCGTTTGCCCCAAAGCCAGCAGATCAGGTAGTTCTACTATACAGCCAGAGAGATCCTGTTCAGATAAGAAGCAGGGAAGATATTTGCAGTATTAAAGACCCATGTTTAGATAGTGACCACCATGATAATGTTGTGTACCTGTTGAGGTGAAGTCTCTGCAGAAGAATTAAAGTGGTTGCAAATCTAAAAAAAATCACTATTGCTGGGTTCAAAGTCAAAACATGAGGAAAATTTGTGTCGCCACACCCCCTGTTGCTGTGACTGACATTTGAGGTATTTCTCTCATGCACTAGCATGAGAGCAGAGGGAGTGTGTCCAGGATTCCATCAGCGCTCTGCATGTGACGTGAACAAAATATTACAGTGCACACATGCAAAAAAGACATTTACCTCCTGCAAGGCTTATTTAAAACACCTAGACATTTTCAAAAAACATTATCAAAAAATATGGGGATTTGGTCACACCATATTGCTATATGGTGCTTAAGCCCACTTACTGCGACAAAGTACCCCATGATTAGTGGGTCCTACACTATCCATAGATTGGGAGATCCTGCTTCTCTGAACCATGGGAGCAATACACTCCTCTATATGGGAGAACTTGAGGTTTCCACCCATGACACAGGTGGACGCTAATGAGAGGCACTGATGAGGGAGTGGGGTGCTCCTCGCCCAAAAGGATTTGGTCAGAATCCATACAATAAACAAACAAGATATTTGGGGGGCACACACTAAGTCCCCTTTCACACGATCGGACCGTTCAGATCCGCCTGTCAGTTTTGACGGCGGACCTGAACGGGCGATCCATGTTAGCCTATGGACCGTCGGATGTCAGCGGAGACATGTCCGCTGACATCCGACCCCGTCCGATCCGCTAAAGGCAGACGTATGGGCTCTACGTCCAGATCCGTCGCTGGCGGATCGGATCGGGTGAGATCTGACGAAAACGGACACGCTGTCCGTTTTCGTCCGATCCCTCCATAGGCGGCAGCGGCGCCCGACAAGCCCCTCCCCGCTCAGTGAGCAGAGAGGGACCTGTCATCCGCCGGCTCAGCAGAGATCAACGGACTGATCTCCCGCTGAGCCGGCGGACCGAGGCGGACTCCGTAGAAACGGAGCCCGCCTCGTGTGAAAGGGGCCTAAAAGATGCATTAAAGATGGTGCAGCCATAAGACCGTACAACAGAATAAAATATTACAGCGCACACATGCAAAAAAGACATTTACCTCCTGCAAGGCTTATTTAAAACACCTAGACATTTCAAAAAATATTATCAAAAAATATGGGGATTTGGTCACAACATATTGCTATATGGTGCTTAAGCCCATTTACTGTGACAAAGTACCCCATGATTAGTGGGTCCTACACTATCCATAGACTGGGAGATCTCATAGACCTCAAGTTCTCCCATATAGAGGAGTATATTGCTCCCATGGTTCAGAGAAGCATTATCTCCCAGTCTATGGATAGTGTAGGACCTACTAATCATGGGGTACTTTGTCACAGCAGGTGGGCTTAAGCACCATATAGCAATATGGTGTGACCAAATCCCCATATTTTTTGATAATGTTTTTTGAAAATGTCTAAGTGTTTTAAATAAGCCTTACAGGAGGTAAATGTCTTTTTTGCATGTGTGCGCTGTAATATTTTGTTCTGTTGTATGGTCTTATGGCTGCACCATCTTTAATGCATCTTTTAGGGTGTGCCCCCCAAATATCTTGTTTGTCTATTGTATAGATTCTGACCAAATCCTTTTGGGCGAGGAGCACCCCACTCCCTCATCAGTGCCTCTCATTAGTGTCCACCTGTGTCATGCGTGGAGACCTCAAGTTCTCCCATATAGAGGAGTGTATTTCCTCCATGGTTCAGAGAAGCAGGATCTTCCAGTCTATGGATAGTGTAGGACCCACTGATTATGGGGTACTTTGTCGCAGTAAGTGGGCTTAAGCACCATATAGCAATATGGTGTGACCAAATCCCCATATTTTTTTATAATGTTTTTTGAAAATGTCTAGGTGTTTTAAATAAGCCTTGCAGTAGGTAAATGTCTTTTTTGCATGTGTGCACTGTAATATTTTGTTCTGTTCTATGGTCTTATGGCTGCACCATCTTTAATGCATCTTTAAGGGTGTGCCCCACAAATATCTTGTTTGTCTGCATGTGACGTGCATGCACGGCGAGATCTGTCGTGTGCGCACTTTTCTATGTCCAGCCGCGCGGTTATGCCACGTGACTCTGTCTGCCGGGGGGGGGGGGGGAGTGTAGAAATGGGAGGGGAGTCCGCCTCCTGAGCTCCGGCAATGAGATCTACTCAGCAACCTGAGATTTTCACACAGCTCAGACAGGCAAAAGGAACAAGATTTGTAAGATAAAAACACATATATGACTTTTGTACATGTGGGCACTTTACTATGGTGCCCTTGGTTTATACAGGATGCCTGGCGGGTTTACAACCACTTTAAAAGATACAGAGTACAGAGGGTAAAACCTTCTGCCATTGTTTTATAGCTGTCTGTGAATAGGATGTGAATTAATTTTGTAAAGATTACGCAAATCACACACAAGGAAACAAAAAACTTTATTTTTGCTGCACATAGATGATGGAAGTCAGCAGAGCTTCAACTCATTCACAAAGCTAATGGAAATAGCAAGATGAACAGCCTATTTGCCTCTTGTAAATCAACCCCCAATGTGTCTTTCCTGAACACTGGTGCTTGCAAACTCTGGACTGCACTTATTCTTTAATAAGTCACAGAGTGTTAACGCAGTCTTAAAGGACCACTTTAACTTTGCAAACTGCCAGTATGCCAGCATATTATGGATCTCCCTGCTGTGGCTGTACAATCCTGAGACTGACTAACTGATGCAGCTTAACTAATTATGTCTTAAACTATCAGTTAGCACTTACTGAACAAGTCTTCTCTCAGGAAGCATGTTCATTTACAGAAGGCAGAATGCGGTAATGGCTTGCAGTTACAACCCTGGTTTGTACATTTTCCTAAATGGCCTGGCTGTGTAATTTACTCACACTGTTTATTAGAGCAGATTGCAAGTCATCGGTTCAGTGGGGAATCAGCAGGCAGCAATCTTATATTCAAGTGTCCAAGTAGACTGTATCTAAGCCACAAAGCAACTAAGCCCAGTATAAGGCCCCTTTCACACTGTCGGACCGTTCAGGTCAACCTGTCAGTTTTGTCGGTGGACCTGAATGGGCACTCCATGCTAGTCTATGGAGCGAAGGATGTCAGCAGTGACATGTCCGCTGACATCCGACCCGGTCCGATCTGCTAAAATCAGACGGGTGGCCCTACATTTGCATCCGTCCCTGGCGGATCGGATCGGGTGAGATCTGATGAAAACGGACATGCTGTCCATTTTCATCCGATCTCTCCATAGCAACCAGCAGCGCTCGACAAGCCCCTCCCCGCTCAGTGAGCAGAGAGGGACCTGTCATCCGCTGGCTCAGCCAAGATCAGCGGAGAGATCACCCGCTGAGCTGGCGGACAGAGGCGGACTCCGTGGCAGCGGATCTACCTCGTGAGAATGAAGCCTAACTCATATATCAGTTCTTTTCACTATTTCTACATTGCTCCTTAGTGTACCATAATGTTGACCTGACCACGGTTCCAATAATTCTTGCCTCTTATAGCCTGTGTAGCTAGTATAGGAAGTATTGGGGAAAATAATGCTCCTTCCAAAGATGTTTTCCAATCCAAGTGTAGCAAGGTCCCAGGCCTCTTTTGATCTAATGAGAACCTCCAGGGCCAGGGACAGCTGACATCCTTCTGTGTGTAGTGTGTTGTGAGGCATGGTGGGTGTATAGTTGTTAAAGTTATTGGGCGCCAGACACTTCTTGGACGCAAAAGAAAGTTGTATTTCTCTTAACAAACCTTTTTGGGGGAGAGAGGGTTAGGGCCAGGACACCCCTTCCTGTAGGAAAGCTGTCTCCAATGGCAATAGTCTTTAACAGTTCCAAACACAAGGCTTAACAGCTCCTTCACTTTCACTACAAACACTCCTTGTAGTTCTTCAATACACTGAGCTCCCGGTCTCTCACTAGACCCACTGATTCACTGCCACTGAATCCCTTGAGCTCCTCCAAACTTCACGGTGGTATCTTCCTCAAGCGTCACCCCCGCTTCTCTGCTGGGTCCCTAGCTTGGCACTCTGGATACCTCTCAAGCTTCAGCCACGCTGGCCTGCTCCGTCCCTGGCTTGACACACAAGGCACAAGGCTGCTCTGCAAGCATCACCTCCGCTTGCTGGGTGCCTGGCTTTATTCCCACTGGATGTTCCCAGTTCTTCACCGTCCCCAGTTAGTGAGAATATTGCTCTGGTACTTGCATCAGTTACTCACTGTGGTCCCTGGTAATAAGGCGGATAGTCCCTTACTGGCCACAGCTTCTCCTCTACCTCCGATCACTATGGGTTCTCCGCCCGACAGAACCATCACTTTTGGTTGGGCTGCAAGCCGCAGTCCCAACCCTGTGCTGTTCTCTTGCTTCTGGATAGGCCCTCAGACAGCCTAGCAGTCAGATGTGCCCAGGATAGGCCCCATCTCTGGCCTAGCAACCCAGGCAATGCAACACAAGTCCACCCAGACAGTCATCCAGGTGGCACAGAACACAGATCACCTGACCTCACCTGAATATATAGGCTCTGCCAGCAGGCCAAGGGATTCAAGAAAACTCCTGCCCATTGGCTGAGATACCCCATATACACATAACCTGACCTTGCGTTGCCCTTATAGTTTCTAGTACCACCATCCACTAAGTACCAAGCCACCTAGTGGTAGAAGAGAAAAGTGCAACATAGCCAAACTTAGGGAGAATATAGATCTCTAGCAATCAACCAGGATAACTACTCCTGGCAAGTAAATTTGTGAGGAGTAACCCTGCCTAAACTCCAGGGTGCTACACAAGTATGACGTTACATTCCAAAACTCAATTTACCCATGTAAAAAAATATTTCTCATAGAATCGGTCTTAAAATTTGTATTCTCTTCACTTTCTGTAAGTGGTTTTGGCACTCCTGGGGAGACGGTTGATTTTCGTGCAAGTGCTCTGTGTCGTACCAATAAACTGGCCTGGCTGAAGATGGGGTTTAAATCACAATATTCACAAATCTGCATTTTCCAGCTTTCCTGAATCTCTAGTATAATATGTGATAAGTTTCTAGCAAATGTGAAGATGGTCTGTTGGAAAAGAGCCTTTTTGTAGTCACTTTAAAGTGAACTTGTGCATAAACAATATAGAGGTTGGTATCAATAGTTCAATCTCAGTGTTTGTTGAAGATACAAAGCTAATCATGACAATAACTTCACAACAGGATATAGCAACTTTACAAGAAGACCTAGTAAAAAAATAGAAGGGTGGGCAGCTATATGGCAAATAGGGTTGCCACTTGTCCGGTATTCACCCAGACAGTCCGGTTTTTCAATCATCTGTCCAGATTTCAACTTACCTGAAACACGGACATGTTATTCTACATGGACCAGGGGCAGCGCTTCCTCTCCCCGATCCCATCCCGTAAATGGCAAGTGATTGCTGGAGCCTGTGGAACTGCCCTGTGTTTCCAGTCACTGCCACTGGGGGTCCACTGAGCACTCCTCCTTGTTCCTGGTGGCTGTACTCATTGAAGAAAGAGGGACTCCGCCCCCTCAGTCTCAGCATAGTCACGCCCTCTCCCCCATGTGGATCAGAGAATGCCAGGAGTCTGCATGGAAGGTCAGAGGGTTTGTGTTATGCAAATGCCTAATGAAAAAGGGGAGGAAGGGTGGCTGCATGGAAATGGCTGGGGATCTGTAGTGCTATGGTGTCTGCATGGGGGCAGAACTTTGTGGCATTTTTGCAGTGTACATTTCCCCCTTCTGCATGCAGACTCCATAGTGCTACAGCCTCTTAGCCCCTATTATTGTAGTCAGCTTGGGAATGAAAGACTGTAGGGAGAGGAGGATCTGACACCAACAATGGGGCTGACTTTAGTGACAGCAATGATGTTTTTTTTAGTTACTGATGGCAAATGTATGAAATATTTTACTCTGACAACAGTCACTGGGCTTACTGTAGGTGCCAACAGACTGCAATGGCCAACAAACTGTAATGCACATGTTTTATCTCACAGGTCAGGACTTAAGGTGACCATACACTACACAATCTTCTTGTACAACCTGCTTTAGATCTGCCAAGAACTATATGGTAAAAGGGCCTGCGTATTTTATATGAAGGCAATAGATTGTTTAGGTGTGTCCTCACTTTACATTGTTTTGGTAATGCCGTGTACACACGAGGGGAATGTCAGACAGAAAAAGTCAGACGGGGGCTTTTCATCGTATATTCCGATCGTGTGTATGCCCCATTGGACTTTTTACGTCGAAAATTCTGACGGACCTAGAAAGAGAACATGTTCTAAATTTTTTCAGACGGAACCAATTCCTATTGGGAAAAACGCTCGTCTGTATGCTGTTCTGACGGACCAAAAACGACGCATGCTCTGAAGCAAGTACGAGACGGAAGCTATTGACTACTGGCTATTGAACTTCCATTTTCTAGTTCCGTTCTACGTGTTGTACGTCGCCGTGTTCTGGACGGTCGGAATTTGGTGTGACCGTGTGTATGCAAGACTGCTTGAGCGTAATTCCGTCGGAACTCCGTCGGAAAAACCTTCAGAGTTTATTCCGACGGGAAAACTGGTCATGTGTACAGGGCATAAGTCTAAAGGAGATTGTACAAAGATATTGTGTAGTGTACAGCCACCTTAAGCCCCTGTTGGGGAGAAACACATTGAGGGGATAGGAGAGGGTCTCTTCCTACAGTCTGGCTTTGTGAGCTTGCATTACTTGCATAAAAGCTTGTTGAATATTAAAGCAGACTTTCAGCCTAAATGTCATGTTGTACTGACCTGCCTCTCCCTTCTCTTACAAATGCAAATTTGCCTTTGGGGTGCAGAGAAGTATGTTGCATTGTGCTTTTTTTAATTATAGTTTGTCTCAAAGTTTGTGCATTTTAAAGTGGATCTAAAGTTCCTGCTGCGAGCAGATGGGCTTTTTATTGCAGAAGAGACATGCAATTTCTCTTCTGAAATAAAATACACCTACCTGCTTGCTCACAGCAATCCCTGGAATGTAAGCGGAGCTGTACATGTGCAGCTCAGCTTACAGAAGCCGGCCTGATCGTGTGTGCCAGGATGACTAGCTTTTGCGCATGAAGAAATGCATAGTTACATAGTTACATAGTAGGTGAGGTTGAAAAAAGACACAAGTCCATCAAGTCCAACCTATGTGTGTGATTATGTGTCAGTATTACATTGTATATCCCTGTATGTTGCGGTCATTCAGGTGATTATCTAATAGTTTCTTGAAGCTATCAATGCTCCCCGCTGAGACCACCACCTGTGGAAGGGAATTCCACATCCTTGCCACTCTTACAATAAAGAACCCTCTACGTAGTTTAAGGTTAAACCTCTTTTCTTCTAATTGTAATGAGTGGCCACGAGTCTTATTAAACTCTCTTCTGCGAAAAAGTTTTATCCATATTGTGGGATCACCAGTACAGTATTTGTAAATTGAAATCATATCCCCTCTCAAGCGTCTCTTCTCCAGAGAGAATAAGTTCAGTGCTCGCAACCTTTCCTCATAACTAAGATCCTCCAGACCCTTTATTAGCTTTGTTGCCCTTCTTTGCACTCGCTCCATTTCCAGTACATCCTTCCTGAGGACTGGTGCCCAGAACTGGACAGCATACTCCAGGTGCGGCCGGACCAGAGTCTTGTAGAGTGGGGGAATTATCGTTTTATCTCTGGCGTTGATCCCCCGTTTAATGCATGACAATATTCTGTTTGCTTTGTTAGCAGCAGCTTGGCATTGCATGCCATTGCTGAGCCTATCATCTACTAGGACCCCCAGGTCCTTTTCCATCCTAGATTCCCCCAGAGGTTCTCCACCCAGTGTATAGATTGCATTCATATTTTTGCCACCCAAATGCATTATTTTACATTTTTCTACATTGAACCTCATTTGCCATGTAGTCGCCCACCCTATTAATTTGTTCAGATCTTTTTGCAAGGTTTCCACATCCTGCGGAGAAGTTATTGCCCTGCTTAGCTTAGTATCGTCTGCAAATACAGAGATTGAACTGTTTATCCCATCCTCCAGGTCGTTTATAAACAAATTAAATAGGATTGGTCCCAGCACAGAACCCTGGGGAACCCCACTACCCACCCTGACCATTCTGAGTACTCCCCACTTATCACCACCCTCTGAACCCGCCCTTGTAGCCAGTTTTCAATCCATGTACTCACCCTATGGTACATGCCAACCGACTTTTTTTTGTACAGTAACCGTTTATGGGGAACTGTGTCAAATGCTTTTGCAAAATCACCAAGATCATCAAGATACACCACGTCTACGGGCCTTCCTTTATCTAGATGGCAACTCACCTCCTCATAGAAGGTTAATAGATTGGTTTAGCAAGAACGATTCTTTATGAATCCATGCTGATTACTGCTAATGACACCGTTCTTATTACTAAAATCTTGTATATAGTCTCTTATCATCCCCTCCAAGAGTTTACATACTATTGATGTTAGGCTAACTGGTCTGTAATTCCCAGGGATGTATTTTGGGCCCTTTTTAAATATTGGTGCTACATTGGCTTTTCTCCAATCAGCTGGTACCATTCCAGTCAGTAGACTGTAAAAATTAGGAACAACGGTCTGGCAATCACTTGACTGAGTTCCCTAAGTACCCTCGGATGCAAGCCATCTGGTCCCGGTGATTTATTAATGTTAAGTTTCTCAAGTCTAATTTCAATTCTGTCCTCTGTTAACCATGGAGGTGCTTCCTGTGTTGTGTCACGAGGATAAACACTGCAGTTTTGGTTACTGAAGCCCCCCGATTCACTCGTGAAGACTAAGGAGAAGAATAAATTCAATACCTTCGCCATCTCCCCATCCTTTGTAACCAGATGTCCTTCCTCATTCTTTATGTGGCCAATATGGTCTGTCCTCCCTTTTTTACTGTTTACTTACTTTCCAAGAATTTCTTGGGATTGTGCTGAGTCTGTGAGACTTATACTTGCACACAGCAATCTAAGCATATTTTATGGTTAAAGGAAGGCTTTTGTTTTATTTCACCATGCCCTTTTAAGCCTCTCCCACTGTTAATGCAATTTGGCCAGACCCACTGTTCGCTGCTACAAGAGTCATGTTACTACTGTCCTTGGGGCGTCCAAAGGTGCTCCAGGTCTTTTTACCATACTATAGTGTCAACTAAAAAAGACATTTAAAAAACTGCCATTCGCTGGTAAAATGTTCAGGTTTGGCTTAAACACTTCAGCCCCGGAAGGATTTACCCCCTTAATGACCAGGCCATTTTTTGAGATACGGCACTGCGTCACTTTAACTGACAATTGCGCAGCTGTTTGACATTGTACCCAAACAAAATTGATGTCCTTTTTTCCCACAAATAGAGCTTTTTTTGGTGGTATTTTTAAATATAAAAATATTTTTTACTTTCTGCTATAATAAATATTCCACCCCCCCAAAAAAAAAGTTTAGTTTAGGCCAATGTGTAATCTTCTACATATTTTTGGTAAAAAAAGTTGCAATAAACGTATATTGATTGGGCAAAAGTTATAGCGTCTACAAAATAGGGGATAGATTTGTGGCATTTTTATAAAAGAATTTTTTTTTACTAGTAATGGAGGTGATCAGTGATTTTTAGCAGGGCCACGACATTGTGATGGACAGATCGGACACTTTTGACACTTTTTTGGGAACAATGACACTATTACAGTGATCAGAGCTAAAAATAGCCACTGATCACTGTATAAATGACACTGGCAGGGAAGGGGTTAACACTAGGGGTCGATCATGGGGTTAAGTGTTCCCTGGGAGGTGTTTCTAACTGTGGGGGGAGTGGACAGACTGGAAGTAGAGAGAAATCGCTGTTTTTAATCACTAGGAACAGACAGTCTTTCCCTACTCTCCTGTCAGAACAGGGACCTGTTTTGTTTACACTGGCAGATCCCCGTTCTGACTTTCTGTGGAGCGATCGTGCCCGCTGGCCACGTGCATCGGCTACGGCGATATGCCATAGGTGCGCACCTGCTATAGCTGCTGCACGGAGCGCTATACCGGTACGGTGATTCACGCAATAGAGACGCCCTGCCGCAGTACATCTGTGGCGGCTGGACGGCAAGTGGTTAAAGAAAAGGTGGAAACCCTAATGGCAAATGAGGTTTAAAATTGAAAAAATTTAAAGTGACTGGGGACTAAAAATATGAATTCAAGTTATTTACTAGGGCAAAAACCTCTGGAGAATTGAGGATGGAAAAGGATCCTGGGGTTCGTGGTAGACCATAGACTCAGCATGCAATGCCAAGCTGCAGGAAACAAAGCTAGCAGACTATATCATGCATTTTAAAATGATATTTACTCAAGAGATAAAAATATAATTCTACAGCTTCACAAAACTTTTGTTGAGCCACATCTTGAGTATTCTGACCAGTTTGGCAGGAAGGATGTGCTTGAACTGGAAAGAGTCCAGAGAATGGTAACAAAGTTAATAAGGGGGCTTGAAGACCTCAGTTATTAAGAAAGACTACAAACCTTAAACTTCTTCTCCCTGGAGATATGATCACAATATACAAATCTTTAAATGGTGACTATATCATTGGGAAAAAACTATGTAATCTTAGTTTTTCAAGACCATATAGACATGCAGCCACACAATGGAGTTAAACAAGAAGTGGTTCAATCTTAAACTACGTAAGGGATTCTACTGATAGAGCAGTAAGGAATTTGGAACTCCCTCCCATGGTTGGTGGTGTCAAAAAACTTTTAGATGTGTTTCTTAGCGAATGCAATGTACAGGAAAATGATAGTTACATAAACACACACACATACAGGTTGAACTGGATGGACTGGTGTCTTTATTCAACCTTGCCAACTATGTAACCTGTCAGTTGATTTTAACAATTACAGCAAACATTTCTTCCAAAGATCAGGTATCCTGAGGTACCTAATATTCTCCTCTGGGCACTTTATTATTTTAGGTTCTATTTGTTACCAAACGCACAACTTCTCTGACTTTTGGTTTCACCCAGTTGACATTCCCCTATCTTGTGAGAACACTTCAAGACAAGGTTCTGCAACGGACGGGGCCTACCCTATAGACAAAGTCAAAGTAAATCAAAGAGGTGGCTAGAGGAAGGTTTTGTATCTGCTTTTAGAAAGATTTTTAAACATGTAAATGGTTGAAAGGTTAAACCAGTTGACCCATAAAATTCCAAGTTTTGCTTTGTGCTGAAATCATCCAGTGAGTTTAACTTGCATAAGCTGGTCTCTTGCACTATTTTGGCAGATGACCTACTGTATTCTGATATACAAGTCAGTTAGGGGCTCTAAGCTGTAATGATATTTGTGATTTGCTGTTAAATATTCTGCTCATAGATAATGGCAATCATTTTAGAGAAGTAGATTTGTTGCTGTGCATATCACATTTTGAAAACTTTAGATAGCTGTTGGAATTCAGTATTGCTAAGAAGAGTAAACAGACATGAATGACTCCTGTGGAATACATCAATGAGAAACCATGGTTGTTTTCTTCTAAAACATACACTTAGATATAAATTCAAAGTCAGTGGGTGCTACTGAAATCAAAATGATGTCTTTGTATCGTCTCCAGAACCATATCTGAAATCTGATATGTTTTTCATCAAAGATGTATTTTTATCCAATGCAGTGACACTTTTGTTCATAAATTCTAAAGACAGAATTCAAAATAGAAAACGTGACTGGTATTCAGCAAATCTGATGAGTGGAGGCACACACAGATGTCATAATGTGAATGCATCCAACCTCCACACTTCTGTGCTGCTAGGTATCGAGGGTGGCTTTTAAAATTACAGGCTTGCTATGGTATAGTTCACTTACTGAATGTTTTAGGTGACAAAGAAATGCTCTTTGTAAATTAACCCCCTTCACCTCACCTTCATGGTGAGGAGAAACTACAATGCAAAAAGACTGTGTGGTTGATTTACTAAAGGCCAAGGATCTGTTTACTGGAATGTGCCACAGAGTTTAGTGAGGTGAAGCTCTGCTGACTTTTATCATCTAATTAAATGCAAGTGAATGCTATTTTACATTTTCCCTACATGTGAGTGGGTATTCTTTGCAAAGTGAAATTCCACCCCATTCACTAAGCTCCCTTGCAAAGTTAACAGCCTGTTTGCCTTTAGTAAATCAACCCCTGTGTGTATAACTCTGGTAGTAACATTTTACTGAAATAGGAAGCTTTGAAATTCAGACCACACAGTAGTTAAAAATAAAAAAAGGTATTTTAACGGACCATAAGCAGTAATTGATGTCTGAAAATTAAAATTTATTCATACAAAAAATCATCACATAATAACAATACAAGAGTAGAATAAAACCAAACACATAGTAGGAGAGACAGCTGGGAGCAGAATGCTGGACTGGCCCAATTCAACTGTCAGAGGACAGAGGAAGTCGAACGCATTTCAACAATGGGCAGAAGAATTCCAGAAATGTACATTTTAGTCCTATAATTATAAATTGCACATAATTACAAACATGCTCAAAAATGCAAAAAAGTTTGTTTCATACATTAAACACATTTAAAAACATTCACAGAGAAAATTATATCAATGATTCAACACGGCTGCAGTGACCAATAAGACCTGAAAATAAACAGTGAACAAATATGTTACTATGGGAGAAACAGTGTAACAAAGGTTTGGTACCGGATAGCGTCAAGTGACATAGTAATAAATTATACCTTATTGGTGCAATATAAACAGTAATCCTTCTGTCTTCCAGGTGAAGCAGGGGACAGGTCTACCAATGGCGTTTTTATACGAACCTGGTGTGTCAGGTAGCAAGGTGGTACGATCCCACTAATTGCCGTAGCTGTACGTCGGCTCTGAAACTCACTTTTGTGGGCGTGCTCCCATTGGCCAGCGGGGGAGCCAATCAGTGGATCCGGCGGACTTGATGTCCGCCAGCCACCCGCGATCATTCCCCACAGTAACAAAATGCGGATCTGCCTGTGTAAACAGGCAGATCTACATTCTGACATGGGAGATCACACAGATCCCATCTTTCTGCTAAGCAGGAAGATGGATCTGTGTGTTTCCCCAGTCACATAGTCCCCCATACAGTTCAAAAACACCTGCAGGGAACATATTTAACCCCTTGGTCACCACTAGTGTTAACCCCTTCCCTGTCAGTGTCATTTATACAGTAATCAGTGCATTTTTATAGCAATGTTGCAGTCCTGTTAAAAATCGCTGATCACCACTATTACTAGTAAAAAAAAATAATAATAATAAAAATGCCATAAACCTAACCCCTATTTTATAGACCCTATAACTTTTGTGCAAACCAGTCAATATACTCTTATTGAGATTTTTTTCATCAACAATCAATATGTAGAAGAATACATATTGGCCTTTTTCAAAATTGTCACTCTTTTTTTGTTTATAGCACAAAAAATTAAAACTGCAGAGGTGATCAAATACCACCAAAAGAAATCTCTATTTGTAGGGAAAAAAAGGAAATAAATTTTGTTTGGGTAAAACGTCGCACCACAGCGCAATTGTCAAAGTGATGCAGTGCCATATCGCAAAAAAATGGTCTGGTCATTAAGGGGGTAAATCCTTCTGATCCTTAAGTGGTTAAACAAGAAAGTTAATTATGTTTTACAAAGAAGAACAGATCCAACATGTATCGTCATTCAATATGACGGTGTTGAAAACCCTTCATACGAATAGTTATACAAGGAATGAAAGCACCATATAAAGATGTTAGTGTCAATAATCTTTATAAATAAGAGGTGGATCTACCCAACCACTCTGTGAGCTACAGATAGAAAATGTGTTTTATTGCTGTATAAAAATACTGTATATTAGTACATATTTAGAGCCATTTATAAATACATTGAATTTTTAGAAAAAACATTTCTGACCAACTATACTATCAATAAATGTATTCAAGTCAAGGATAGCTGCTGTTAGGTCACCCAAACCAGGGGCTACATACTAAGGCTTGCCTTTCATAAACACATATATCATGGAGAAAACACATCTGTACACTATACCATCTATGATACAACAGTTATATTTACTGTCCTCCTGTTTGCATTGTACATCATATTAAAGAGATAAAACTATCATTCTACCTCTACCACCACTTTACAAAATTCTGTTTCGGCCACATGGTGAGAATGCCATGCAGTTCTGATCTCCAATCCTCAGGAAGGATGTGTTTGAACTGGAGAGAGTCCAGAGAAGGTCAACAAAAGTAATGAGGGGGCTGGATGACCTTCAGGAACATCAACAAACATTAAACTTATTCTCCCTGGTGAAGAAACGCTTAATAGATGATATGATCACAGTATACAAATCTGAAAAAAGGTGACTAGCACTGGGAGGAAACTTTTTAACCTAAGGTCTCTATAGAAGACGTACATATTGAAGTTGGACGAGAAGTGATTCAATCCTAAACTATGTAAGGGTTTCTTTACTCTTATGCCCCGTACACACGGTCGGATTTTCCGATGGAAAATGTTCGATGGTAGCTGTTTGAAATTCCGGCCGTGTGTAGGCTCCATCGGACATTTTCCATCGGAATTTCCGTCGTACAAAATTTGAGATCTGGATCTCAAATTTTCCGACAACAAAATCCGTTGTCGTAAGTTCCGATTGTGTGTACACAATTCCAACGCACAAAGTGCCACGCATACTCAGAATAAATTATGAGACGGAAGCGCTCGGTCTGGTAAAACTAGCGTTTGTAATGGAGATAGCGCATTCGTCACGCTGCAATTTTCAAAATAGTTTAATGCAGCGCATTCTCTTCTTCTTCATAATGCTAGAGTAATTAACTTGTTTTGCTGAGTTCTGACAAACTGATTTCTTTATTATTTCTTGTGATCTCCTGAATACAATTTTTTTTTTCGTCAGATCTCCATAATAATGTTGGTAATTTTTGTTATATATATATATATATATATATATATATATATATATATATATATATATATATATATTTATCAAGATCTATTTTTTTTTTTTTTAGTGATCTCCATAAATTTTTTTTTTTTCGTTTTGTGTGTCAACACCATTATTATCTTGTATTTTATAATCTCAAGGAGGTTGGTTTGTGTTGGTGTCCCTTGTTAATTTGACATTGTATTTTGGAAATGTACTTGCCTACTCACAAACTATCCTTTTTGAAGTAAAAAACATAGGCAAGTATTTCAGAAAAAAATATCCATTTAATCTGGCTCATAACAAAATAAAGAGGAAGGCAACGCTGGAGAAGCTGCTGAAATTTGCGAAGCCTTTGTACCCCAGGGCAGACTTCAATAATTTTACAGTCAAAATTGGTGGCCTGAGGAGTCCTTATAATAGTCAGCACAATCCAGTCCAAGACTTCAAGAGATCAGGAACAGAAGCAGCTGACATATATGTCCCCAGGCTGTGGTCATGCAACAGCCTGCATCTTTTGTCAGACCAGACTGAACCCAGGCCATCACACTCTGGTCTTCCTTACACACTTCTTTCCAGGCTTCCTTTCAGGCTGTAGCTCTGGTGTTGTAGGGGGAGATGAAGGGGGAGGAGGTGGAGGTGGAGGAGCTGGAGGAGGAGGACCCTGGTTGAACTCACAAACGTGGCTTTGGTTTGTGAGTTTGCCCCTCAACCCCTTATTTAGCCCTTGTAAGATCAGATACTCACATTAGAGGCATTGGCCCTCCTCCATTTCCTGCATTTTGCAGGCTGCCATGTAGGCATAGTCCTCTTGAAGCCTGGGGGGGGATCTGAGGGCCGCAGTAGCCTTCCGAAAGAGGCCAATTGCAGCCTCCTCCAGGTTACTCCTCTTCCTTGGACTTTTTGTTGAAATGCGAAGGGGAGGGACCGGGCATTCGGGCTGGCTACTGGGCCCGGCCACCTCCTGGCTGCCGCTTTCCACTGTCTGGCTGAGACTTTCCTGTGTATGAAAAAGGGACATAGTTTTAGTTTTTTGTTCAGCAATCACACACAATTTTGAGCTCATGACTTTTGCAAATTAAATGTTAATAAATAGAAACGACTATCAATCTGACCCCATCATTTTTCATTCTTGTCCCAATAATTTGAGGCCACTACTGTCTATCGATATGTAAAACACTTTGTGAAATCCTAAATTAGTGATCAAAACTAACATCTAGTTAACATCATTAATTTGACAACCAGAAATATTTTTAAGAATGCTATACCTGGCTCAAGCTGGGCTCCTTTGCTGCCTGGAAGGCCCAGGTTGGACATCGGGAGCCTCAGCTGGGGAGGAAGGAAGCCTTGAAGGAAGAGTGGAGAGTGCTGGCCTGGGTTCACTCTGGCCTGCAAGAAAATGCAGTCTGTGATAGTACCACAGCCTGGGTACATAAACGTCATCTGCTGCTCTTGATCTCAGGGAATCCTGGACCATCTTGCACTCCCTATTATAAGTGCTCCTCAGGCCACCAATTTTGGACTTTAAATACTTGATGTCTGCCGTGGGGATCACCGTTTTCACAAATTTAAGCAGTTTCTCCAGCACTGCCTGCCTCTTTGTTTGATTATTAAAAAATGCGTGGTTCACCTGCCACAGACAGGGCAGCTCCCTGAACATATCAATGAATGTTCCTATAAATTCCCTATCATTGAAGGGATCCATTTTCTCTGCAAGGCACAACACAAGACAAACCCTAATGTCAGGCAAAACTCTCCTAATCTTGACCCAATATAGGCATCAATCTACAAGCAGTATAGGCCACTGATGCACCAAGTTAAAATTGTACATCCGTTATAATGATCATAACTCCTGCTACTGCGTCCTCCGGTCACAGATCGTACATACGTGTTACGCTTTATATACACTGCGCATGCGTGAAACTCCGCCTGCCGCTGACGTTCTTTCTAGTATATTCCCTGCTCCTTCTCTTTCGGTGCAGTGGGAAGTGCACATGGTGGAGAAAGAGCAGGTGCATGCAGAGGAGAGCAGCAACGACGAAAGCCCAGAGCCATGAATGTCCTGATCCCGGAGGAGATTTAAGGCCTCAAATATGTCCTTTGTAGAGATGGTGGAGATGGTGGACATCTTGAAGAGGTGCCGACTATGGCGGGAAGCATGGACCTTACCCAAACCCAAATGTGAGAAAGGCCAAGATCATGACTAAAGTTGTGAAGAGTCTGCACAGGAATTTTGGGGTACAGTGATCCAAGGATCAATTGAGGAAACGCTGGTCAGACCTGAAATTGAGGGGGCAGGATCAGTACAGAAAGATCAAGAGAGTTTTTCAAAAAAGTAAGTAGTTGTTGTGTGTTCCTATTATTATTATTATTATTTGCATGCTGCTCCATGTGCTTTTCTTTACTGTTGTACAGTTTAAAATGGCAACTTTCAGGTTCGTGGGCACAGTAATCGTTCGTAGTAAACATCGTTCGTTCACCCACTAATACGATGTTTTTGGCAGATACAGGATAACTACATTTGTTCAGGACTATTTGTATTAAAAGAAGTTTGTTGTCTAGATGGGTTTGTAACTAGAATAAAATAGAAAATTGATTCAGTGTAAGGAGAGGACACTCAGCAGATGTTTCATCTTCCTATTTCTGCCCTCAAATATCTGTGTGCTAAGTATACCTCTTTTTTATTCACATAGGGGAGAAAAGACTCGGGACATCTGAGGACACCACGAACAACACACCTCCTAAAGAAGGGGAAATCCCAAAACCACAAGCAGAGGATGAGGAGGGAGACATTTATGAAGTGGGCAAAATTGTCACCACAACAGGTGAGTGTCTGAGACCACAGCCTCAGGTAATAGATGGATGCCTGCATATTTATAATACATGTTTTTTTTTTTAGGTGATGTAGATGTTGTGAAAGAAGAATCTCATTTCACAAGTGAAAGTGCCCAGATCCTCATCGGGGAGATAATGGGGTGCAATCGTGGTTTAGAAAATATAAAGGGAAACATCAATGATGTTCAACAAAAAATGAAGAACATCATTGATGTTTTAGGCAGAATATAAAACACACAAAAATTGTACCGTTTTATTGTGTATTTTTTCAATTAAAAACAAGTTTTACATTTTTTTAAAAGCCAAATGTTGAAGATGCACATGGTGTGTCAACATGTGCTATCTGCCATCACAGGATATCAATGTACGAGTTTTGTGGGTCACTCTGTTGTACCAATAAACAACACTTCAAGGATTACAGTTTTGCCAGCTCTCCTTATTATGAGTTTTGTGGGTGCAACCCCTTCCTCACAACTCTAGTAGGTGAGAGGAAGGGGTTGCACCCCCAAAACACATCCATTGATCTCCCATGATGGGAGTAAGCATATGTTGACATTAGGCATGGGGTGAGAAGGGAAATCCACATTTTGAATCACAATTTGTGTGCATCTTCAAAATTTGGCTTTTACAGGGGTGACATCACCCTATCTGATGAAGGCAAGATCAACACAGTTTGGACATACGAAATGTCTGATATTGCCTTCACTTTATCAAAGTTGAACTTTGTAAGTTCCTGAGTTGTGTATGTTATGGTTTGAAACATGCCTGTTTAACCAAAAAAAGGCTATTTCTAATGTGAAAAAAAAATGTTATACACCAAAGATGTTGGTTTGTTCAAAAACCCTTTTCTAACGCACATGTGAATGTGCTTCGAGTAAAATGTTTTCTACTCAAAAATGTGTGGCTTCTTCTTTCAATGCTCAATAGCAATTTTTGTAGTAAGTTGGTGTTTACAGTGACAATGGGGGTTATTTACTAAAGGCAAATCCACTTTGCACTACAAGTGCAGTTTCAGTGCAGTTTCAAGTGCACTTTTGCACTTTTCAAGTGCAAAGTGGTATTTCCTTTAGTAAATTACTCCCACAGTTCTTTATAATTTGCCACAACCAGGCCATTTTCGTGACATCATCATTTTTAGCACCATGACTGAAATTTGTGGAGTCACGAAAATGGCCTGGTTGTGGCAGTAATGCATTACATACATTAACAACAGTGTAGCAGACCCACAACATAATAGTTCGCTGAAGAAGAGATTGTCACCTCATGTATCCCAAAAATTATATTTGCACTATTGAACAAAAAGGCAAAAAAGAAAAGCCCATTGGATAACCTAGGAGCCAGCTAAAAGAAACACAAGCAGTAAATCAAAGTAAATATTATTTATGTTTAAAAAAAATATTTATTTTTAACAGGTTTGTTAACCATTTTGTGGCATATCAATGGCCCCCCTACTCGCAAAGTACTCTAGATACTTTTCACGAACTTCACGGGTGCTTTGGGGGTCAAGGCAGGACGGCCAGCTTCAAGAGCCGTCAGGGTTGTATCGGGTAATAAGCCGGCCTCAGTCCCAACTGAGGCCACGTAGTTCAAAGCATTTTTTCGGAAAAAGTTAAGCAATATGCAGCATGCCATAACTATATTATTGAGTTTATATTCCGCCATGTTGGTCGCTGTGAGGAATAGGCAGAACCGGCTGGCCATTATTCCAAAGGCATTTTCCACCACTCTTCTGGCTCTGGCCAGCCGGTAGTTAAAAACCCTCTGCTCCGGGGTGAGGGTCCTCATCAGGAACGGCCGCATCAGGTGTTCACCCAGACCAAATGCTTCATCAGCGCTAAGGACGAATGGGAGTCCTTCCATGTTCTCTTCAGTAGGTGGCAATCCCAAGCCACCATTCTGGAGCTATCTGTAAAATTCGGTCCGGCCGATGACTCCACCATCCGGCCATTCTTCCCCACGTCCACATACAGGAACTCATATGTTATAGTAAGGGGGGTGGGACGATGTGGACGTGCTTCCCATCTATTGCCCCTCCACAGTTGGGAAAGTCCCACCGCAGGGCAAACTGGGAGGCCACAGTCTGCCATTCCTGTGGCATTGAAGGAAACTGGGGAGTCAAACAAGAAAAAAAAATTAGTCATTTTGCATATAAACATTGCAAGCAGATTAAACACAAACATTCTTGGCCAACATCAGTATTAAAATTTATTTGAAGGATTATTTAAAGACAAAAAGAGAAGGTCCACTTATCAGATTCCTCACCCCCTCTGATGGCCCATTGTAAAAATTTTGGGGGGGGGTGTTTTGTACAGGTAACCCTCTCCACTTCATTGAGAGCTGCATGCATAAATAATGTGTGTTACTTTGGCCAGCCCCTCCTTACTTACACTATTGGCAGCCCACTGGACAGGTAAGAAGTGTCATAATACAAAATATAAATACACATTGTAGACATTGAAGCACTTTTTTACATTTTGCAATTACCTATCAAGATAATAGGAGAACAAAACTTTAAACAGTACCATTTGAAAGTATTCAGGCAGGACCTTTCACTACATGCTTTGGTGAATTCATCCATAAATATGACCACAAAAGAGGTAGGTATAGTGTGTATGGGTTTGGCAAAGTCAGTAGATAGAGGATTGGTATCAGTTGACTTAGCGGTTGGGGGAAGGGAGGGTTCAAAATGATTTTGGAACCCCGAAAAAAAGCCTCTTGCACTCTGCATGAATTTAAAAACACAAATAACCTTTGTACACATTTTAGGGGGCGTTTAGGCTGAAGCACTACTATGGAGTTGACAAAATACATTGTTAAGTGACTAGACTAGGTGTGTATGGGCCCAGGATAGCATGCTGGGGAGGTTATTGAAGGCAAATATGCATGAAGGACAAAGGAAGTTTAAAAGTTTACAGCATGCATGAAAACAAAGGGGACATTCACAGCATATTACAATCATGGTAATTAGGGAATGATGAATGAAATACAATACTTTAGCAAACATGAAATACATTGAATGTAATGTTAAAGGAGAAAACTTACCCTAATATAGTCCTTCTGCAGGACCTGAATGAACAGGTAGAACAGATCTCTGGAATAATGATCCCCAGAGCCTGGGGGGAGATGCCTGTTGAGAACTTGATGTCCTGCAGACTTCTCCCCGTCGCCAAGTACCGCAACTTGGCGACTAGCCTCTGCTCGGGAGTGATGACTTACCGCATGCAGGTGTCCTGCCTGCTAATATAAGGGGACAGCAAAGCCAACAGATGGTGAAAAACGGGGTCCGTCATCCGGTGATAATTCCTGAACTTGTCAGGATTATTCTCAAGGATCTCCCGCAACAAAGGCATGTGAGAGAATTGGTCACGCTGGAGCAACCAATTCTTCGTCCATGAACTCCTCCCCACCCTGTTCATGGACTGGGCTTGGGTCAAAATAAGAACCCTAACACCAAGCCCCCGCACAGCACGAACTCTATGACGAGTACGTAACCACAAAATGGCTTCAAAACGGTTGATTAGTCAGAAAGAACTAACAGAAAGCACTGAAAAACAGAAAGGCCTGAAAAGAGAGAGCTGAAAATCAGAAACGAGTGGACAAGAACGCACTGGTAATCAAATACTTACTACAATAATAATACGCACTGACAAACAAATGCGAACTGACTGCACGCACTGAAGAACAGATACAAACCCACAAGCACAAACTGAAGAGCAGTAAAACGATCAGAAAAGCAGGAGTCTGAAAAGCACAAATCGTCTCTCACCAAACTTCTACTAACACGAGATTAGCAGAAGGAGTCCAAAGGGTGGCGCACTTGGTATTGAACTTTCCTTTTCTAGTGCCGTTGTACGTGTTTTACGTCACCGCGTTCTTGACGTTTGCAATTTCCGACCAACTGTGTGTGACCGTGTGTATGCAAGACAAGTTTGAGCCAACATCCGTTGGAAAAAAACCATGGATTTTGTTGTCGGAATGTGCGATCGTGTGTACAGGGCCTAAGGTTGTGGAACTCCCTTCCACAGTTGATGGAGTCAGGAAGGAAGTGAAGGGAGTGTAGATAAATTCCAAAAACTTATAGATGTGTTTTTTAGCTTACCTAATGTACAAGGATATGGAAAATTGTATTATCATAAACACACCTACACACAAACTCAGGTTGAACTGGATGCATCAGTGTCTTTAATCAGCCTTACTAACAATGACTATATACTGGTAATAAAGCATTGTAGCTCTTTATGCATCTGCGCCTTTGCCTGTAAAGGACACTATTTTTCCATACAGCTGGTCCCCATCTATTATTTTTCCCTCATTGAAATTCTCAACATTGGATTGCTTCTATCACCGTGAATCCTCCTGCTTCCAAAATTAGCACACATTTGCTAGTTTATATGTTATTATTCTGCCAAAATTACTGTTTTCTGAATTAAAAACTAGTTTAAATCTTTTTTTTTTTTTTTTCAACACGATTGTTTGTTTAGTGGATGCTTGATGTAAAAATCTTTTTCTTTCTCCTCATCTCTACAACAACGGTAATAATAATATTTTAAGCCTATTCAAGCACGAAAAAGCTCCTAGCTGTACAAGATCTGCACACTAAATGCAACCTGCATTACTAATATCTCATTTATTTTTCTGTATGTTATTGTCACTACGTGCACTATTAGCATTTTCTAATTAGATTTTTGCAGACAGCAGACTAATTATAAGCCTGCTGATTGTATTGAGCCAGTTATAGTATGTGGCCAGTGACAAACCTTATAAACTTATACCTGAATGTTCAGTAATTATAACACAGTCAGCAAAGGACTATAGTAAGGAGATGAATGAGTCCCCTTGAGATTACTCCACCTTTAATAATCAGAACAGGTCAATTGGGTCAATTACTGATTCAGTTTGCCTGCTCTCTACTGCATGTAAATCAGCTTACTGGCAGCTTAGAAAGCGCTTTGATTATAACATTTATTTTATAGTCTTTATCTCTGCAATTGCAGGCATTTCCAATACAGGATAATGAAATTTGCCAGATGGAAAAGTACTATATTAGTTCAGAAAGTGCTGAATAAGATATTTAGAAAGCGACTGCTTTCTATGCTTCTGTATTTTGATCATGAAAGGAAAAAAAGGTTATTTTTACATTCTGTTTCTCAAGAGTATAAAATGTTGACTCAAAAACAAACTCGATGAATGTATAAAAATACACCAATAGATTGTGTTATAGTTTCATTCAAAAATTATTAAGGGCCTATTTGCACTGATGTGTTCCAGTAATAGCACAGTACAACGATACTTTACTGAGCGTTACCACAGTTCATTTTGAATAGCACGCAGTACAACAGTAGGGGGCAAAACCATAGAACAAACAGTAGGGGTCACAGCCTAGTGCATAATCCTCAAAAAAACTTTATTAGTATAGAAAAATAATAAGTAATATACTCACAAACCAACAACAGTTACAGCTTACAAGCTTACAAATTTCCAGCCTCAAATCTCCAATACACTCCAGCACTGATGGGCACTGATTTGCAGCACTGATGGGCACTGATTGGCAGCACTGGTGGGCACTGATTGGCAGCACTTGTGGGCACTGTTGGGACTGCACTGATAATCAGGACACTGATAATCAGCGCCCTGATTATCAGTGTCGATGTTCCTTTAACACAAGCCGGTTATCCGCTCTCTTCTGCTCTCCTCATGCTGTCAACATAAGGAAAGAAAAGCACCACCGGCTTGTATTTACATCTGTGATTAGCTGTCATTGTACACAGCTGATCACATGGTAAATTGCCGACGTGATTGGCCCTTTACCCCAATCTGTGATCAGCTGAGTCTGAAGGATTCAGTGACCACAGAGCACTCAGCCCGTGCTGCAGGGGGTGCACAGGCAGTGTGATCACGGGAGGGCAGCCATGTACGCCCTCCTAGCAAAGTAAGCCAGCACTGTAGCCATCTTTTGGTTATAGCGTGGGTAGAAAGCGGTTAACTGTGTTTTGGAAGCTTTCTTTGAGTTTAGTTTTCTAGTAAATTTATGAGCATAGTAAAACAGGAGAAGCTTCTGCTGACCTAATGTCAATGATGAAAACTCCAGGTTATATTCCTGATTCTGCCTTCAATCATTCAGCACAGTGTAAAAAATGAAAGCTCCCATATTTGATACTTCTCCAGGCCAGTGACTTCCAGGGAATGAAGTATAGATGATTTAAAACTCATATGCATCTATAATGGATGTTTTTGATTATAGATCTCAGCTTATTACAGACACCCTTGGGGTTTTTGATCGTAAGAGGATCCTAGGGATGATATACCAGGCTGTTTTCTAAGACTAAAGAGTTTAATCATTGTGGAGGTCCATACTAGATGGGATATAGCATACGTAGAGGAGTATGATAAGGAGAACATGGTTCCCAGAAGTCTTAGGTGGGAGGTCAATCCCCAGAAAGAAGACAGTGAAATTGCTGAATGGTATAAGTATTTCAATGAGGCTGGGGTGAACTTTCTGAAGTTTTTAATAGCAAAAAAGTTGAGAAAGTTGTCCCTATTGGATTCAGAAATCAATACCATCAAGAATAAGTGGATCCCCTTCAAAAATGAATCAGAATATGCTCAAAGATCAGAATCCTTGAAAGCTATGTTGATTAAGGAGGAATCAGAGCAAAAAACTAAAAAAAAGAGGAAGTATAATAGGGAATTGAAAAACTATAAAGACAATGTGGTCTTTAAATGGCAGGTTACATCTATCCCCAATTCTGTACCCTCTAATCTTCCCTCTGATTTTGGGGGATAGAACATAGTACCCCCACTGATTGGTTCAGGTGCTAGGGGTGGTGATCATAATCAATCTGCCACATGGGACCTTCAGGGATACATACGTCCTGCATTCCCCAACCCTCATGGGAGATGGGTGGGTTCACAACAGTATCCTAGTGCTCGTGGAGGTCATGGTGGCAGGGGGAAACAGGGCCCCCGCCGTAATCAACAGTCAGCGTACGGAGGATCTCCTCCACCATGGCGCCATGGAGAAGGGAACTATATACACCGTACTAACTCAGACTCACGAGGCCCCTATGATGTGAGGGACCGATTTACAGTCGATACCCACAATAGATTTGCTCCCCTTGGTAATATGAGAGATTTAGAATCTAGGATTATCAGTAATAATCCTGTTCCGCACCCCTCATATAATCAACACCCATTAGGTAATTATTACCAACGGGATTTTCAGGAGTGAACCAGAGGGGGACACAAAAGAAATGGGGACGCAAGAGAGGGAGCAGAGGGGGGAGGTGTCTTCACCCTAAAAAGAAGGAGGACATAGATGCCAGTGGCATTATTAACCTTAGTACCAAAGAACTCTCTAAGGAAGAGCTAGTAATTCTCAATTGGGGACTGAAATATGCTCCCCCACGTAATCTGAATACGTTTCAGACCTTTATTGACATACAGAAGTACATGCGCAAATTTAACATCAAGAGGTATATTCTGAGTAATCCCACTAGACAGTTGGTTAGAGACACATCAGCCATTGTGCATTTGGACCTGTCTAATGCATCATTGTTCAACCCTCCAGGGAATGTTGCCCCTAATATCAGTGTCTTTCGTGATCTAGTAGTAAAGGACCTAGAAAGCCTAAGGCCTGTACAACTACAACGTGAGACCAAGATAGAATTACAAACCTTATGTGAGAGAAAGGATATAGTGGTCCGCCCCGCGGATAAGGGGGGGCAATTGTAATCCTTGATAAGGAAACTTATACACAGGAAATGCCAGAATTTTATCTGACATAAACACCTATACCCCCTACCTATGGACCCCACAAATAAATATAAAAGGGAATTAAGAGAACTTGTAGAGAAAGGTTTTGATATGGGGATTTTGAATAAAAAGGAAAAAGAACATTTAGTGCCCTTGGCCCCTCATCTACCAATAATTTACTCATTACCTAAGTGTAAAGGGCACCTACTTTCCTGTGGGTGACCTTTTCTGTGTTTAAATTACAAAGTACAGTTTCTGATAAAATTTAGACAGGCTTGTACTATTATAACAGGCCTGGTTGTTTATTTTGGGAGCTGGGAGTGTCAGTGTAGTGCAGGGTGTGGCCACCTGTGCTTGGACCCAGAGATGTCTCCTCTTGCTTTCAGTGAAGTGGTTCTGGAAGAGAGGTTGGACTTGGGATCTGATTGACAGGCAGCTTGTGTGTGAGTTCTGGCCAATCATCAATTTTTTGGCAGGAGGCGGGACTCTCATAAAAGCTGGGGTCACGTGGCGGTAAGGGAGTCGTAGTTCAGTCTGGTGCCCAGAGAGGGGAGAGGTTCCCCTGTGGGGAGCCAAGAGCTCCCCCCCACAGGGAGGGAGGGGGGACTGGGACCTGCAGAAGAGTTAATGATACCGGACAGCATGTAGTCGCTGGTGTTGCTGGATGCCCCTGAAGGGAAGGGAGCGTGCCAGACCAGAGAGAAGGGATGGAGAAGCCATTTCAAGAAGTAGCAACTAAGCGGAAAAGAACTGGGCGATCGATCGTTTATGAGTGGCACATGGACTGTTGATCAAGTGAGTGAAAGCCCAGGGGAAGGGTACTACCAGAGGCTGAGGGATGTTGGTATGCAAGTCAGTGAGACAGGTGGAGATGGCCTGTGACTTTGGGTTCAACAATACCCCGGGATTCCAATCAGTCAGGCAGGAGAAATTATTCAGAGTAATCTCTTCTTTAGCTCAACTTGGACGTACCATACAGACCGGAAGTAGTGGTAAAAAGGCAGCAGTAAAGCTCTCAGCACAAGTATGGATACAGACTGTTTCTATAAAGTTCTGCAGATGAAGAAGTTATTCAGAGTGACTCTTTACCATATATTTTCTAGTAAATCTACTTCCGTCTTCCCCACTGAAGAAATCATTCAAAGTGATTTTTTTATAGTCCGCATTGTTCTAAGTCTTTGCATAAGAAAGCAAAGAAAAGATTATGAAGCAACAAAAGAGCATCTCAGAAAATCCTTCTCCTATCCCAGTTTATGTTATATTAATAAAGCAAGAGAAAAGTACAATATGGACTGTTTCTATTTCTATGGGCTGCGATGGGCTAGGTGGAAAACGTGATTTACGGATATAATGTATAATCAGCAGCCCCTGCGGGGGTAAGTGCTACATAAGGTTCATAAAACCCTATCTAATCCACCAGGCCAACCCATCATCAGTGGTATAGATTCTATTACGTCACGTATTAGAAAAAATATTGGCTTTTATCTACAACCACTGGTGATGGGTACCCCTTCGTTCTTAAAAGACACTAAGCAGGTTATTAATATCCTAAACACAATAGAGTGGCAACCAACCTACCTATTGGTGACAGTGGATGTCGCATCTTTATATACGGCAATTTCACATCAATTAGGATACGAAGCGGTACAACACTTTCTCCATAGAGGCTCTTCCATCTCGACTACACAAGGCAATTTCATTTTGGAATTGCTGGATTTTTCAATTACTATTTTTGGCACAATGGAACTTATTTTCTCCAAATTAAGGGAGTGGCCATGGGAGCTAAGTTTGCTCCAAGCATGGCCAATCTTTTTATGTCAAAATGGGAGGAGGATGTGATTCTACACAACAGGCATTCAGAGCTTGTTGTGTGGAAAAGATTAATCGATGATAATATCTTTGTTTGGAACGGCGTTGTTGAATCCGCTCAAACTTCTTTGACCCATCTAAACGAAAATGATAGAGGAATTGCCCTGGCATATGAGTTGAGTTCTATGGAGATCCATCTTTTGGATCTCAGGATCTCAATACAAGATGGTAGGATAGTTACTTCCACTTTTTTTAAACCCTTCCCGCCGACCGTACGCACATCTGCGTACTCGGCTTTCGGGGGTTATACCGGGATGATGCCCGCAGCTGCAGGCATCATCCCGGTACCGTTGTTTTGAGCGGGCGATTGGCTATCCGTATATAACACCCAATGCGGCTAAAAGCCACTTGGCTGTTATACCGGAGGAGCGGGAGGAGCGGGAGGGGACCACCCCCCCTCCCGCCGCTCTTACCGGGCCTCCCGTGCGATCAGGAGGCCCAGTGCCCAATTGGGTGCCTCCGGCAGCTGTGCGCGGGCTGGAACAAAGCTGTGGGCGGCTTCATTCCAGCCTTCTCAATGTAAACGCGGAAGCGACATCATGACGTCACTTCCCGTTTACTCGGCTGCCAATGGCGCCGAATTTAAAAAAATACACAGTATTCAGAATCGCTGTTTTTGGCGATCTGAATACTTTGAAGTGCAGAGGAGGGATCGGAGGTCTTTTAGACCCCCGATCCCTCCAAAAAGTGTACCTGTCACCACCTATTACTGTCACAAGGGATGTTTACATTCCTTGTGACAGCAATACAAGTAAAAAAAAAAAAACTTTTTTTTTAAACACAATTTTTAAGTATAAAAATAAATAAAATAAATCTAAAAAAAAAAAAATTTTTTAAAGCGCCCCCGTCCCCACGAGCTCGCGCAGCGAAGAAAACGCATACGGAAGTCGCGCACGCATATGTAAACGGTGTTCAAATCACACATGTGAGGTATCGCCGCGATCGTCAGAGCGAGAGCAATAATTCTAGCCCTAGACCTCCTCTGTAACTCTAAACTGGTAACCATAAAAAAAAAATTTAAAGCATCGCCTATGGAAATTCATAGCTACCATAGTTTGTCGCCATTCCACAAGTGCGTGCAATTATAAAGCATGACATGTTTGGTATCTATTTACTCGGCGTAACATCATCTTTCACATTATACAAAAAAATTGGGGTAACTTTACTGTTTGGATTTTTTAAAATTCGTGGAAATGTCCCTTTTCCAAAAATTTGCATTTAAAACACCGCTGCACAAATACCGTGTGATATAAAATATTGCAACAATCTCCATTTTATTCTCTAGATTCTCTGCTAAAAAAATATATATAATGTTTGGGGGTTCTAAGTAATTTTCTAGCAAAAAATATGGATTTTTAACTTGTAAACACCAAATTTCAAAAATAGGCTTAGTCATGAAAGGGGCAAACCGATAGGAATGGATACATTCCTTTGGACTCCTGCCATCATCACTTATGGCTGGCTGCCATACCGAAAGGTCAGTTTTTACATCTAAAGAGAAACTGTACTAACTTTGCCAACTACTTTAGGGAAGCCTCAGTCCTGAGAACAAGGTTCTTAGCTAAAGGCTATGATGGTAAGGCCTTAGAATGGAGGTAGAATGGAGGTCAGTAATAAAGATCGCCAGGAACTTTTGGGTGATTTGATAAGCACAATGTTTCAAAGCATTATGCTCTGAAACATAGCTGTGACCATAGAGGTACTACTTTTGTTGCTCTTATACGAAATATACGTGCCTCATTGGAGCGGTAGTAATGGTAAACAAAATATCTCTAGGGATGAGACCAATTGGATATTTAGATTGGGGTCCCATGTGCCTGGGGGTCTAAATGTGTAATGAGACATCAACTGTTTTATCAATAACAGTTGATGTCCCCCACTGGATATAAGTTATGATATGTATTTTTCTTAATCACATTTTTTGTTTCATTTTGTATGGATTAATATGTTAATATTTTGATTATGTTCATTATTGATCTCATATATTCAAATTGGGAATATTGGCTTGACATTTTCTTATGTTAGGGACTACTGTGATATATATGTTGATATGTTTCTTATTGCATTTTAAGGATATTCTAATATTGGCAGCATATGGAACCAGGTCCTCCTTTTTCCTTCCCTTTTTCTTTATCCTTTTTTAAATTTAATTATAGTATGGTTGCTATATATTTTTTGGCCACATGATGGCGATATACATATGTTTTATTATGCGCACATCATGCTCCAATCAGCATGCGCTTCTACTGGTTAACGAATCTCTTTGCCTGCTTAGCATTGCAGGTGTTGTACATCCTTTACCATTATATATTTTTGGGCTACATGAGGGCGATATACATACATTTTATTATGTGCACGTCATGCTCTAATCAGCGTGCGCTTCTACTGGTTAAGGGATCTCTTTGCCTGCTTAGTATTGCAGGTGTTGTGCTTTACTTCCTTCACTCTGGATTATACGATCTGACCAATTGCAATGCTTCTCTGTTCTGACTACTTAGAGCGTAGACGCAGGCATGTGGGCGTACTCCTAATCCTATATAATGAAACGATCGTCGGGACGCTACGCACACACGCTCCGTGCAATGCGCGATCGCCCGCACACATTGATGTGATTTTATTTTGTTTGGAATTCCAATTTTTATTCTACTGATCGAGTGACTCGGCCGCGGGTTATCTCGTTACATGCAGCATTGCATCACCCTCCAATAAAGCATTTTATAGCAGTATTGCACTATTGGAGTTTTTTTCCTTATTTTTTACATACTCACTCACCTGCACTTTGGCTGTGCGATTGGATCGGATTGTCACCCAGTATCTGTGGAAATTTTCCAGTGGAGAAAAGCCATATACATCAGGATACCTCTCCAAGTTTCAGTTACAGTTCAGGATATCTTTTCAATGGATTCCGCATCGCGTTGCGGTCGCTGGCTTTCTGGTAGGCCTCTTGTCTCTCCGTGGTGATGGGTTTCACGTGGTCAAGTCTAATTCGTATGTTCCACATTTTATGAATAATCCACTTCACTGAACTCACATTGCACCAGGATCTTACTTCATGGACTCTAGTCACTTATAGATATATGTTTATGTGTATTTGGTGCACTTTTTGATGCATTGGATTTATGTTTAATCAATTGTCGCTGTGCACTGTATTGATTTTTTTATGATCAATGTTTCAAAATCATTGTTAAAATTTGCACTTTTGCCCTTTAATACAGGGGTCTCCAACCCCCGGGCCTTAGCCTGTTTGCAGCCGGGCCGCGAAGGCTGCACTTTCAGAGGTTTGGCATGAGCGGGTGAGCAGAGAGATTAAATCACCTCTGTGGCCCGCCCCGCATCACAGCTGTTCCACCCACACAGCCGGCTGAGAACACAACACTGTCTGAGGTGTTCTGTGAGAGCAGAGAGATGATGTCATCTCTCACCGCCCGCCCCACCACCGTCCATTCCTCACAGCCGGCGCAAACATTACACTGAGGTGCGGTCGGAGAGAGATGAATTCTCTCACTGCCCGACCCGCATCGCGGCATGTTTCACCTGACTGCATCTGACAAGTGACAATCCACATCTGGCAAGTGACAGTCCCTCTCTGGCAAGTGACAGTCCACATCTGGCAAGTGACAATCCGCATCTGGTGGCAAGTGACAAGCTGCATCTTGTGGCAGGCGATGGTGGCAAGTGACACATTCAGGTTTCCCACAAAAAAAAAGCATTTCCTGCCCCCCCACCCCCGGTCCTTAGCATCATTTTCTCCCACACAGCCAGTCGCCGGTGTCAAAAAGGTTGGGGACCGCTGCTTTAATATATAGCTGTGGTACATGTATTTTTGTATCAATTAATACTTATTTTAATTTATATTGCTGCACTTTTCAGTTATATAACTCATATTTAAAGGACATTTTACACAGCACTTGATTACTGGGCAACCTCAATATTTTGTAACATCATTCCTGAATTCATTGGCTACATCAACACAAACAAAACATCCCTCGCTTTTACTGGCCACACTGACCCACATACCATAGACTTTCTTGTTTTACAATTCCACATAATAATCTTTCCATTGCATCTAGGACATTTTTTAAGAAAATTCACTAAAATATCTATATTGATTTTAAAAGTAGCTATCTGAAGAATTGGAAAAGCAATACCTACAACCAATTTAAAAGAATAAGTAGAGACTGCTTGAATCTACAAGATAACAAAACACAGTCAACCATACTAACAAAAAACTCTTATTCAATATTCTAGAAAAATAGCCAGGGACTTAATTAGTGAACCTTAATTAGGGAACTTTGAACCCAAAACCCTAACAATGGTCATGCTACCTCTAAATATAACACTAACCTTTTTAACCAGGTATAATTAAAAACATAAAGAAAATTTTAAAAAATGTACACACCCACTGACACATTATTATTATTATATTATTATACAGGATTTATATAGCGCCAACAGTTAACCCAGCGCTTTACAACATGAGGGCAGACAGTACAATTACAATACAATTCAATACAGGAGGAATCAGAGGGCCCTGCTCATTAGAGCTTACAATCTAGGAGGGAGGGTCAAGTTATACAAGAGGGTAACAGCTGTGGGGAATGAGCTAATGGAGAAAACAGTGCAGTTGTTAGATGGAGGCAGGATAGGCTTCTCTGAAGAGGAAAGTTTTCAGGGATCGCCTAAAAGTGGATAAATTTGGAGACAGTCTGACAGATTTAGGTAGGGAATTCCAGAGTATGGGCAAGGCTCGGGAGAAGTCCTGGAGGCGGATATGGGAGGAAGTGATGAGGGAGCTAGAGAGCTAGTTAGTGATGTAGCTGGGGCGCAGAGTTGTGGATGGCTTTGTAACTTGTTAGTATTTTGCATTTAATTCTTTGGGTGAGTGGCAGCCAATGGAGGGATTGGAGGGATTGGCAGAGAGGGGTAGCAGACACTGAGCGGTTTGTAAGGTGGATGAGTCTGGCAGCAGCATTCATGATGGACACTTACCCCTATTCAAAAATACTATACCATTACTTAAATTTACTATATTATGATGAATTATTTACCGTAAATGTATTGTTCATTACAGTACTCAATTCTGTGCTCCTGAAGAAGCGCATGTGGCGCGTAACATGTCGAGCCCATACAGAATCTGATTATCACCACTGCATAGCTTCTAGTTCAACGCAATGTAACTATATTGATCAAGACCTTTTGACTTCGAACACTGCTTTAACCAATAATTTAACCATATAGCTATGTATGGAGTGCATAATTTGTAAAACTGTTTAACGCTGAATTGAACTTTATTTTGCTTCTCTGTTTTATATTGCTTTTTAATATTTTCTAAATAAACTGGAATTTTAATAATATAATTAGTAATTACTGTGCCTTTAAAGTCTTGCGCCCACAATTTTTCTATTTCCTCCACATCCTATGTGATGCCTAAGAAAGCAGTTTGTACTATTAGAAGGGCAAAAAAATCAAGAACTGCCTTGTACCCAGCAGACTTCAAAATGAAAACCATTACCAGAAAACTCCACCAGGAATCTTTAAAGCGGAACTTCAGTCATTTTTTTTCAACTTTCCATCTATTAAATCTTCTGCCCTTGTTGTTTTAACTTTGGCAAGTAATATGTTTTTTTTTTTGTCAGTAAATACCTTATACAGCCCACTTCCTGTTTCTTGTCTGGTAATTAGTCTAGGCTTATGACATCATGCACACCTCTCTCTCTCTCACTCTCGTGAGAGTTTGCCAGGAAGGGAGGGGGAATGAGTCATAAGAGGGCCAATGAGAGCTGCAGGGCTGCAGAGATGGAGGTGTGCCTCTGTGTAAATCCAGGAAGTGAACAGGCAGCAGCTTCAACTGCCCACAGTTAAAATGGATGCAGCCAGACTTAGTGGAGGGAGATTTTTGTAGGATATCTGACAAGTATAGAATCACAGTATATATAAAATAACATGCAAAGTGGTTGGAGGAAAGCTTCAGAATGGCAAAGATGTTTTTTATTACAAATTATGTGAGCAGACTGCAGTTCCTCTTTAACAGGCTGTTACATCTGTCAACATCCCAGATGACTATCATACCCCCCTGATGTGTAATAGCATAAAAACTTTTGCACCAAAGAGACTCATCCTGTAAAAACAATCATCGTGTGCAAAACAGATGATCATCTGTGGAATTTAGTAGAAGTGGCAAATCGCTCAAATACTAAGACTCAGGACAGCATAGAAGAAACATCCACAAAAGGGTTTTTAGGCCATAGTGTATCCCAGCATTTCACCCTTTTTCATGATAAATCAGAGGAGAATCTTAAAGTTACACCAACAGAACACATCCCTAACGCAACACAAACTTTCAGGAAAATAAAAGCATGTAAATATTGCTGGATCTACACTTTAAAAACATTATATCCAGATGGACGAAATGAGGTTGATTTACTAAAAGCAAATAGGCTGTGCACTTTCCAAGGGAATTTTATCTTAGCTTGGTGAATAAGGAGAATCTCTGATGGCTCCCTCCCTTATTTTTTTTTTTTTTATTTGCTTGCATATAATTGCAAATCTATTACGATTGACCATTTATTGACCATTTACATTGATCATTATTATTTTCACCGATCCAGTAAACACAACCATCACGTATGGTTACACCATATAACTGTTATCAGTACTCTCATTCAACAAGATTGAATTTGACTAGAGCTATTTTACTTTTTTTTTTCTTCAGGCTGGATTTACACCTATGCAAATTGCATGTGGGTTTCTCCGCATCCAATTTGCATAGTAGGAGACTGTGACCGTGTCTTTGTGGAGCTGGTTCACACATCTCCGCAGCGGCTCAAGAGCAAATTGCAAAGGATCCCTGTGCGTCTTTTGGTCTGTTTCAGGTCTGAATTCAGCCCAAAATTCAGACTGAAATTGGACCTGAAACAGGAGATGGAGATGCACCAGACTCCTGCTATGAGCCGCTGCTTTCTCAAGTGTGAACCCAGCCTAATACTTCAGCATTTTTCTATCTTTCATTTTTTTTGGTATCACCATTATGTTTATTGTTTTATTTAACCACAAAGAATCTGAATTTTCTTTGATTCTTAATCATCATCAAATTGCTTCTATGCCCTACATGTGCTCGTTTAATCACACAGCAATTTATGTAGATCAAATGTTGCTTCCCACCGCACATGTGCACCTGAGTAGCTGTTCAGTGCACCACAACACAGAAGTAGTAGGGTTGCTGGAATCCATAAGCATAAAGTCTACACGCTCACATTCTTTTATCCTCCTCTGAGCATTCTGCAGATCATCCTTCCAATAAGTGCTTCACTAATCCACCAGTGTCTGTCCTAATCCATATTTTACAATTGAACCTTCCTTTATCATTTTTAAATCTCCACAATTTCTTAAAGATTTTTCAAGTCTCATACCCCATCCTCAGTCCCTCTGTCAAAGACTGGCTGTACATGGATCAAAATTCAGCCAGTTCAGCAGGGACCAGCTGGATTTTAATTGATGTGGGGGCACTGTGGTTGTACCGATCAACTTCTGTACAATCACCTTGTTGGATTTCCCCAGTCGATCAGCACCACAGGCTATAGTCTCCAGCACTGATCAGTGTATTCTGACGGTGGGGAAGTCTTGTCGCTGTCAGGATCCAATAGCTCAGTGGGCAGGATTCCTCCATCTACCTTGAATGTATAGTGGGAGTATCGGGTTTGTTTGTGTTTTGTTTTTTCCAACTCCCAGGTTGAATGAAATAACTGCCTAATGACTTGGGCTGCCTTAGTCATGCAAAGCATAGAGAAATATAATGCAGTTTGAATACCATTTCCCCTGCCTTGTTCATGCTAATTACTTGTCAGGGCAGTAGGAGGACTCTAGGACCCAGCATCTGTCAGGGCAGGAGACGGCTCTATTACCCAATGTCTCCGCCAGCATATCACATGGGCCTTCTTAAGGAATCCAGCCCTTGTCTGAAGTGCTGTTTGATCATCAGCTTGTAACCTGTGTTCCTGTGTTCCCTTGCTCCTTGGTTACAAACCTGGCTTGTTCCTGACCTGTCTCCTGCTTGCTCCAGTCTTCGACCCCGGCTTGACTTATGGATACCCTCTGCCTGCTTCTGTGTTTGATCTCGACTATTCACCTGACTTTGTCTGCTCTGTTATTCACCTAGCTCCTGATCCTGGCTTGTACTGAATATTCTTCTGACTCTGTGATTCTGCAGACCTGCCACACCTCACAGGCGCTATCTGCCTGCAGCCTCTGCTCATTACATCTGCAGTTTTCCTGAACCCTTCTGCAAGAAACTCTGCAGGTGACCTGTGCTACGTTGTGCCCGATTCCTTCTGTCCCACCTCCAGGGGAGTCCGGAACATAGCTGCAAGGGAAGCCCTCTCTCCATTGGCCTCCAGCACCCGGTACGTGATACTACTCCTTAGAGTAATGCAGTGCAGCCTGTCACCATTTACATAAGTGCTCACATTTATGTATTAACTGATGCTGTTGAAATGATTTTTTAATGAACTTACCATAAACTACCCATTAGGAATTACACATTCTTGTTTATGTTACCCAATTTACTTTACATGTTTTGCAAATCTTTAAATTGTGTTGAAGATAATCTTAACCATGTGAATGTGAATCCCAAATGAGATTTATATGTCCAATCCTATATACCTCTCTTCTTAATCTGTTGTTTTGGACACACACTAAGTCAATAATATTTTACTAGCTGCATATTCCCTGTATAACAAAATGTTCATTTTCTATATTTATATATTGTGTACATTTATACTGTATGTATTTTTTTACTCTTTAAAATTGTATGCCATTCGATATTTATTATATATTTAATTTCTAGTGTTCTATGTACATTATTTACATGTATTCCTAAGCTGTCAACAATCTAAGTTATCTTCTTATTCAATTTGTATATTGGGCAGATTTTTACATGTGTACTATTCAAATCACATTCCATCTACCAGTACATTCATTTTAATTTTCTTGTCACCTTTTATACTGTAGAGCCTTTCTGAAGAAGTGGTAACTAGCCATTAAATGTGTTATTTGGTGTGGAATAAAGTTTAACCTAATAATGTTGATGACCCACAACGATATACCTTTCTATGACATGAGCAGCTCTTCCACCTCCAAAGTTTTTTATTTCTCACCATTATGTTTCCAGAAATGGTTGTCATCAGCTCCTAAAGGAAAACTGTCATGTCTTTTCTGGCCTGGCTAAAGCAGCTAATCTCTGTTAAAAACAGTCATCACCTCACCCAAAGAATCCTGGGACTGGCATGCCACTGTTATTGAAGCTAAATGAATGATTGTAAGCTCTAACAAGCAGGACCCTCTGATTCCTACTGTATTAAAATGTATTGTAATTGTACTGTCTACCTTATTGTTATAAAGTGCTGTGTAAACTACCGACACTATATAAATGCTGTATAATAATAACTCACCAGTGTTGAAGGTTGTTTATCTAGCAACATGTAGCCTTGTCTCAGGAGATAAGCCACAAAAACAGTCAATTTGAATGCTATACAGGCACAGGAGTTGAGGTTACATACTGTCAGTGTCAGCACAGAATCTAGGTAGACTAAAAGAGGAAATGAATTCCCCCATACATCCGCCCATCCCCCCTTACCTTTATTAATGGAGAAATTAGAAAATAAACACTCACCTATCAAGAGAATTTAGCATTGCCCTGCAGTGCTGTTCAGGTGTCTTTACATGTGTCCCTCACTGCCATCTTAGTCCTCTTCGGTCAGCTGCCTCTTCCAAGTTCATGCAGCCCAGACCCCAAATGACAAAGCAGCTCTGTGCCCCAACCATTCTGTGAAGCCTCTAATATGTAATGAGGTTTTCCCAGGGGGCTGCATGAGCAGGATACATCAGTCTGGCCTAGGCTGAAATGGTAGTAGGGGTGAGGCCAACAGAAAAAAAAATGGCAAAGTTCCTTTGAAAAGGCAAACCTGCTATTTTCAATGCCAGGAGGGGGGTGGGGGGCGCAAGCCATAGAGCAAAAGTTTGTTTGCAGAGCTAAGCTCCACTTTAGGTTTCACTGCACCTCCAGTACTGGGACCATATGATATAGTGACACAGCACCAAATTCCCAGCTTCACAGCATAACATGTCATATTCTAAAGGTTATTTACCCTCAGATGATGTCTGTTTAAAATTTTAGACTTTGAAAATCAAAACTTGACACATGGTACTTACCTCTTACCAAGTATTCCCATACATGTGAGGTCTGATAGATTACACAGAACTCAAAAGGTACCACACTCACTATATTCTCAAACCTTCCAGAGGCCTATTTCCCCAAAGGTTGACTATACAGCTCAGTCATATTTTTAGAAGACAAACTACCAGCAGGTACATGAGCCCTAAGTAGGCATTTGACTTTTATGACAGACTGGCTAACTAAACTAAAGCAGCCACCACATCTAATGATTGGTAAGCTCCAATATAATACATTTTCAGTTTTAGGTTTAATACCACTTTGAGAGATCTTTATTGGCTGAATTGGGTATGTTGATGTTGACTTACGAAATCTGGAGCAAAAAAAAAAAAAGTAAAGATTCCATCTGCAGCAAAAATCCAATTCTTCATTTACTTTCTGAGTGCAGGCTGGAAAGTAAGAGGCGAAGCCAAGATGTGTCAGACAGGGATTCTGTCATTATCAAGACTTTGAGGTATATTTACTATAGGCAAATAGACTGCAGTTGCTCCAAAACTTAGTAAATGAAGCTCTGCTGACTTCCCTCATTCAATCATGGGCAAGCAAAAATGCTGTTTTTTTATTTTCCTTGCATGTGGTTGGGTATTCTTTGCAAAATGAAGCTTTACCTCATTTAGTAATTTCTGGAGCAACTGTACTTTGCAAAGTGCACAGTCTAGTTCCCTTTAGTAAATCACCCCCCAATAACCTCATGCTCCTATGAACACAAATTTATATTCTATGGGTCAGACAAGTTATAACCATCAGTTTATTGTCTCACCCAAACTGGAATACAACTGAGAACCAAGTAAAAAAAATACACTCCCAGTATCTCTGCATTTGACAACTGTGCACATTACTGATGCCTTTGTATTACAAACAGAATCTGGTTATCTTCTAAAATGATAGTTATAAAATCAGGGGAATCGTTTATGCATGGGTACCTTGAGGATGAAAACAAAAAATGATATTCACAAACTAAAAATGATTTTATTTTCCAGAGATCATTGTGATATTAATGTAGAATTGGCAAACTTGATGCTTAGTAAGTCAAAGTTTTTCACCTTTGCATATCCTCTAGAAAGGACAATGTGTTGTTCAATTATGATAATGTTTCATTTGTCTCTGTAAAAGGCTTTGAACAATTATTCTTAACTGTTCAAAACATGTGCTAATTGGGCTTTATGCAAACATTACTTCTCAACTTGTATCATTCATTTTGCTTATTTCCTTTCAATCCACTCATTAGAATTCCCCATGTTAATAATTAAGATATAGAAAAAAAATCATGTGAGATTTTATAAAGAACATCTATGAATTAATTTTCAGGATCATACACAAAGGTATCAAAATGACATATTACACTGCATTACAAATTTCAGATATGAAAATAGCTGCAATAAATAATTATAGATTACTTTAGAGTAGATTAACTGCTTGCTGCTTCTGCCATGAACATAAATGGCATATCAAACTGCATTTCTACATAAGGTACAACTTACTTTTGTGCAAAATTTGGGATAAGGTTGCAATAACATGATTAAAAAGATACCAGCGCTACATTGTGATTTAAAAACAGTGATCCCACTTGAAAATAAGCAAAATTGTTTTGTATAGTCTTTGTTTCCACAAATTAGTGTTTACAAACAAAGAAAATCATAATTCCATAGAGCTATTACTTCCCACCATTGGATATCATCCTCAACCAGTATATCACATAAAAATTGGATTTTCACCAGATAATAAGACCCTGAGAAACCAATATAACACCTAATGCAACCAGATGTTGCCTTTTCTCAGATCCACCTTCTAAACATCCATCTGTGCCCCAGGTAACTCCAAAAAAATATATGTAGCGGGTGTCCCGTTCTCCCGTGGCCTTACCAAGCTGGCCACTGCCGAAATTACACAGGTTCTCCACTGAGGGAGAGCGCACCTGTCAGCCCTGCGAGGGATCTTCCCCCCTCCTTCTGCTCATTGACACTGATTGTTAATAGTTGCCCATGTAAGCGAAAGATCTCCTGAGCAAAAATGGAAGCCAGTTCCTTAGAAGTGAGCAACTTCTTAAGTGGAATACAATGCGACATTTTTGAGAACCGGTCAACCACCATAAGGATAACTGAGTTGCCCTGGGAGTTGTGTAACTCCACAATGAAATCCATAGACAGATGGGTCCAGGGCCTCTCTCCATTGGGTATGGGTTGTAGGAGGCCCACTGGAAGGTGTCGTGGAGTTTTACTCTGAGCACACACGGAACAGGCAGCTACGAAGGCAGTTTCATCAGTTCGTAGACTAGGCCACCAGAATTGTTGACAAATGGCCCAAAAGAGTTGATTCTTCCGAGGGTGGTCAGCAGCCTTGGGAGAATGGTAAGTCTGGAGCACGGCAGTTAGGAGACTCTCTGGGACAAAGCAGCAGTCACAAGGTTTCTCAGGAGGATCATGGACCTGAGTGGCAAGAATTTTATGACCCAAAGGAGAAGTGAGGCTGGTGCGAACCGTAGTCAGAATATGATCAGGAGGAATCACAGGAACCGGAACTGACTCCATCTTGGAAGTGGAGGAAAATTGTCATGACAAAGCGTCAGCCCTTACATTCTTAGTACCGGGTAAGAATGAGACAATGTAATTGAAACTAGACAAGAAAGGAGCCCATGGCGCCCTTCTGGGAGACAGGCGTTTAGCCTCAGACAAGAATGTGAGATTCTTATGGTCAGTAAGAATGAGAACCAGCAGGGCTAAAATGATCGCTAACAGCTCTCTGTCACCAATCTCGTAACTGCACTCCACAGGTGACAATTTCTTGTCCTTGTGGAGGTAGGACGTTGAGACAGAAGGGTGCCAACTCCAGTCTCAGAAGCATCAATCTCAAAGATAAAAGGTAACGTGGGATCAGGATGTGCCAACACAGGAGCAGAAACAAGGGCAGCCTTAAGACTCTCAAAGGCCTTAATCAACTCCGGAGACCAACTCTGTGGGTTACCGTGCTTTCTGGTCATATCAGTCAGGGGCTTGACCAGAGAGGAGAAGTTACAAATAAACTTCTGATAATAGTTGATAGTCAGACAAGCCAAAACGTCAGGGAGCCAGAGATGAGCATAATAGAACAGCAAGCAGGATCTGGAGCCAGAAGGAATGTAAGCCAAGCAAGTCTTTAACAAGAACACAGGAGAGCGTCTCTAGAGATGTGACCAAGGCGAAGGCAGAGATCAACTGGGCTGGACGGCTTAAGTAGGCAGGACTGACGAGCAGGATATCATCAACAGGTGAGTCACTGTGGAGAGAAAGGAGCTGGCAATTACCCGACAGCTGAGCGGCCAGCTTTGAGAAGGAAGGGCTGAGCCCAGCCCTAAGATATTGCAGTAAAGACAACTTCTATGTTTTATCATATTTGTGTGTGCTTCTCATTAATCCTTGCACTTACACTATTGCCAGTTGTGCCAGAGTGGCTGAGACTGTTCTTATGCCGCGTACACACGGTCAGACTTTTCGTCTACAAAAGTCAGACGGACGCCGACGGACAAAATACGGCTGACATTCCGATCGCGTGTGGGCTTCCCCGGACTTTCAGCTGACTTTTTCAGCCGCAAATCTGACGGACTTTAGATTTGAAACATGCTTCAAATCTTTACGTCGTAACTACGCCGGACCCAGAAATCCGCTCGTCTGTATGCTAGTCAGACGATCAAAAATCCACGCTAGGGCAGCTATTGGCTACTGGCTATCAACTTCCTTATTTTAGTCCAGTGTACGTCATCACGTAGGAATCCGTCGGACTTTTGTGTGATCGTATGTAGGCAAGTCCGTTCGTTAGAAAGTCTGCCGCAAGTCCGCCAAAAATCCGTCGAAAGTCTGTCGGACGGGCTGTTGGACTAAAGTCTGGCCGTGTGTACGCGGCATTAGGCTTGAGAGGCAGAGTACGGAACCAAACAAACTCAAGTGGCTCATTCGGGGGTAGCATTACATATACAAATAAAAATGTACTTACCTGAAATTAAAGTGGTTCTAAAGGCAGAAAGTTTTCTATCTTAATGCATTCTATGCGTTAAGATAAAAAAAAACTTCCGTGTGCAGCAGCCCCCCTCAGCCCCCCCAATACTTACCTGAGCCGCATCTCGATCCAGTGATGTTGCACGAGAGACTTGACTGTCTGGAATTCTCGCTCCTGATTGACTGAGACACACAGCGGACACCATTGGCTCCCGCTACTGTCAATCAAAGTCAGTGAACCAGTCCTCAAGGCGCCCCAACAGGCAATGTTTTCAGGCTTGCCATTATTTTGCACAGGTGATTTGATCAGTTTCACTGCCTTGGTAATTACCACAGCCGTTTCATCTGAGGGAAATCCTGATAACATGACCTGTTGGGGCACCTTGAGGACTGGAGTTGAGAAACACTGACTTAGACAGTAAGAAATCAGTGGGTCGTATAATGCAAACTATAATTGCTTTGGGTCAGTTTTATTTTAATTGTCTTTATCTATAACAGTTTTGACTCTGTTATTTTATATTTGCTTTTCCACCATAAATGTATTATATTTTTTTACAAATAAGCATTTTGTACATGGCAAAGGATTCTAAGAGCACAATGGGTTAACTAAGGAGACAAGCAAGCTGTACCTGCCTGCCTCATGGCTAAAGACAATTCGTGAGTCACTGCTGTTGAGTCATTCTTTTCTGTACACTATACACCTCCTTTAGAAGTTAATTGATATATTTGTATTGTACTCTTGAACATCTTTTTAATCTGCCACAGTCTATATTGTGTGATATACTGTATATCTTTGTGTTTATAAACCCATTAAAAAATAAAAGTATCCCAAGGAATGAAAATTGGTATTATTCTTTACTTGCAGGCTGCACGTGTTGCAGAAATGTACTGTTTTTTTTTCCCAGACACACATTTTTAAATAGGCACCTGTTAACTCACACAACTCTTTCCTTTATTATCTCAGATAATTGTAGCCTGTATTTCAATATCTGTACTAGACCATTTTTTTTAAAGAGGTTCTCTTTCACAAAATGATTGAACACTTCCTCGTTTCCCCGATCCCAAATGTCCATTTTTTTTTTCTAGGGTTTATCTTGCATGACAATTGCTACATTAATAAAATCAAGCATCATACAAGGCCCATTGCTATTATAGTTAATGGAATTGTTTCAATCTTAAGAGGAATTCAGCTCATTCTACATAATGAGATAGCTTCATAAGAAACCGCTTTAGTCATTAAAAGGAAAAAAACAGATAAAGGTAATAATGTAAATGCTTCTAGAGTACATCCTGGAAAAGGTCATTATTATATTCGTAAGCATCTTTAATTAAATGAAATATCCCAAAAGGCTAACAATACGTAGCAGAATATCACATTCCAAAATGTATTTTTGCCTTTTTTCTTTTATGCTGGTGCCAAAGATATATATATTGGAATATAGTTTTAAATGCTGGTTTCCAAACATACATATTGGAACTCTGTTTTAGTGGCATTTTAACGCTAAGAACTACTATGGTATGGATGGGTCACAAGCTCCCTCGATAAGCAACTATACCATGCTTTAAGAATTCAGCAGCTATTGTGGGTCCTTTGGACCCAGTCAACAAGCCTGAACCACTTCCATTTGTAACAAAACTGTGAGCTTAAAAGAGAAGTATGGGTTTTGTTTTTTTCTTAATCATACCTACATTCTGATGTTGAATGTGTCCTCGGCCAGCTCTAAGACTGAGAACCGAGCGATCAAACACTGGCGATCACTCAGTTCTCAGAGCTCCCTGAGCAGAGAGCTGGTGACTGGCTCTGTGCTCTGCTCCCCCCATCCTCACTTACTGGAGCGCCGGGCTGTGGAGGGGATGGGAGTGGCCGGCTCAAGCTCTCAGCAGCTGGGTGCCAGTCCAGGCAGGTGGGTGGATCATTTGTCGTGATCTTGCCTGGGCCTGGACTGGCTCTATGACATCAGCCAACAGCGGGCTTCAGTGTCTGCGGAAAATGGGTCACAGTAGTGCAGAACAAACTACACTCCCGTGATCCACAGGAGATGTACAGCCAAACAAGCTTTGGCTGTACCTCTCCTTTAAATCAGTGAATAATTTGTAGGGCTAAGCTTTAAATTTTATGTTACATATCCATTATCCATGATTCCTAACTTAATCATGGTTATGAAAATGTAGGGACATGTACGAAAAAAAACCCACAGGGACAAGTAATCTGCCCTTGCTGGATGTTTTGAACTGTAAAGGTAAAAAATGTGGCGCTCACAAATTCCAAAATACATGAAAAATATAAATAAGTGTAAATGTAATTTAGAATAAACAAAACAAAATCCAAATAAAGTGAAGTCCAAATAAAATAATCAAAAATATTTTAGGCATTTAACTCCACAGTGGAAAAAACTTTTCAGGTGCAGAGAACCACAAACGGTCTAGGAGCTTTTCAGGTGCAAATAAACACCCCCATATGTGTCCCCACTCACCAAATGATGGTGACTCCCAGCTTTGCAGTCTGGGGGTCGTTTCAAGCTTATGTGAAGGTCTCCAGTAGCGTTCAGAGGTGGTAATATACACATCAGATCAAAAGAATTAAAATATCTGATAAAACAGGCATGTAGAAATGGTATTGCAGATGTCTCAGAACGCTGTTCACAGTGCGCGTTCCACAAACCAGGAAATGCGTTCCACGGAGCAGGAAATTACGTCAGTGCCGCCGGAAGTGCGTCAACGCATTTCGCCCTCCCACAGGGCGTTATTGAAGACCTGATTGCCGGCCCACTGAACTGTCTAAAATCAGCATCAACATAACAGCCATGCTAATGATGGGGTAGAAAAGGTTGCTCCCATAGGCAGAGCACAGCCGCTGGGAGAGACCAAAAGGATCTATTAATAATAGTTAGCAACAATAATTCCAGGGGCTAAAGACATCAGTTCTAGCTGGATCATGGAACTAATTAAGAATACATATACATACAAATTAAAAAATTTAATTAAATACAAGCAAAACCAAAGCAAAAGAAAAAAGGTGATAAAAAAATAATAAAAATAAATATAAAATTGAAGCGAAATAAAAAATAAACATAAACCAAAAAAAAAATAAACATGAAAAATAAATTAAAATAAAAATAAATATGAAAATAAATAAAAAATAAATAAATACTAAAAAAAAGATAAAAATGAATAATATATGAAAATAAAAATAAAATTAAAAATAAAGATAAAAATAAAAAAATAATAAAAAAATTAAAATAAATAGAAATAAAAATCAAAAATGAAATAAAAATAAAAAATAAAAATGAAAAAATAAAAAATGAATAATGAAATAAAAAGAAAAATGAAAATAAAAGGTAAAAATTAAAAAATATATAAAAATAGGAAATCCATAGCACCATATTGTTCTAGAAATTTGACAGGAAATAATTTAAATCCAATTCAATGTTTAACCCTCAGGGGCTCATCGTTTTTAAACTATGGATCCACTGGGTCTCATTGTGAGAGATGGCTTGCTTGAGGTTACCTCCTCTCCAATGTCCTTCAACTCTGTCTATGTCACAGAAGGTGAGGCAACTGGGGTCCCTACTGTGAACTAGTCTGAAATGATTGGATAAACTATGGTGTTTAAAACCCTTTTTAACCCTGTTCACATGCTCACGTAATCTCACTTTGGTGGTCCTGGTGGTCCTTCCTACGTATTGTAACCCACATGGACAGGACAATAAGTAAGTGACGTGGGTGGTACCACATGTACCACAAATTTGTTAATTTTGAAAGATTGACCAGTGGAATGTGCTGTAAACTCAGTTGTTTTCCTCACCCTGTGTTTAGATGTTTCACACATAACACATCTTCCACAACTGAAAAAACCAACCTGATCTAAAAAGGTAGATAGCTTTTTCAGGGGTCCACAACATTGGGTGCCAGCTTAAGTCGTAACGTGGAGGGCTTGGTGTAAATAAACTGTGGTCTACTGGGTAAAAAACTGTCTAAATCATCATCATTCAGTAGAAGATGCCAATATTTATGGATGATGGATGCCACTTGTTCGTATTGACGAGTAAATGTATTTAATTACATTTTTTCATTTGTATGTAAATGTATTCTTAATTAGTTCCAGCTAGAACTGACATCTTTAGCCCCTGGAATTATTGTTGCTAACTATTATTAATATATCCTTTTGGTCTTTCCCAGCGGCTGTGCTCTGCCTATGGGAGTGACTTTTTCTACCCCATCATTAGCAGGGCTGTTTTGTTGATGCTGATTGGTTATTTTCTTGGGGGAGGTTCCCACCTTTACTCTATTTTAGACGGTTTAGTGGTCTGGCAATCAGGTCTTTGATAATGCCCTGTGGGAGGGCGAAATGCGTTGACGCATTTCCGGCGGCACTGACGTAATTTTCGCTCCATGGAACACATTTCCTGGTTTGTGGAATGCTCAACGTGAATAGCGTTCTGAGACATCTGCAATACCATTTCTACATGCCTGTTTTATCAGATATTTTAATTCTTTTGATCTGATGTGTATATTGCCACCTCTGAACCCTACTGAAGACGTTCATAAAAGCTTGAAGCGACCCCCAGACTGCAAAGCTGGGGGTCACCATCATTTGGTGAGTGGGGACACATATGGGGTGTTTATTTGCACCTGAAAAGCTCCGGACCGTTTGTGGTTCTCTGCACCTGAAAAGTTTTTTCCATTGTGGAGTTAAACGCCTAGAATATTTTTGATTATTTTATTTGGACTTCACTTTATTTGGATTTTGTTTTGTTTATTCAAATTTACATTTACAATTATTTATATCTTTACACAGATTTTGGAATTTGTGAGCGCCACATTTTGCTTTTGCTTTCTGTTTCACAATTTTTTCACAACTAGCGCGAGTTTATATTTTAGGATATATTGTTCACGGATGTTTTGAACTGACAACCTGTAATAGGGTGTTAGGACCGTATTGGGTACATCTGGGAGGGTGTCTGTTGTAGTGTCTACAGGCTCCACTGGATGTCGCAGTTCTCTTTATGGCTTTTACTTTTGTTCAATTAGGTGAGGTGTCTTTTATGGATTGTTTAGGGTTTATTTGGTAGCTTTTATGAACTTATGCTCTCCAAAAGGAGATAAAAGGACCTGGTGGGAGGATTCAAGAGGTTCTTGGGAAGAGAGAAACAGGAAAGAGACATGGTCATGTAGAGAACTGCATTCTCTCACACTTTTTTACCCCAGGGAGAAAGCATTGGAGAGTGAGACCCTCCAGGATGGGATAGAATTGAAGCAGCAGTGATGAGACTTTGGTCACCTATATTTTATGAAAATTGTGATTTAAGAGTACCGCCACTATTCCAAGCTTGCACTGCCAGCACCATAAAGATTATTGTTTCTGAAAATGTTTTAACAGTGTTTTTTGCTATTATTATATCTTTGGATTTACTCATCATAAGAAGGTAAGTAAACACCTTGAAAAATGGAAATGGGATCATGTCTCTTTTGTCCTATGCTACCTATGCAAGATGGTCTATACTTGGGGAAGTTGACAATATTAAAACTGGTTCTTGTCAGGAAAAAGTGTGGAGCAGGGTCTGCTAGTTTGGCAGGAAAAATACCCCTGGGTACAAGCACCAAGCACCCTTTCCAAACTTGGAACCACAGTAGACAGAGAGGTCTCTCATAAGTATGTTCATGAATGTTTCCTGACATGGCCCAATAACTGAAATGAGGAAAAAGGAACGTGAAAAAGCGGAGAATTAGAGGGATGGTTACTGGGGCATCATGTACAACCTGCCAGAAGGGGTTGCTGCAAACCCATATCTTATAGGAATATAAGAAAACAGCCTAGAATCCATATTCTATTCCATTTTTAATTTGATCTCAGTTACCCATGCATTATATATTATACAAGAACCCCATAGTCTTTAACTACTACAGCTCTCAAACCTTTATGTCCTTTGTTGGACCAGAACAATTTTTACATTTCCACTATGGGCCTGTTTATTCAGATACTTAACCGCTTCAGCCCCGGAAGATTTTACCCCCTTCCTGACCAGAGCACTTTTTGCGATTCTGCACTGCGTTGTTTTAACTGACAATTGCACTACGTTGCACCCAAACAAAATTGATTTCCTTTTTTTCCCACAAATAGAGCTTTCTTTTGGTGGTATTTGATCACCTCTGCGGTTTTTATGTGTTGCTCTATAAACAAAAAAAAGAGACAATTTGGAAAACAACGCAATATTTTTTACTTTTTCCTATAATAAATATCCCCCAAAAATATATAAAGAAACTAATTTTTCCCTCAGTTTAGGCCGATATGTATTATTCTACATATTTTTGGTTAAAAAAAATCGCAATAAGCGTATATTGATTGGATTAGTGATGGCGGCAATCTGCAATTTTTATCGGGACTGTGGCATTATGGCGGACACATCGGACACTTTTGACACATTTTTGGGACTATTAGCATTTATACAGCGATCAGTGCTATAACACTGCACTGTTTACTGTAAAAATGTCACTGGCAGGAAAGGGGTTAACCACTAGGGGGCGATGAAGGGGTTAAATGTATTCCCTCTCTGTGTTTTAACTAATGGGGGGATGGGACTGTGTAGGGGAGATGACAGATCGCTCTTCATACTTTGACGATCAGTCTCTTCTTCCCTCAGAGAACCAGAAACTGTGTGTTTACACACACAGATCCCGGTTCTCGGTGTGTAACCAGCGATCGCGGGAGCCCGGTGGTGATTGCAACTGCCGGGCACTCGCATCGGCTCCGGGTCGAGCAGCAGGCCTAGTGGCCACAGGACGAAGCGATGTTACATAACGTCATTTCGCCCAGCCGTGCCGGTCGTCAAGCGGTTAAAGAGGTTGTAAACCTCCATGCAGTATTTGTACCTATGGGTAAGCCTAGAATAAGGCCTATAAGGTACTGTAATTATATCCTAAACGTGCGCTGTTTAGGAGATATTTATTGTATATTGCACCGATGATATCAACAGTGCACGCGATCTGGAGGAACGGCCACCCGTGCCATTTCCTCAGAAGCGAGTGCCGTGACTGGCTTCTACCGCGCACAGGCAGGAGTGACATCACGCGACTCAGGCCAGTCACACAGCAGGAGTATAATGTGGCATTATATGCGATGCATACTAGCACAATATGCCTTTACTTTGCAGGGAGGGGGAAAACAATTTTTTTTTGGAAGAGCTTACTTCCTCTTTAAAGCGCTATTAAGCCCAGAAACAAAAATTCAACATATTGCAGATTTCCATTCCTCAAATGTGGTTGCTGCATTAGTGTTATTATTTTTTTTAATTATTTTTATCTGGTGTTTTTTGTTGTAGGGTATCTCCACTTTGGGTGGAGGAGCAATGGAGACACTTTTAAACAACGGAATTGTCATCTGGGGAGAGGGTAGTGTTAGATGATCTGGCCGATTTATCATTTTCCTTCCACTTCCCAATTATGTGCCATTTTGTGTTAGTCTATCACATAAAATCCCAATAAAATACATTTACGCTTTTGGTTGTAACATGACAAAAAGTGGAAAATTTTAAGCGTATGAAAACTTTTTCAGGGCACTGTATAGTCACTGAAGTGACCATGAGCCTATAGTAAAAGGGAACATAGCAACGTAAGGCTTACTGAGCTTTAAAAAAGCTCCATAAGGCAACAGTGGATAGCTTCTTTATACTGTTTCGATGAAGCTGCTGGGCAAATCATGGTTGCTTTGCCCAGCAACTTCATCGGAACAGTATGAAGAAGCTCTCCGCTGTTGCTTTTAGGAGCTTTTTGTTGCTCAGTAAGCCTAATGGGGCGTACGCACGGTCGGACTTTTCGGCTACAAAAGTCCAACAGCCCGTCCGACAAACTTTCGATGGACTTTTGACGGACTTGCGCCAAACTTGCAGCGGACTTTCTAACGAACGGACTTGCCTACATACGATCACACAAAAGTCCGAAGGATTCGTACATGATGACGTACACCAGACTAAAATAAGGAAGTTGATAGCCAGTAACCAATAGCTGCCCTAGCGTGGGTTTTTGTCCGTCGGACTAACATACAGACGAGCGGATTTCTGGGTCCGGCGGAGTTACGACATAAAGATTTGAAGCATGTTCCAAATCTAAAGTCCGTCAGATTTGCGAATGGAAAAGTCCGCTGAAAGTCCACACATGATCGGATTGGTCCGTCGGCGTCCGTCGGACTTTTGTAGCCGAAAAGTCCAACCGTGTGTACGCCCCATTACGTTGCTATATTTGCTTACCATACCATATTTGTTTGCCATTACTCATACCTCCCTCAAAAGAGGGCTACACAAGTTATGGTGTGTTTGTGTGCACTAATGAATTTTTTTTGTATTTTATACATTTTCACTACCATTGCAGAGTGTGCAAAATCAGCAGCACCATTTTTTTCATTCTACTGGTCCTATACTTTCAGAAAATTTATGGCTTGGGGACATTTAACAAACATTTTAGGCTGTAGCTAAAAATAGTGAAGCTCGATAAAAAATTAAAAAAGGGGAAATGGTCTGGTCACATGTGTTTAAAAGTAGAAAGCAAGGTCTTGCAGCAAAAGGGTTAAAATTCACTTAAAATATGTTTCTGGTACAAAGCCTGACGTTGAAGAGAAAAACAAATATTTAAAAAAAAAAACATATTAATGGTAAAAAAAATAGAAATAAAAATATCAGCAGATAAATAACAGATAAGGGAAAAAGAGGAGAAAGGAGTTTATTGGGGTCGATTAGACAAAATTAAAGATTATTAAAGCGGAGTGCCACCCATTTCTGTGTTTATTAAAAGTCAGCAGCTACAAAAAGTGTAGCTGCTGACTCTTAATAAACACACACTCACCTGTCCCATGGCCCAGCGATGCGGCCGTCCGAAACCTCTCTTCTCTCCTTCTCCTCTCCGCAGCGTCGGCATTGCAAGTGTGGGCACTCGGCTGTGACTGCTTGTGGCTTCACAGCTGGGTGCGCGTTGCACATGCTCGAGTTGTGCTGCACCTCCTGAATGGCCGGGCAATAGATTGCAGGGAGAAAGGGGGGAGAGGAGAACTTCAACTTGGCCGCGGCGCTATGGGGACCTGGGCACCTGTCAAAACTAGGTACCCCCTCCCCCTAAAAATGGCTTGCTAAATGTGGCATGTCAGGGGGTCAGGAGTCCTTAAAGCGGAAGTTCCATTTTTGGGTGAAACTCCGCTTTAAGGTGTTAAATTGGAATACATTTTATTTAAAATATTTTTTTTTTACTTGTAAGGTTTCTTTAACTGATGTCATAGATCACACCTTTGATCTACATACAAACACAATAGTAAATACAATGAAACAATATCACTGTTGCATTGTATTTGCTCATTGACACTTGCAGACTATCTGCAAGTGTCATTTTACATAGGAGCAGCTGCGTTTTGACAGCATTTCCTGCTATGTAACAAAAAGCATCTCCAAGCTGTCATTTTCACAGCTGGTAATGACTGGTAATAGTGCTGCACATGGCACCAGGGGAGAGGAACTGAATGTAGAAGATTTTATATAAACGAAAAAAAAGAACATATCCAATAAAAAATGTAAAAAAATCTAATTTATCCATGAATTTAGACCAAAATGTATTTTGCTACATGTCTTTGGTAAAAAAAAAACCAATAAGCCTATATTTTTTGGTTTCCGTGAAAGTTATAGATCCTAGTGACTAAATTTTGTCAAAGTAGACCTCCAGCTGAAACTTTTCTTGTTTTTATTAGAGCAAGGAAGGCTTATATCTTCTGTTGTTTTTTTATTTATGTATTCTTGTTAAGTTCCTGTCCCAGACACTGAATAGGAAGTGATTGTAAGTCTCCCCAAAGTTAGGGATCATTGTCACTGGAACAGGTATCCTCATTTGGATATTTACCTTTAATTATTTTTTTCATACAACTGTAAAATTGTATATTTTCCTTATTTTCTGTCCTTCGCAAACAAATACAGACTAGAAAGTGAGAGTGAGTCTCTCAATGGAGCAATGGAACAGCCATGCAAACTTTACAGAGGATGAATATTGCAACAAAATTGAGAAAGGTAATGAATCAGTTTAAAAAAACTGATATCATGCCACCATAAATGATAAAAGCCAGTGAACAACCAGTAAATGTCATCTTTATAGTAAGCTAGCTTTTAATGTGAACCATTATGCTGATAATATAAAAACAAGAAAAAATATTAAAATACTACTATTAAAAAGTGTACCCCGTTCTCTCAAACTCTGCAAAGACAGCATGTCAGGCGTGCAAGCTGGTATTCACATGGTGTGAATGGTTCACATGGCATGTTTAATCCTCTTTTATGATGATACCAGCCTGCATGCCTTTTAGTACTGGAGGAACTTTGAGAGGGATTAACTCAAAAGATTGGTCACCCACTCCAGTGCAAAAGTGACAGGCATCTGCCTCTTCGTCAATCCCAATACCCAAAAAATGAAAATGCCTTTCACAAATGTTCCACTGTCTTCATTATTTGCAGCCATGTTACAGTTGCTTTTGACCACATCATGTCTTCGAAGTCTGGTGGTTCTCATCTCATTCCACTAGGGAATCACAAGGTGCAAACAAACTGAAGGCTGAAATCAAGCTTTTTCAGTTATGTCTGGCAGTTACTTACAGAGCAGTTCACAGCAGATGACATAGGAATATGGTATACGCAGGGAAGTAAGTTTTCATTTTAGCCCCAGCACAGTTAATGTATAAACATTGTAAAATATAGAACACAAACAGGGCTTTTTTTTTTTATTTCAGGTGCCCGGGGTGTAGTGCAGATGCCAACACCTCCACTGGTTGATTGCCTTGTAAGTGAGAGGGGTGGAGCCACCTACATTGTGTGGAGAGATACTAGAGAGCTAGCTAGATGATTCAGGTTAATACAGCAACAAAGTAAAATGTGGAAGATGGTGGAGCTTTAAGGAGCGGGGATGGGGGAGAAGATGGGAGCAGTGGGGGGGGGTGCATGCAAAGGTCAGAGCTGAAGAAGGGTGAAAGTGAGATCTGGATGGGGGATGCACAGGTGAGCAGTTGTGGAAGAAGGCTGAACTCTGCACTCGACACCCCTGAACTCTGCACACCGTATGCAGTGCACCCTTGAACTCTACACTATGTATGTAACCCACCCCTGATCTCTGCACGTAGCATGCCCCTGAACTCTGCACTCTGTGTGTAATGCTCTTGTCAGGGAAACAGGCACATCCCTATGCACAGTTCCAAGGTTAGCCAACCAGCACAGGCAAGGTCGCGCTAATGCGCATCAGCGCACATGGATGCGCAATATCACTACTAGAAGGACGCCTGGCACCGCGATCAGGCGAATGTGCATGCGCGACAACGCTGCAATCATGCGAACGTGCGTACGCAATGGTGCGTGCACGACGTGACACAGGCGCCTTGTTTATTTAAACGCTCCACTGACAGTGCCACATCGCTGGATTATCATCAGCTCTTCCTGTGTTCCTGTAATTGTGATTCCTGTTTACCTGACCTCCTGTGTACTGACCCGGCTTGTTGATCCACTGCTCTAGACCTCCTGGCTCTACCTACCGGCTTGCTTTTGACTCCTCCTGCCTGTTTCCTGCATCTGACCCCGGCTTGGCTAACAGACTCCGCATACCTCTGTCTCCTGTACCTGGATTTGTTGATTCGGTTCTTGGACTGTCTAACTGTGTTTGACCCCCTGGCCTGGCTTCTGACTTGCTATTGGACTTCCATTGGTCCCCTTCTCTGGACCTTAAGCATGTTGCCTCCAGTGACTTTGCTCTATCAAGCTCCCAACACCGGCTTCTAATTCCAGGCAACCCGTGCTTCTGTGGGCAGCGCATCCCTGTGTCATCTTCAGGGTTGTGCTGCACTCGGCCGCAAGGGGAGCCCTCTCAGCATCTCGGCCTCCTACCAAGATCCTGACAGCTTTCCTGGTATTTAATGCCCCTTTAGGACCCTCCTACTGTTAGTAAAATCTGACCACACCCACTATTTGATGTGGTTTGGAAAGTGTGTGTGTGGGAGGGGGGTGGGACAGGGGTGTTGGGGGGTCGTGGTTGAGTTCCAGCATCTATTTTCTGACAAAAAAGCCCTATATATACATATATGTATATATATAGTTCCTGTGCATCTAATCTTCCTCTTTGCTTGCATACCATACAGTGGTTGATATTGAAAAGTAAGTGAATTAACAGCATTACTGATAGTATCTGACATACAGAAGACATTTCAGTAAGTTTCACTCTAGTAAATTATTCTGTGCCACACAGCAGGGAATTTGCACCTTATAAGGTCAATCCCTTCTATACTTTACTAGCTGTTCTTCTATGGGCTTCTTAAGCCATGAATATTCAGGCACACACCACCTAGCACTTCAGTCACTGTGCATTAATGTGCATTCTAATAGTATTTCAAAGTCAAACAAATAATATTTGTCATGTACATGGATATCAAACATCTTCTCTATTGTATTTAAATGAAACGTCCAAATGATTGAAAATGTTTGCTGTAAAAAGAATGTGATAAGAATGTTGAGCATCCTATTCCTTTGAGAGAATTCTCCTTTGGACACTCCAGTGTAGAAGCTGTATATATGACAGACAACCTTTCAATCAATCCTGGTACAGTATTGCACTGGGCTGGCTAACAGTTGCCATTGTTCAGAGTAAATTAATTCAGGACAAATAAACATCTGACAATGATAAGGAATTGGGTTTGCGAATAACTGAGATTTGATGTAAGGGATTAAAATCGAAGGTGGTATTTTTTATACATTCTATATAATTTTCAATTTTTTCAATACATTAATCTGGATTTGACTCAACGCATGAATGTTTCAATCAGTTACCTACATGCTGGAATACACAATTTCTTACAGCTACAAATCTGCCTGATGTATTCTTAGGAAACTGATCACGTTCCATCAAATGAACATCATATTCTATGTGGCATTCAAACTATTCCCTTTTTTTACCTTGGCTACCCCTTCAGCACTTGAATTGCTGAAAACACACTGTAGCCCACAGCAATAGAAATTTGAAAAAGAACCAAGCACTTTATTATTTATAAATATTTTCATTCAGTTTTAATAGGGCCGAACAAAGTTTCCTTGTTCATTTATTTGTAACACTTTATATAATTTGGTTAAATAAGAGCTCTACTTTGCTTAAAAAACAATATAACATATACAATTGCTACACAAGCCGTATTATAATTTATTGTTAAATATATTGTGCTATAATTTTTTTAAATTTTCGAAAAAATCCAATACAATATGGCAACCTGCTGTGCATTGGTGTATGTAAAGCCAACAGAAAATTTCCTTCTTGTGTGTATGGATTACAAGTCTCAGAAGTCTGCACGACGATACAAATAAAATTTTAGCCATGCCTTGCAATAGTAGTTTCTCTTTTGGAGAGATTGCCTAAGCCCCCGGTCACACCGGTGCGACTTGTTATGTGATTTGATAGTTTCAAATCACATAAGTCGCGCCCTATTGTCTGCAATGGAAGCTGTCAAATTGGTGTGACTCCGACTCCATTTCAATGTCGTGCTTAGGCTTGTGTACTCTGACTCTGTCGATTTCTTTATTAGAACACCAAATTAAAAAAAAATTACCTCCAGTTTGTACATAAGGAAACTAGTGGTAATTAAGACCAATTTTTACTTTGCAAATTAATACAGGCAGAAGGCCTGGACCTGTATGCAATGTAGCAGAGAGGCGTGTTTGCTGCCGCTACCCTCGCCCTATCATTGGTTGTTAAGGACGCTGTTGGCTTCACAGCTGACAATCTCCAACAAACCGTGACCCTGCAGTTGTTGGAGCCTGATGGGGAAGCTTAGACATCACCTTTTATTTAACAGCAGGCAGTCTATTGGCTAAGGATCTGCCACTGGCTGCTGTCAATCACAAGGGGAGCAAGCCTAATGGGGAGCCAGTGTCTATGAATCCCCATAAGGCTCCGCCCCAATACAAAACTCTCCACTGCAGCGTTGAAGGAAGCACAGCTGCTCTGAGGATGGACTGTCTGTATGGACATCCAAGCCCCAGTTTGCCTCCACACCCAGATTTATGTATCTGTCTACAACAGGTACATGAATCTGTAACCCACACTGACATTTGTCATTTGGAGGCATGTCAGAATTCTAAAGAGTGTCCAGGCACTCTTTATGCATTCCCCTGTGAGAGTGTGCCAGGTGATTTTAATAATTATAATGCGTGTAGACCCTCCCATTTATCAGTCTGGAAAGGACTTTGAGAAACAACTATTTCTTCAGAACAGAAAAGTGTAGGGGCTGCAACAAATGTTAAAATCCCTGCTCTGTACATAGGTCGTCAGAGGGAATTTGTTTTTCTCATCAATAGTCTAGCTATACTTTAAATAACTGCAGTTGATCTGTTATCCTTTTCATAATAAAAACAATGATATGTTGTAAAATAAAGTAATATTAAAGTGATTGTAAACGATCACTTTGTAAAACAACCCATTCAGTTTAAAATTGAAATGAAATGCAAGGTGACTCCTTTCTCTTACAATGTCCTATGGAGTCATCCTTGCACGCAGGGACCAGATTTGTGTCTCCCTACACTGTGTGCATCAATATAAACACGTAGGGCCAGTGCTACCACTAGGCAAACTAGGCAGCCGCCTGTGTCACCAAATTGCAGCAGCATGTGTCACCAAATTGTAGCAGCATGTGTCACCAAATTGCAGCAGCATGTGTCACCAAATTGCAGCGTGTGTCACCACCAAATTGCAGCAGCATGTGTCACCAAATTGCAGCGTGTGTCACCAAATTGCAGTATGTGACACCAAATTGAAGCAGCATGTGTCAACAAATTGCAGCAGCTTGTGTCACCAAATTGCAGCAGCATGTGTCACCAAATTGCAGCGTGTGTCACCAAATGACAGCATGTGTCACCAGATTGCAGCGTGTGTCACCAGATTGCAGCGTGTGTCACCAGATTGCAGAGTGTGTCACCAGATTGCAGCGTGTGTCACCAGATTGCAGAGTGTGTCACCAGATTGCAGCGTGTGTCACCAGATTGCAGAGTGTGTCACCAGATTGCAGCGTGTGTCACCACCAAATTGCAGCAGCATGTGTCACCACCAAATTGCAGCAGCATGTGTCACCACCAAATTGCAGCAGCATGTGTCACCACCAAATTGCAGCAGCATGTGTCACCATAAGCTGCAAGGCCTCTTCACGGCATCCTCTGTATGCTTATAGTCCTAACGCCACTGAATTTATAAGTACATGCATTATGTGTAAGTACATGCATTATATGGATAGATGAGGGGCAGGTGGGCCTGGAGGCAGCCCAATCCCCCTTAAAGGAACAGGAGCACACTGGACACCCAGCGAGAGCACAGTGGCAGCAAAAGTGTACAGTGTGTCCCAGTGTGTTCTGTTTTTGTCTTTCATAGGCCAATATATATTCTTCTACATATTTTTGGGGAAAAAAAACGTAATAGGCATATATTGATTGGTTTGCACACAACTTATCTTGTCTACAAACCATGGGATAGATTTAGGGACTTCTATTTTATTTTTATTGTTTTTACTATTAATGACGGTGATCTGTGATTACTATAACGATGGTGGCTGGTTGGAAAGTGATTAAAAATCTCCATAGGCGACGCTTTAAACATTTCTACAGGTTACCAGTTTAACGTTACAGTCAAGGTCTTGTGCTAGAATTATTGCTCTTGCTCTAATGATTGCGGTGATACCTCACATGTGTGGTTTAAACACTGTTTGCATGTGCGGTCGCGACTTACGTATGTGTTCGCTTCTTTTTTTTTTTTTTCTTATTTATTTTATTTAATTTTTTTTATTTATACACTGTTCCTTTAAAAAAAATCTGATCACTTTTATTGCTGTCAGAAGGAATGTAAACATCCCTTGTGAGAGTAATAGGCAGTGACAGGAAAGCCACATCCAATTCGCAATAGTGTGAACCCAGCCTGAAGGAGAATTGTTTAAGAATAGAGAGTTTCCATAGTGAAAAACTCTTAAAATCCATAAACCTCTTGATACATACCTTGTTTGTGTGCATACTATATACACAATTTTTCTTTTACAAATAAACATTTTTACACAACAAAAGATTCACAGAGCACCAGTGGTTAACTAAAGAGACAGCACAGCAGTTGTCATATGAGTGAATTCTCGTTGGTCAGAACTCAAATCTGTCAAGTTTGCTCCAAGCAAGAAGTCACCCGTTGGTAGCAATTTGCTTCCCCAATTAACTCAAGTGAACTTAGTCTGGCTTCACTTATCTGATTACCCAGCGGATTTAAAGTGAATCCCACATTTACTTTTACAGAGGGTTATACTATCAGGAAAATCACTAATTTCTAGTTTACCTGAATATTTCTAGTTCTGTCATGCAGTTTGTCACCTGGACAACATTGAGAAGGTATGAGGTTCAGGTTTGCTGCTACCAAGGTTTATAGGCAAATCCTGCAGAATTGAGATTCACGGCCCTAGCAAATCTCTGTGCAGATTAGCTCAGAAGAATTATTTTGTCAATCATAATGCTCTGCATGACCTCTAATCTATGGCTAGCAGGTTTAGAACAATTAAAAGGTTTTTTTTTTGGATAAGCCAGTTCTGCAAGCCATATTGACACTTAACATTTTAAAAGTAAAAGTCTTGCCAAAAAGCAGGAAGTACAAAGATCGTGTTATTATTTTCACTAGCCAGAAATGTCTCCCCTGTGTGCCTCTTTGTTCCTGTTTTTCTTTTGTTATTTAGGGCTTTACTTGAATAACTTTGGGTGTATACTCTGCCTATTGCCATCTATCTGTCCGACTGGCAAGCAACCAGTTAAGGTGTTCCCGTTAGACAGAGTAGTCACTAGGTAAGGCCTAGCCTTGAATACCGGGAAGCTGGGCCCTTTAGGAAGATGAATGAAAGAGGCTTTTCTGGCTAACAAAACAGCAGGCCTCTTATGGCATTAACTTATAGACAAGATGGTTTCGTTCAAAAAAAATCTGCATAATGTACATATATTTGCATACAATCATCCTCTCAACAATGTTCAAATACTAAAATGAATTTCTTTCAGAAGATAAAAATGTGATAGTTTAACCCTTTTTTCCATTTTTATCTTTTTATGGGAAAAAAAATGGCAATTTAATTTTTTTCCATAAATTAATATTTAATATACCTGCATTTTGTAAGGTTTTTTGAAAGCTGCATTATTAACAGCATTATATGATCCAAAGCTATATTTTAATTTTAAAAGTGTCAGAAGGGATAAAGAAAGCAGTCACACAAGATAAACAAGTCTGTCAGTGTTTTAGCTTTCAAGCTGGTGTGCTGGGATTATCTGGAACCTTATCATTCAAGCAGCAAATTACCAAGAACTACATTAAAAATGTGTATAGTCATTTTCATTTTTGAAAGATTCAAGACCATACATAATTAAAAAGGTAGGACATCTGTTATTTATGAGCTAGGATGACAGTTTTAATTTAGACCTTTATTTAGCAATGGCTTATGTATATAGAATTTGGGATAGCAGCACAAATTGTTTGATATGCCAGCTTGGATGGTTCTCAGCATCACAAAGCAAAAACCAAATCAATTTGCATTAATGCTGCACAGATCACTGAGAGGAGTGTTTTCAATAAATGATTTGTCTTCATCGCTTTCAAAATGACAATAATGTTTTGGAAGTTTAGTAAAAGTGGTGACATTGGTGGATTTACACGGATATTTCTTCTTGTCCTCAATCTGTGTGATAAAGTAGGATTTCTATGTGTAGGCAATTGGGACTTGTTGGAAAAAATTGATTGCTGTGCCCTGGGGTGGCAATCAAACACCCTGAGTAGAAACGTGGCACATCCTAATAATAATGTATTGAAGGATAGAGAAACACATGGAATATGACACATTAATAGATAAATACAAAAAGAGGGACCCATTGGGTTTCAGTGGTCAGCAGCGATGTCCCCATCGGCGAGGGTGAATTGTAAGACTTCCTCAACACTAAATGTGGTTAGTTTACAGTATTTGCATATGTAGCGCTGGTAGATTTTTCAATCTACCGCTTATATGTAAATTTAGTGGGTCATCTGTGCTGTACATAGTTCAGATTTAATTTACTGTTAGATTGGCCTCTGTTCCAGTTTGGCTGTGTTGTGTGCAGTTCCACATTCTGCCTGTGGGTGTCGTTGTCACCATGGGTCGGTGTTGGAAAGCGACAAGCTAAAGTATGAGTGCTCTTCTGTCCAGTAGACAACTCGGTGGAGGTGGTCCTCCGGGTTGCATTCTGGGAGAGAGTATTTATGGGACAGACACAATGTTTCTGGGAGCTTTACCTCGTGACCCTCCTGGCCTAGAGGCATGTGTTAGTGAGTTCTACCACGTGGCCTCCAGCCTGGAGGGTTGTGTTGCGGCAGCCGTGCAGGTAGGCCCAGAAGCCTGTCTGGGGCCTGCTATCGCTGAGGTGGTCCTGTGCTGTCAGTCCTGCGGGAAGAAACTGGACAATCGGGAAGACACAGGAGAGGACCCATCTTGGAAGGGACCATGCAAGGCTGGTCTTAAGAAGGGCCTGGTGACTCGATTGAAGGATGCATCTTAAACGAATCTACCGCACAAGTACTGCCGGGTCGGCTTAAAGGTTCTGGTACATCGAAAAAACTACTACATCCTGTGGCAGAGGATCGTACAGTTCTGTTTCACTCAAGTCTGTGGCAAAGACTAGTGCTGCGTTTTGGCTGCTAGGTTAGTGAGAGAGACCTATCCGGGCGAGTAAAGATCTAATCCTGAATGGAGGATACATTCATCCTTGAGATTTCAATTCTACCTCTTTCCTGCTACTTCTTCCAGTTATCTTCTATTAAAGCATTGCAAGTACTAAAGTGACTATTGCCTATATTATCTGATAAAGAGCTCAACGGGGACCCTAGACCCGGTGTTGGTGAAACCACAGGTAAAAAGGTAACTGCAACAGCCAGCTGAGTAATATGCACATATATTGTCATGTATTTGTATATAATTTATGACAATCAAATATTAAATGTTTATACATTATTCTAATTGTAAATCAATCCCTCTAAAGATATAGAATCTCCTGAAGAAGTGACAACTTCAGTCGCGAAACATGTTGAGCAACTTTTAACTCTTCAAGGACCTATGAACGCCCTGATAGCGAATGCCATAACCCAGTGTGGGACTCTCTGACGTTTACCATTACAGCCCCACAGGAAGTATACAAGTGGCGTCCATCTCTGGGGTTTATCAATGGGTCCCTCTTTTTGTATTTATCTATTAATGTGTCATATTCCATGTGTACTGTATATGTAACCAATACTTGTGAACTATTAAAAATTTGTTATATTTTATATGTGCTGTTAAAGTCAATTTTTCTCTATTATTCAATTGGGACTTATTATCTAAAAGGCGCCTTCCATTATATTTTGAAGACGGTATAGGATATAATTTAATAACATGATGCAAATAGCAATATTGTGCAAAAAACTCACCGCAGCCAGACACAAAGCAGCTTTCATTAAAGTGCAATTGCAACCTCCTAGGACATGTCACAGGTCTAAGCAGGCTGTGGGACTTTTCACAAAGCACAATGCAACTCGCGCATGCTCAGTGGGGAGTTGGCTGTGAAGCCAGAAGGAGTCACAGCCAGCTTCCCATAATAAGCATCCCGGCGCTAGGGATGCAAATACCAGTGCAGAACTGGCCCAGGTGAGGACAGCACTGGATCCCTGGACAGGTAAGTGTCTTTTATAAAAACTATTAAAGCTGACTTTTAATTTTTGTTTTCACACTGTCAAAATCACAGCACTTAAAGGGGAAATCCATGCAAAAACTAAAATCCCCGCATCTATAGCCACCAACATTCTAACACTAAACTCTCTAGAACCGAAAAAGAAAAAATCTGTATACATACCTTTTCTACAGGCGATCTGACCTGATCTCCAGTGCTGGAAGCTCTGATCCCACGCTGTGCTGTGTGGGCGGGTGCAGAGGACATGTCTGTCAACAGAAGCACCATAGTAACTCTATGGGTGGCGTCACTTCCCATTCATTTTACAGCCGTTGTCGGACGTGTACTCAGGAGAGCTTCCGCCGCTGGAAATCGGGTCGGAACGGCTTCAGAAAAGGTATGTATAGCGATTTTATCTTTACAGGGCTAGAGAGGTTAGTATTAGAATGTTGGTAGCTATAGATGCAGGGATTTTAGTTTTTGCATTGACTTCCACTTTAAAGGTGATTTGTGATTGGTAGTTAATTATTGTGTATCTCTGTTCTTTGAAACTTATCATTTAAAATCAGCTCCAGGCAATGTGTAAAACCAATAATTCAACTAAAAAATAGTTCTCTAAAGATATTGTGCGTGTGCTAATATCAGAAAGTCTACTCAATTAAGCTGATTTATTAAAGAAGTCGAGAATCGTCACACAATAAATTATGTGAATATTCATGTCAATTATTCAGTCTTATGCAGATGAAATAAGCTAATGGGATATTTCTTTTTACATGATTGGATAATAAAAGTGCATATTCACACAATATATTGTGTGGAGATTCTTAACCTTTTTAGTAAATCAGCCTCCAAATATCTAAACCTTCAGTTTAAAGCCTTGTACACACAATGAGATTATTGGATAAATGGTTGTCCGTTTTTTTTTTTTTTTTTTTTTTTTTGCATACCAGTCTCCATATTGAAAAAAAAAACAGTTACTAAAGTATGAAAATTCTCGTACGAGAGAATAAAAATTCAGCAGTGATGTAATGTATGTTTCAGATGAAAATTGTACTGATTAACCACTTAAGGACCGGCCCTATTTTTCAGACTTGATGTTTACAAGTTAAAATATTTTTTTTTTGCTAGAAAATTACTTCGCACCCCCAAACATTATATATACTTTATGTCACACTGTATTTGCGCAGCGGTCTTACAACCGCACTTTTTTTGGAAAAAATACATTTTTTGAATTAAATAATAAGACAACAGTAAAGTTAGCCTAATTTTTTTGTATATTGTGAAAGATAATGTTACTCCGAGTAAACTGAAACTATCATGTCACGCTTCAAAATTGCGCCCCCTCTAGTAAAGGTAACCCAAAGTGAAAGGTAAAGTAAAAAAAAGTATAATAAACAAACCAACAGATCTATTATTGCAGCCAGAAGTTGCATAATTAGAATGTCACACATCTTTACTTAAACACAAAACAGTGGCACAAATGCCTCCCTTACCAAAGACTTCCATAATAATCCACTTTCTAATTAGACAACACTTTGCCAATTATGTACATCAACAAGTTAATCTTTAGGTATGAATGTCAATTTAAGTGACAGCTGCCATTGGTTATTAAAGGAAGCTTGCAGAAGAATTGTTTTAAGAGATAAAATATAGACTTCAAGATCCTTTTGCTCGCCTTTAAGGCTCGTCATGGATTGGTACCCCAATATCTGTCTGAACGTTTATGAACTTCCCCCTTTGTAACCTCCACTCCTCAAATTTCAGTCTTCTGAGTGCCCCCCCTCCTACTCACCTACACTTGATGGGAGACAGAGTCTTCTCCTGCTATGCCCCAAAATTTTGGAATTCACTTCCAAAGATCATCGGTCATCTTCTCTAAACTCATTCAAATCGAATCTAAACTTTTTTCTTTATACAACCTTCCACGTAATTGTGTTTTTTTTTCCATTTGTTTTACTCTGTGTATTTCTTGTGTTTTTGTTTCTCTTGTCCTTGTAAAGAACTTTGAGAAGCTACCTTTAAAGGTGCTATATAAAATAAAAGTCTATTATCAAAAAAAAAAAAAAATGCGCCCCCTCATGGGATGGCGAAAACTTTTACCCTTAAAAATCTCCACAGGCGACGTTAAAAAAATTCTACAGGTTACCAGTTTTGAGTTACAGAGGAGGTCAAGGGCTAGAATAATTGCTCTCACTTTAACGAACTTGGTGATACCTCACATGTGTGGTTTAAACATTGTTTTCATATGCGGGCGAGACTTATGTATGCGTTCGCTTCTGCATGCGAGTTCGGCAGGATGGAGTGCTTTAAATTATTTTTTTTTCTTATTTTTTTTATTTTTTATTTTGACACTGTCCTTTAAAAAAAAAAATTGGGTCACTTTTATTCCTATTACAAGGAATGTAAACATCCCTTGTAATAGAAAAAAAGCATGACAGGACCTCTTAAATATGAGATCTGGGGTCAAAAAGACCTCAGATCTCATATTTACACTAAAATGCAATGCAAAAAAAAAAAAAGTCATTTGAAAAAAAAAAGTTTTCTTCCCCTTTAAGAGTATTGCGTGGAAGTGAGGTTTGACATTGCTTCCGCCCTCCAATGCTATGGAGCCGAGCGGGGGCCATCTTTCCCTCACTTAGCATCCTGGCAGTGAGGCTAGAGGAACCAATTGGCTCTGCCGCTACCGGCGGCTCCAGTAAGCAGCGGAGACGACCAGAGCGCGGAGGGAGGGGGGCCCTCCCCCGATAAAAGTGATCTTGCGGCAAACCTGCTGCAGAGACCACTTTTATCCTAAAGAGGACAGTCCACCGTTTTTAAAAATACTGGGGTTATGGCAGTTAGCTAGCTTTAACATCAAAGTAGCGACGTATAACGATGGCGGCTGGTCCTTAACTAGTTAAACGAAAATCGTACCATCTGGTATCATGCGAGAAAATTGTTCTAGTTTATCCCTTCAGAAAATTTTGGATGAGAGCTGTGTACTAACAATCATATTGTCGTACAATTGCTTCGAAAGCAGTATTTTTTGTACAATTTTAATATTCTAAACATGTGTACATGCCTTTAGTCTGCTAAATACATTCCAGAATAAACAAAAGGTGTGAAATATATTGCAGTTCACTTTTTGTATAAAACAGTTACAGTGTGAGTAGAAAAGCCTGTCCCCTGCCAGTATCTACCAGCTCTGGGCCCTTGCTCTCTTTGTGGAAGCTGTGTTCTTTCTGAGGAAGTCTGATGTGTCTGATATCTGAGGAAGTCTGATGTGTCGACTACACTCAGATCTATAGGTCTGCTATCAGTAAAGCTCATGCTCATAAGTGGAACAAATTAGACCATGGCAAAGAGTTCAAAGCATCCCAATAGACAGCAATGATGCTATTCTGCCACTGATGGCAGGCACAGGCTTTTCTACTCAAGCTGTAGCTGCTGTAGAGACATAAATAACCGTAGGAACATTTTTTGTTTTTAAGCACTTGGAATGTACTGACCTTATTTAAACATAAGGTTTAACTGGGCTTTTACAATGAAACATAGAAAAGTGATGGCAGAAAAAAGATCGAGTGGTTCATTGAGTCTGCCCATTTTGTTTATACATGTTTCATATTTTTTTTTCTATTAACTTTTTTGTCTGAGTATACAATATCTCACAAAAGGGAGTACACCCATTACGTTTTTGTAAATATTTTATTATATCTCTTCATGTGACAACACCGAAGAAATTACACTTTACTACAATATAAAGTGGTAAGTGTACAGTTTGTAAAACAGTGTAAATTTGCTGTCCCCTCAATATAATTCAATACACAGTTATTAATGTCTAAACCACTGGCAACAAAAGTGAGTACACCCCTAAGTGATGTCCAAATTGGTCCAAAAGTGTCAATATTTTGTGTGACCACCATTATTTTCCAGCACTCTCTTAACCCTCTTGGGTATGGAGTTCACCAGAGCTTCACAGGTTGCTACTGGAGTCCTCTTCCACTCCTCCATGACAACATTACGGAGCTGGTGGATGTTAAAGACCTTGGCGTTCATCCACCATCCATTTGAGGATGCCCCACAGATGCTCAATAGGGTTTAGGTCTGGAGACATGCTTGGCCAGTCCTTCACCTTTACCCTCAGCTTCTTTAGCAAGGCAGTGGTCGTCTTGGAGGTGTGTTTGAGGTCGTTATCATGTTAGAATACTGCCCAAAGGCCCAGTCTCTGAAGGGAGGGGATCATGCTCTGCTTCAGTATGTCTCAGTACATTTTGGCATTCATGGTTTCCTCAATGAACTGTAGCTCCCCAGTGCCGGCAGCACTCATGCAGCCCTAGACCATGACACTCCCACCACCATGCTTGACTGTAGGCAAGACACATTTGTCTTTGTACTCCTCACCTGGTTGCCGCCATACATACTTGACACCATCTGAACCAAATACGTTTATCATGGTCTCATCCGACCACAGGACATGGTTTCAGTAATCCATGTCCTTAGTCTGCTTGTTTTCAGCAAACTGTTTGCTGGCTTTCTTGTGCATCATCTTTAGAAGAGGCTTCCTTCTGGGACGACAGCCATGCAGACCAATTTGATTCAGTGTGCTGCGTATGGTCTGATCACTGACAGGCTGACTCGCCACCCCTTCAACCTCTGCAGCAATTCTGGCAGCACTCATACATCTATTTCCCAAAGACAACCTCTGGATATGATGCTGAGCACGTGCACTCAACTTCTTTGGTCAACTATGGCGAGGCCTGTTCTGTGTGAAACCTGTCCTGTTAAACAGCTGTATGGTCTTGGCCACCATGCTGCAGCTCAGTTTCAGATTCTTGGCAATCTTCTTATAGCCTAGGCCATCTTTAGGTAGAGCAACGATTCTTTTTTTCAGATCCTCAGAGAGTTCTTTGCTATGAGGTAACATGTTGAACTTCCATTGATCAGTATGAGGAAGTGAGAGCAATAACACCAAATTTAACACACCTGCTCCCCATTCACACCTGAGACCTTGTAACACTAATGAGTCACATGACACTGGGGGGGGGGGAGGGGAATGGCTAATTGGGCCCAATTTGGACATTTTCACTTAGGGGTGTACTCATTTATGTTGCCAGCAGTTTAGACATTATTGGCTGTGTGTTGAGTTATTTTGAGAGGACAGCAAATTAACACTGTTATACAAGCTGTACACTCACTACTTTACATTGTAGCAAAGTGTCATTTCTTCAGTGTTGTCACATGAAAAGATATAATAAAATATTTACAAAAATGTGAGGGGTGTACTCACTTTTGTGAGATACTGTAGATCTATGTTAGTACCAAGCATGTTTGAAAACACCCTTTTACTGCCAACACAAAGTGATCGGTTGTCTACACATGGAAATCTCCCGGATAATCAGAAGTAAATCACCATTTATAACAGGAGGTGGACTCTCAATAATACCAATAGCCGGAGGGTGGGCTGTGAGGATCAACACATTAGTTGTATTCAGTATCCAGGAATTGAACAAATCCCATAGGCACATAATATAGATTCAATATTGTTATACACCACCCACATACCTGATAATGTACATAGATATAGGTATATCATTTACCGGGGGGAGAGGGGGATGAGAAGTGCAAAACCTGAAAAATCCTGGATAATCAAGGAGGAGGCAAGAAAAGCCTCTCTGACCCTTAACAGTCCACATTCATCGGGAGATTAGACAAGTAGTTCCAAAAGACTGGAAAAAATGCTTTCAAATTAATTCAGCCGTTAATAAAATATTTGTTTTATTATACTTTTGTCCATTGCCTGAAAAGTCAGAACTAGGGCCTCTTCCCCTTTATTCCTCTCCTCTTCTGATGTACAATATATATTGGCCTAAACTAAGGAAGAAATTTGTTTTTTTTTTATATTTTTTGGGGGGATATTTTGTTATAATAAAATAAAATAAATATATGTGCATGCGCTAAAGGCTATAAATACGTGAACAAAGAATATAATAAATCTATACAATATTGAAAATTACAAACAGTGTCAAACGCCTGTGAAGAAAGTGACTAAAATCCACAATTGAATAAATGAATAAATGGTAACATGCAACATGCAAACAAAAAAAAAAAAAATGTGAGAGAGAAAAGAAAAAAATCCTTTAAGTAATTAACAAAAATATATAAGTGCTACTTGATAAATAAAGTGTCCGAAACCAATTCATACAAATGAATATATCTCAGTCCAAACTATTCACAAGAGTATATAAATCAAAGTGCACAATAGTGTCCAAACAAATAGCAGGCATTCCTAATGCTTGTATTTATGAAAAAGTGCTAAATATTCCTCATGCTCTTCTTAAGAGATGTGCACGTTATGGCATGCTGCAGTGCTCTCCAGTGACCCCCAATGGATAATGCGCTCACCTTAGATTTTTTTCTTTTCTCTCACATTTTTTTTTTTTTTTTGCATGTTGCATGTTACCATTTATTCATTTATTCAATTGTGGATTTTAGTCACTTTCTTCACAGGCGTTTGACACTGTTTGTAATTTTCAATATTGTATAGATTTATTATATTCTTTGTTCACGTATTTATAGCCTTTAGCGCATGCACATATATTTATTTTATTTTATTTTGGCATATACACGGTATGGAACGTGGTTAGTGTGTGCAGCTGAATTAGGTTCATTTATTCACATTGGAGGCATTAACCCATTTGTGGCTCACAAGATTTTAGCACTATTTTTTGGGATATTTTGTTATAGCAAAAAGTTATAAATATTGCTTTTTTTTCAAAATTGTCGCTCTTTTTTTATTTATAGTGCAAAAAATAAAAACCGCAGAGGTGATCAAATACCACCAAAAAAAGCTCTATTTGTGGGGAAAAAAGGGATGTCAATTTTGTTTGTGTACAGCGTCAGTTAAAGCAGCCCAGTGCCGTATCGCAAAAAATGGCCTGGTCATTAAGGGGGCAAATCCTTCCGGGGCTGAAGTGGTTAAAGTATCACGGAACTGACATGCTGGATTTCCTCACACTGTGGACTTTATATGAACCATTGGACTACAGTTCCCAGGGGAGAAAGCAATAAGGTAGGAGTAAGCTGTATTTTCTTAGCTGCAGATGAACTAGCTTCCTCTTTGATGCAAGGGAACCAATGTGAGTACTCCCTATCTGGATGTGCACCCGCCTCACACAAGCCAGCGGCCTGAGCGGAGATCAGGGCTCTATGTACTGGGCACCAGAGAGACAGAGGATCAGAGTGCACAGAAACTGAGGACTGAGTTACTGGCAGGATACAGTCTCTTGCTTCAGAGATACCAGAGCACTATAGACTGGTAGACTGAGGACTAGAGTCACACCAGGCCAATCCAGAGGGCTTCTCTTCTGAACAGTGGGACCATTGTGGCTGTATCACTGGGTCTGGAGAGAAGGCCTTGCAGCCATTACCTGCTAGTACACAGTCAACACTTGACTAGCAATTTATAGCACTGCATGCACACTTTACTGGGACTGCATTTATATGCACCACCATAAAGACTGGGTCCCAACACTAGCTGGCTGAAGATCTAGGGCAGAGGACTGCCACTTTAGCTAAGATTTTCTACAAAGATTTCATTTACTGTCTATAGAAAGGGGTACCACTGTAGTGGATCTGGGTCATAGCATAGTCATCCCTAGAGTGAACTCTAGCAGTACAGTATACTGCTGACAGGAAAGTTATTGCAACACTCTTTACCATTGCCATTAATGTGGTTTGTGCCATTGTCTAATGCTGAGTTGCAGATTACCACGTATCATATTTTAAACTATTACCATATAGTACCTATTTTGCCCTGAAAATTGGGTTATATTTACATTTTGCGTGTTTCTATATGTACATATTGTCATCTACTTTAATTTGTTACATTATAACTCACTTCTTTATTCCTAAACAAACATGGTGTCTGCTTCCAGATATTGAATTATAGTTGTGTGCCAAGTATTTATTTTTGTGCTCTCAGCAATATGGCAGTTTCTATTTGCTTAGCCTGGTGTTTCAGAGGAGCTGTCCACAGAGTCCAAGGCAAAGAACAGAGAACCAAAACTATCCAGCGGCTCCTTCATGGTTGGCGCTACACAAGCATATTTTTGCAAAAAAACTGCATGTATAGTGAGTACTTTTCTCACAATTTTCTATGCAGTACACACCCAAAAAATCTGTGGAGGTAACAAGATCTCTAAAGTTTGCGTAAACCCAATTATATACGTTTTAACATGTAAACATAGATTTAAATCCTTTTTATATTTAAAAAAAAAAAAAAAATTTAAAACTTCGGAGTTAGATTTGGAGTTTTCAATAAAATAATAAGAAAGGAAAAGGAAAACTGCGCTGCAAAAAAAAAAAAAAAATAACCAAACATAATGTGACAATCTGAGTGCCATGAAGTATGGTGGTGAATCCCCACATAAAAGGGGATACCATCAAAAAAAATAGTCCCATAAAGAAATAACGTTCTGTGAAGTAAATCTTGATAAGCGATCCTTTTTGTGCAAAGAAAAATGATGAATGAAAACACCAGTGACAGTGAACCTCCACCTTAAAAAATGCACGCTTACCAAAAGGCAAGCAATAGCAAGTCTGTAAATTGGGATCAATATCCTGACATCAGACCAGCGCCAGCAGTGCATCACTTGATGGTAATAAGGATATGCTAGAGGATTGGGACTCACAGAATGGACCTCCTCTGCTGCCACTTCCAGTAATGTCTTCTCTATACATTACTGGAAGTGGCAGCAGAGGAGGTGTACTGGTGTGTACTTATGTACTGTGTTTGCATATATCATGCAAAATTGAGCTGCAGCTTTTTAATTTAATTTTATTTTATTTTATGTTATTTTATTTTGTTTAGTTATTAGCACAGTATTTCTTCTTTGTTCAATAAAATAATACCTGGTAATCCTTTCATGAATGTTTTGTCTGCCCATGTCTCCCATTTGTTCATCTGCATTGTCATCCTATCACATGTGCTTCCACAAATTGCAACTGGCTGTTTTAACACATATTGGGGATGATTTACAACAGACAAATAGACTGTTCACTGTGCAAGCGAAGTTGTACTTTGCAGGGGAGTTTGACCTAGAGCTTAGTAAATGCGGGGAAGCTCTGCTGACTTATATCATTCAATCAAGTGAAAGCAAAAATGCTGTTTTTTTTCATTTTCCTTGCGCATAATTGGGTATTCTTCAAAAAGTGAAACTTCACCACATTCATTAACCACTTAAGGACCAGCCTCTGTCATTATACTGCGGTAGATTGGCTCTCCTGGACGAATCGCCATAGGTGTACGTCGCCCGCTTTAAGAGCGATAGGGGGCCGATTTCTGCCCGGCCACCCGTGATCGCTCCACAGAGAGCCAGAACGGGGATCTGTGTGTATGTAAACACAGAGATCCCCGTTGTTACAGAAGAGGAGAGAAAGACCTGCTGTTCCTAGTGATCAGGAACAGCAATCTCTCTCCTCCTCCAGTCAGTACACTGCCCCCACAATTATAAATAACTCTCTAGGGAACACTTAACTCCTTGATTGTCCCCTAGTGTTAAACCCTTACCTGCAAGTGACATTTACAGAGTAATCAGTGGCTATTTTAGCTCTGATCGTTGCATTAATTTCACTGGTCCCTAAAAAGTGTCAAAGGTGTCCGATCTGTCCGCCGCAATGTCGCAGTCCCGCTAAAAATCGCAGATCGCCGCCAATACTAGTAAAAAAACATAATAATAATAAAAATGCTATAAATCTATCCCCTATTTTGTAGACGCTATAACTTTTGCACAAACCAATCAATATACACTTATTGCGATTCTTTTATCAAAAATATGTAGAAAAATACATTTTGGCCCAAAATGATGAAGAAATTCATTTTTTTTACATTTGTTGGGGATATTTATTATAGCAAAAATTAAAATATATATATATATTTTTTTTTTTTTTTTTTTTAATACAGAACTGTCACTTTTTTTTGTTAAAAACCGAAGAGATGATCAAATACCACCAAAAGAAAGCTCTATTTGTGGGAAAAAAAGGACGTCAATTTTGTTTGGGTACAGCATCGCAGGACCGCGCAATTGTCAGTTAAAGCGACGCAGTGCCGTATCGCAAAAATTGGCCTGGTCATTGAGATGGCAAATCCATCCAATCCTTAAGTGGTTAAGCTCTGAAGCAAATTCTCTTGCAAAGTGCAACTTCCCTAGCAAAGTGAACAACGTGATTTGCCTTTAGTAAATTATTCTGATTATGCAGTCATGGTCACCCTTTGCTGCCATCAGGGAGCCAGTCCTGAGGAATGCCATGAAGCTGTCACCAGGAGTGCATACATGTAGACATGAAGCAGCTGCAAAGTAGTTGTGAGATATCAACAGCATTGAAATGCAACAAAGGATAAAAAGTAAACAGCATATTTTATTTGTAAAAAATACAACAAATGTTGCTTTAGCATGTTTGTTTGTAAACGAAAAACCATATCAAACCACAAGGCCATAACTATACATGGTAAATGGTAATGCTAAAAATGCTAGTAAGAAAGTTTCCCTGGAAATGTATAGATGTTTATAGGTGTTTAGAGCTGTGTTGTATTCTTGGGTTAAGCAGTAAAGCACATACAGCTGTTTGTGACTGACACTTAGAAAAGCAGATGAGAGGAAACTAGATGCAAATTCGACAATTAAAGAAAAATCGTATTTCTTGGCAAATTAGCCAGCTCTGCACGAAACCTTCACTATTTCAGTTATCTGTGATGAATATGATGCTTACTTCCTTTCAGAGAGCAATGTAACTACACAAAACTTAGCTTCAGTGATTATGTATTTAAAAGAGCTTGCACCTCTTGCTGCAATATACTAATCGGTAACACCTGCACAGGCAAATAAAACAAACAAAAAAAGTTCTGCATCTGAGCCAAGGGATTCCATTTTTGGTGCTCTTTTAAAAGTGAACAAAAAGAAGAAAGAGTAAAACAGGCAAAATGGCAAGCTTCATTTAAGGAAGAGGTTTGAGTGAGGTTAATACAGTCAGTGCAATAAATTAAACAAGACAGTCAGTAACAGCAGTAATTGCATATCACACCTAATACAATTAATCAGATCAAAACTGTAAAAAATAAATAATTAAATAAATAAAATGTTCTATTTTGCACTACAATGTTTGGTAAAAGCTGACAAAGAGACAGACAAAATGTACCCTTGCATTGAGGGTACATTGGGAACCAGTAGGCTTCAGTGCTGTCCTGTCATCACGCACAGTGCAGGGCTATTAAAGTGGAGCTCCACCCAAAAGGGGAAACTCCACTTGTTTGCACCCTCCAATGCCACATTTAATACTTTTTTGGGGGGCGCAGGTACCTGGTTTTGACAGGTACCTGCTCCCACTTCCTGCTCAGATCGCTGCAGCAATCTGAGCCAGAAGTTGGGCCCCCTCCTTCATCACATCACAGGTCCCAGAAGATTACGGGACCATTCACAGGGCGCAAAAGCTGATCACTGGGAGCTGGCCAATGCACACATTTAACCCTTTGATCGCATTTAACCCTTGGATCAAATTTAACCTTTGATGTGTAACCCCTTCCCAGTCAGTGTCATTAGTACAGTGACAGTGCATATTTTTAGCACTGATCACTGTATTAGTGTCACTGGTTCCCACAAAGTGTCAAAAGTGTCAGTTAATGTCCAATTGTCCACAGCAATATCATAGTCCCACTATAAGTCCCTGATCACCTCCATTACTAGTATAAAAAAAAATTTAAAATTCCAGTATATATCGCATAGTTTGTAGGTGCTATAACTTTTGCGCAAACCAATCAATATACACTTATTGGTGTTTATTTTACCAAAATATATAGCAGAATACAGATTTTTTTTTTTTTTATTGGATATGTTTTATAGCAGAATGTAAAAAATATATATATTTACTTTTTTCAAAATTGACGGTCTTTTTTTGTTTATAGCGCACAAAATAAATAACGCAGTGGTGATCAAATACCATCAAAAGAAAGCTTTATTTGTGGGGAAAAAAATGGTATACATTTTATTTGGGTACAGAGTTGCACGACTGCGCAATTGTCAGTGAAAATAACGCAGTGCCGTATCGCAAAAAGTGGCCTGGTCAGGAAGTGGAGTAAATCTTCCAGAGGGCAAGTGGATATGGTCAGCTGGTTTGTTTACATAGAGCAGCCAGCAGGGAATCCATTGTTTTGAGTGGGGTATTACACGAGAACATCATCCTATGTCAGTGGGTCATCATCTCTGGACAGTGTTTTGTTGTGATTTGCAAGGGTCTGCATTGTTAAACATGATTAACCCTTGCATTTACATCAGGGGGCATTGTTTACTTATTTTTCTAATATGGCATGTGACCTGGTGTGGTTCTGGAGGGATGGGAAGTACCCTCGCTATCCTTTTATTTTTATTACATCCCCTATTGTTTACATTTTAGGAGGAACCCCATGTTTTATCCCTTGTTTTTTATTTTTTTTAATGTATACTGTTCCATTAAAAAAAGTCTTGGGATATAAGGCACTACTACCATCAATGCATTTTGAGCTTGAAACTCTCCAAGCTAAATGAAGGGTGGACTTTCCTGAACTAGACACAGAGGATTGGGAGGATATGTGGTTTTATTATTGCTTGTATCTTTGTTTTTTTGTTTTTTTTATTTTTTATTTTTTTTGTCTGTTTTTCTGTCGCTAACAGCACTGTTTAAGCAGATAACCTGTTGTTAGGTAACGATTTTCGTGGTACTTTTTTGAGCTGGGGAATGCCCCAAGGCTCTGTTTTTGTAAATCTATTAAAAATCAATAAAGAGAGAAAATTTAGAAAAAAGTGAGGACAAATGATCGTGCAAAGTAAATAAAAGCATGGACTCTGTGAAAAAGTATTTTATTAAAAAATAAATAAACAATGCCCTTCTATGTAAATCCAATTTTAATCACTATGGGGGAGATTTACTAAAATTGGAGCATGCTAAATCTGGTGCAGCTCTGCATAGAAACCAATCAGCTTCCAGGTTTTATTGTCAAAGCTTAATTGAACAAGCTTAAGTTAGAAGCTGATTGGCAATTATGCACAGCTGCACCAGATTCTGAGTGCTCCAGTTTTAGTAAATCTCCCCCATTGCCTAGCAAACTTGAACTTCATCAATAAATGTGCTTTCACACTGAGGCGTTGGGAGCGTCGGCGGTAAAGCGCTGCTTTTTTATAGCAGCGCTTTACCGTTTTTTAGCTGCACTTTTCGGCCACTAGCGGGGCGATTTTAACCCCTGCTAGTGGGCGAAAAAGGTTAAAACCACCCGCAAAAGCGCCACTGCAGCGGTGCTTTGCCAGCACTTTGCCGGCGGTTCGGCGGCGCTGCTGATTGATTTCAATGGCCAGGGGCGCTTTAACCACTCCTACAGCGCTGCAAAGATGCTGCCTGCAGGACTTTTTTTACCATCCTGCAAGCGCACCGCTCCAGTGTGAAAGCCCTCCGGCTTTCACACTGGAGTGAGAGGAGAGGCTCTTTACAGGCGCTATGCTGCCATTATTTTAGCACTATAGTGCCTGTAAAGAGCCTCAGTGTGAAAGTAGCCTAACAACAACCTACCTCCAGGAGATTTTTCCAGACAGCCAGTATTGCTACCATGACTAAATGACAGATTCCTGGCTGATTTAGTCACAAACAGAAGTTGGCCGGGGATTGGTCATTTTGTAGTGGTAGTGTTATCACTGCTAAATGACATTTCCTTGGTCTCCGTTTGCAAACAAACTAGTCACTTTAAAAGGTTTAAATTGTGCTGCTCTGTAACTTCACATGCAGCTTTATGGCACTATCACTTTACAAAAGGGAAGGCGTTAACATCAGGGGTGATCAAAGGTTTAAATGTGCACCCTAGGAGTTCTTGCTAACTGTGTGGTGGGAGGGTGCTTTGACTGGGGAAAGGTAAAGATCCATGTTCCTGCTTAGCAGAAACACAGGATCAGTACATTCCCCTCTCGCAGAACGGCAATCTGCATTGTTTACATAGGCAGATAGTCGTTCTGACTGTCTCCCGAACGATCAGCGGGTTCCGGCAGACATAGAGTCCGCCGGACCCACTGATTGACTCCTGCTGTGTCCAATCACAGCGGGAGCAGGTCACCAGGAGCACGCACACACACGCCCCGGAAGTGTCAGATTACCTACAAAGTATGTGATCTGGCACAGAGCAGCCACCCTGCTGCAGTATATCTACGATGGGCGGTCCGCAAGCGGTTAAAGGATTTGTCTAAAATGCCCATTATGGGCCAGACTGGCTGATAGGGAGGGAGGGTACAGGGGACAGATGAGTGTGACTATAAGGATGGGGTTGGGATAGTAGAACGGGATGGGAGAGAACAGAGAGGGTGAAAATTATTCTCCTTTCTATCTTCCCCAATATCACTATTGTATTAATTTTGTTTTCCTCTGTTCCACACTATACACATGAAGTAAGGGGTGGTTGGGAGGGGATGGAGGGGGGAGAAGGAAAGGGGGTAGAGGATAGGGGGGGTGAAGATGTGAGAAGTGAGGTCTAGGTGTAAAGGTCTTAAAGAGTTTAAGAGAAGGGGGGGTGAAGGAAAAAGGAAGGAGAGAGAAAAGAGAAAAAGAGGGCAAAAGGAAAGAGGAAACGTTTTTTCTTATTTTCTTTGATGGATTATTTATTTGTATTATTATACAGGGTTTATGTAGTGTCAACAGTTAGCACAGCGCTTTACAACGTTAGGGCAGACAGTACAGTTACAAGATTTAGATTTGGGAAGACTGCACCTCTTCTTCTGTCCCTTCCCTCCCTTTTAGGGAATAAACACGGTTGCTATGGTGATGATTGAATAGGGTCCTATGATACAAACATGTGTGTATGTTTGGTTTAGGCTTATATGTCTTTTTCTTAAATGTTTTTGTAATGTATTTATATGTAAACTATTCAAAATGAATACAAAGAATTTGAAATAATAAAGCATTTGTGTATTTTTAGGCTTTGGAAGACATCATACTGTATGTGACGAAACATGTCGGATGGAGCTACAGTATGTGCTGACGTCATCGCATCCTCCCTGGTCCCGAATGTAAGTGCATTTTCATACTATTTTAATAAAGTAGCTCATACGGTATCACACTATTGGAGTTTCTTCTTCTTTATACCAATTTTCACGGCTGTTGTCACAGTTGTTCTGGAGATGATTAGCCTATCATTAGTGGGAACCTAAAACTGCAGGAGGACCCCTTGATCCATACCACCCCTTAGAGGGTTACTATTAAGCTACTATTAAGCTTGTTTGACCTCTCTAGTGATAGAAGGTCTACATCATCTGGTAAGTGCCCCTATTAATAAGGTGGTGGGTGCCACAGAGGGATTCTTCACTCAAGTGTTTGGTGGCAGAACTCTGTATAAAGTGTCATTTAAGGAACCCTCCAGTGTCTATATTCACGTAGACTTTAATATTTTTAATTATACATTTTTTTCCACAATTCTTTTCATCACTTTTTTATATCACCTACATCATGTTTATGTGATTGTATTTATTAGCGCAACTATTTGAATACTTTAAGCCGCATTAACTAATTCAGCTCTGGAAGTTTTTACCCCCTTCACGATCAGGCCATTTTTTGCTATTTAGCATTGTGCTACTTTAATTGGTAATTGCACGGACATGCAACATAATACCCAAACAACATTTGTACATTTTTTTTTCACACAAATAGAGAATTCTTTTGGTGGTATTTGATCATCACTGGGTTTTTTATTTTTTATTATATAAACGAAAAAAAAAAAACGAAATGTTTGAAAAAAAAAATATTTTTTACTTTCTGCTATAAAACATATCTAATCAAAAAAATCACAAAAAAATTGACGCCCTTTTTTTATGTTGATAGCGCAAAAAATAAAAGCCACAGAGGTGATTAAATACCACCAAAAGAAAGCTCTTTTTGTGGGAAAACAAGGACGTCAATTTTGTTTGGGTGCAACGTCGCAGGACTGCGCAATTGTCAATTAAAGCGACGCAGTGCCGTGTCACAAAAAGTGCTCTGGTCAGGAAGGGGGTAATATCTTCCGGGGCTGAAGCAGTTAAACTATACTTATGAGATCTCCCTTTTTTTGCATCCCTTTTTTCTCTTAACCCTTCTGTATAGTAACATGAAGAAGTCCTATCCCTTTCATCAACATAGTTTTTCTGAGGGCTGGATCTGCTTTTGTGAATTCTACCACCTGCAGATGAAATCCAGTATTGTGGTCCCTGCAGTCTGAAAGAATGATAATCTGATGTAATGATAATCTGATATAATGACTTTCTACAAAGATATTATTTTACCACACTGAGAAGTTAATAACAGTTGGGGATTTAAGTGAAAACTGGAAATCCCCTTTAAATTATAAAATGTGAAATGTTACTTCATTGTGTTGTAAGCTGTCATTTAGTCTTATTGTGTCATTATATTTACTTTTTCAGTGGAAAAAGCTCTTGTTCATACTTGTTTTTTAAATAATTTATGTTGTTGGCAGATTTCTTAAGCGTAACCAATTATTAGAACAAAGCTAAGTCTTCTCCACATGGTTTTAGCCTGTTTAATGTAACCTATTTTGGAATACACATCTTCACTGCCATTTTTTAAAAACACAATAATTATTAAACATAGTGAGAATTGTTTTTTAACTATTTGCCAACTGCCTCACGCAGATATGCTGCTGCACTATGGCCTCTCTGTGCTGGATCATGTATCTGATACATGATCAGTGCTTTGAGATAACAGGGGTGTACACGTGCCTGTCACCACCACTGTGCTGTGATTTGTTAAAGCACATGATGATCAGCGGGTGTCAGTCAATTATTAACTGCCGGCACCCGCTGATCAGCTTCATCATTCAGGGAAAGGAGCTCTGTGTTGTCAACAACACAGAGCTCCAAACACTGACAGGCAATCTTGCTGTTTTTTTATTCCCTGCAAATCAAGATAAAAACAGCAAGATCAATGGGTTTTAGACTTCCCATTTCCAGATTATAATAAAGGCAGAATGGGCAGTTGCCCGGGGAACCAGATTCAAGGGGGGGGGGGGTTCATCAGGATGCTAAGGTTTAGGTTTGAGTAAGCGCTGACTTTAGCACAAAACATGTTACCTTTTATGTGTCTGTCATACCTGTGATGTGATTTTTATGCTTCAATAAAGATACCAAGGAGTGCAGCAATATCCTGGATTTTTGCATGCTACAGGATACTAAAAAAGTTCTGCACTTTAGTGCTCTTCATAGACCAGCCAGAGCCTTATCCATAGCATGCAGCCTTGGTAGCCAGGAAATGGAGAGCAGAGTGTGTGCCCCCCTTCTTTTAGCAGACTAAGCCACATTTCTTTCAACTTTGGGGGATACCTTGCCAAAGGGGGAGAATTACTATGCAATCTGGAAGCTCCCTGCATAATTAAGTATGCCCAGAAATCTGTCCCCTACCAGGAAATGAGTATAGGGGTACATTAGTACCCCTTACCCATTTGTACAAAAGTTAAAAGTAAATAAACACACAGTTTAAAAAAGTATTTTCATTCCAAAAAAACTATGACCTGTCACCTGCCGCTAATTACATGTCACACTCCCAACTTTGTCAAATCTCCAGTAATGTACACTGACAGCTCCCAATCTCCGGTGACAACTGTAGTGCTACCCCTGTAGGAGCTGCTGGATGGGTTCCCAGTTCTTTGCCTCAACTATCTTAAGAATCTCAGCCCCTCTGACACACCAGGTTGAGTGTGCAAACATTCAATATCACAGGAAATCACTGAACGCAATATATAGTACCCAATAGTAGTTCTTTCTCAAAGAGAGCAGGCACCAAACCAGGTAGTAAAGGTAAACTTAACATATTGTCACCCAATAAACTAGGCAAGCATAAAATAGATTAACAATGATAATAACATAATTTACCATACAAAGTGATTAACAGTAAGAACTAGGAAAAATATGACATTTGGCATCAGATCAGCATATAGTAGCAAGTGTAAAGTAATTATTCCTGCGCTATTATGTACAGAAAGACGGAGCTAATGGAAAAGCTGCCTGCACCGAATAGGGTCCAACCAAACCCAAATAATCAGAAAAATACAATGGAGGGGGTGGTGCTGCGCTAATCCAGCAACAAAGCAGTATTAAATAAATACTGAAATTTGAACAATCCCAAAGGGATAGGAGGTATACCACTAGCATAAATAATATAGAGAGATATTATGTGACATCATATCTATACAATACAATAGAGATGGGGGGTTGGTGCTGCGTTATCCAACAAAAGGACAATCTGTTGCTACAGGTAGCAGTACAAAATGCATAGACGTAAATGGGACACTAAAGCAACAGATATAGCAATCCCAGGACTAGTTGCAAATCACTGAATATAGATAAATGGGAGGTAATAGTATAGCATGATATATGCAAAGTATATATGAATGGTAAAGTGGACAGTGCAAACATAAAACCAAGAGAGGTTACCAAATAATGTGCTAAATATAAATGTGCAACAATACAAAAACCATGTAATACATTGAAATGTGCAAAACTCTGCAATAAATAGAAATTGATGTGTCAATGTGCAAAAATCAATAAATAAATGATTGATACACCGCGGCGTGTGCCGTGCACACAGCACCTAGACCGCAATGCAAACGTGCCAGCTGAAAAATATATATAACAAAAAAAAAGTTCATATCATTCCTTGATATGCAAATGCTGCAAAACAGTAGTGAATCATTCCAATGTGCAGGTATCAAAGTGGAGTGCTTGAGTGAAGGAGGGGTGGTGACTTCTCTTCGTGCAAAAGATCACACACTAGTAAGCAGTGGCCCCTTACCTTATGGTAATGAGGTAACAGCATAGAGTAGATACTGGTAATGGCTGCCTCTTCTTATAGTCCTGGGTCAGAGTGTGTTCTCCAGGGACCCTAGTCCCTCAATGGGTGCAGGGGGAGTAAGAAAAGCGAAGGAGGTACCAAATAGTGTAATATTGTTTTAAAATACTGATAGGTTTTATTTAAATAGCAAAGGGGTACTCACATAAACAGCAGGGTAAAAAAGCATTTGTCTCCAATGAGCGGCGAGCTCGTAAGCCTATGTCAATATCGAGTGCCTGTCCCGTCCCTACGCGTTACGTCACACAACACGTGACTTCATCCCCTGATGAAATTACATGGTTTTTGTATTGCTGCACATTTATATTTAGCACATTATTTAGTAACCTTTCTTGGTTTTATGTTTGCACTGTGCACTTTACCATTCATATATACTTTGCATATATCATGCTATACTATTACCTCCCATTTATCTATATTTAGTGATTTGCTACTAGTCCTGGGATTGCTCTATCTGTTGCTTTAGAGTCCCATTTACGTCTATCCATTTGTACTGCTACCTGTAGCAGCAGATTGTCCTTTTGTTGGATTAGCGCAGCACCAACCCCCCATCTCTATTGTACTGTATAGATATGATGTCACATAATATCTCTCTATATTATTTATGCTAGTGGTATGCCTCCTATCCCTTTGGGATTGTTTAAATTTCAGTATTTATTTAATACTGCTTTGTTGCTGGATTAGCGCAGCACCACCCCCTCCATCATATAGTAGCAAGGCCACCTCAAGTACAGCAGTGAGCAGTAGTAAAGTTAAATCTACCAAAAGAAAAAGAGGAGAAAAAGCAAAGAAGGCAGGGAAACAAAGGGGACTTACAGAATAATCACTACAGGAGGGGCAGTCCATGTTCTTTTGTGGCCTAGCATTAGGCCCCTTAAGAGCTTCTTTGCACTTAACGACAGTCCCGGTTAACATGCGTGCAGTATAGGTACTGTATATGTATGGTATAGTCTCAGCACAGGTGCAAGGTAGATAACATTCAGATGTGGTAAAGGTTCGGTATGATTTGGTATAGGTGCAGTTTGAGTGCGGAAGGGATTGTGTACACGTGGTGCCCTGCTCCCAGTAGCTCAGTTCCTGCTGGCAGTATCAGCAATTGGTAAATAGCCCCCTCACCAATCTCTGGGATGCTACAGTGACCTCTTGCTGTAGAAGGGGGGCCCCCTTGATCCCATCCCCCCTGAAGCGTCTAGTGAGCAGCGGTGGGAAGCAGAGGATGAGTGGACGCTCCAGTCTTCCTTCAGCAGCAGTGCAGGTGCTGTGCTGCCCCAAGATGTCCTTACTCCCAGTTTCCAGGTTGCATCTCTGCTGATATGGTCTCCCACTGGCAGGCAAATATCCAGACAGAGTTGCTCTCCCTCTAACTCCCTTTCTTTCAAGAGGAAGAACTTTCAGTTTTATAAAAAAAACATCTCTCCATTCCTCCTACTGCATCCCACTGGAATCTGTAGTGTAAGGAATCTATTTGTCCCATTACATGGCTACCGTCTCAAACTACAACTCCCAGGATTCTCAGCGCTCTGCATAGAAGTTTATGGGATTGCTTGGCTTTTTCCCCGCCCTGCTGGCTGGAAGAGAATGGTGCACCATAACATCTGTATCACATTAGAGGGGGAGGAGAATAAAAGGCAATGTCTTCTTCTCCGTATTGCTGTAGCCCAGAACCTAGCTACACAACAAAGACCAATTACTGCATTAAAAGACCCTCTCCATGCTGTATAGTGTTTATAAATTTAAAAAAAATGTTTTCATTTATACTTTTCTCCTATGGCAGTGCCCAGATCCCCATGTCTTTTTATCACCAACAGCTTGCCTGTTTGCTTTAAAAATGGCCAGAACTAACAAGATTACCATCCCATTGACTTCAGTGGGGTTTGATGCTAAGATTTGGTTTTCGCAGATTTTAAGCAGGATTTGATAAAACCTGCTTGAACTAATTATGGGCAGATTTGCTCATCCCTACTGAACCTCATGCAGGATCCAATGAACATGGAGCTGTGAATTAAAAATAGCCCAGGGCCCACAGTACAATAGATTCAGGGCTATGTGACCTCCATAAATAGGTTTCACTTTATTTAAAAAAATAAATAAAAAACCCTTTCAGTTAGTATTTTTTTCCTTCATTTAAAAATAAGAAAAAAAGCACAGCCTTGAGTTTTACAAATATACATTTTGCTCAGCTTGCTTCAGGGAGTGCAGTTAAATGAATAAAAAGAAAACAAGAAAGCAGGATGGTGAACCCGGCCATGTCAACTCCCCTCCAATCACAGTTCTCTCTGCTGCATTAAACATTGTGTGAAAATTGTGTGACAGATTGCAGGCTCCACGCCGTGGCCTGCTTTTTTATGAATGGGCAGTAAATTTCAGGCAGCTCTTACCATTATAAATGGAACCCCCAGCAGTATCTTTTACTAAGGCTAAGGCTTTACACTGAAAAGCTAATGGGAGAGGCACAATTACTGATCCCAACAGAATGACTCTTATGCCGCGTACACACAAGCGGACTTTCCGGCAGACTTGGTCTGGCGGACCGGACTCCGTCGGACAATTCGATCTTGTGTGGGCTCCAGCTGACTTTTTTTTCCCAAAAGTCCAACGGACCTAGAAATAAAACATGTTTCAAATCTTTCCGACGTACTCGAGTCCGGTTGAAAAATCCGCTTGTCTGTATGCTAGTCCGGCGGACTAAAACCAACGCTAAGGCAGCTATTGGCTACTGGCTATCAACTTCCTTATTTTAGTCCGGTTGTACGTCATCATGTACGAATCCGTCGAACTTTGGTGTGATCGTGTGTAGGCAAGCCCGTTCATTCGGAAAGTCCGTTGGAAGTCCGTCGAAAGTCCGTCGGATAGACCGTCGGACCAGTCCGGTCGAAAAGTCCACTCGCGTGTACGCAACATTATACTTTTTAGCTGAACATTTATAATTATTCATTGCTGTATTTACTATGCTACGATAGTATAAAGAAATAGAAAAACGTATTACCTCTAAAAGTAAAAAAATAAATAAAAAAATGTCACAGGACCAATAAATGGTTTCATCATTGGAAATGGAAATGGTCTTCAAGAATAGGAACTCAACGATAACAAAACAACTTTTGAAGGGTCTATCTATAAATGTTTTCACTCAAGATTCAAATATTTTTTTAATTAAATCCAATTAGAAAAATGTGTGCATCTTAGGTAAAAGTTGTGCAAATTTCGTACAAAACCTTTTCCAAAAAGACCCTTTTGTTTGTCTCAGCAAAATAAAAATAAATAATTTATGCTTTGCAAATACAGAAAAAAACTACCAGAAAGACAATGAGCTCCTAACTTCCTGTAGTGAGTTGACCACGCTGTTTCTGGTGAACCCAAATCACAAGCAGAGTTGTCAGCCCTGCTTAAATTATTAACTGCTGGACTGAAAGACATCTCCCATTTATGTTTTAGAGATGAGGATTGGGGGATTTCTGTAGTTCGTCAGGAGAGAATTTAGGCAAGGCTGACAACACTGCTTGGGATTTGAGTGCAGCAAAGACAGTGTTGTCTCTTGAAACAGGAAGTTAGAAGATCACTGAATTTCTGGCAGATCCACAGGAATTTTTCTGTACTGAATTTAAAAAAATACAAAACATTGGAAAAGGTGAATTTATTGCAGAGATTCCCTAAGCATGTTTTTTTTTTGCCCAGCCATACACTTTGAGCAGTTAGCTGTAGGAAGCACAACTAATAACTATCCATGTTATAGTAGACAGATTTGCTTGAAGGCAAAGACATTAAGGGCACAAAAAGGATTGTGAAGTAAAAAAAAAAAACAGACAGCCAAGCAAAAGCTAAATTATGGATCCAGCGGGATTTATGTCACCCTTTTATATATTTATGCCAAATGTCACTGAAAATATTTATTATAGAACTTAAAAGCTTTTTTTCCATATTGGAAAAAAAAATCTTAAATTAAAGCAATACAATTCAGCAGATGTGAAAAATATTGAATCTGTGACCTGGTACTATATGATTGGGCTTGAAAGAACAATGCTGGAATTGATTTATTAAAGTACAAAATAAACGTATTCTTTTATTCTTGGGAGATCATTTTGTCTACATTCACTTGGAATATCCAGACTTTGCATTCCGTGTCACTCTGCTGCCATCTACAGGAAGGACAAACTTATACAGCGTCACTTCTTAGACTTCCATTTTCCTACATCTGTTTTTTTTATTTATTTTTTTTTTATTTTGATATTTAAGACCCCAGGCTAATTTTTTGGGCGGAAATGTATTTTTAAATTATAGCTGATTTGATTGTAAATAAAAAAAACATCATTTAATCCAGCTAAGATATATATATATATATATATATATATATATATATATATATTTATGGTCGGAGCCCTATGTCCGGTATGGACATAGATAACACTTATAATAAAGATAAGACTTACCATCGGAAATAGACCTGGAAGTGTGGACTTACCATATGAAATGGACCTGAAAGTGTGCCTTGGTCTAATGGCCGGTATGCCAAAATAAGGGGGCATACCCTGGTTTTAAGAAATGATTATTCTGTAGAGAGAAATGAGATGAAATGAATGAAATGAAATGAATGCCTTGAAATGGGGATGGGAGGGTGGGTATCGCGCACAGGAAACCGACAAGCACCACAGGTGAGCGGGCTGCTTAAGTACCCACCGGGCTCCTCCCATAAATTCAGGCCACCATACTGGCCTTCCTACTTATGGTCGGAGCCCTATGTCCGGTATGGACATAGATAACACTTATAATAAAGATAAGACTTACCATCGGAAATAGACCTGGAAGTGTGGACTTACCATATGAAATGGACCTGAAAGTGTGCCTTGGTCTAATGGCCGGTATGCCAAAATAAGGGGGCAAAAACATTCAGGTAGGGGTATAATATATATTGGTTTTCAGGTATCCATTGAGCCAATTTGGAGAATGCCTGTGCCATCTCCACTCGAGGACTGGGTATATACCGGGCGACGCAGGCCGACTTCCATCCGCCTAGCCCCCCAATGACGCGGTCCGGAACCCCCCGGCGGGTTGCCGCGGAGGCTGCTCCGATGCGGAAGGAGTGTCCGGAGTACTGACTGGGTTTAAGGTGAAGATTTGCGGAGAAGTATCCTTATGTGTTTTGCAAAGTGACATGCGTTTAAGGGTTTAACTGGGAATGGTAGAAGAGGACTGGTGTCCGATTGTTCAGGCAGGAGTGAGAGGAGACGGTTAAATACGGTGACTGGACACCAGCTGTTATTAGTTCTGTAGAGGTGAATGTCCACTCCAGAGCCTGTTTCCTGGGTCTAAGAAACCTCGAGGTGAAGGATGAAATGGTCTTGGTGGCGAAGCAAGTGCCGTCTGCGTAATACTTGGTCTGAGGGGTGGTTATAGGTGAACCCGTAGTAAGCCAACTATATGGCTGCTTGTAGGACCGTGCTGGGCAGCAGACCGAATGGCGAAGTAGCCAGAATAGTCGACATATCCCTGAAGATGGGCCCCGTAATGGGTAAGCGCTTAGTACTGATCACTGGTTGTTGTTTCTGGATGCCCCTTAGGATGGCTCGTATAGCGTGTGATGAGAACAGTGAAGATTTTGTGGGGTCTTCCAGGGTCACGAAATGTTATATGCCGGCTAGGTGTAGCCGAATGGTATTGTAAGATAAAGCCAGCTGAGGGTGGCAGTATGAAATGAAGGTCAGTACCTGTTTGACATCTATTGGTCCTTTACGGCAGGATGTGAGAAATTTATTGAACGCCTTTCAAGCTGTCTGGTAGGCTTTGAGTGTGTTATGAGAGAGTGAGCGATTGATGAGCTGCGTTGCTCCTTGTAAATGTTAAACTAGTCCAAGGTCAGTTGTGACCAGGCAGGGATAGGGGCCGACACTGGATCGGCTCCGGGAACCTGTTTGAAAAGGAGGTGTAGTTAGAACGTGGCAGTGCGTTAGCAGCTAACTTGTCTGCCTGGAATAATGCACAGTGTATGTTAAACTGATGCTGTAAGAACAATTGTACCAATCTGCGCAGGAAGGACATGACTGCTGGGGAATTGGACCTGTGTTTGTTGATGTCTGCCGTGGCCTGATTGTCGGTGGTGAAGACTACGGTTTGCCCTGTCCAATGGTGACCCCAGAGTTGTGCAGCTGCCACCATGGGATAGAGTTCGAGGAGGGAAGATGTTTTGAATAAAGCCGGGTATCAACAGTATCTGTTGAGGCCAGGGTCCTGAAAACCAATGATGGCCAAAAATTGCAGCGAAACCTGTGGTGGCTGCAAGGTCTGTCACCACCTGGGGTGACAGGGCTGAAACCATGGGTATAATTAGGGATATGCCATTCCGGGAGGACGGAATTCGTCCCACATAGATAGGTCCGCTATTGCTGCGGAGTCTAGATTTAAGATCTGATCGGGGTCTTGTGTTTCTGGCAGGAATCTCCGCAGGCGTGACCCGAAGGTGCGGCCTTGTGGAATAATTCGTATGGCGAAATTCAGCATTGCCAGGAGAGATTGCAACTGCTTCTTGGTACACCCCTTGATGTGGGTGAATTTGTGAAGGACCGCCTTAATGCGGGTTAGTTTGTCGAGGGGGAGACTGGCTTGCATAGCGCAGGTGTCTAAGTTGGCCCCGAGAAGGTGATGTTATGTGCTGGGCCTTCTACTTTGTGCTCGGTGATGGGAGGATTGGGTTTTCCGAATATCGCTCTGAGTTTGTCGAGGTCTCCTGGGGGCTTGCTGGGAGGTTCTATTAGTGGAAGTCGTCCAGGTAATGGATGACTTTTGTCACTGAGCCTTGTGTAACAGTATCCAAGCAAGAGACTGAGCGAATGTGTCGAAGAGCCAAGGGCTGCTCTTCGAACCGAACGTCAGTTCTGTGGCCAAACAATATGCCTCCTTCCACTTGACGCCATGCCAGCACCAAAGGGATGGACGGATAGGCAGGAGCCTAAAGGCATCCGAGATGTCGGCTCTGGAAAGCCAGGCACCTGTACCTGCTTTGATGACTGCTTGTATCGGCATGTCTACGGAGGACTATTTTAGGGAGAATTCTTCGGAGGGAATCAGGGAATTGAGACTGGGGATGTGGGAAGAATGAGGCGCAGGCAGGTGGTACCCCAAACGTAATTTATCTGTGAATTTGCTCTTGACAAGCCCCAAATAGGGCTGACTCTCAAAGTGCTGAAAGGGGGCTGAGTGAAAGGCCTATAACGTACTCTTGGTCTAGTTCTGTTTGTAAGAGCCGATCTATGGTTTGTTCGTCGATGGCTGCTGAACGAATATTCCCACTTCGTACGTACTGTGAGGTAGTGAAACGAGGCCTGTGTGAAAGCCGACAGAGGGGCCGTGAAGTCTTCGCTGCCGGCCTGTGACATGATTTGATCTGATGAGAATATCCTGTTTTTGAGCTCGTATATATATTTTTTTTTTTTTTTTGTGAGAACGAAATGATTCGAAATGTTTGCCTTGATGTTTGAAATGACTGAACTGCATGACAAAAAGGTCCGGCCTGGTCGTGTCGTGACTGACGCGACCGTGAACCGGGCTCTGGAGCATGTACTGAAATGAGGCAACAGAAGAAACATTGGTGCACACCGGGACGAATCGGTGCTTGTTTGATGCATCTGGATTCGAATCGGAGCGCAGCATGAAATGAAATGAGAGAAATGTTTACCTTGACCGAGGCTTGAATTGGTTGTGCCGTGTTTTGCGACTGGCAACCGACCGAGCTTTGGTATAGGTATGGATTTTTTTTTTTTTTTTTTTTTTTTTTTTTGAGGAAAAATGAAAAGGTGACAATTCGTGAAGGGATTGCTAAGTAACTTGAAGCAATGATTTGTATGATGCTTGCAATCTTGTGACAATGAAATGATTCGAAATGTTTGCTTTGATTGTGAAATGAATGAACTGCATGACAGAGGTGCGGCCTGGTCGTGTCACGATTTGTTCGACCGTGAACCGAGCTCTGGAGCATGTATTGAAATGGGGCAACTGAAAATATTGGTGCTCCTGGGGCAAATCGGTGCTTGTTTGATGCATCTGGATTCGAATAGGAGTACAGTATTAAATAAAATGAGAGAAATGATTGTTTTAACCGCGGCTCGAATTGGTTGTGCCGTGTTAGCGACTGGCAACTAACCGAGCTCTGGTAAAGGTATGAAATGCGATCGGAACCAGTGATGCATGCCGTGACGAATCGGTGCACCTCAGATGCGACTGGTTTCGAAATGGTGATGCGATGTGGGAATGAAATGGTAGAAATTGCATGACAGAGATACGGGTCAATCCCTGGTGTCTGCGATTCAGCTATGATCCGGATTTCTGGAGCATGTATCAGAAATGTGGCCAATCCTGGGCACGCCGAGACGAATCGGTGCATTTTCCATGCGACTAAATTCATGTCGGAACGTGATACATGAAAATGAAATGATAACCATGACAGAGATACAATTGACTGATAACGTAACTCTGGAGCATGTATAGAAATGAGGCCAATCCTGGGGCACGCCGAGACGAATTGGTGCATTTTCCATGCGACTAAATTCATGTCGGAACGTGATACATGAAAATGAAATGATAACCATGACAGAGATACAATTGACTGATAAACGTAACTCTGGAGCATGTATAGAAATGAGGCCAGTCCTGGGGCACGCCGAGACGAATCGGTGCATTGCCATGCAACTGGATTCATGTCGGAACGTGATAGGTGGAAATGAAATGATAACCATGACAGAGGTATGAATGACTGAAAACGTAACTCTGGAGCATGTATAGAAATGAGGCCAGTCCTGGGGCACGCCGAGACGAATCGGTGCATTGCCATGCGACTGGATTCATGCCGGAACGTGATAGGTGGAAATGAAATGATAACCATGACAGAGGTATGAATGACTGAAACGTAACTCTGGAGCATGTATAGAAATGAGGCCAGTCCTGGGGCACGCCGAGACGAATCGGTGCATTGCCATGCAACTGGATTCATGTCGGAACGTGATAGGTGGAAATGAAATGATAACCATGACAGAGGTATGAATGACTGAAAACGTAACTCTGGAGCATGTATAGAAATGAGGCCAGTCCTGGGGCACGCCGAGACGAATCGGTGCATTGCCATGCGACTGGATTCATGCCGGAACGTGATAGGTGGAAATGAAATGATAACCATGACAGAGGTATGAATGACTGACAAACGAACCTCTGGAGCATGTATAGAAATGAGGCCAGTCCTGGGGCACGCCGAGACGAATCGGTGCATTTAGCATGCGACTGGATTCATGTCGGAACGTGATAGGTGAAAATGAAATGATAAGCATGACAGAGGTACTAATGACAGACAATAACGTAACTCTGGAGCATGTATAGAAATGAGGCCAAATAACTGGGGCACACCGGAACGAATCGGTGCATCTTTTTGATGCGACAGGATTCTAATCGGAGCGCAGTAGGTGACTGAAATGAAATGTTTGAAATGATTTGAAATGTCAGAAATGAGTTCTAGAATGTTTCAGAAATGAGAAATGATTGGTATCGAACTGACTTGGCCCGATAACTTGCAAATTGCGACTTGCTATGGCTGTTTACTGATGCATATTTTTTTTTTTTTTTTTTTTTTTTTATATAAACACCGACATGCTAGAAATGAAGCGACGTCTGCGTCGCGCTGCTGTCGAAATGGTAACATATCGAAAGTACAGCGATATACATTGCAATAGTGAAGTGCGAGTAACGAATTTGAAAGTACGGTTTAGTGACATGACATGAAACGAAAAATGCGATATACATTGCAGTTTATGAGAAAGCGAGTGAAACGAAAATTGAAATTACGGTTTAGTGACCCGATATGAAAACGAAAAGTCCGACGGGACCTTACCTGCGACAGCCAAGCCAGCCGCGTGGTACAAACTACGAACGAAAAACGCGGACTTCGAAAGTTTTGAGAACGATATCGAATACGGAGTTTTTGCGAGGCAAGGACTTGCGGACGCTGGTATATCGAATAGTCGGCCTAGTGACGTGTATCGCGCACAGGAAACCGACAAGCACCACAGGTGAGCGGGCTGCTTAAGTACCCACCGGGCTCCTCCCATAAATTCAGGCCACCATACTGGCCTTCCTACATATATATATATATATATATATATATATATATATATATATATATATATATATAGTAATTGTATTTGCAAGCATAAATCACTCTATATGTGAGCGCTCATTTTCCTCTACAGTCTACACACCAAGGCTCAGGCTAAGAAAGGAAATGTTAGCAAAAAAAAGAAAAACTTTCCCTACTCTGACCAAAACTAAAAAAATAGAGTTTTCTATTTTTGCTTTAGATACACTTACGCAGATGACAAGACTGAAGACTGAATGGAGGTAATGCCATAGGGTACAACATGCCCTATTTTCTTCTCTGCCTGGCAATTTACCCATAGCACATTATACACAGTGTTCCTAAGATTTGCACAGCATGTTAAAAACTGTCCTCGGCTCCCACACACAAGGGTATTTACACACAAAAGTTTTTAGGAAGTGCTCAAATAAAACTATTAGGATTTTTTTTTTAAAGTGATATTAAAGTCTTGTTTTTTTTTTGTTTAAAAATAACAAACATGTTATACTTACCTGCCCTGTGCAGTGGTTTTGCACAGAGCAGCCCAGATCCTCCTCTTCTCGGGTCCCTCTTCAGCGCTCCTGGCCCCTCCCTCCTGCTGAGTGCCCCCACACCAAACAGCTTGCTATGGGGGCACCCGAGCTGAGCTGCTGCTCTGTGTGTCCATTTAGACATAGAGCCGTGGCTTGGCCCCTCCCCCTCTCTCGTCTCATTGGCTCACAGGCTTTGATTGACAGCAGAGGGAGCCAATGGTGCCCGCTGCTGTGTCTCAGCCAGTCAGGAGAGAGAGTACCAAACAGCCGTTCCTCTCGTGCAACATCGCTGGATTGAGAAGGGGCTCAGGTAAGTATTAGGGGGGCTTCTCAGCTGCATACGGGCTGGCGGGAGGAGAAGCAGAAGCACACTGAGTTTCCCAGTGACTGGCTGTGCAGGGGGTGTGTGTCTGGCGTGCAGGGGAAATGTCTGATCATTGGAGGAGAGCATACTGAGTTCCTAGCATAGCTAGAGAACTAACCACAATGTGCTATCCTGCTTAGTGTGGTCAGCAGTGGCGGCCCGTGCCCATCCATGCGCCCAGCCCCTTTCAAGACGCATGGATTCCTATGGCGGGGAATGGGCACAGTGGCTGCATATGATGGGCACAGTGGCTGCATATGATGGGCACATGTGGCTGCGTATGATGGGCACAATTGCTGCGTATGATGGGCACAGTGACTGCATATGATGGGCACAGTGACTGCATATGATGGACACAGTGGCTGCGTTTGAATGAATGAATAACTTATATAGCGCTACATATGCAAACTAAATCGCCTCAGGGCGCTTTTGCCGCCAGTGTCCATCTGGGTCTTCAGAAGAGATGAGTCTTGAGCTTCTTCCTGAAGGCCAGATGGTTTTCTTCTGAGCAGATGTCAGCAGGTAGAGCGTTCCATAGCCGTGGTCCTTGGATTGCAAACCTTTGTTCGCCTTTTAATTTATAACGGGTCTTGGGGATGTGGAGGAAGTTTTAGTTAGTTGAACGGAGGGGGCGACCTGGGGTGTAGTGCTTTATTTTGTCACAGAGGTATTGCGGGGCTTTTCCTTGTGTACATTTGTGAGTTAGGCAGAGGGTCTTCAATGTAACCCCGTCCTTCCCGGCTAGCCAATGGAGGGTCCTCAGGGACGGGGTGATTGATTCCCAGGATTCTTTTTCCAGTTAACAGTCTGGCTGCTGTGTTCTGGATAATTTGTAGATGTGAAATTTGGTATTTAGGAAGTCCTAGGTAGAGGGAATTTGCGTAGTCGAGTCGGGAATTGATGATTGTTCCAACTACTGCTGCTGTATCTCCTTCCGGGATGAAGGGGTGAGTCTACGCAATAGGTGAAGAAGGTAGTGGGATCCGTTGGCTACTGATCCTATTTGTGCATCCATTGTCATGCCTGAGTCAAAGTTGACTCTGAGGCTTTTGGCTTTAGTGCTGGGGGTGAAGGGTTATCCAAAGATGGTGAGTGGTGTGGACACCATGCCAGGGCTTTTTGTTTCGGTTTGCATAGAGGAAGAGGAGTTCTGTTTTGGATTCGTTGAGTTTAAGGGAGCTCTCCGTCATCCAATCGTCGATCAGTGAGACACAGTTTTCCAGTGCCTGGTATTGGTCTTTTTTGTTGGTGATGTGTAGGTAGAGTTGGATGTCATCCGCATAGCAGTGATAAAGCAGGTCCTGGTTGCTGATGATTTTGAGAAGTGGGCGGAGATAGATGTTAAAGAGCATGGGTGACATGGCTCAATGGCCACAATTGATGGGCACAGTGGCTGCATTTGATGGGCACAATGGCTGCATTTGATGGGCACTGTGAGACTGCAATTGATGGGGGGTGGGGGGGTTCAGTATTTTTCAGTTTGTTTACACCCCCCAAAAAATTTTGAGCACCAGTGGCCACTGGTGGTCAGTTTTTAATAGAAAAGTAAGGGGACTAGCAGGAACACCAGGGATTTTACATAAAGGAAGCAATACAAAGAGAACAGGATACTTTCTCATACAAGTACATGGTACACTAGGCACATATCATATCAGGAATATAAAGTGTTGGGGTAACAAACGCATTAAGTCAGTGGTGTTTCACTTAAAAGGGCCCATAGTCCACATTTGTATTCACATATCCAGTGGATTAAATGATACCCTATCCAAGCAGTACCCAGTGCCACAAAAACGGAACACAATATTTTAAAGTTTACATACAAACCAGATAAACAAAAGTAACTAGAGGAAGGGATGAAGTAGTTAAGAAATATTAATTAGGAGAAAGTACATATTTTATTCCACAATTTAAAAAAAAAACACACTCTATAATTATATTTCTGATACAAATAACTTTTTCTTAATTTGGAATTTAAAAATTAACGAAGCAAATTTAAAGCCCAACTCCGAACAAAATCTTTTTTTCTCCAGGAAGTGGGGCTATGCCCTCAATTTATGGGTCAACTGCTCAGTTTTTTTAGGGTGAGGGCAAAGTTCATACTCACCTATTAATCCACCTATTCTCCAGAAAAGCTTCAACGGTGAGTCCATTTTCATGATCGCTGGAGCACTGGGGTGCTGGACCGGTCTTGTGCAGGGATAACCAGTGGGACAGGTAAGTATATCTTCACTGTCCGCTGAAACAAAACAAGCAGTTAACCTGTGCAGTGCAGGCACAGCCCCACTGCACAGGAAAAAACATTGCTGGAGTTTTGCTTTAATGTTTTCAACTATTAAAAAAAGAAAATGCTAAGGAAGAAAGAAGATTAAAAGCTTAATTGAAATTTGAAATATAGCTAACTAAGACCCCTTTCACTCTGGGTCCGCGGCCATGTTAGTGCTAAAGCACTGCTCGTATCAGCGGTGCTTTACCGCTGTTTAATCGGTTCTTTTGCCTTTCGGCTGCTAGCGGGGTGCTTTTAACCCCAAAAAGGGGGTTAAAAACTCCTGTTTTTCTGCCCTCTCAAAAAGCTTTTAAGGCGCTTTGAAAGCACTGCCCATTCATTCCAATGGTCAAGGGCGTTTTGGGAGCGCTGTATACAGCGCTCCCACCTGCTCCAAAGATGCTTCTTGCAGGACTTTTTTTCCCCTCCTTCAAGCACACCGCCCCAGTTTGAAAAGACACACTGGAATGAATGAGAGGCGGTTTTTTTTAGCAGAGGCTATTTCTAGCGCTAAAGCACCTGAGAACCACTCCAGTGTGAAAGGAGTCTTATGCCCCGTACACACGATTGGACTTTCCGACGGGAAATGTTGGATGTGTTGGCGGAAAGTCCGACTGTGTGTATGCTCCATCGGACAATTGTTGTGGGACTTTCCGCCAACAAATGTTGGCTAGCATGTTCTCAAATTTTCCGCCAACAAATGTGTGTTGTTGGACTTTCTGATCGTGTGTACATAAGTCCGTCGGAAAAAAGTCCAAAGTACAAACACGCATGCTTGGAAGCAGAAGCAACCAGTCCTGTAAACTCGCGTTTGTAATGGAGAATTAACATTCGTGACGTGGCAAATTATGAAATCTCCAAATGCAGCGCACAATTCTCTTCTTCTTTAACCTCCCTGGCGGTATGATTATTTCTGATTTTAGGTGCTGAAAGCGGTACAATTATTTTGCACAGAAATTTGGCGTTTTATATTGTAGGCCTGTAATTCTTAGGAATAGTTCACTTAAATCTGTCCAAACAAGAGTCTAGTAGACATCCCGGGTATGATAAAGTTTGAAAAACGAAATAAAAAATTATAATATAATAAATAACTATAAATAATTATAACAAATAATAATATAATAATAATAAAAATTATATAATAATGTAATCAAATCAAAAACACTGAAATTTGCTCAGTTGCAGAATTTTAGCTTTTGTTACTTTTAGTGTTTGATGACGGATCTCCTCACAAATCACTATCGCTCAATTCTGCGAGTGATTATAATTTATTATCGCTTTTTTCTAGCTGCTCTAAAACCACTTTTGATGTAAAGGGACAGTTTTGGTTGCTATGGGCAATCTCCAGTTTCCTGGCAGAAAGAACAGTTTTATATATATAAAACTGCATGCAGGACACTGGGCAAACCACTAGGGACAAAGGGGATGTGTAGTTATTTGATACAGTACTGTAATCTGTAAGATTACAGTATGCTGTATCTATACTGTGTGTTTTACTATTTGAATTTACCGCCGAACTCCGTCCCCGTGCGTCGCAACGCTCGCAGGGAACGGAGCTCGGCACTGTGAATCGAGCGAGACACAGCGGCTCGCCGATCACAGCGGGGAGACATCGCAGGATCCAGGGGACAAGGTAAGTATGCTCTTCCTGGATCCTGCGATGCAAGCCCGAGTCTGGCTCGGGGATACCGCTTTTGGTATAAAAAATCCAACCCGAGCCAGACTCGGGAATACCGCCAGGGGGGTTAATGGAATGATAATGAAGCTGCTTTGCTGGATGATACTGATGGAGTTATTGCAAACGAATTTTCAAAGGCTTTTTTTTTTCTAGTGATATCAAGAATAATATTATTATGTTTTTTTTTATTTTTTTATTTGTGCATTAAAAAAAAAAATTAGACATCCTATCTGCCAATAGAACTTAACCAAAAAGTGCATTCTATGCATCCAAAAATATAGAAAATATACCAAATCAAATCATTATTCAACCAAAAAAATTATGTCAAAGCAATAACTCCAAGGCCAATAATAAATAACACGTTATCTCCTCCAATTCCGCAAGATGTCTGGTTGACGAACAGCCCTTCAAAAACGAACTGAAAAGCATGAATTGAAAAACGAGAAAAGAAAAGCACGATTAACATTCACCAAACTTCTACTAACACGAAAGTAGCAGAAGGAGCCCAAAGGGTGGCGCTAAAAATCATGTAGTACGTCCAGTACGTCACTACGTTCGTAATTGTTGGCCAACATTTGTGTGACCATGTGTATGCAAGACAAGTTTGAGCCAACAACCTTCACACAAAATTCCACTGTTTTGTTGTCGGAAAGTCCGATCGTGTGTACAGGGCTTTAGAAGTCTAGTTATAGATATTTACACAAATTTCACCAAAAGATTCACATATTTTTCTAATTGGATTCATTTGAAAAAATGTGTAAACCCTGGGTGTAAATATTGTGTTTAAAAACATTTATACATAATTAGACCTCTAGGGGGCTAAAATGGTGTCTAAAAGAGAACAAGTACACAGGGAAAGTGGCTCTCCCTGTGTAAGGGGTCTATTTATAGATATTTACACAACTTTCACCCAAGATTCACACATTCTAATTGGATTCATTTGGAAATTTGTGCAAATCCTGGGTGTATATCTTGTGTGAAAACATTTTTTTATATATATATATATATATATATACCGTATTTATCGGCGTATAACACGCACTTTTTTCCCCTTAAAACCAGGGGAAAATCGCAGGTGCGTGTTATACGCCGATCCCCTGCGATCCCGACCTGTCACATTTTCAAAATCGCCGATCGCGATTTGAAAATGGCGCCGCCGGCGCCGAAATACACAGAGCCGGTCCTCGGCTCTTTCCGGCGGCTGTCGTTCATTTTCGGCTCCACTCGTAGTCCCAAGCGGAGCTATCCGAACCTACTCGGCTAGGTTCGGATAGCTCCGCTCGGGACTACGAGTGGAGCCGAAAATGAACGACAGCCGCCGGAAAGAGCCGAGGACCGGCACTGTGTATTTTGGCGCCGGCGGCGCCATTTTCAAATCGCGATCGGCGATTTTGAAGCCCAGAATGGCTGGGATCACTTGGGGAAGGCTGCACTGGGGAAGGCTGCACTGGGGAAGGCTGCACTGGGGAAGGCTGCACTGGGGAAAGCTGCACTGGGGAAGGCTGCACTGGGGAAAGCTGCATTGGGGAAAGCTGCACTGGGGAAGTCTGCACTGACAAGGCTGCACTGGGGAAGTCTGCACTGACAAGGCTGCACTGGGGAAGTATGCACTGACAAGGCTGCACTGGGGAAGGCTGCACTGGGGAAGTCTGCACTGACAAGGCTGCACTGGGGAAGGCTGCACTGGGGAAGGCTGCACTGACAAGGCTGCACTGACAAGGCTGCACTGGGGAAGTCTGCACTGACAAGGCTGCACTGACAAGGCTGCACTGGGGAAGTCTGCACTGACAAGGCTGCACTGGGGAAGGCTGCACTGACATGGCTGCACTGACATGGCTGCACTGACAAGGCTGCACTGACAAGGCTGCACTGACATGGCTGCACTGACATGGCTGCACTGAGAAGGCTGCAATGATGGGCGTTTAAATGTAAGTTTTTTTTCCCTTCAACTTCCCTCCTAAAAGTTTTTTTTCCTTAAAATTCCCTCCTAAATTGGGGTGCGTGTTATACGCCGGTGCGTGTTACACGCCGATAAATACGGTATATATATATATATATATATATATATATATATATATATATATATATATTTTTTTTTATATATATATATATATATATATATATATATACAGGCATACCCCACTTTTAAGTATATAATGGTGTTTATTTACTAAAGCTGGAAAGTGCAAAATCAGGCTCACTTCTGCATAGAAACCAACGAGCTTCTACGTTTTATCACTAAAGCTTAAAGCTTGAACAAGTCGAGGTTAGAAGCTCATTGGTTTCTATGCAGAAGTGAGCCTGATTTTGCACTTTCCAGCTTTAGTAAATAAACCCCATTGTGTACTTAAAAGTGGGGTATGCCTGTATATATATATATATATATATATATATATATATATATATATACAGTATCTCACAAAAGTAAGTAGTAAGTAGGTAGACCTCTCAATGGTGGTCACACAAAATATTGAAACTTTGAGCCCAATTTTCACTTAGGGGTGTACTCACTTTTGTTGCCAGCGGTTTAGACATTAATGGCTGTGTGTTGAGTTATTTTGAGGGGACAGCAAATTTACACTGTTATACAAGCTGTACACTCACTACTTTACATTGTAGCAAAGTGTCATTTCTTCATTATTGTCACATGAAAAGATAGAATAAAATGTTTACAAAAATGTGAGGAGTGTACTCACTTTTGTGAGACACTGTATATATATAAATAGACCCCTAGGGGGTTGAAATGGTGTTTAAATAAGACAATCACACAGGGAAAGTGGCTTTCCCTGTATAAAAAGTGATAGCATGGAGCTTATCATGATGCAGAGCAGGCAGCTGTTAGTGACAGCAGAGATCCAATGGTTACACAGGGAGAGCCATGCTCTCCCTATGTAATCCACAAGGACTGAGCTGTCAGTAGGATAGCTACTGCATGTCCTACACAGTGCAAGGACACAGCTGCCTTGCAAGCTGCAAAACTAAGTCTTGCAGGCCGCTTGAGACCCAATGGCTCCCAGGTGGACAGCACTAATATAGTGCATAATAAAAAAAAACTATTTTTTAACAAATCAGAAATATGTCACTAGGCTTCTTCAAAAGATTAATTGGTCTATGCATAAGTGGTGGTGTTTGAAGGTGTTCTGCCTTTTAAGAAAGTCATAAGTGCTTTGTTAGAGGGTCAGTTCTTCTAAAAATAGACCTATTCATGTAGAAAGTAGAAGAATTGTAGAATTGTATAAGACTGGAAAGGGCATAATGGTATGCCTAAATGCCTACCTAGGATAATGTTCTGTAGACATAGGGAACAAAAAAACAAAACTTGAAATGTATGACAAAAATGAAAAACTCTGTGGAAAGGAAAAAGGTACTGCACACCAATACAGAACTACATCCCAATTGTGAAGTGTTGTAGAGGGAACATAATCATTTGGGGCTGCCTTGCTGGCTCAGTGCTTGGAAAGCTGCATGCTCTCATACAAAGAACAATGAATTCAAAGCTTTATCAAGAGATTTGTATTCCTGAATAGCCAAATCAGAGTCCAAAGAACAATCCATGCTGTGAAGAGAGCTGTTCATGCAAAGAAGCCCAGAAATATCAATGGACAAAAACTGTTTCATAAGCAGTACTGATATGAAATTCTTCCCAACCATTGTACAGTGCTGATCATAACCTATGAAAAATAGTTTGATGGAGGTTATTGCTGGTAAAGGAGAACTTATCAGTTGGTGAACACAAGGTGGCCTGGCATAGCATAACATGGCATGGTGTAGCGTGGCGTATTATGGCATGACTAATGCCCCATACACACGGTCGGACATTGATCGGACATTCCGACAACAAAATCCATGGATTTTTTCCAACGGATGTTGGCTCAAACTTGTTTTGCATACACACGGTCGCACAAAGTTGTCAGACTTTCGAATGCCAAGAACGCGGTCACGTACATCACGTACGACGAGACTATAAAAGGGCAGTTCAGTACTAAGCGCAGCACCCTTTGGGCTCCTTTTGCTAATCTCCTGTTAGTAAAAGTTTGGTGAGAGACGATTCGCGCTTTTTCAGACTCGTGGTTTTCAGATCGTATTTTTGCTGTCCAGTTTGTGCTTGTGGGTTTGTATCTGTTCTTCAGTGCGTGCAGCGAGTTACCATTGACTTGTCATTGTATTCTTGTTCATTCGTTACTGATTTTCAGGTCACTCTTCACAGGCCTTGCTGTTCTTCAGTGCGTCCTGTTACTTCGTTCTGAGCAGCCGACCGTTTTCTAGGCATGTTGCGTATACGTACTCATCGTAGAGTTCGTGCTGTGCGGTGGCTTGGTGTTGGGGTCCTTACTTTGACACAAGCCCAGTCCATGAACAGGGCGAGGAGGAGTTCATGGACCAAGAATTGGTTGCTCCAGGCTGACCAATTCTGTCACATGCCTTTGCTCCGTGAGATCCGTGAGAATAATCCTGACGATTTCAGGAACTTTCTCCGGATGACGGACCCCGTATTTCACCGTTTGTTGGCTTTGCTGACCCCCTATATCAGCAGGCAGGATACCTGCATGAGGCAAGCCATCACTCCTGAGCAGAGACTAGTCACCACCCTGCGGTACTTGGTGATGGGGAGAAGCCTGCAGGACCTCAAGTTCTCGACAGGCATCTCCCCCCAGGCTCTGGGGATCATTATCCCAGAGACCTGTTCTGCCATCATCCAGGTCCTGCAGAAGGAGTATATGAAAGTAAGATTTTTATCCTTTAACATCACATTTTATTGTATTTAATGTTTGCTAATGTATTGTATTTCTTTCCTCATTCCCTAATTACCATGATTGCAATAGGCTATGAATGTCCCCTTTGTCCTCATGCATGCTGGATTTTTATGTTTTTCTTTTTGGTCCTTCATACATATTTGCCTTCACTTACCTCCCCAGCATGCTCTCCTGGCCCTATATTTACCTCGTCTAGTCACTTAACAATGTATTTTGTCAGCTCCATAGTAGTGCTTTACCCTAAATACCCCCTAAAATCTTGTAAATTGTGATTTGTGCTTGAAATTCTGGCAGAGTGCCAGAGGCTTTTTTTTTTGGATCCCAAAATCATTTTAAACCCTCCCTCCCCCAACTGCTAACTCAGCTTATACCAATCCTCTATCCTCAATCCATCTGCTGACTTTGCCAAACCCATACACACTATATACCCACTTCTTTTGTGGACATATTTATGGCTGAATTCCCCAAAGCATGTAGTGCAAGGGCCTGCCTGAATACTTTCAAGTGGTAGCGTTCAAAGTTTTTGTATCCTATTATTATCTTGATAGGTAATAGCAGAATGTAAAAATGTGCTGAAATGTGTACAGTGTGTATTTATATCTTTGTATTATGACACTTCTTACCTGTCCAGTGGGCTGCCAATAGTGTAAGTAAGGAGGGGCTGGCCAAAGTATCATACATTATTTAGGCATCCATCTCTCAATGAAGTGGAGAGGGTTACCTGTCCAAAACATCTCCCCCCCCATAAATTTATTTAAATGGCCCATGAGAGGGGGGGGAGGAATCTGATGGGTGGACCTTATACCTTTGCCTTTAAATACTCTCTCAAAAAATGTAATACTAATGTTGGCCAAGAATGTTCATGTCTAATCTGCTTTCCATGTTTATGTGCAAAATTATTAATTTTTTTTTCTTGTTTGACTCCACAGTTTCCTTCCAACCCACAGAAATGGCAGACTGTGGCCTCCCACTTTGCCCAGCGGTGGGACTTTCCTAACTGCGGAGGGGCAATTGATGAGAAACACGTCCATATCGTCCCACCACCCAACTCAGAGTCATACTGTTACAATTACAAGGGGTTCAATAGTATTGTGATGTTGGCGGTGGTGTTGGCTACTTACAAGTTCCTGTATGTGGGGAAGTGGGGAAGAATGGCCGGATGTCAGATGGTGGAGTCATCGCCCACACAGAGTTCTACAGGCATCTCCAGAATGGCAGCTTGGACTTGCCACCTCCAGAAGACAACAGAAGACAATGCGGAAGGACTCCTATTCGTCTTTGTTGCAGATGAAGCGTTTGCAATGGGGGACCATCTTATGCGGCCATTCCCTATGAGGACCCTCACCCCGGACCAGAGGGTTTTTAATTACCGGCTGGCCAGAGCAAGAAGAGTGGTGGAGAACACGTTTGGAATAATGGCCAGCCGGTTCTGCCTATTTCTTACACCGATACACATGGCGGAGTATAAACTCAATCACATCATCCTGGCTTGCTGTGTCCTCCACAAGTTTTTAAGGAGAAATTCTGTGAACTATGCTGGCACAGTTGGGCCTGAATCTGGAATTAATCTCAATGAACCAACCCTGACAGCGCTTGAAGCTGGCCATTCTGGCTTGCCCCCCCTGAGTGCCCGCAAGGTCCGTATAAGATACATGGAATACTTTGCGGGTAGGGGGGCCATCAATATGCCAGACAATGTCTGAGACATTTTTTAAATAATTTTTTTTTTTAAACTGAACAATATTTGCTTACATTTACTGCTTGTGTTTCTTTTAGCTGACCATGACAGAAATTTGGGGAGTCATGAAAATGGCGTGATTCTGTAAAATTATAAAGCACTGTTGGGTGTTATTTCCTAAAGGCAAAGACACTTTGCACTACAAGTGCACTTGAGACTGCACTGAAACTGCACCTGTAGTGCAAAGTGGATTTGCCCTTAGGAAATAACCCCCATTGTCACTGAAAACACCAATTTTAACACAAAAAATGCTTTTGAGCATTGAAAGAAGAAGCCACACATTGTTGATTCTCAATCTTTTTAATACAAGCACAATCACATGTGCATTTATAAAAGGTTTTTAAAACAAACCAACATGTTTGTTGTCTAAAAAAAGTTTAGGACACATTAATAAAAGTAGAAATGTCTTTTTAAGGTAAAACAGGCATGTTTCAAACCAACAAGAAATACACAAATCTGGAACTTACAAAGTTCAACTTTTATGGAAATTGAAGGCAATAACAGACATGAGTATTTATAAACTGTGTTTGATATTGCGTTCAGATGGGGTGAAGTCACCCCTGGAAAAGCCAAATTTTGAAGATGCACACAAATTGCCGAATGTCAACATGTGCTAGCTGCCATCATGGGGAATCAATGGACGTGTTTTGTGGGTGCAAACCCTTCCTCTCAGCTACTTTATTATTTAGGAAGGGGTTGCAGCCCCAAAACACATACATTGATCTCCCGTAATGGCAGATAGCACATGTTGACACACTGTGTGCATCTTCAAAATTTGGCTTTTCGAGAATATGTTAAAAAAAGTGCAAAAAATTTTCATGACAAAAAAGCACAAATAAGTTTGGGATTTCTAGGGGTTTTAAACTCTCCCTAAAACATCAATGATGTTCTTCAGTTTGATTTGAACCTCATTGATGTTTTGCTTTATGTTTTCCAAGTCCCTATTACACCCCATGATCTCCCCGATCAGGATCTGGGCACTTTCACTGGTGAAATGACCTTCATCCACAACATCACGATCACCTAAAAATATAGAAAAAAAAAACACATCATGTATTATAAATATGCCGGCATCCATCTCTTACCTGAGCCTGTGGTCGCAGACACTCACCTGTTGTGGTGACTATTTCCACCACGTCTCCCTCCTCCTCCTCTGCTTGGCTTTGTGGCATTTCCACTTCCTCATGAGGTGGGGGGTCTGTGGTCTCCTCTGATGTCCTCCAAGTCTTTTCTCCCCTATGTAAAGAAAAAAAAGGTATACTTAGCACACAGAAATTTGATGGCAGAAATAGGAATATGAAACATTGCTTTGAAGTGGGGTACAATTGTCTATTTTGGCAGAGTTCCAAGATGAAGAAAGATTGTTTTCCTTTGTCAAGCTTGAATACTTTATTAATGTGCGGTACCTCTAGGTATAATAGCCACCCTATACTTAGTGGACCACCACTGCGCCTCGGAACAACAACCTAGATGATGACTATCTTCAGTTGGTAAACTATACCTAAAGCTGCCACTTAGTGAATATAAACCGTATAACAAAATATTTTCAAATCTTGTGACGTGCTAATGGTGTACCACACCCACGTGAAGAATCAAAAATTGTGGCGCTATCCTAAACACACATGTGTTAACACTATATCAAGTGCAAAAAAAATAATCTAGTGAGCACATTATTTCAGGTGCAAAAAAAATAATAAATAATCAAAAAATGAATGAATAAATAAAACAAATAAATGCATTAAATGAGTACAATACCTAAAGTGACTTAATGTTGATGATAACAAATTAAATGTGTGACTCCTTCTTCAAATAATGAAAATAACTAACACCATACACATTAATAAAGTGACTAATGCATAAAGTCTGTGGTAAATGCACACATATGTGTGAAAAAAGTCCTTTTATTAAAGTCCTTAATGTTATCATCAACATTAAGTCACTTTAGGTATTGTACTCATTTAATGCATTTATTTGTTTTATTTATTCATTCATTTTTTGATTATTTATTTTTTTTTTTTTGCACCTGAAATAATGTGCTCACTAGATTAGTTTTTTTGCACTTGATATAGTGTTAACACATGTGTGTTTAGGATAGCGCCACAATTTTTGATTCTTCACGTGGGTGTGGTACACCATTAGCACGTCACAAGATTTGAAAATATTTTGTTATAAAGCTTGAATACTTACCTGTTTTGTACAAGCTTCACAGATGCAGTCACCCCTATAGTATACACTGGAGCAGCTGTGTGGGGCCCCTAATAAAAAGGGTGTTCTGGTGTCCCACACTAGTGCTCCAGTGTCCAGATGTGTAAACAGCTGCTGAGTGTCCTCTCCTTACACAGAATCTAGTTTGCATTTCATTGTAGTAACAAACCCATCTAGACACCAAAATTATTTTAAGAGTTGTAGGCCAGAAAAAATGTATTGAACTGCATCTGGACAAAACATGGTGTTTTAGAGGCCAAACGAACAATGTTTCCTTCAAACGAATAATGTGTCCATGAACATGAAAGTTGCCATTTTAAACTGTACGACAGTAAAGAAAAGCAGACGGAGCAGCACGAACGTAATAAAAATTAAGAATAGGAACACAGGACAACTACTTACTTTTTTTCAGCACTCTCCTGATCCTTCTATAATGATCGTGCTCCCTTAATTTGAGGTCCAACATCCGCTTCCTGAATTGATCCTTGGATCAACGTACCCCAAAATTATGGTGCAGACTCTTCACAACTTTAGTCATGATCTTGGGCTTTCTGACATTGGGGTTGGGGTAAGGTCCATACTTCCCGTTATAGTCGGCCCACTTCAGTATGTCGACCACCTCCACCATCTCCACAAAGGACATATTTGATGCCTTAAATTGTCTATTCCGGGATTGTGACGTTTCTGGCTCCGGGCTTTCCTCCTCCTCCTCCTCGTTGCTGTAATTAGCACGCACCTGTTGTGTCTCCGCCATGTGCTCTTCCCCACTGCGCTGAATGAGAAGGGTCGGGGAATAGACTAGAAAGAATGTCAGGGGCGGGCGGAGTTTCACGCATGCGCAGTGTATATAAAGCATAACACGCGTGCGTAGTACGTACGATCTGTGAGCGGGGGAAGGAGTATCGGAAGCGCCGATCGTGATAACTAAGTTAACATTTAAACTTGGGCCTATACTGCTTAGAGATTGAGGCCTATATTGGGACAAGATTAGGAGACTTTAGCCTGACATTAGGGTTTGTCTTGTGTTGTGTCTTGCAGAGGAAATGGATATATTGAATGATCAGGACTTTATCCCCATATTCATTGATATGTTCAGGGAGCTGCCCTGTCTGTGGCAGGTAAACCACCCACATTATAAGAATCAAACAAAGAGGAAGGCGGCGCTGGATAAATTGCTGGAATTTGTGAAGCCGGTGATCCCCACGGCAGACATCACCTATTTGAAGATCCTAATTGGTGGCATGAGGAGCACTTATCTAAGGGAGCACAAGAAGGTCCAGGATTCCCTTAGACTGGAGCTGCAGGAGCTACAGATGCCATTTATCTCCCCAGGCTGTGGTACTATGACAGACTGCATTTTCTGGCAGGCCAGACTGAACCCAGGCCAGCACTCTCCAGTCTTCCTTTCACACTTCCTTCCATCCCAGATGAGGCTTCAGACACCCAACCTGGGCCTTCCAGGCAGCAACATGTGGAGGAGTCCAGCTTGAGCCAGGTATAGCATTCTTCTAAATATTTCTGTTGGTCAAATTAATGATGTTAAATCTATGTTAGTTTGGATTACTAATTTATGATTGTGATTGATGAACCAAAAACTAAAACTATGTCCCTTTTTCATACACAGGAAAGTCTCAGCCAGGAGGAGGCTGGGCCCAGTAGCCTGCCCGATACTCAGGTCCCTCCCCTCCGCCTTCCAAAAAAAAAGTGTCAGGAAGAGAAGTAACCTGGAGGAGGCAGCAATTGGCCTATTTTGGAAGGCTACTGCGGCCCTCAGAACCCCCCACAGTGTTGAAGAGGACTTTGCAGACATAACAGCCTGCAAAATGATGGAAATTGAGGAGGGCCAACGCCTCTTATGTGAGTTTATCTTTTTACAAGCACTAAATAAGGGGTTGAGGGGGCAACTCACAAGCCAAAGCCACATTTGTGAGCTCAACCATGGTCCTCCTCCTCCTCCTACAGGTTCTCCTCCTCCTCCTGCCACACCTCCAACACCAGAGCCACAGCCGGGAAGGAAGCGTCTAAGGAAGACCAGAGAGTGATGACCTGGGTTCAGCCTGGTCTGACAGACGAAAGATGCAGGCTCTTGTATGACCACAGCCTGGGGACATACATGTCATCTGCTGCTGTTCATGATCTCTTGGACTTCTTTTTCTCCAGCATTGCCTCCCTCTTTGTTTGATTATGAGCCCTTAATACATTTTTGGTTTGATTTATTATACTCGCCTATGTGTGTTTTCCTTCAAAAAGGACAGTTTGTTTGTGAGGAGGCAGGTACATTTCAAAAATACAATGTCAAATTAACAAGAGACACCAACACCAAACAATCTCCTTGAGAGAATTAAATTAAATAATACAAGATAATAATGGTGTTGTGGTAACTTGACACACAAAACACACCCAAAAATATTCTGGAGTTAAAAAAAATAAATAAAAATAAAACACAAGATCAGGCTTTAAAAAAATCAAAAAAAATTATTTAATCTAAAAACATCAAAAAATAATATTTTTTCGGTAGATGTGACAAGAAGAAGAAGTTTGTGAGAACTCTGTGTGAATATGAGCAGCAAAACTACGGTACTTCATTCTTCTAGCATTACAATGCAAAGTGCGCTGCATTAAACAATTTAAAACATTGCCTGACGAAAGTGCTATATCCATTCCGAAAGCTAATTTTACCAGACCGAGCAGTTCCGTCTCGGAATTTATTCTGAGCATGCATTATTCTGAGCATTTCCGACAACAAGCTCCGATCGCACATTTTCCGTCGGAAAATCCAACTGTGTGTACAGGGCATTAGTCAAATAAACAAGATAAGGGAACCATGAGCTGACAGACATACATATTCTTTTCTTAACTGAAAAAAAGGGAATGGGGCTCATTCAAAATGGTCATATAGACAAATCTTGTTATGTACAAGTAATCATATTAGCAGTAAGTTATATTGTATTGTTATTACATTGTAATAGGGAAAGTATATGCATATTTAATTGAATAATCTCACATATTTTGGTTTGTGCATTTTTTATGTAATATTTTGTTATAATATTCACATCTATATTCATTATCTATTGTTGAATATTAATCATGGAAATATTAGTATACAAGAGAGAGTATCTGAGAGGTATAAAATATAGTTTTTTATATTGTATATGAGTTGGTATGTTTAGAAGTTCTATTAATGAGAATGTTCATGAATAGCTGTTATACTTCTAGTCAGAACCAGGACCTCACTCTCAAGGTATTTAGAATACAAGTTAATTGTGTGGGTTGGATTCGCTTAGAGGCCATATACAGTATTTCAGGTAGAGTCAGAAAGTCTGACATAAATGCCATTAGAGAGACATCTATATCAAATTGATGTTCTTCTAAGCCTAAGTCAAAGGTTATTTAAAGGATATTTTTGACATTTTAAATAACGTTTCAAATTCATTTTTAATACAACACTGCCCCCTGTTGATGATTATGTTAGGAGTCCAAAATGGCCTCTTAGACGCCAATATCATGGTTACATCATAAAGAACACGTGAACTGACGTCATTAGTCATGTGTAAGGGACATACACACCCACATTCTGGGGGGAATAAAGGATGGAGAGGGGAGAGAACAGAGATTGGAAGCTAAAAGAGAAAGAAGGAAAAAGAGGACGTAAAGGTCTATGAAGGAGAAAGGTGTCCTTGGAATGCACTGCTGATATCTCTCAAACAAAATAGTCTTATATTTCTGGTAAAGTATCATTTTCTTTTGCCTGTTGGTAAATTGAATTGTGTGGGTATGTACATGACTAATCCATTTCATCTTTGTAGCATAGCATTGGAATTTGTTTATTTATATCTGCAGCATGACATAATTATATTCCAATTATAAGAGAAATACACATCTTTGTATATCTCTACAAAAGCTAATACCAAAGTCTGTACAATGGCTTTGTTATGATATGTGCTTAAAACACAAATTCATTCTAAATTTATTTTTACCTCAAAATATAAGTCTTGGTTAAATTACCAAGTGTCAGAAACCATGAATCAGACTGAGACAGAAGTACAGTTAAATCACACTTGTTTAATAATAATAAAAAAAAGGTAAACAGAGTAAACATAGTCAAAACATAGCCAGAGTTCAGGAACCAGAATGATATTCAGACAAGCCAAAACATCAGGGAGCCAGAGAACAGCATAGTAGAACAGCAAGCAGGATCTGGAGCCAGAAGGAATGTCAGCCAAGCAAGTCTTTAACAGGAACGCAGGAGAGCGTTTCTAGAGATGTGACCAAGGAGAAGGTAGAGATCATCTGGACTTGACGGCTCAAGTAGGCAGGACTGACGAGCAGGATCATCAATAAGTGAGTCACTGTGGAGAGATAGGAGCTGGCAATTAGCCGACAGCTGAGTGGCCAGCTCAGAAAAGGAGGGGCTGGACCCAACTCTGACAGTACCCCCTCCTCAACGACCCCTCCCCCTCCCCCCACCAGGCTTGAGGGGAAAACATCTATGGAAAACACAGGGGAGGACAGGGGCATTTACGTCCGAGGATGGGACCTAAGAGCGTTCCCCCAGACGATACCCTTTCCAATGCACCAGGTACTGTATGCGCCCACGGAACCTACAGGAGTCAACAATGGACTGTACTTCATACTCCTCATGGTTCTCCACCTGAACAGGGTGAGGACGTGGCACCGAGCTGGTAAAGCGGTTGCAGACCAAAGATTTTAATAAGGAGACATGAAATACATTTGAGATACGTAAATTAGAAGGAAAGTCTAATGCGTAAGCCACGCAAGGCCCAATAAGATGGGAACTTCAGAGAGGGAACACGAAGTCGGAGGTTGCAAGATGACAGCCAGACCCTGTCCCCAACCAGGTAGGAAGGCACAGGCAGGTGTCTGTGGTCAGCATGGAGTCTGTACCTATCGTTAGCATGTCGCAAAGCCTCCTGGACTTGTGCCCAAGTGGAACGAAGACCACGGAGATGCTCTTCTACTGCAGGAATACTCTGCGGAACAAAAGAGTCAGGCAACATGGAGGGTTCGAAACCATAGTTCACCATAAACAGGGACAATCAGGGAGCAGAATTCAAGGCACTATTGTGAGCAATCTCTGCCCACGGTATGAGGCCTGACCAGTGGTTATGATGGTCAGAAATATAGCAACGTAGGAATAGCTCCAAGGACTGATTGGCTCGTTCTGCGGCCCCAGTAGACTGCAGGTGATACGCAGAGGAGAAAGCAAGCTGAATTACCAACTGTGCACAAAAGGCTCACCAAAAACTGGACACAAACTGACTATCCCTGTCCAAGACAATCACCTTGGGTAGCCCACATGAGCGAAAGATCTCCGGAGTAAAAATGGAAGCCAGTTCCAAAGAAGTGGGCAACTTCTTAAGTGGAATACATTGAGACATTTTGGAGAACCAGTCAACCACCATAAGGATAACTGTGTTGCCCTGGGAGTTGGGTAACTCCACAATGAAATCCATAGACAGGTGGGTCCAGGGCCTCTCTCCATTGGGTGGGGTTGTAGGAGACCCACTGGAAGGTGTCGTGGAGTCTTACTCTGAGCACACACGGAACAGGCAACTACGAAGGCGGTTACATCAGCATGTAGACTAGGCCACCAGAATTGTTGGAAAATGGCCAAAAAGAGTTGATTCTTCCCAGGGTGGCCAGCAACCTTGGGAGAATGGTAAGTCTGGAGCACGGCAAAGACTCTCTGAGACAAAGCAGCGGTCACAAGGTTTCTCAGTAGGAGCATTGACCCGAGCAGCAAGAATTTTGTCACCCAAAGGAGAAGTGAGACTGGTGCAAACTGTAGCCAGAATACGATCAGGAGGAATCACAGGAACCGGAACTGACTCCATCTTGGAAGTGGAGGAAAATTGTCATGACAAGGCATCAGCCCTTACATTCTTAGTACTGGGTAGGAATGAGACAATTTAATTGAAACTTGACAAGAAAACATAGCCCATCGTGGCCTTCTGGGAGAGAGGCGTTTAGCCTGAGACAAGAATGTGAGATTCTTATGGTCAGTAAGAATGAGAACGGGCACAGTGGTACCTTCAAGGAGGTGTCTCCATTCTTTCAGGGCTAAAATGACCTCTAATAGCGCTCTGTCACCAATCTCGTAATTGCACTCTGCAGGTGACAATTTCTTGGAAAAGTAGCCACAAGGATGCATAGCGCTTTCCGAGGTAGGACGTTGAGACAGAAGGGCGCCAACTCCAGTTTCAGAAGCATCAACCTCAAGGATAAAAGGTAACGTAGGATCAGGATGTGCCAACACAGGAGCAGAAACAAAGGCATCCTTGAGACTCTCAAAGGCCTTAATGGACTCCGGAGACCAACTCTGTAGGTTAACGTCCTTTATGGTCATATCAGTCAGGGGCTTGACCAGAGACAGGAAGTTACAGAAAAACATCCGATAATATTTGCCAAAGCCAAGAAAACGATGCAGAGGACGTAAACCCACGGGACGGGGCCACTGTAGGACTGCTGAAAATTTCTCTGGGTCCATCGAAAAACCAGTAGTGGAAATGACATAACCCAGGAATTTAACCTGTTCACGATGGAATTCGCACTTCTCCAATTTACAATAGAGATTGTTCTCTCAGTTTCTGAAGCACACGACAGACATCAAAGGGGTGGCTCTCCAGGGACTTGGAAAATATGAGGATATTGTTGAGATAAACCACCAAACATAACTGCAACAAATCTTGGAGGACATTGTTAATAAATTCCTGCAAAAACTGCCAGGGGCGTTGCAAAGGCCAAAAGGCATTACGAGGTACTCATAATAGCCTGTTCTGGTATTAAATGCAGTTTTCCACTCGTCACCCTCCTAAATCCTCATGAGATTGTACGCCCCTCTCAAATCAAGCTTCGTGAAAACTGTTACTCCCTTGAGGCGGTCAAATGACTGCGTAATCAATGGAATCGGATAGGCATTCTTAATCGTGAAATGATTAAGACCCCTATAATCAATACAAGGTCTCAGTTCCCCACTCTTCTTCTTCACAAAGAAGTAACCAACACCAGCAGGAGACGAGAATTTGCGGATTAAACCTTGAGAAAGTGCGTCTGCAACATACTCCTCCATGGCCTTATCCTCCAAGACCGAGAAAGGGTAAACCCAGCCATGAGGGGGTATGACACCAGGTTGAATGTCAATTGCGCAATCATATGACCGGTGTGGAGGCAAATTACCGGCTTGACCTTTGTCAAAGACATCGCTAAAATTTCTGTACTCCTCCGGCAGGGATAAGGGTGAAGAGGTTGCACAGGACCTTGGCTACCTTCTGGAAGCATGTCTTACTGCATTGTGGCGACCAGGAGAGAACCTCACCACAGAGCCAATCAGAAGTGGGAGTTGTGCCTCTGTAACCTAGGATAACCAATAACCAGCTGAAACTTAAGTGAGGAAATAACTTGGAATTGGATTATCTCATTGTGAAGGGCCCCTACGGCCATGGACAATGCAACAGTCTCATGAGTCACATGGGCAGGCTGTAGAGGTCTCCTGTCAAGAGCCTCAACGACAAGTGGAGTGTCACGCAGCTGCAGTGGAATCGAGTGCTTTGATACAAAGGCAGCATCAATGAACAGGCCTGCAGCACCAGAGTCGATTAGAGCCTGTATCTCGACGGACTATTCAGCTGAAGAAAGGGTAACCAAAACCAGGGGCTTGTCCTTCTGGATAACTGGGGATGAAGCAATGCCACCTAAGGTCTGTCCATGAGAGGACCTCAAGGTTTGGGCATTCCCTGGACGGGTAGGACAAGACTTCAAAATGTGACCTGCCTGGCCACAATAAAGGCACAATCTCTCCCTCCTCCAAAAGGTTCTCTCATCCGCAACGTAAAACCCAAGTGCATGGGTTCACCTTCACTGACCGACTCGGTACCAGGAGGCATGGGAGGTGAGGGAGGCAAGGGTGGGACTGCAAAGCTCGGAGACAAATGTACAGGAGGCTTCCACAAGCGCTTCTTAAAAGAGAGTCTTTCTCGGAGTCTGGAGTCAATGAGGATGGCAAACGTGATCAACTTCTCCAGATCAGTGAGTATATCTCGGGCTGCTATCTCATCCCTGATGATATCCGAGCGACCATGAGAAAAAGCTGCCACGAGGGCCTCATTGTTCCAAGCAACCTCTGCTGCCAGAGTACGGAATTCAATGGCGTAATCAGCAACAGTTCTCATACTCTGATGGATATGAGGCACTTGGCAGCAGAAGTGGCACATGCAGGAATGTCAAATACCCTTTTAAAAGAAGCCACAAACTCAGGGTAACTCAAGACAACAGGTTTTTGCGTCTCCCATAGAGGGTTTGCCCAGGCCAAGGCTCTCTCAGAAAGCAAAAATATCACAAAACCTACTTTGCTTCTGTCCGTGGGAAATGCCTGGGGCAGCATCCCAAAGTATATCTCAACCTGGTTGAGAAACCCTCTGCATTGGACTGGATCACCCCCAACTCGCTGGGGAAGTGGAGCGGAAACAGACATACCTCTTATAGAGGTAATACTCAAGGCGGGTGCCTGCACAGAGACTGGAGCAGCAGCAGGGATGGCCTGCAACACAGGTTGTACTGGAGCAGCCACAGTGGGAGATTTCAGATGAGCAATGCAACTCAGGAGCATTTGTAATGCTGTGGCAAACTGATCCATGCTGCAATCCTGCTCATCCAATCTGGAAAAAATATTACCAACAAGTGGATTGACTGCATCTTCTGAATTCATGGCCTTCGCCTGTCAGAAACCATGAATCAGACTGAGACAGAAGTACAGTTAAATCACACTTGTTTAATAATAATAAAAAAGGTAAACAGGATAAATGTAGTCAAAACATAGCCAGAGTTCAGGAACCGGAATGGATAGTCAGACAAGCCAAAATGTCAGGGAGACAGAGAACAGCGTAGTAGAACAGCAAGCAGTATCTGGAGCCAGAAGGAATGTCAGCCAAGCAAGTCTTTAAAAGGAACACAGGACAGCATCTCTAGAGATGTGACCAAGGCAAAGGCAGAGATCATCTGGACTGGATGACTTAAGTAGGCAGGACCGACGAGCAGGATCATCAACAGGTGAGTCACTGTGGAGAGATAGGAGCTGACAATTAGCCGTCAGCTGAGCGGGCCCAGCCCTGACACCAAGTTGATATACGGTACAACAGTTTGTCCGTGTGTTTTTAAAGTTTGAGCTTGCAGATCTGATTGTTTGAGAGGAATCACGTGTCAATTTCAACACTTGTTTGTTTTCTTAGTTTGCGGTGTCATTAAAAAAACTGTTAACCATTTACAAAGTAGTTGCCAAGTTTTATGATATTGGCGTTTTAAAACTAGAGAGTTTATGGTTGTTGTCTCATCATCTGTAATACCCATATTTTTGATATTTGAAAATATATTTTGTGTTTATCACCAGTTATATTTTGATATTATTTTGTACTGATTTTAGTAATAAATATATATATTTTTGCACAATATTGTGTTCCTTCGTGTTCAAGTTAGCGCAGATAAACAAATTTGAGTCATTGGGTTGATTTGTGGAAATACGTGGAAATCTACAAATTATAGCTTTTGCATATTTCCATAAACATAATACTGGTTTAATATTTCAGTATAAATACCCTGACAAATTTTAGGTCCCACCGAGATCTGACAGAGTTTGAAACAAAGAATATAATTATGCAAATTATATTTATTTTGTTGTCTTTTTTTTATTATATAACGAAAACCTTTTTTTGTTATTGCTATTGTTGGTTGCAATATTGAAAATGGCTGAAGGTATTTCTAATTTAGCTCATCCTGATGTTAATGCAGAAAATGAAATTCGTCTACATAACAGAAATACCAGTGAATTGGTAAAATATCAGGTGATGTCTTATGTCAAAGAAAAGTTGGAAATCAAAAAGAAGATTAATGAATGGGAAATTGAAATACAGAGTAGGGTTGCAAATTATGTAAATGATATCTGGTCTGAGGAATCATGGGTAACAAATTATCTCCTTCTTATGGGCCGAACCAGTACGAAGAGGGATAAGGATTTACTCATATGCAAATCTTGGCTGGAGTTCCTTTATGTAATTTGTCAATTGACAGAACAATTAAACAAAGCAAAAGTTGAAATCAGGCAAGAGGATGAAAATGTTGAAAATTTACAGAAGAAATGTTGTGAGTTTGACAGTTACTCTGTAGAAATGTCTGTTGAAATGAAAACATTATCTGCCCAGGCTTTGGCGTATCGTGAGAAATATAACTCTCATATAGAATTGATCAATTCTCTTAAGAAGGATCACAATGAGCCAATAGAGTATATTGATTCCAGAAGGAAGTTATATTTCAAAGCCTTTAATATTTACCACTGACGTCTGTGCATCGTAGCTTCCAGATTTTATGCCCACGCTTAGTGCCCACTGATCCGAACCACGCTGCAAGGCCAAAGGCATCCACACCACGGGAGAGAACTCCCACCCAGCTAAACCGCAGCCCTACAAGAGGCCACGTTTATTGCAGAGACCAGGGGGCAGATGGAGAGAGGGAAAAGAGAGAGAGGGAGGGGAGGCAGGAGCAAGCCCAACAGGGAAGGGGGCACCAAACAGGCGTCACCAACAGGTCCCTGGATTCCCAAGATGCAATCCCAAGATGCTGTCAGAAGTTGGAAATTGAATTCTATTAGTAACTTTGTCAATCATAGGAAACCTAAACACCTGGCAAAAATGGTGAAGCTGAGTGAAGGTGCAGGGAAGAAAAAGTGGGCATGGAACCAAGAACATGATGTGGATAGGGACAACATCAGGAAGTTTTAGCAATCAGTGAGGAAATAGCTGTGAAAAGAGACAAAATACAATAGGCAGAGGGGTGCCATCAACCAAAAAGGGAAAGAGGGGGAAAAGGAAAAAAAAAAAGAGAAAGTTGAGAAAAAAGAAAAGGGGAAAAGACGGCGATAGAAACGGAAAAAGAAGCATGAGAGATGAAAACCATGGTGAGAGACGTGAAGAACTGTGAGAGTGAAGAAAAACGTGAAACAATCAACCAAATATGTGAAAGGGAGAAAAAGATAAAAGATAGAAAAGAAGTACAGCAAGGGACAAAAGAAAAAAGGGGGAAGGAAAAACAGAAACTAAGGAAGGATCCCTGAAGGGGACCTAGCTAAAATAAAAGGAAAAAAGGTGGACGGGAACTAGCCTATACGGTTAGATGAGTGATGAACACAGAGAATGTGGGAGAGGGAAGTGAAACGCAACAGTAGAAAGAACAGACAGAAAACAGCATAGTGTGAAGATGAATAGTGACATTACACATAATGAACCAAAAAATAAGGAATTGAATAAAGGTGGAGACTACCTAATTGAGATTCCCAAGAAGATGGGGACCTCAGAAAATGGAGTGATGAAGAAAGTGAGGCATGATCACAAAAACTTATAACCAGTGAAATAGATTAATAAATCAAAAATATATACCTAATATCCATAAAGTAATTATTCTCCTCAAGAGGAAGGGGACAAGTCCCTATAAACACCCCTTGATTATAAATGTATCAAAGGATAAATGGGATACACCTATAAATTAGATATTATATAATGTTAAGTAACTAGCACCATATATTAAGCAGGAAAAGAACAGCAGGCAAAGATGAGTTTGCAGCTCCTACTTACTGGGATGGATGAACAAAGCCAATGATCGATCCAACCGGGAGGCTATCTGGAATGAAACTGCCAAATGTATTGCCAGATTATATAGAAAGTCGAAGAAACCTGATAGGCTCATGAACCCCATTCATTTCCTGCCCACCCAAACATCGCCCGCACATCGGACATTTCCCAGAATCCACATGGAGAGACAACAATGGCACTCTCAACGCGGCCTCCCCAGTGTCCCGGAAGGGGAGGAGCCCCCCAGCAACAGCCGTCATATTTGGCGCAATCGCAAGTGACGTGACTGCACACCTCACACATCGCCGAGACACCTCTCGCATGCGTGGCATGCTGTCAAACTTCCAGGAACATCAAAGGACGCCGCCGGCAGGTTTAAGCGGCCCTCAGTGGCCAAAAAATTAATGGCCACAGGAGAACCGCAATGAAGGGGGATAAAGCAGCCACATTGTGCCGCCTTTACCCCCCTGCCTGCCTGGAGGTCATGCAGGTTACAAGAGGGCATTGCCTCCGATAGGGGCGGATGCCAAAACCCCCACAGCGTGGCCAGAATAACTAGAGGGAACAAATACAGGGCATAATTATATGAATATAAACTGTGCACAAATGCTTAGATTTCACGATGATAGAAAAATATGAATATTAAATATTAAGCAATAAAAAAATATGTACATGAGTATCTTATTTGAATCCATGTTTACATATACAGGGGAACTAATGAATAGAGATAACAACTGCAATGAAACAAAAAATAATCATAAAAGAAATAGGGATTTACATATAGTATTGGACTGAGTCCATAAGGTTTGTATGGCACCAACAAACAAAAGCCTATAGTTTTTTGTATGACACAAACCCTTTTAGAAAGGGCGCAAAAGTGATGTATTCATTGAGGCCGGGGTATACTGTTGCCTGCAGCCTAAAAATCCATTGCTGCTCTCTTTGGATGAGAGACTTGTGAATTTGGTCGAGGGCGGCGAAGGATACTTTGGGATCCTTGATATACTTGTGTGTTACCACCATATTCCTTGATCATCCGATCGAGGGTGAATACTGCTGTGCAAAATGTAAGCACATTGTTTCCCTGGAAGCCCAGGTTCTGAATCTGGGGAAGCAACTGTCAGCACTGAGAAGTCCCTCCATACTAAAGGTGAGCCAGGAACGTACATGGCAGGTGCCGGCAGGGGCCAGCACAGAGGCGGATGGAGACAAAGAGGTGCAGGCACTAGCAAAGAGTAGATGGGTGACAGTCAGGAGGGGTAGAGGGGGAAGTGCCAGAGAGGCCGATCCAGGACTGGAGCATCCCAATAAGTACGCTCCATTGAGTGACATTGGTGAAACCAGTCAAGGACCAGCACTGCTGGAGATGAGGGACTCTCCTAGCTGCCAGGGGAAGAACTCTTCCAGTGAGAGTGGGGGGCAGCAAAGGGAAAGGAAAGACAGATTCTGGTGGTAGGGGACTCAATTCTTAGAAGGACAGAGAGGGCAATCTGTAACCAAGACCTGAAGCGCCGAACAGTATGTTGTCTACCGGGCGCTCGGGTTCAGCACATCACGGATCTTGTGGACAGATTACTGGGAGGGGCTGGGGAAGACCCAGCTGTCATGGTGCACGTTGGCACCAATGACAAAGTCAGAGGCAGATGGAGTGTCCTAAAGAACGATTTTAGGGACTTAGGAGCTAAATTGAGGAAAAGGACCTCCAAGGTAGTGTTCTCAGGAATACTACCGGTACATCGAGCCACACCAGAAAGGCAGAGGGAGATTAGGGAAGTAAACAAGTGGCTGAAGAGCTGGTGTAGTAAGGAGGGGTTTGGGTTCCTGGAGGACTGGGCCGACTTCTCAGTCGGTAACCGGTACTATAGTAGGGACGGACTGCACCTAAATGAGGAGGGTGCAGATCTGCTGGGAATGAAGATGGCCAAAAAGTTAGAGGAGTTTTTAAACTAGGCGATGGGGGGGAGGGTCCAGAGACAGTGATAGCCAGTGCGGAAGATATTCCAGAGGGTAGTATTGGGAGCATTAGTGGTAGGTTAACCAAAGCACAAAAACACAAGGTGAGTATAGTAGCAAGTCCTAGTTGCAATCTTGAAACACCCAATACGAGGACAATATGCGACCGGTCTAAACTATGTGGCATGTTCACTAATGGCAGGAGCATGGCGGACAAGATGGGTGAACTAGAGATACTGTTGTACAAGGAGGATTTGGATTTTGTGGGAATTTCAGAGACCTGGTTTAACAGCTCTCATGATTGGCTGGCAAACATTCAAGGGTATACCCTATACCGCAAGGATAGAGAGGGTAAAAAAGGGGGAGGGGTATGCCTATATATCAAGAATAATGTACAAGTGAATGTGAGAGATGACATCACTGAGGGGGCTAGGGAGGAGGTAGAATCTTTATGGGTAGAGCTCCAAAGGGATGAAGCTAAGGGGAAAATAATACTGGGAGTAGGCTTTAGGCCCCCTAACCTGAGGGAGGAAGTGGAGACGGATCTCCTATCACAAATTGGATTAGCAGCAAGGATGGGAAGTGTTATCATAATGGGGGATTTTAATTATCCAGACATAGACTGGGCGGAGGGAACCGCGCATTCATTTAAGGCTCGCCAGTTCCTTAATGTCTTGCAGGACAATTTTATGGGTCAGATGGTAGACACACCAACTAGAAATAAAACATTACTAGATCTACTGATTACCAACAATGCAGACCTGATCACAGATGTGGAAATACGGGGCAATTTAGGTAACAGCGATCACAGGTCAATTAGTTTCAGTATAAATCACACAAATAGGAAACGTGAAGGGAACACAAAGACACTGAATTTCAAAAGAGCCAACTTCCCTAAACTACAAACCTTGCTAAAAGGCATCAATTGGGATAAAATATTAGGAACAAAGAATACAGAGGAGAAATGGGTTTGCTTTAAGAGCATATTAAATAAGGGCATTAGCCAATGTATCCCATTGGGTAATAAATTTAAAAGAGCGAACAAACATCCTGGATGGCTTAACTCCAATGTAAAAATGCATATAAAAGCAAAGGAGAAGGCCTTCAAAAAATTCAAGGTTGAGGGATCATCCTCATCATTCAGAATTTATAAAGAATGCAATAAGAAATGTAAGGGTGCAATTAGGACGGCTAAGATAGAACATGAAAGACACATAGTGGAGGAGAGCAAAAAAAATCCCAAGAAATTCTTTAAGTATGTAAACAGTAAAAAAGGGAGGACAGACCATATTGGCCCCATAAAGAATGAGGAAGGACATCTGGTTACAAAGGATGGGGAGATGGCAAAGGTATTGAATTTATTCTTCTCCTCAGTCTTCACAAGTGAATCGGGGGGCTTCAGTAACCAAAACTGCAGTGTTTATCCTCATGACACAACACAGGAAGCACCTACATGGTTAACAGAGGACGGAATTAAAATTAGACTTGAGAAACTTAACATTAATAAATCACCGGGACCAGATGGCTTGCATCCGAGGGTACTTAGGGAACTCAGTCAGGTGATTGCCAGACCGTTGTTCCTAATTTTTACAGACAGTCTATTGACTGGAATGGTACCAGCTGATTGGAGAAAAGACAATGTAGCACCAATATTTAAATTGGGCCCAAAAAACATCCCTGGGAATTACAGATCAGTTAGCGTAACATCGATAGTATGTAAACTCTTGGAGGGGATGATAAGGGACTATACAAGATTTTAGTAATAAGAATGATATCATTAGCAGTAATCAGCATGGCTTCGTGAAGAATCGTTCTTGCCAAACCAATCTATTAACCTTCTATGAGGAGGTGAGTTGCCATCTAGATAAAAGAAGGCCCGTAGACGTGGTGTATCTGGATTTTGCAAAAGCATTTGACACAGTTCCCCATAAACGGTTACTGTACAAAATAAGGTGCGTTGGCATGGACCATAGGGTGAGTACATGGATTGAAAACTGGCTACAAGGGCGTGTTCAGAGGGTGGTGATAAATGAGGAGTACTCAGAATGGTCAGGGGTGGGTAGTGGGGTTCCCCAGGGTTCTGTGCTGGGACCAATCCTATTTAATTTGTTCATAAACGACCTGAAGGATGGGATAAACAGTTCAATCTCTGTATTTGCAGACGATACTAAGCTAAGCAGGGCAATAACTTCTCCGCAGGATGTGGAAATCTTGCAAAAAGTCCTGAACAAATTAATGGGGTGGGGGACTACATGGCAAATGAGGTTCAATGTAGAAAAATGTAAAATAATGCATTTGGCTGGCAAAAATATGAATGTAATCTATACACTGGGGGGAGAACCTCTGGGGGAATCTAGGATGGAAAAGGACCTGGGGGTCCTAGTAGATGATAGGCTCAGCAATGGCATGCAATGCCAAGCTGCTGCTAATAAAGCAAACAGAATATTGGCATGCATTAAAAGGGGGATCAACTCCAGAGATAAAACGATAATTCTCCCGCTCTACAAGACTCTGGTCTGGCCGCACCTAGAGTATGCTGTCCAGTTCTGGGCACCAGTCCTCAGGAGGGACGTACTGGAAATGGAGCGAGTACAAAGAAGGGCAACAAAGCTAATAAAGGGTCAGGAGGATCTTAGTTATGAGGAAAGGTTGCGAGGACTGAACTTATTCTCTCTGGAGAAGAGACGCTTGAGAGGGGATATGATTTCAATTTACAAATACTGTACTGGTGACCCCACAATAGGGATAAAACTTTTTTGCAGAAGAGAGTTTAATAAGACTCGTGGCCACTCATTACAATTAGAAGAAAAGAGGTTTAACCTTAAACTACGTAGAGGGTTCTTTACTGTAAGAGCGGCAAGGATGTGGAATTCCCTTCCACAGGCGGTGGTCTCAGCGGGGAGCATTGATAGCTTCAAGAAACTATTAGATAATCACCTGAATGACCGCAACATACAGGGATATGTAATGTAATACTGACACATAATCACACACATAGGTTGGACTTGATGGACTTTTGTCTTTTTTCAACCTCACCTACTATGTAACTATGTAACTATGTCTGCCCAAGGGTACATTGAGGTTACCAATTTGCATATTGTACATATGTTGAGCGATACGACACTTGAATTCTTGCCTAGTTTTCACTATGTAAAAGGCTTGACATTCGCAAAACATGACATATACTAGGCCACCTATGCGACAGTTTGCAAAATGAGAAGGCACAAATTTCTCCCCACTAGGGAGAAGAAATGTGGGTTTCTTTTTAATTAAAGGGCATTGAGAACAGTGACCGCATGCGAAAGAGCCCCTTGCAGGACAATGCTTTCTAATTATTTCACCCTTAAATTCGCTAGTCACTAATTTGTCCTTAATGGACAATGCCCTTCTAAAAGTAACAGAGGGGGCATCTGAAGCAAATTGTTGGATTCTTGGATCATCAGTAAGAATCGGCCAATGTCGTTGAATGATTTCTCAAATTTTTTGAGTCTGGCATAATGAGTCTGGTATTCTTAGTTACAGATGGTCGTTGTATTTGATTCCTGTAATACCCATATTTTTGATATTTGAAATTATATTTTGTGTTTATCACCGGTTATATTTTGATATTATTTTGCACTGATTTTAGTAATAAATAGATATATTTTTGCACAATATTGTATTCCTTCACGTTCAACTTAGCGCAGATAAACGAATTTGAGTCATTGGGTTGATTTGTGGAAATATGTGGAAATCTACAATTTATAGATTTTGCAAATTTCCATAAACATAATACTGTTTAATATTTCAGTATAAATACCCTGACATATTTGGAGGTCCCACCGAGATCTGACAGAGTTTGAAACAAGGAATATAATTATGCAATTTATATTTATTTTGATGTCTTTTTTTATTATATAAAAAAAATCTTTTTTGGTTATTGCTATTGTTGGTTGCAATATTGAAAATGGCTGTAGGTATTTCTAATGTAGCTGGTCCTGATGTTAATGCAGAAAATGAAATTTATCTGCATAACAGAAATACCAGAGAATTGGTAAAATATCAGGTGATGTCTTATGTCAAAGAAAAATTGGAAATTAAAAAAAAGATCAATGGATGGGAAATTGAAATACAGAGTAGGGATGCAAATTATGTAAATGATATCTGGTCTGAGGAATCATGGGTAACAAATTATCTCCTTCTTATGGGCCGAGCCACTATGAAGAGGGATAAAGATTTACTCATATGGAAATCTTGGCCAGAGTTCCTTTATGTAATTTGTGAATTGACAGAACAATTAAACTGAGCAAAAGTTGAAATCAGGCAAGAGGATGAAGATGTTGAGAATTTACAGAAGAAATGTTGTGAGTTTGACAGTTACTCTGTAGAAATGTCTGTTGAAATGAAAACATTATCTGCCCAGGTTTTGGAGTATCGTGAGAAATATAACTCTCATATAGAACTGATCAATTCTCTTAAGAAGGATCTAGATCAACTCTCTAGAGAATTGTTTGTTTGTAAAAAGTCAAAAGAGATTATAGCGGGAGCTAATGGAAGGCTGTACCAGGATAATATTACATTTCAGCAGGAGTTGAATGAGCAAATTTCAACACTTCTGCAGTCTATGCAGGACAAGCGTACCAGTAGTGAAAAGGTTAAACTTTCTATTTGGGATAGAACATATGTTATTAAAGCTGTTAAAAGCTAACAACCAGACTCTTGGTCTGATGAACCCAGTACTGTAAAACAAAACATCCAGGAAAAGATTTCAGAGGTTGTCAGTGATTACAGCTTTCCCTCAGACCTCAGATGGAGAGGAGCATATGTTCAGTAAGATATACTCTCTCCCTAAATATAAGCTAACCTCACCTCAAAGGTATTCCAAAAGTGTGCTCCCATAGAAATTAGAGGAAAACCCCTCAATCTGTGATAGATACCCCAAAAGCAATAACACTTTTAAAAGATGCTGTGGGTATATTTACTAAGAAAGGTTTGCCTTCTATAATTATATAGAAGCTTAAGAGGAGGCGATCAACCTTCAATTAAAACATGACAACCATAAAATTGATTTTATTTCATGGGTATTTGAACCAAGGTACACGTATTTCTTTAACTCCTTACGAGACATGGGTAAAGCTACCTGGTCTGAAGTCGTTTCAGAAATTTAAAACAGAATTTGGTCCATAACGGTCAGCTAATGCAGCAAGAAGGGCCATTTGTACTTTGAAATGTAGGCCAAATCAAAGTCCCAGGGAATTTTTGTCAGTTCTCAAGAATGCCCATGGCTTGGCTGAGAAAGAGCCCGATTTTGAGAGCCATGAATTCATCCAACTATTTTATGATGCCTTGCCAAATAACCTAAAAATGTTTCTAGCCTGGGATTATTATCTCAAAAATGGTCTGGATTTGCTACTATCAGAGAGCACTACCCTTGCTGTTTTACAGAATAGCGATGAGCCTCAGTATAAATTTAAAAAGTTTGCTAAGGAAACAGCTGAGACTCAATTGGAAAGAGATCAAGGACAATTTGAGGCTTCATAAAAACGTTATGCTGAAGTTGTTAAAAGCCCCAGTCCTCCCAATCAGAGGAAAGCTAGACCCAATCCAGACGATAAAAAGGGTACCAGGGGTTTACAATAACTTAAATCAAAAGAAACCGTTTGTAAAAAGGCAGTTTGCTCAGTATGGGAGAAATCAAAAAAATTATTACAGAAATGACCAATTTTAAAAGAAAAAGGGTCAAAATAGTTCTAAATCTGAAGGGTCTGAAAAGCCTCAAGCTTCTAATTTCCAAAAGCCACCCAGAAGGGTTCCTTGGAAAAGTATAAGTAATTTAAATGATCAATTGGATAAAATGCAAAATCAATTTGGGGTGTTGGCTGAACAGATCTCTTCACGGTTAAACCTAAAAATCATTTTTTAGGAGAGGCCACTCCGGTACAGAGCCCAGCTCTATAATCAATAGTGATGAGCAGACCAAAGTGTCAGATTATGCAAATGCCTGTAATTTAGCAGTAAACAAAAGCAAAGTGAGCAAAGCAACCCAAATGTTTGTATGTCTGAAATTAATTTAACCCCTACTACGCCAAATGGCAAGAAGGGGGGGAGATCTGTTTGTGATCTTGCAGCCAAAACCTTCAACTGTGCAGAATCTCAGAATCTTCAGAATGTCCGGCTGGCCCGTGCCATATATTGACCAATGCTTGGTTCAAATGCAAGGTGCTAAGTATTTTACTACACTGGATTGTGCTCAAGGATATTGGACTGTTAAGGTAAGTCCTGAAGACCAATATAAACTGGCATTTACGTTTGGTAAGGAACAATTCACCTGTAACAGAATGCCATTTGGTTATCTTGAATTTGCTGTGTTTTTACATAAACCTATGCCTGATTCAACTCAAAGAGGAAATTTGACATATGTGGATGATATTCTGATCAAAAGTATACCATTTGAAAAACAAGAGAGGCAGGAGTTAAATTCTCTTTACAGAAAGCCCAATGGTGTAGGTCCAAAGTTAATTTCTTAGGACATGAGGTTACTTCTGTAGGGCTAAATCCCCAAAAGAAGAAAGTGGAGGCTGTGATGAAGTCAAAAACACCTACCAATATCAGTGAACTAAGATCATTTTTGGGTATGATGAACTATTCATGCAAGTTTATTGATAATTATGCAGAAATCAGTAAGCCACTGTTGGTATTACTCAAAAAGGATGTACCCTGGACATGGGGAGAGGATCAGGAACAAGCCATGATTGAGCTTAAAAGAAAACATGTATATATTAGAGCGAAGTGGGACTTTAATTGAAGCATAACTGCAAAATAAATATGCAAGGATATGTCTGATAGTTCTATGTCTACATACAAGATTGGGGGTAAAAAGTGTAGCAATTGTAAAAAATGATAACCATAGTAGTAAAATAACTTATATTTCATATATATACACACATATATTACAACATAGTCCATGGGTAATGGATATATTGACATAAGGTACACAGTAACAATAATGGTTAGATAACTTGTATTTTATATGTGTACACGCATTCATCACAACAAAGTCTATGGCTAATAGACAATTGACATGAGGTACATATTTAAGAAACATAACATAGATCTTAAATTAATTAAGGAATAAAATATTGTAAATGGGATAACTAAATCCAGGGAGACTTCAGACATATGCTTGCAAGTGGTAGCATAATGTGCTCTACGCGTTTCGTGGAGTAACATCCACTCATCAGGAGCAATTCCAAGGGTAAAATATCTATAAAAGGACAAATGAATAGAGGGGGGTCAGCCAGGATAGCACAGAGGCAAAGAGGGGAAGAAAAAGAGAATAACTTCCCCAAATATTCTTACCTATAATAGGACTGGTAATAAAAGGTAAAATGTAGACAATTGGGGCACCATATGACATGAGTCTCCACTGGAGCTGAGGCAAAAGTATCCTTGGCCATGAACCGTCACAGTAGCTTGGGGGTAACTCATCTAGGGGGCTGTAAACTCCAGGGTATCATGTATGGCATGTTCAAAGGAACAGCTGTGTAAAAATTTAATATGTATAATATAAGTATGTAAATATGTCTGCACAAGGGCAGATAAATGAAGTACAGCCTAGGGGTGTGGAGTGAAGAAAATAGATAGGTGAATAGAGGAAGCTCTAATATATACAGTACTAGGGATGGAAGCAGATGAACCTACACATTCATCGCCTCATTTAAAGTCCCAAGATTCCCCTCCCCCTCTTTTTTCAATTAAAAGAAAACATACCCCAAGCCCCATGTTTGATCTAACCAGAGGGGGGTAATCCACTTTTATCTAGAAACTGGTTTTACAAACCTCAGTACCAGTGCGGTACTGTGTCAAAAACAAGAATATATGAACAAAGTCATTGCTTATGCAAGTAAGTCCTTGTCACCAGTAGAGGTAAAATTTAATGACTGTGAAAATGCTTTATTAGCCACAGTCTGGGCCTTTCAACACGTTAAAAGTTAAATTCAGGGTGAGAAAATCATCACTGAAACAGCACATCAACCTCTTCTTTATTTACAAAGTGACAAAATAAGAGATGGTGATTTGTCAAACAGCAGAATAACTGCTTGGACATTATGGGCAGGATGGCCATTGGAAGTCCGATAGCTCAAGCACTTGCCGAACTTCATGATACTTGATGAACTTCTCATAAAGAAGAGCTGTTAGATGATTTCCTAAAGGAACACATTTCTTCCCTTTACAAAGCATATGATGAGGATTACTGTCCTCTACACCTATCTGTATATGTTGATATGTTGTGCTTATCACACCATCGTAGGGGATGAGAGAAAACTAGTGGCAGGTATTGGAATCACGTGGTCAGGTGAATTCCCAAATGTATCAGTAGGATACAGTATTGGTGCTAAGAGTAGCCTGGTGGCAGAATTAGACGAGGACATCCAAAAATGGTATTCAACAATGGGTAGTTCCTACTGTGTTTAGAAGCCTAATGTTACAACATGATGCACCTACAGCAGGTCACCGAGGTGAGAAGATGACCTATAAATTGCTAAGTGATTATGCATATTGGCCACACATGTTGAAAGATATCCAAACATACTGTCAAGGTTGTCTAGTTTGTGCTCAATTCCAACCTCAAGGTCCCACACATCGTGCCCCACTTCAGAGAAAACATTTCTCATTGCCATTGTCTGACATATAGAATTACTTTATAGGTCCTGTTACAAGGTCACCCAGAGGAAACACATACATGTTAACAGTTACTGTGTATTTACCAAGTGGGTAGAGTGTTTACTGGCTCATAATAACACTGCTGAAACGTGCGCCCATTTACTTATTAACCATGTATTTTCCAGATTTGATCTGCCATTAAGGACTGATTCGGATCAGGGGTGACATTTTACAAGTGAGGTAATGTCTAAAATGTGGAAAATTTTAGGGGTAAAATGGAAATTTCTATATAGCCTATAGTCCAGCATCTAGTGGGTCAGTACAGCACTATAACCTGTCCATTGTCAATATCCTGAAGAAGTTTGTCAAAGAATCAGGTAAAGACTGGGATGTGAAGTTGCCGTTAGTGCTCATGGCTATCAGAGCTACACCAAGCACTGCTACTAAGATGTCACCCTTTGAGTTGATGACAGGTAGGAAAATGGTACTTCCACAACATCTGTTGTATCACACATCAGATCATAACCTGATCAATGCAGTCACAACACATCAGTACGTGGAAAACCTTCAACAGAATCTTTAACACAGAAAAATCTTGAGAAAGCAGCAGTAAGTGATAAAACTTATTATGACCTCAAAACCATGAAGAAGGAGTATGAAACAAGTGAAAAAGTGTATCTGCACAATTTTGCTCAGAACCAAGTAAAAGAAAAGAAGTTTCTTCTATCATGGAAAGGTCCGTACAATATGATTGACAAGATCTCACCTGTGTTTTACAAAATAAGAATTGTCAAAAAATGATGGTTTTGTGGAAAAATGGGTTAATGTAAATCAATTGCATGCGTGTCATTCTAGGTCCCAAGAGAGAATGCTGGAAGGTAATGTAGAAGAAGAGACTCAATGAGTGTATCAAGAGAATGTGAATGTAATGATTTCACATTGTGCTAATTTTCTCTCAACAAACAGATTTTCATATTTTAAGCTTCTACGCATTAGTGTTGATTCTGCCAGTTATAACTGAGAAAATGTATATATCAATTGATAAGAATTGTATTCATACTATTTGTTTTCTTGAATAGAAAAATATTGAGACTCCAGACTAAATCGTTGAGTGGTAAAGACGATGATGACTACCAAAGACACAGCGATCACATGGATGGTGTTAATCCTTGGTACCCAGTTCCGGATGGAAAATATCATCAGACCGGGTCCTTCATCAGGAATTATGATGCAAGACACTTCAGGATTCTTATTGCCGGAAAGAAAATTTTGTTTCAGAATTCCTTTGTGTGCTTGAATCCAAGGATATCCATTGAAAGAAGGGATAATATATCCCGTTTTCAGCATGTAGAGATGCAAGAATGGAGCGACTGAAAAGATTCTTCAATTTCTGCATTGCCAGAATTGTTTTTACTATGCTTGGGATGGTGGTTGCCAACACCACTGCAACAGTTAATTTTGTTTTCATAAAGACTTTAATCCATTAGGGGAAATTCAAGACAGACAATAACATTCCTTTATCAATATGGATGAAAAGAGAGAAACATTCTTCAATTTAAAGAAAAAAAAATATGGCTACATCTTTTAACAAATATGATATTTCTTATGACAAGTTTCCCTAATATGTCTGAGGTTTTTCACCTGAATACCAGGGGAAACAGGGGGAGGGGATTTGTCAGAACCAGTGGTGGCCCGTCCATAGGGGGCACCCGGGCGCCGCCCCCCCTCCTGTAGTCACAAAAATATTTTTTTAAAAAGGCCCTTTAAGAAAAAAAATGTAAAAAAAATGTCCTTTAACTAACTGCACTATACTTTAGAGAGAGTGAGGTAAGGATAGTTCATAAGAAACTTCGTTAATTTTTCTTTTTACTGGAAAAGGTCCCATAAATTTGGGTGCAAGTTTCTTTGAAGGACAAGCTAATTTAAGATTATAAGTAGAAAGCCATACCTGATCACCAATCTGTAACTACAATTCTCCTCTTCTCTTTTGGTCAAAGGCTCTTTTGCTGTCAGCCTGGGCCTTGGACACTGCCTCCTGCAATTGTTGCGGCTGAGGAAATCCACTGTATCCTGTACTGCTGAAACTGGAGACTCTGGAAGAAGATCAGGTAGAAATGATAAGTGGAAGCCATAATTGGCAAAAAAGTTGGACTGTCCTGTGGCTGAATGACTAGCATTAGTCGAATTCTGCTAGGGGCAGCAGGGACACCCAATTGTCCTGTACAAAGGACGTAAAAATCTAATGTACTGTTCTAGAGCCTGGTTAGTCCTTTCTGTTTGCCCAATGGTTTGGGGGTGATAAGCTGATGACAGGGTTAGTTCAATCTTTAGAATTTCACACAGGGCCCTCCAGAAACCTGAAGTGAACTGCACCCCCCTGTCTGATACTATATTTTCAGGAATCCCATGCAGTCTAACAATTTCCTTGATAAATACACATGCAGTCTCCATAGCAGATAGGGTCCCATTTAAGGGTAGGAAATGGGCCATCTTAGATAGTCCGTCTATGACCACAAAAATAGCTGTACATCCCTCAGAACATGGAAGCTCGACTATAAAGTCCATGGTGATCATCTTCCATGGTCTATCAGGTGCAGGTAGGGGTTTTAGTAGCCCCCAAGCCTGGTTTCTTGTAGTCTTGTTCTGGTTGCAGACAGGACATGAACTGACATATTTCTTGCAGAATTCTCCTAGACCAGGCCACCAAAACGTGCGTTGCACAGGTTCCAGGGTCTTGCGAACCCCAAAGTGTCCTGCCAGTGGGTGATCATGGAGAAGTGTTAGTACTTTGACTCGGATGGCTTCTGGAACAAAGATTTGACTTCCCCTCCAAAAAAGACCATCTCTGGATGTTAATGTGATTCCAGGGGGTTTCGAAGAGTTTGTGGATGTCTCCTTGATCTGGGAGAGAAGATCTGTCTGCAAGAGCAGAAAGTTGCCTGCGGGTAGAATAGTGCCCGGAACGGTTTGGGATTGTCATACATGCGTGAAAGCGCTTTTGGTTTCACATTCTTTGATCCTGGCCGGTAAGTGATGTGGAAACAGAAACGTGAGAAAAATAAAGCCCAACGAGCTTGCCGAGGTTTCAGCCGCTTGGCAGATCTTAAAAATTCTAAGTTTTTGTGGTCGGTGTATATCAATACTGGTTGAGCCGCGCCTGTTAGCAGGTATCTCCATTCTTCCAATGCAGTCTTAATGGCAAGTAATTCCCGATCATCAACATCATAGTTTCTCTCCGCAGGAGAGAGTTTCCGAGAGAACCCCACAGGGTGCATCAAATCCTTACTGCCTTGCCGTTGTGAAACAAATGCTCCTACAGCTATTTCAGAAGCATCAACCTCCAGGATGTAGTGATGGATGAGGATGGCTGAGGATTAGGGCTGAGGTGAAGAGTCCCTTGAGTCTCTTGAAGGCATTTTGCGCCTCCGGACCCCAATGAAAGTGTGAGTTTTGTTTGGTCAGTTGTGTGATGGAGTGATTATGGCGGAAAATCCTTTAATAAATTTTCTGTAAAAGTTTGCGAAGCCTACAAAACGTTGTACCACTTTCTTATCCAAGGGTACCGGCCAGTCAAGTATAGCGGACACTTTTTGGGGGCCCATCTTGATGCCTGTTGGAGAGATCCCCAGAAACTGGATGTTCTGCTGTTCAAATTCGCACTTTTCCACCTTCGCATGCAGTCCGTGCTGACGAAGGTGGCATAAAACCCTGCAAACATGTTCCCGGTGCTTGTCAAGTGATCCAGAGAAGATTAAAATATCATCCAGGTAGACAATTACAAAAATGTCCAGAAAGTCCCTAAACACATCATTGATGAGGTGCTGGAAGGTAGTAGGGGTGTTGCAGAGGCCGAAGGGCATGACCAAATACTCGTAGTGGCCGAATCGAGTCCTGAAGGCCGTCTTCCACTCATCCCCGGCCCGAATACGGACCAGGTTGTATGCCCCCCCTCAAGTCCAACTTGGTAAAAATAACAGCAGATCTTAGTTTCTGGAAGAGTTCTGGCATCAGGGGCGAAGGATAGCGGTTCTTGACCATGATTTTATTTAGTTTGCGATAGTTCACACATGGGCGAAGAGTCTGATCTTTCTTTGTGACAAAGAATATTCCAGCGCCTGCTGGGGAGGTAGAATGGCGGATAAACCCCTTTCCCAAGTTCTCATCAATGTAGATCTTCAATGCCTCCTGCTCTCTTTCTGACAAAGGAAAGATATGCCCGAAAGGGATCTCAGCCTCCGGAAGAAGTTTGATCGGACAATCATGGGGCGGTGAGGCGGAAGGGAGTCTGGAGTCCCACTTACTGGAGACATCGAGGAATTCGTGGTATGGCTCAGGTACAGACTGGCATAGGTTCTGATCAATGTCCAAACACAGTAAGGCAGTTGATGGATCGCAGGGTTTAAGCAGGCAATGCTTTTGGCAGTAGGGAGACTGGAACCTCACCTCTCCTGTGATCCAATTGATGTGGGCGTTGTGGGCCTGGAGCCAGGGTATGCCCAGGATCACTGGAAAGATTTGATGGCATCAAGGGTCAAAAACTCCTTATGTTGGGAGAGAGTGGTGGCAGACAGAGGAAGGGTCTCCTGGGTTACCCGCCCTGATTTTATGCGAGAACCATCGGCCAGGTAAATGGAAAGTCCATGTGTCTTCTCCTGCAGGGGGATGGCTTGTTGGCTGGCAAAGGTGGCATTAATAAAGCAACTGCATGCTCCGGAATCAATGATAGCATTGACTGGAATTGTCTTTCCCCGGAACTGTAATGAGAGAGGGAGAGCAAGATGGGTTGTGTTGGCAGATAAGGCTGAAGGACTGGCAGGAATAGAGGATAGACACTTACGCATCAGTTGTTCACCTAGTGACCTGATCCACCACAGTAAAGTCATAGGTTAACTGACGGCTTCATGCTTGTTCTTCCAAAGGCAAGGTTGGTCGCATTAGTCCTAGTTGCATAGGCTCAGAAGTGTCAGGAACCGAACTGGCAGGATTCAAACAAGGCAAAGTCAGGTAATGAGAAGCAGGAACTGGAGCCTTAGCAGTCATCCAAACCGGGCGGCTTTGTTGGGAAGAGCACTCAGATCGGCGTTCTCAACGGTCAACGGTCTATTTGGATAGCCAGGGTAATCAGGCCTCAAGAGTATCGGGTATGCCAACACAAGTAAGCTCATCTTTCAGTCCTTCAGAGAGGCCCATGCGGAACTGGTGTTGTAGGGCTGCTTCATTCCATTGAGTGTCTCCAGCGTCTAAAGTCCGTGACATAGTCCTCGGCCACTCTGCGACCTTGCTGGAGCACAAACAAAGCATACTTGGCCATGGCAGTCCACTGAGGGTCCTCATAAAGCTGGGCCATGGCTTCCAAGAAAGATAGCAGAGAATGAGTCTGAGCACAGTTCCTCTCAAGAAGTCGGTGGGCCTAGGTCTGGGGTTCCCCTTGTAACAGAGAGATCACGAATCCCACCTTCGTAGCTTCCAGAGAGAAGGTCCAGGGTTGGAAGTCAAAATAGAGCTGGCAAGCATTGCAGAAGGCTCGGAACTTTGCTCGATCCCCAGAGAAACTCTCTGGGGTGGGAACCCTGGGTTCAGGCGGGAGCATCACAACTGAAGGTTGGGAGACAGTCTGGGCAGGTGTGGCAGAGGATGCAGAGGCCATGTTACCAGAAACAGAGAGATTCTGAACCTGTCCTTCTAGCTTGACATAGCCATCCTGTAGGGATTTCACAGCTTGTGTAAGGGCTGCAAGATGCGTGCAGATCTCCTTCATGGGAGAGGTTTCTCCTGCAGGCTCAGTCATGGCTGTTTCGTACTGTTAGCTACCTGGTAGTAGAGCCTGACTGGTAGAAGAAGACCTCTCTTACAACTCTGGTTAAAGAGCTACTGGAGTGGGGACAGTGGTCTTGTGAGCACAGCGGGGTAGGAGTGCCTGGGGAAAGTGCAGCAGCTCGTACTGTAGCAGAAAGGAGATCCTCCAAGGATGGCTGGAACTGCAGAAGACAGCGGGGTCAATAGCAGGTCAGGGACCCGAAGCGCTGGTGGGTGCAGGAGCAGCAGCAACTGGAACTGGATGAGACAAGCCAGAAGATACGGCACACACACACACGGAGCAAGGCAGCAGAAAGGTCAAACAAGCCGGGTCAAAACGAGTAATCAGGCAGGCAGATTCAGCAGGCTTTAGCAGGGTCAGATGGCAGGCAGAGGTTGGCAACGGGTATCAAGCAGAAGTCCATAAACAGAGTCAGGCAAGCCGGGATCGGGATAGGAGAGAGCAGAGAGGTCAAACAGGAGTCGGGTCAGTAGGTAAGGTCAGCAAGCAGGTTTCAGGTTATTAGGTACGGAGCTGCATACGAAACTCTTTTAAAGGCCCCTTGGCTCCAAATGGCGCTAGCGCGAATGCGCGTGTGCGTACACGCACCCGCCACGCACGCGCACCTGATGCAAGTGCAGACGCACACAAGGATACAGGCGCTGATGTTCAAACTGGCCACGCGCACATGTTCATCCGTTCTGTGCTGGCAGGCCCCTGACAGTAACAATAAAACATTGCATTGTAGAATGCAGTAAAAAGATAGCAGAACAATAGAGAGAATAGAGAGAGAGAGCACGATAAAATGACATCCATTTTTGTTTTTTTATTTTATATTTTTTGGGGATTTTTTTACTTTTTTTGTTACACTTTTATTTGCAACTGTAACGGTTGTAATGGTTCGGTTCCAGGTTCGGGTCTCCCAAAATGCAGTGGCATCTTCGGAGACCCTGTGAAAGTGTGTCCTAATCTATGCAGTGCTGTACCCTATGCTAATACCCCACTAGTGTGTGGTAGCGTTCAAAACATTCACCAATGCAAAGACCAGGATGGTCAGGACAGGAGGGACAATAATAGCCTGTGTCACGCATATATCCGTGCTTTCTACAGACACAACATTTTCTTTGGGGGGATTTAGATTGGGAGGTTGGGCTACAGCACCGTCTGGAAACAGAAGGGCTGTGATGATCTCTACCTGGAATTTAAGGAAGGATCCAGTTCGTCCTGAAGCTTTGTATAGCACATAAGCATTCAGCAGAGCCAATTGTAATAAGTTTACAGACTCTTTTTTGTACCAGTGTCTGTCCTTACGGGCAACTAGGTACGGCGCCAACAACTGGTCATTGAGGTCCACCCCTCCCATATTTTGGTTATATTCATGGACAGAGAGGGGTTTCTCCACAACACCAGTCGCCGTAGAAATTTGGATCGTCGTGTCTGCGTGAAGGGAGGACAGAACAAAAGCATTCCGATTATCCCTCCACTTCACAGCGAGCAAATTATTACACTTCAAGTAGGCTCTCTCCCCCAGCCTAAGACGTGAATCTACAAGCCGCTGGGGTAAGCCCCGGCGACTAGATCGCACGGTGCCAGATGCGCCAATTCCATGATCAAACAAGTGGCACGCTCGTGTAATAATTGTCCACATTCAAGTGGTATCCCTTTCCAAATAAAGGTGACACCTAGTCCCACACAATCTTACCAGCGCTCCCTATGTAATCTGGGCAGTTCGCCGGCTCTACGTGACTATCTCTTCCCTCGTAAACCATAAAACTATATGTATAGCCTGTGGCCCTGTCACAGAGCTTATACATCTTGACCCCATATCTGGCACGCTTGCTGGGAAGATACTGTTTGAAAGACAAGCGGCCAGAAAATTTAATTAGGGACTCATCAATGCAGACAACTTGATGGGGAGTGAACAAGGCTGCAAACTGTTGGTTGAAGTGGTTTATGAGGGGCCAAATTTTGTAGAGCCAATCACATCCAGGGTCACCCCGAGGATGACAGAGTTCATTGTTATTGAAGTGCATGAACCGCAAGATCTGCTCGTATCGTGCTCTGGCCATGGAGGCAGAGAACATGGGCCTATGGTGAATTGGGTCAGTGGACCAATATGACTGCAACTCTCTCTTTTTAGTTATGCCCATGAGGAGGGATAGGCCCAAAAAGGTCTGAAATTCGCAAACCGTAAAACGTTTCCAATCTCTGGCAAGGGTCAAATAGGGATTATTGGCGATGAATTGACCAGCATACAAATTGCTTTGGTCCACAATAGATCTATAGAGATCTTCTGTGAAAAACAGCGAATAAAAATCATGTGACGTAAAATCAACTGTTTCCACCTGAATTCCGGGATGGCCAGTGAATGGGGTAAGTACGGGTGCTGCAGAAGTGGTGGGTTCCCAATTAGGATTGGCAAATGCAGCAGGAAGGGCGGTATGGGCTCGACGGGCCTTTCTTTGTCTTCTTGGTGGCTGCGGGACACTAGTGCTAGCCACCTCACCAGCTTGAACTGCACTTATGGGACTCGCCACGTCACCATGTGTTACTGCAGTGCTGGTTTGACTATGACCAGGGTGTACTAGGCTGCTGGTGCTTGCCAGTTCACCAGAAGGATGAGCGGCACTAGTACTGGTTCTCTGCTCCATACGAGAGACCTGCAGTTCTTGCACCTCAACGACAGCAGAAGAACGTGGTCGGGTACGCCTGACCTTGGCAGGGACTACTAATCTGTCGTCGGAGCTATCTGTCAGGGTGCCGCTGCTGTCTACAGGATCGTATTCTGAGCCTGAATCTGACAGATGAGTGACTTCCTCTTCACTATCTGTCATGCTCAGAAACGTGTAGGCCTCTTCACTATTGTACTTTCGATTTGACATTTTGGTCTCTAAATTTACTGGTACACTAGTGAGACTCACAGGAAAAATAGCTCCTGACTGTCAGCGACTCAAATGCTACCAAAAAAACTGTTAGCATTCGCAGGGATCAGGCCTGACTCTGCGAATGCTGCAGTTATGTGTGTTGTGTTTTTGTAAGTGACAGTGATCGATTGATACTGCACTTGGGTGGGCTGGGCGGAGGGGCTAAATGCAGGTGCTAGCAGGTATCTGGGCTGATCCCGCTTACACTGCGTTTTTGGGAACCCTAAACTGCTGGGGACTCTAGTATAGGTCTAATCAGATATCTGATCAGATATCGATCTGTTCAGACACTATACTACTAAGGGAGGTGTATTGTGCGTGCGTGGGTGTTAGCACTACTGGCACTAATCTGATGCTGCTTGGGGCATCGCAGACCCTGACTGATGCTAAAACCTAACTGATATCACCCACCGGGCGATCAGGGGGTTAAACCTTTATTGGGTAATATACGGCGGGTGCCCTGATGCTATAAAAACAAGCTAACCAGCGTCACCCGTAACACTAATATGGCGATCAATTAGTGACACTGGTGACAGGGGGTGAAAGGGTTAACTTGGAGCAATCAAGGGGTTAAACCTTTATTAGGGGGTTTAGGGGGGTAACCTAGATCTAACAGGGCCTAATACTAACTGCAATAACACTTATTTAAGTCACACATGACACCAATGCAGTGATCAGTGAAAAATCTGAAAACTGCAATTGGTGACACAGTGACAGGGAGTGAAGGGGTTAACTGGGGGCAATCGGGGGGTGGCAAGTGTACCTGTGTGTACTGGTGTTAGTGTAGTGTTGTGCAACTCATGGTTAGATGTTATCTGTCCTCTCACTGGAATCGCGAAGACTCCACGAGGAGAGATGACATCACTTCCTCCTGTCTGTGTTTACACTTACACAGACGGGGGGAAGGTTTCCATTCGTTAGGAGCGATCACCAGGTCCAGACCATAAATCATTGGTCTGGCCCTGGGGACTGATCGGTCCTCAAAGGAATCCGACCGCCGCGGCACTTGGAGGGGGGGCCCACTTGGGAGGGAGGGACGTACGCCCATTTGCCCACCCGTGCCATTCTGGCGACGTACATCGGCGTGCGGCGGTCGGGAACTGGTTAAAGGGGAAAGGGATCACAAACTAGGAAAGTAGAGAAAGTTCACCCAGACTACTCAGTAAATGATTCACAAAGAATGTATTTGTTTTTTTAAATGAAGTTTCATCGTTAGATGAATGCAGCTTCATTAGTATGGTAACTGAAGTTTAGGCAATAGAAATTTCCAGAAAAGTGGACCAGCAAATTTAAGCAATTGCTAAAGTAATTATCCTTCTTTTCAAAGCCAAGGCCTACCTTGAACTTATCATTTATAGTAAGTAAGCAACATGCATTTTACTGGTATTTTGTTTAATTGTTTTTACTTTTGCTTGCATCATGGTTCATGAATATGCATTGTTAGTGTGTATGGATAATTACAACCCTGATTCCAAAAAAGCTGGGACGCTGCGTGAAATCTATAAAAAAAAACAGAATGCAATGGTTTGCAAGTTTCATAAACCCATATTTTATTCACAGTACAAAATTGAAAACATATCAAACGAAAAAAATGTTCTATTGTAATAAAAAAATAAGGTAATTTTGAAATTGATGGCAGCAACACATCTCAAAAAAAGTGGGACATAACAACAAAAAGCTGGCAAAGTAAGTGGTACTAACAGAAAAGAGCTGGAAGAACAATTTGCCAGTAACATAACTGGGTTTAAAAAGAGTATCTCAGAGTGTCAGAGTGTTTCAGAAGTAAAGATGGGCAAGTTCACCAATCTGTGAAAAGTTGCATCTAAAAATTGTTGAACAATTTCAGAATAATGTTCCTCAACGTACAATTGCGAAGACTTTAAATATATCATCTACAGCGCATGATATCATCAAATAATTCTGAGAATCTGGAGGAATTTCTATGTGCAAGAGACAAGGCCGAAACGCAATATTGGATGCCCCTGATCTTTGGGCCCTCAGACGGGATTGCATTAAAAACAGGAATGATTCTGTGATGGACATCACTGCATGGGCTCAGGAATACTTCTAAAAATCACTCCCTATGCCATCCATGCATGCTCTGTCATGATTTTGCATTCCAATTTAAGATAGAGAGACATATTCCCTTTTCTGTCTCATCTGTGAACCTTGGCCGTGTCCTGAGGAAGCCTAACGGTGAAACGCGTAGACATACAAGGGCTCACTGCACAATAATCATAGATGCTATATGTTACAATTGTCATTGTTTTTTTAGATATTTATATTTTTCAATAAATTTATATTTTTTATACTGCTATATCTTCTCCACTGTTTCTTAGCCTAAAAAGTCCGCCTCCCTGGTAATACTCAGTACTACCTTATTTTGTATCCTCAATGATTTATGGACGTGGCTTATTTTTGGTGCACTTTCCTCTCTTTTTTTGCTTCTTCAAGCATATAATGGGAATTCTCTAAAAAAAGTGTTGTTCAAATGTGCAAAATTAAAAAAAATTAAATAAAATGTTTTTCTTTATATGATTATTGGTATTCTTTGTATCAGCCTACTACTATTAAGTGATAGTCTTTCTATTGTCTTTGCTATGTAAATCAATGCAGAGCCACCCTCCGCACCTCATCTAATGTAATATCTGGGAAATTGCTGAATTCTCTTTGCTGCATAAAGGGGAATATTCAATTCCATAACAGTTACAAGTTCTCATGTATGTAGAAGCAACTTGCATTAGAGCCTTTAAAAGGTAAATTATTATGCAGGTAGAATATGTATAGTTCCATATGTTGCCATATCAACCCTCATGGCAGGATTTATGGATCTTTTTATTGTCATGTTTTAGAAATGATTCAATAGGCTACATTGTAATTTTCTTAGACCCTTATTTACAGGAAGAGGGTGGTGATTAGCTTCATACAAAAGCAGCGAAATAAAATGTCAAGTGCATAATAGTTCTGGGTCACTAAGTAAAAAATAGTGCTTCCTTCCGTTACTTACAGGGAAATTACTTGCAGGGAAACTTTTAGCAAAGTGGGCACTTTTATGGTCTGTTAATGATAAATGCAGTTTAGTTCTTGATTATATGGAAGAACATGTTTTATTGGTTGTATAGTTTTGTAATAAATCCCTTCATCTGTACCAGTGCTGGTAATGACAGTGAACTACTCTCCGTAGGATTTGATATTTTCTTAAATTACGTGTCCTTAGGGCTGTACTTGGAGTTCAGTTCCCTGGGCACATGTGAATGATAGAGCTATTTTACACATATCATGTAAGATAAATAAAAAGATACTGTAATTCTCTCTAAAGAGAAAGTTTTGTGTGTTCACTATGTTTAGCTATCGTGGGAAAGTTTGGAGGTCAACTTTTTAAAGAACATACTTCCTAGTAAGATATAAGGAAAATGGCACTGCCTAAATCTGGTTGTGTTAGAAAAAATTGGAAAAGTTGGAAAAATAAAAAAGAAAGCATAAAATAACGTGTCCTATCTTTTCAAATTACAAACCACACAAACATTCTTAGTGATAAATCGTTTGAGTGCTCAATATAACATTTGCAATCCTGGATGGGTAATAAAAAGTTTCATAAACCAAAAAATACACATAAAAAGTGTCAATACAAAATATTTGTCCATAAAAACTGGATTATACTCCATATAAATATATATATATATATATATATATATATATATATATATATATATATATATGTAAGAATCCACTGGTGTAAACCAAAAAAAAAATCACAATTAAAAAAAATAATAACTTCCAAAGTGACTTGTGCCTGGATAAACAATATCTCTGTGAAAAATTAGGTGAATTCCACACTTGCTCCCCTCTCGGTTCCACACTCACCAGAAAGATGTACCCCTGCGGGTGTAAAGCGCATTCAAGCAGGGTTGTCTCTGGTCTCTTGTCTGGTGGTATCTCCTCCTCCACGGTGGGTCTGGTTGTTGGGTACACTCACATATGGGTGAATGGAAAGAAATGCTCCTCATAGCGTGAATCCATAAAAATGAATTTTATTCAAATCAAAGATTTCAAAGTTTTCAAAATCACACTTTCAATAGTGCTACAGGGTGAGTACAAATACCACAGCAATAGATCTGGGATGCCTTGTGTTCCACAGACTGATAGTTACGTGATGGTGCTCCAAGCTCCGCCTTACACATTTCGTCATGCATACATCATCAGAAGTGACCCAGTTCATAGCAGTGCTCTGACAGAGAATTCCATGATCCAGGGTTCTTCAGGCAAATTGGCGTTCCAGAACAGACCATAGGTCCCATCAAGTCTTTAAAGGGCGTTTGCCATGCGTTTTCCCAAGTGTTCTCTGAAACCCCTAAGATTTTCGCTGGCCCCCAGCGAAAGCCCAGAAACCTACCAGGGAAAAGGCGGCAAAAACATCAACTCCTTCCCCCTGACCTGGACAGCCAGGTGCTAACTACACATACAGTAGGCAACCTGCCCACATACTTTTCTGTGTTGGATGGTCTATAGCACACATAATATTGTTGGTTGTGCTACACTATTAACATATAATATTGGTAGTGTTAAATGTATTATCAGATTTACATACACTAACCAATTGAAGATAAACTCCAGCCCACGCTTTATAAGCAGTTACAGCAGGGTTTTTTTTTTTATATTTGGAATAAATGTTTTGCATGAATAAAAAAAAGCTGATCATTTTAGTTACCCTTGCCAGTGTTAAGTGGTTTTCCCCATCCATATAAGCTAATACATTCTGCTGGAGAGCTTGAGTGTGTGAAAAGCAACAGACTTGCTGGCTGGATAATCAGATGAAAATAGAACAAAGAAAGCCTAAAAAAGGAAACAAATACAACCATCATATCTAAGAATTAGTAAGCTGCAATATAATAAATGTTTGCTTTCGGGTTTAATAGCACTTTAAAGACACCAGTAACGACTTTCAGGTTTAGCCCTCATTCACATTGAATACGGCTTTGAAATAATGCAACTTCATCTGAAAGCACATGATTTCAAAGCAGCATATCAGTGCGACTTCAGGTGAAACTTGGAAGACATCTGTGCGGCTTCATGCACAGATGTCTATGCAAATCGCACTGGAAATCGCCAAACGTAGTGCAGGAACTACTTTGAACAGTTTGAACTAATTTGAACAGTGCTATTGCTGACAATATGGTGCGGCTTGTCATGCCATTTGACTTGTCATTTTGACTGTACTGATTTTCATTCAATCAGTACAGTTGTCATTTGAAAATGCAATACAAATACTCCACAACACATTACATCACTTCCAAATTTTTATTCTATTGTACGATAATTTTGACTTTAGTAAACTCTTCAGGTTCAATCTGAGATTAGCATGCAAAAAAAAAAAAAAAAAGGACGATCATTCGTCCGATAATCTTATTGTGTGTACCAAGCATTACTCCATAGCTAGGGGCTGCTCTATGTAGTTAGTCCCAGTCTTCTTTTTCTTCATGCCTTAACACCCATTCATCACATATGCTGTATTCTGCTGAAGCTAGACACACTATGATCTTTTTATTTGATGTTCATCTGTGAAGATCTGCACAAGTTTTCAAGTAAAGCTTTCTATGGTCATTTGGATTGAGTCAAGCTCTTCCAAGCTATTAGACCAGGGGTAGGCAACCTTAAAGATGTGGAGATTTACCTGAACAATATGGGAGAAGTCAAAGATCACGGGGCACAGTGTCACCTCCTCACATCTGATTTAAGCCTCTAATTGCCGTACTACCGTGTAGCAATCGCGTGCATTGTATGGCAATTATGGGTTTAAATCAGGTGGTACGGAGGCAACACCTCCTCAGCACCTGTCAAACACACTCAGATCACTTTTCAAGGGAGCAGCAGTGCCTGCTGTTCATCCTGTGAATGAACCCTTACTGTTCTGAGGCCCTATAAGGCTGTTTTTACACTAATGTGATGTGGTTTACCCACACCGCCGGTGCAGCGCAGTACATCTACAACTTTCCCGGGTTAATTGCACTTTGCCTTAGACTTCTATTATATCCTACAGCTGTGGTGCACTTTCTGAAAGCACACCAAAACTCCTGCTTTCAGAAAGTGCACCAAACCTGCAGGATATAATAGAAGTCTATGGCTAAGTGCAGCAAACCCACAGGAAAGCTGCATATACAATGCACTGAACCCGCAGTGTGGGTAAACAGCAGCACATCGGTGTGAAAGCAGCCTTATACTATTATGACCAGTTTGTTTCTTCACACTGAGCTGAAGATCTCTTTCCTGCTGCTGGCACCACTCTAGCCCAGATAAGAGGTGTAGTGCAGTTGGTATCACTCCACATGGGACAGGAGCCAGCACTACAAGTTAGGCTATCTCACCACTACTGGATCAGTTATTGAGATCATGCTTTCAGTGCTTTGATTGCAGAAGCAGAACACTGCTGTTGCCATTTTTGGTGCCTTATTGGGTGTGTAGTCTCGAAGGAGGATCTTGTACACAGTAAAGCTGGGATCACAACTACAAGGTCTACGAGCCTTGGAGAGGAGGAGGGACGATATAAAAGCAAAAGGCTGGGAAGAAGCTGGGCAGTTGGGTAGAGATGCACCAACTGGGAAGGTGTGTGTGTTTTCCCTGCTATGCTGTGTTGGATCAGGCTAGACTGGACTGCATCCAACGGAATTTTACCAGAGCTGAGGGGAGGACTGCTGAACTGAACGCTTAGCCATGGTGACAGCCTGAGGTAGAGCATCCACCATCGCTGCATCATCTGTCGCAATGCTGCTTAAGGGGGCCCCCTCCCAACAGACAACTGACTGTCACCTATGGACTGCCGCAGAAGGATCTGGTGAGAGGGATTTTGACGGACACAGCAACTATAGCCTACAGAAAATTCTTGTTTTCAACTCAGGCCCAGGAAGGGCAATTACCCTCCATTGACACTATTCCCCAATGAAAGCTAAATACACTTGCTAGTGTTTATTTTACTGAAAGCAGCAGCTATCAACACCAAAGACAGCCAACAAAGCTGCCATTACTTCAGACTGCTGACTTTGATTGCTCCTTGTACACCGATACTTGATGCATAATACCCTAACGTTAACTCCCTCTTATCTTACCCCCTCCTGGGAGTTCCCAGCCAAGGTATTCTAGTGGTCAGTAGGAGTGAGGCTTTGGATAAGCCTGAATACAGTTTCCTTCATCGGTTTTGGTGTGTCAGAAGGTGTAGCTTTGCTAGAAGGTATTGTTGTCATCCAGAGTCAGGGAACCAGAGGCTCATTGCTACACACACACACATGTGTACAACTCCAGGGCCCAGAAGCAGGAGGAAGTTCTTATCAAAAGCCCAAGAGAAAACTTGCCCACCTCTCCTCCTATTACAAGGTGTCCTTGGCTTTTGTAGTTCACAGCCCGAAACATGGTGAGTGGGATAGAGGAATGTAATCAAGCAGGAGAAGACAGCGCAGTGTCTGAGCAAAACCACGCCAATGTCTCTGCACCCAGCTACACTGGTATGGATACTGGGTAATGATGTGCATCTGCTGAGGACAGAATGCAGAAGAAAAACCAATGCATCCCAACACACACACACGTGCACAATCCTGGACTATACACACAATCTACAGTTACTAAGAAGCAAGGAGAATCCTACTTCTGCAAAGAAGTATGGGGAGGCAGAGAGGAGGAGGCAGAGACTGCTGGTGACTTGAGCTTCACTGCAATGAACCTTTAGACATGTGTGTCTGGGCTCAGTGTGCAAGGTCTATGGGTAAGACATGTTCAATATGCAATTTATGGAGAGTAGATAAGACCTGCTTGTCTGGCTGTCTGTTTCAGCCAGAGCCGGAGGACCGGGCTCCATCGAGCTGGCATCTACATTACCAGGTATGCTGTTCAACATATTTAAAATGCTTAACATACTGTCCCACTTTTGTACCAGCCAACTACATTTTTCTTACCCTTCAGAGTGTGCAGCACTCTAAACGCATGTATTTGCACTCTTTGATCTTCTCATGAGACACAGTCCTTTGCATCAATGCAATCACTGGTTTATTTGTATCCGTTTTTTATGGTTTTATTACCTCTTGGTTTACTGTATTACTGCTTCATCTGTCACTTCTTTCACTAAGGTCACTACCTATTTTCATATTAATTGAGTCATACCCTTCTTTTATTTATAGCATCCTTCCTAGCACTCAATCTTATGCCGATAGTCTGCGGATGCTCCAGAATCAGTCCTACCCTTACTAATTCCTACTCAATCAATTATAATCATATTAAGTAAGTAATGTTATGAGAGGCATCAGTCCCCCTATATAGTGTCTATTATAATTCAAAAAGAATCTTTCTCCAATATTATCCTTTATGTCAGCCACCATTTACCTTGTGTATAGCATTGTCTAATATCACATGTTTCACATTACAGCCCGATCCTTCTACCCTCTATGGCCACTACCTAGACCATTTCCCTCCTGTGCTGGGAAACCTCTGGGGGTGAGCTTTCACATCCGGCTGGCGTGTTATTGGTGGTGCTATTTGTGGGGTGAGTGGCTGCGTTCATATGACTTGTAGTGGGAACCTGGCTATTATTTTAATGAACCTACCTTTATGTCTAAAACCAATACTGAATGAGAATTTGATCTAAACTGTCTTTTTTCTTTTTCTATATTGTTTAGTTTGTCATACCAAACGTCCCCTGAAGAAGCAATCAGCGAAACATGTTGGGCTAATGTGCAATTTATCTCAAATCTGGTTTGAATCTACGTATTTCATAGCCACCTTGCTTTTATTACCTTTGTAAGAAGTGATGTATCATATGTAATAAATTTGTTTCTTTTAAACATATTTTGTACCAATAAAATTTACACTTTTAATATGAAAGCATTTTCCAAGATTTGTTGGCACCGGTAAAGTCCCTGTTACTCTGTTCCTTTTTTTGTCCCTACATTTTTTTGGGATGAGGTGCCCTTTACATTGGGTGTTGACCGTGAACCAGACCAACCTTAGTCATTTTATGCAATTTATGTGGTGGGGATGTGTGACTACTGGCCTACTACTACAACTACTGATATTACTAATCTTTTAAAAGACCAGTGTTACAGGTACCAATCTGTGTGATGGTGGTGGGATCTCACTGGAAAAAGACCATTCTGAATGCTGGAGGCGTAATGTCACTGAGGTAATGCCAGGAAGGACAGAATGCCCCCAGTGGAAAATGAGTTGGGCACTTAATCATTAAAGTGGTTCTAAAGTCTCAATGTTTCTTATCTTAATGCATTCCCCCATTAAGGTAAATAAAGTTTAGCAACCTTTTCTATCCCCCTGCCCCTAAACACTTACCTGTCTCCTCTGATCGATCCAGCATTGTCCCAGCTGCAGGTCAGCCAAATCCTGCAAGAAGGGAGCAGTGCAATGGTCATGGCCAAGTCAATGGATGCACATGGCCCAGCTCGGGACCACACCCACATGGGTGCCTCCATAGCACGGCTTTCTATGGGGGTACCTGCAGTAAGAAGAGGACAGCAAGGAGGACTCCAGAAAAAAAGGTAAAATCTTTGCACAGAGCAGTTACCATAAACCTCTTTTTTATTTTAATAAAAAAAAGAAATCTATAAGCTTTAGTATCACTTTAAGGATGTGAATATTTTAATGTCCATATCCTAGTCACAGTCGTACATCAAAGTGGGAGGCTGGAGGTGGTAAAAATTAGCAGTTGAGCTGCAGTTTGACCATGCAACCACAAGTAAATATGAGCAGGATTATGTTAGTGCACACTGCTGTGGTTGCAGTGCAAAATCTATAAAAAAGGTTGTGTTTGGTGGACAATACTGTTCACCAGTTTAATTAAATGGGACCTCACCGCAACCACAAGCCCAACTTTTGGCTCATAGTTTGCGGCATGGTATTCTCATATAAAATCTTTGGCTGCAAAAAAAAAAAAAAGGCATGCAAGAGGTAGCAGTATCACCTCCTTTATGCCCAGTAGCCATTACTCAACCCCCCCCCCCCCCCCAGTTAGAAAGCAATGCACCACAGAACACCTTTACAGAGACTACCACTCATTTAAACAAGCCTTATGCGTGAGGACAGGTCCTAAAATTGAGGGGAAATCCAACTGGTAACTATTGTGTTTCAAAACAGTGTACCTTATAGGAGATCTCCCCTCTATTCCTGTCCTTGTGACAACTGTAAAATGTTGTTTTAATGGCAAAGGTAAAGTAGAGACTCCCTTCAGGATAGGCTAAGTTTTGCTTAGTTTGTATATGTCCAGCTACCCATATCTCTGCACCTACAGAGCATTTTAATGTGCAGTTTTTCACTGTAGGTAAGTCAAACAATTATGAGTTTATAACTGCACAATGCTTGTCTTCAATACTGCTATAATTATAATAAACACAGTAGGAGCACCATGGGTATAATTACATTTGATTTGACCAAATACTAATACAGTCTAGGACAGGAGTGCCCAACGGGCCACAGAGCGCTCTGATGTGGCCCATGACCTCCTGCTCTGGGATGGCAGGTGGGCAAGCCCAGATCGCCAGTTGCCGACCCGCTATCCCAGAGCATCAGTGTTATGGATGGAGCCAATGCTAGAGGAAAAATGCGGCTACGGAAGGAGCAGAGCCACGTAAGCTGATGCTTCCACTATAGGGCCGGCTCCTGTCTCAGTGATACCAAATAGACATGTAGCACTGCCAAAAAATTTGTTCATTTTTGTTTCATTCATTTTTTTATTTTTTTTTTGTTTTTCAGGTCATTCATCATTATCACAATTTGAAAATAGGAAAATAAGAAAGAAAACCCGAAAATTCAAAGGAACGAAAATCCAAAAATTCTAAATAATAACTAACTAATAATAACTATATTAGTGTTATTGTTATAGTTATTGGAATTTCCTTTCAAACTTGGCTGTTAGTGAACGTAATGAATACGAATTTATCCGAAGTTACAAATTATCTGAAATAACGAATGCTGAATCTAAACAAATGGAACAGATCGAATTAATAATAAATATATAATAATAAATAATAAAAAAGTTTTTATTATTGTTATTAATTATCATTAATTCATTATGTTCCATTTGTTTAGATACGGCATTCGTTATTTCGGATAATTCGTAACTTCGGTTAAATTTGTATTCGTTACGTTCACTAACAGCCAAATTTGAAAGGAAATTCCAATACCTAGAATTTAATAGTTAGTTATTTCAGATTTTTGAATTTTCGGGTTTTAGGATTTTCGAATTTCAAATTTAGAATTTCCAAATTTTCAAATTTACAAATATTCAAAAAGTTTGTTAAACGGGTTTTCGTTAATTCAATAGTTTCCGAATTAACGAATTGGTCGAAATTCGTTAAAAAGAAAATTCGGTATGAAACGAATTGCACATGTCTAATACCTAATGCCCCCCACCTCGGACAGCAACATTTCTTGCAGAAAGGGTGATTCCTGGAGATCAGAGCATGAAGGATCATTAAATTAAAGGTCAATTTCTGAATATATACATATATATATATATATATATATATATATATATATATATCAATGGGCATATCTGTTTTTCTGTTTTGCAATGGTTACTAGGCTGCTTTCAAACTGATCCACAGGTGTAGCACTGTGCACCTGCAGGTTACCTACACTGAGCCATAGACTGCTATTACAACCTGCGGGTTTGTCACGCTTTCAAAAAGCGCACCAAAACTCCTGAATGCAGGAGTTTTGGTGCATTTTAGAAAGTGCGCCACACCTGCAAGATATAATAGAAGTCTATGACAAAATGCAGCTAACCCTCAGGAAATAGTTTGCAGCAAGAGAAATACAAATAAGCCGCCCCTAAATCCCTCTTACTCCACTGCGCCAAAGAAAAGTGCAAAGCTATATAAAAGATGTGTAAATGAATACAAAATGTGTGTACATACTTAGTGTACAGTGAAAAAAGCTGCCACTTAAATAAAAACGTAAATTGATCAGAATCACAAAACTATACTTCTCACATGTGTACAGATAGAGATAGTGGCGCTAATATAAATTGTGTAAAATAATGAGTCAGAGCAGCATGATGCCTATGACCCTCTAATTATACATAAAAATAATAGTAATAATAGTATCATGAAAAAAAAACTATTTTTATCATGAAAAAAATTTTCAACACCCAGTGAAAAGTGTCACTATAGATAATAAATTACAAGAATTGAATGATCAAGTTCAACAGTTGTTTTTTCAATCTTCTTGTGTGATAAATCTTCTACTCTTCCACCACACCACCGTGATAGTGACACCACTCCCTCTGAAGAGTGCACTCACCAGATTGTATAGCCTCCCACTCTCGTGTTCGGCAAAACAGCAATTGAACCACACCTGGGTTGCATGTGATGAACCGTGACTTCAATCAAGCCAGCTCCATATGTGAAAAAATGAATAAAGTGCTCCACATAGCGTGATACCATTTTGACAGATTTATTAAAATCACTCCAAACACACTTCAATGGTTACACTCACTTTTAAACTGAAACAAAAAAGCCTTTGAACAAAACCACAGCAAGCACAGCAAGCAACAGGATCAGTGATCCAACGGTGCACCGCGGTCATAGCGGACCTGAAGTGTGATCTGGTGTATCTCTCACCCAACCTTCTAAGGCCCAGCAATCCGATCGGTGTAGTCCTCCTCAGACAGCAGTGTCTAATGTCAGTGCGATGGAATACCGTGTAACCATGCCCCAGACATGTTTCGTTGAAAAGACTTCTTCAAATGGGATTGGTTACACAAGTGGTCCTTCAATCCTAATATACTACCCATGATCAATCATGTGATCATCATCAGTCATGTGATCCCCTGCTCCGCACATACTCACTCATCGTGTCCCCATGACCGTGAAGCACCGGTACACAGATTAAACACATAACTGGAATAAATATTTTTATGGTATGTTGTTAGAGTGCTGCGTCCAGCATTATCACATAAAACATATCCTAACTTGTAAAACACCACTAGTTACAGTGATGATATGGATACGCAACAGCAAAAAAAAAAAAATACGACACAGCAAAAATGTATATAAAAAAATATATATACCTTTATATGACACAGCAAAAATTTTCACTGGGTGTTGAATATTTTTTTCATGATAAAAATATTTTTTTTTTTTCATGATACTATTATTAGTATTATTTTTGTGTATAATTAGAGGGTCATAGGCATCATGCTGCTCATTATTTTACACAATATATTAGCGCCACTATCTCTATCTGTACACATGTGAGAGGTATAGTTTTGGGATTCTGATCAATTTACTTTTCTATTTAAGTGGCAGCTTTTTTCACTGTACACTGTGTATGTACACACATTTTGTATTCATTTACACATCTTTTATATAGCTTTGCACTTTTCTTTGGCGCAGTGGAGTAAGAGAGATTCAGGGGCGGCTTATTTGTATTTCTCTTGCTACAAACCATTGTCTATTTAATTACCACCTGCAGCCATGGATGCCATTAATTTTCTGTCTAAGAGACGGACAATCCCGGAAGATATCTTCTCTGCTAATCAGATAATCACTGATGGCGAGGAAGATGTCTCAGGATCCCTAAAGAATTTGTAATATCTTTTGGAGAAACAAGTTAAAACTTGGTGGGATATTTTTACGTTTGAACATTAAGCAAAGGAGAATCTCATTTTTATAAGCCTGAGATGGGAGGTGTCCCCTCAGGATGATCTTACTGAATAAGTATATGGATGAATGGCTTGAAGTGACCACTGATGATATATCACTATTTTCCTTTTCATAGACTCACTTGCAGTCATCCATAGTTTTTATTTATGGGATTAGATTGTGTTTCAGTCACGGTTTGTCCTATGCAGCTGTATGATAGTATCATGACTAATATATATAGCTTATATTTTTAACTAGACAAATTAATTATCTCCTGTTGAAACGTTTATTTTAATTTAATAATATATAGATTTTATTTTTTCATTTTTTTGGTTGCTTTTCCACATTATCACTGTAACTAGTGGTGGATTATAAGTTAGGATATGTCATATATCATATAAGGCAATGTTGGACACACCGTAAAAATGTTTGTGATCCAATAATTTATTTTAGGCTTTGTACCTGTGCTTCGTGGTCAGGGGGACACGATGTGTGCACATGGGCAGAGCAGGAGGTCATATCACTGATGATGATTATATATATTTTTTTTTTTTTATACATTTTTGCTGTGTCATATATATATTTTTTTTTTTTTTGCGTATCTATATCATCACTGTAATTAGTGGTGTTTTACAAGTTAGGATATGTTTTATGTGATAATGCTGGACGCAGGATTGAAGGATTGCAGGTGTAACCAATCCCATTTGAAGAAGTCTTTTCGACGAAACATGTCTGGGGCATGGTTACACGGTATCCCATCGCACTGACATTAGACACTGCTGTCTGAGGAGGACTACACCCATCGGATTGCTGGGCCTTAGAAGGTTGGGTGAGAGATACACCAGATCACACTTCAGGTCTGCTATGACCGCAGTGCACCGTTGGATCACTGATCCTGTTGCTTGCTGTGCTTGCTGTGGTTTTGTTCAAAGGCTTTTTTGTTTCAGTATAAAAGTGAGTGTAACCATTGAAGTGTGTTTGGAATGATTTTAATAAATCTGTCAAAAATGGTATCACGCTATGTGGAGCACTTTATTCATTTTTTCTCATATGGAGCTGGCTTGATTGAAGTCATGGTTCATCACATGCAACCCAGGTGTAATTTTCTTTTCTTGATACTATTGTAGCGCTGGTAGATTTTCAATCTACCGCTGATAGGTAAATCTTGTGAGTTACTCATTGGGTGAAGTTAGATTTGCCTCTGTTCCAGCTTGGCTGAGTTGCGTGTAGTTCCACACTGGGTAGGTGTTGTTGTCACCATGGGCTGGTTTGGAAAGGCAGCGTGTTGAAGCGTATGAGTGCTCCTCTGTCCCGGAGACAACTCGGTGGAGTTGTATTCATTTGTATTTATGGGACAGAAGCCATATTTAGGGGTTCGTTTTCAGCCACCTACTGGCCCTCCTGGCCGACAGGTATGCGTTAAGAGTACCACCTCGTCGCTGCGTCGTGTGGGTGGGCCCAGAAGCCTGTTTGGGGCCTACCACAGCAGCAGAGGAATGGCCCTGAGCTGTCTATCCCGTGTGAAGAAGCTGGACAACCGAGGAGATCCCAGGGGAGGACCCGTCATGGAAGGATCATGCAGAGTGCTGGTCTGGAGAGGGGCCTGGTGACTCGGTTGGAGGACGTATCCTGAAGTAATTTTACTGCATAGTACTGCCGGGTTGGCTTAAAGGTTCAAGTACTGTGTCTGACATTCATCGCAAACCAATACATCCTGTGGCAGAGGATCATATGGGTTTTATTCCAAACAAGTCTGTGGCAGAGACTTTTGTTCGTGCTTTGTACTGGCTGCTAGGCAAGTGAGAGAGGCCTATTCAGGCGGGCAAAGATTGAATTCCACAAGGGGAGTGCATTCAACTACAAGTGTTTAATTCCAAAGAATGTTCTAAAGAATACTAAGGAAAGGTATTTGAGCTTCCCTGCAACTTTCCTTCTGCCTCTTTCCTGCTACTTCCTTTATTACTTGTTCAAGCATTGGAAAACATACTCAAGTGTTTGGTGTCTACATCGTCCAGAGGTAAACTCAATGGGACCCTAGATCCGGTGCTGGTGAAACAGAGGTATCGAGAGTGAAGGTAAAAGCCCGCTTTAAACTAGCAGCTCCATCGAGAGTTAGTGCTACACTATTATTACTATTATTTGTATGTATAATTAGAGGGTCATAGGCATCATGCTGCTCTGACTTATTATTTTACACAATTTATATTAGCGCCACTATCTCTTTCTGTACACATGTGAGAGGTATAGTTTTGGCATTCTGATCAACCCTCAGGAAAGCCACAGGTGCACAGTGCTGTACTCACAGCGTGGGTAAAACACAGTGCATTAGTGTGAAAGCAGCCTTATGAGGGACTCAGGACAGTAAGGGCCCATTTACCTTTGTGGTTTGGGGAGCAGTGAAACCCCATAGTTCATCGTGGCCCGCGACCAGTTACCAAATCCCTTAAGTGGCCCTCCCTTTTCAAAAGCTTGAGCTGATCTAGGAGATGTCTTTTTTATTGCTTGAAGAAACTTAACAGGAGTGAGGTTTTAGGGTCACAGGATACTCCAAAATGGTCAATAGCAATAATGGGAGGACAAACTTTTTACTAATCTTCTTACTGATCAGAATAACTGGGACCCTATCACAGCAGCCCCAGTCCAGGTACCTCTGGCACTTAGATCCCATCTAGCACAAGCACACCCAAAGTCCACAGCAAGTTTTTTACTTACAGTGTCCTTGGAGCTGTCTGCCACCCAGCCTCCACAGGTAGATCCTCAGTGAGGGAGATAAAAAGATTCTTCTCCAGACCAGGACTGCAGAGCAACGCCCTTCAGTGAATACTGCTTTAGCAGTCTTCCCCAGGTCCTCAGGCCAGCTCCTGCTGAGACCCAGACTGCAATCTCTGAGTTTTCAGAAACTCTCTCCTAGGGGCAGTAGCCCCCCAGGAGGCTGGAACTCCCCCTGAAGAGGAAAGACACTTACCCAGAGCTTCCCAAATATTTATCACCTTCCCAGCCACATTCTGGATGCCTCCTTCCAGGGATTAGCTGGGGCATGATAAATATTCATACTGGTCATCTGTATCTCTCTGCCCTATATTTTGGCAGCATCTTCCAAAGACAGGCAGGTGATATCAAACATCCAGACTAGAAAACCCAGAATAAACAAAAATAATCAATCACAGCTCCATTCTCTACAGTGAGGCCAAAAACAAATTTATCTAGCAGCTTAACTAGGAGGGCGCTACATAATGAATTATCTAGATTTTTCCTGATATGGGGACAGTTTCCAACCGAACTTTGATGAAGTTAACCTTTGGGCAAAAGCAAAAATGACATATATGCTATTGCCTGTTAATAGTAGTAACACATACATTTTTTTCTTCTGAATCCTCATGTGACATAGCTTTTTTTTACCAGTTGATCATGACAGTTGGTCCCTTGATTTTCCATTTCCTGTGACAAGGTGGCTAAGCTGCAGCAATGTCACCTTGGTGAATGGATAATTAAAAATTAAAAATAGTTCAGTGTGAAAAATGGTTTAACCATATAAAGAACATTGACTATTTAAAGCACCCCTGTCAAAATAATAATTTGTCCCAACCTCTGTATCTGTCCCTTTTTATGGAAAGCTTGACCCGCATGAAAAGGTGAGTACAATATAAATAAAGCCATGATGTGAAATTAAAAGGAAATCAAATAGTGAATACTATCTTTTTAACTATTAATGTCATACACATACCTGAAATATTTATTTTACTATTATGGTCTTAGAATTTTTTTTAATTTGACTTGATATATTATCCTTTGAACTGGTAAGAAGCTATAGTCATCATGACTGGTAAATCAGAAGAATTATATATTTGCAAATTGTTCATACATTTATTCAGGATCAGGAAAGTGAAAATGCTGCAACTATATAGATTTTCATGTTTTGTAAATTAATTTAATATAAAATAACAGTGTGGTTGCGCTACTGTAAAAAAAGGGTCAATTGACACATGTAGCAGCCAGCATCAACAAAGTAGTGACAATGTGAACAATAAAAAGAAAAAACAATGCAGCGCTAAACATAAAATTCAGGGATGAGTGATCCACACAAATGTGACTATCAACTGTGCAACGTGATAGTGTATAGCTTAATACAGAAAACCAGATATAATATTATGGTGAGTCCATGATCATATCAGCGACCAATAATGTGGACATTATGGTCATATGAATGTTCAATAAAGGTGAACAGTATGAATATTGGATGAGTGAGAGGTTTCTCAAAGGTGATATATGGTTCACAGAGGTGGTGTTCCAGTACTCAGTATCCACAGCAAAAAATAAATGGAGCAAATACGCTTACCGGAACTGGTGGACACGTTTGCCATAGGGCTAGGTGTCATACAGTCTTGAGGATCGATCGCACATAGCCACCATAGAGACATAGGAAAGGAAAAAGAGGCTCCACATAGTGCTTAAATCCCAGAAAGCAGGTTTATTAAAAACCAAACAGGGTAAAAAAATCCAAATAACAGCAGCCAGGATAAAAGTGATCACTATAGAGAATAGCGTGGTACCAGGAACAAAAATCAATTGCAACCCGACATGTTTCGGACTAGAGGTCCTTCTACTGGAGCATGTTTTCCTTTGTCTGGTATCACGCTTGTATATATAGGCACATAATTAATTTAAAATCAGCTTCAGCTGTCATAATATATAAACGGACCTCACTCTTATTATAAACGGACCTCACAGCCAATAAGCATCCAGGTAAATAAGACTGACATACACTCACTCAGCCACCCAGTCACAAGTGGCTAAGTATGTCCTCACAGCAGATAGGACATACTTAGCCACTCATGACTGGGTGGCTGAGTGAGTGTATGTCAGTCTTATTTACCTGGATGCTTATTGGCTGTGAGGTCCGTTTCACAACGGCCTCTCACAGCTGACTATATTATATTATCCCTGAATTTTATGTTTAGCACTGCATTGTTTTTTCTTTTTTTTTTTCTTTGTAAATTAATTTGTCATTACTATTTTCAACACCTACATTTTTCTTTCTCATCCAGTACAGAAGCTTTCTGTATCATATGTTAAAATCACATGGCAAAAGGTGTAAAAAAACATGAGCAAACCTTTCCAGAGTAAAATGATGCAGATCTGTCAATACTAGCAGCAGAAGAGTTAAAATAAGTATTTTCATTCCATCTTTACATCCTTTTACTGAGTATAAAAAAGTCAATGGCTCAATAAATACTGACAGAGAAAATGACAGCTCAGGAAGATGACATATAGCAAATATATTACTCAAGGAGAAGATAACTGTCATTGTACTTAACAGCCTCTGCACAACAGTTTCAGCTGAACAGATTTTTAGTATTTTTACCACTACTTGTGAAGATCTTGTAGTGTTGTTTGGAAAAGTAGTGACTCTGGGATAAAAAAAAAAGTTGGAAAAGCAACCCTGGATTAGCATGTACAGTATTTCTCTGTATAGCAACAATCAGACAGGGAAAATAAGGTTTACACACTGAGGCCTTATCTCAGAGATGCGAAAAAGGTAAACAGTCGGATCCAGCCTACATTGTAATTAATGGGAGATTCAAGAGGGACACGGTCAGATGAAATTATCAGCACTGAAGGGCCTCTAGTTTCTCTACCAGTGAGTGACACCCCCTGCCCTCTACCAAACACACCATAGTGGGGAGTTCCCCCGCCATTCTCTTGTGTAAGGAGATTCCACAAAATCTGTTTGGGCTCAACAAGTAGGTATTTGCAGTTTACAAAAAAATGTCTTCTCTGTAATGTTAAGCTTTGTTAGTTAAATTTGTATGTGTACATTTTGTTCTTTGAGGGACCAAAGAACTTTAATGTTCTGTGTATTTAAGGAAGGGAAGTCAGTAAAATTACTTAATATATCATCGATAGGCAAAGTTGATAACAAAGCAAACATAGAAATGAAGCAGCATTGATGGTAACACTATTAGCATACAACATTTTGGATAGTAAATAATAAATAGTAAAGGAACACTTGGTTTCAGAAAAAACAGTAGCAACGCCACCGTAAGTGCAAAGTGGCCAGTGATGATGTGTAAACTACCAAAAGCAATACTATACTGCTAGAGTGCATTATGCTAGGCCTAGACTGACTGGTATTCACTATCCATGGTAAAATAGTAGCAATAAAAGGAAAAAAGAGGAAATTGTAGGGTAATTTAACGGGAGGGGCATTCCTTTAAGGAGTTCCTCTTCCGGCTATGATTGGGGCCATTTAATAAGCATTGATGCACTTATTAGCAGTCCCAAATAAACAGGCATGCAGTGTAGTATGGTAAAGATGCAACAGGTGCAGTGTTCAAAGGGGGAGTATTAATGTGGAGTAGGTAGGGTACAGATGGGATGTGGTATGCACTGCCTCCAGTGTCTCAGATCCTTCTAACAGGGCATATAGTGGACAATGAGCCCTCTCACTGGTCCCTGCAATTAAGCTAGATGCTTGTATTAGAGATGGGGCACCCTGATTTCTCTCTCTAAAGCCTTGGAAGACGCATGGTGGAAAGCTGCAGGTAAGTGGTCTCTCCAGTCACTCTGAGGCAATGGCACGGCTTGAACACAGTATTGTGCAACAAGGGCATATCCTCCTCTTTCCTCCTGGGCCTCCGTACAGATTTCTCCCAACCAAGCCTGGCAGCAGCCAACCCTGCATGCAGATGTGTGCTTCCCAAGTCCCTGGTGCCAAGAGAGTGAATTTGTCCAGGCAGTCCAATCAAAACCACTTCATCTCTCCCCCTGTTCCTCTGTGCATTTTGGAAACTGTTGTCTAAAGAGTTTACTGGCACCTTGCAAGGCTGCTGTCTTGAACCACAATTCACATAATTCACCACTCTCTGCATAGGAGTTTATGGGCTGGTTTGATTTTGTTCTCCCCTCTGGTTGGAGGGAATAACACAGCACAATAACATCATCAAATACTACTTACACTCATACATTAATATAACACCCTCCCCCCAACTTGATCTGTTGTCCTCGTAATCTACTTCCTTTAGGCCGATTCAGAAATTCCCTGTGAATATTTTTCCGACGTTTTAAATGTGTTCCACCCTGCCCAGGTTACTCTGTCAGTATCGGTCTGTCCCTGCTCAGCGCTGCTTAGATACTCCATATGGCCAATGTGGTCCACTCTCCGTAGCCACTCTTTAATACTTGGCTTCTTAATGCATAGCCGCTTTTTAGGAATAAGCCAAAGTTTTTTATATTGTTTCCTTGTTTTAGATGTACAATGTAACAGACAATTCCAGGGATGTTGAGGGATCCTTTCTCCTTTTATCTCCTCCGTGTACTCCAATATGCCTTGCCAGTATTTCTTTATCTCTGGACATTCCCACCATATATGATATGTAGTCCCATGTTGATTACAGTTTCACCAGCAAAGTGGAGACTTGGCTGGCTGAATTTTATTAATTTTATCTGGTGTCAAATGCCAGCGTACCATGCACTTGTAGTTAGCCTCTATCGAGGTTATGTCCGAAACATAGTTATATACTGCGCCTATCATTTTTCTTTCATCTAGTTTTATGCCCATGTCCTGCTCCCATTTTCCTATGAAGGGTAGGGTCCCTGCCCATCTAATTCTAGGATATCATAGATTTGAGATGTCCCGTGTCTTAAAGGCTTTTTCTTATTACAGAGCTTTTCTACAGGTTGTCAACTCATTCTCCTCTCTAATTGGTTGAGGAATCGTATTTATAAAGTGTTTTAATTGTAAAAACTCCCATTCATTTAAATAAAGCCACCCGTGTGTCAATATTATGTCCTGTTTTGACATGATTTCACTGTGAATTATAATATCCTTTAACTGTGCATTACCCATTTGTTTTCCCATCCGTGTCCCATTTCCTGGTGTGAAAAAATTTGTGCCCATTAGTGGAATTAATGGTGAATTATACTTCCATTTTTTCTTACGATAAAGTGTATCCCAAAATTTAAATACTATTTTAGTTATCTCATGTGTATTTTTACTGAGTGTTCTATATTTCGGTGGAATCCATAAAAATGTTTTAAGTTGTGTCCCAGAGAGTGTGTCTTCCATCTTAACCCATCTCTTATTAGTGTTTATGTTCGCCCATTCAACCAATCTTGCTAAGATAATTATTTTATGGTACCTACCCACATGCGGGAGTGACATCCCTCCTTTTTTTCTGAGTTAACAGATTATTATTTATCCTAGGCTTTTTATTTTGCCATATATATTTTGAGAATATTGGTTTTATTACTTTAAAAAAGCCTGGTGGTATTCCTATCGGGAGCATCTGTTATTTATATGTTATTTTTGGTAAAATCATAATTTTTAACATGTTTATTCTTCCTATCCATGAGATTGATCTTCTTGCCATGTTTTTATCTCAGTTTTAAGTTCATTAAGTAAAGGAATATAATTGGCTTGGTATAGCTTTTCCAACTTGGAGGTTATTTTAATTCCTAGGTATGTTATTTCTCCTTTTTCCCAAGTAAAGGGAAATTCTTGCTTTAATAGTTTTTCCTCATTTTTACCTATACCTAGATTCAATATTACAGTTTTTATAGGGTTTATCTTGAAGTTCGAAAGTACACCATATTCTTTTAACTCCTTTATTAGATTGGGTAAAGACAGCCTTGGTTTAGTCATATATAGGAGTATGTCGTCTGCATACGCTGCAGCTTTGTGCTATTCCTCTCCAACTTTTACTCTCCCTATATCTATGTTGTTTCATATTTTTGTTAATAATGGTTCTAGAGCAATTATATATAGGAGTGGCAAGAGCGGGCATCCTTGCCTAGTCCCGTTGAACATCTCAAAAGCAGATGACAAACTCCCATTGACTGCCACCCTGGCTGTGGGGTATTTATATAAGTTACCAATCCACCTCATGATCCTTGGGCCCAATCCTATACTCCTAAGGGATTCCATCATAAATTCCCAATCTACTCGATCAAATGCCTTCTCGGCATCGATCGATATTAAAATCATAGGAGGGCCATATTCCTTTTCTTTATTCATTAGGGTTCTAATACTGTTATCTCTGCCCTACCTTCCTGGGACAAAACCAACTTGGTCAGCATTTATAAGTTCTGGCAGTAGATTTTTCAATCTCGATGCCAGGACTTTGGCGTATAACTTCATATCAGCATTTAATAATGCTATGGGATGGTAATTGGAGAACAAAGCACCATCTTTCCCTACTTTTTGTATAACTGGAATATTTGCCAGAAGGGATTCTTTTCTTATTTCCTCATTCTCCTCAATTTTATTGAAATAATTACAAAGTTCTGGGACTAATTGTTCTTTAAATTTTTTATAGTATTTAATTGAAAACCTGGGCCTGGGCTTTTTCCCCCTGGTGTTTCCTTTAAGGCAGTATAAATTTCATACTGAGTGATGGGTTTGTCTAGTAGGCCTGCGCATTCTGCTGTTATTTTTGGCAGATTAACTTCGTTTAGATATTTCTGTATTTTGATTTTTCTAGCCTCTACCTCACTTTGTATCTCTTTGTTTCTGATTGCATATAATGCCCTGTAATATGTTTAAAAAGCATTGGCTATTTCTGTTGTTTTATATGTCATCTCTCCTTTCTCGTTTTTTATCTTTTCTATGTAGTTTAATGCTTTTTTTTCCCTTTGATATTTTTGCTAAGTGTTTCCCGGGCTTGTTCCCCCCACATATACCTTTCTTTCGCCACATTTTTAAATGTCTTTCTGGCTTCCTGTTCCATCAAGTCACTTAATTGACCCCTCTTTATTACGATCTTCCGTTGTGTTTCTGTATCTAGTTGTATTTTATGTTTTTGCTCCAAGTCATATAACTACCTTATTGTGTTTTTCATTTTTATTTCCCTTTCCTTTTTTTTTCGCAGCTCCAAGGGATATCAATTGCCCTCTAATATAGGCCTTATGTGCCTCCCAGTTTGTTGCCTTTGAGACTTCTGATGTATTGTTTATAATAAAGTATTGTTCTATCTCAGTTTTTATTATTCTTCCTACTTCCTCATCATCAATGAGGTCTTCATTCAGTCTCCAATACCCTTTTCTCCGGTCCATGTCTTTAAATCTTATATTTATAGTTACCGGAGCATGATCAGAGACAGAGGTAATTTCAATCGCTGCCTCAGTAACGTGCTCTATTATTTCATGGTTTACTAAAATGTGATCCAGACTCGCATACGTGTCGTGCACCGTGGAGTGATATGTATAATCCTTTTTCTGTGGATGTGATATTCTCTATACATCCAATAATTGTTGACTATGCATTTTTTTTATACATCTTAATTGTTTATTTTCTCGACACAGTGCACGAGACATAGTGTCTAAGCCATGGGCCATTGAAAAATGAAATTCTCCTGCTAGTATAAAATGTCCTTGTTTGAAATCTGTTAGAACATTTAAAACCTAGTTTAAATATTTTTTTGGGCGTTTATTAGGGCAATATACGTTTGCTAGTGTGTATCTTATTCCTTGGAGGGTCCCTTTGAGAAACAAAAAAGCAACCATCAGGGTCGAACTTCCTATCGTCCTGGGATGAAACTAATATTTTTTTTTATCCCAATAGCCACACCTTTTGCCCTCCTATTTGGAGAATCTGCATAATACCAAGTTGGAATCGCCTGTGAGTGTATTTTAGTGTTTGAATCAAGTGATATGTGCGTCTCCTGTAGGAAGACTATATCTGCGAAGTTCCTCTCCAACTCTTTAAGGATAATATGCCTCTTTCCTGGGGAGTTCAGCCCTTTGACATTGTATGTTATAAACTTAACGTCTGTCATTGTTGAACTTATTCAAAATTCTAAATTTCACAGGTAGTTGAGGACAAACAGATCTAATCATCCCCCCCGCACCTCCCACCTCCCATCCCAGCCCTCCCCCTCCCATCTCAATCCCACAACCCCCCCTTATCAGATGATATCTTGACCCCATGGTCTGAAGCAATCCTTGTGGGACCTCACTGCCCCCTTGCTCCCTTTGACCCGAGGTGGAGTTTTGTGTTTCGTCGCCCACACTCATTTCACCTACTACCAGTCAGTTGGTGCCAGAGCATGCCAAGAGACCAGGTCTCATCTTCGCTACCAATTACCTTTCATTTTTCCCTTCAGAACCTGCCCACCCTCCTGCCCCATGGATCAAAAAAAAAAAAAGTTATTTTGAAATCGCAGGATACTATTGCGGTCTTTTATATTGTGTCTTTATTCCAGCCTATTTTCTGTACAGTCTTTCGATAGAGGGATATCCAATTTTCTGCAAAAGTCCACAGTGTCTTCTATAAATCTCAATCTAGCTCTACGTCCATTTTTTCTGCCTATCAGACAAGCAGGAAAGCCCCAATTATATTGCACTTGATGCTCACATAAAATTGCCAATAAGGGTTTTAAGGTTCTCCTCCTCCTTAAGGTTTCTTGTGATAGATCCTGGAAAATTTGATTGCGATTCCCTTCATATTCGATAAGCAATTTCCCTTTCAGATTACGCCATATTTGATTTTTATCTTCCCAATTCATAAATCACACAATAATGTCTCTAGGATTCTCCTGTAGGCCTTCTTAGTCTGTGAGCTCTCTCAATCTTTATTGGGTGCGTTGTTTCTTTATTTATCAAAGTATTGCAAATCTTTTTTATAATTTCTGTTAACTCTTCTTGGTGAGGGATCTCAGGTACCCCACGTATCCTTATATTCTTTCTTCTATCTCTATTTTCTTGATCCTCTAATTTGTATGCTTGTTCTTGTTATACCATTTTCAAAGATTTAATTTCTGCTTCTAGTTTCCCCACACCAATAGCGTTACATTCAGATATTTTTTCCATTTCTTCCACTCTTTCGAGGACGTGACCAAGATTTCTATGCATTCTTTCCATCTCATTTTTCAGCGATTTTTCCAGGGCAGCAAACATGGATTCGATTTCATTTTTAGTCAGTAGGGAAGGGTTATCTTGCTGTAGTTGTTGATCTCTTGGTTCAGCTGCAGAGTCTAGCTCCTGTTCTATTCTAGATTGTGACAGGGTATCCATCTCTTGTGTAATTTTATTTTGTGACTTTTTCTTTTCCTTCTCCTTCTTCTTCTCCTTATTCTCTATCTGACTGCATTTAATAGGTTGTTGCTTATCTATCAAGGGCTTCCCTGCGTTTCCTGCTTGTGTAACGTATTTGTTCATAGGGCTTGGGCTAGTAGTTAAACTTAAGCGGGGTAATTTAGGGGTTGCTCCTTCTCTTGCCACCTTACCCCTCATTGTTTCCGAGGACTTATTATTCTTCACCGTCTTCCCTATTTTTATTAAAAGTCTGTCTCTTGTGTCTTTAAATTAAAGGATGTTATCTTTATCTGTTTTTATTCCAGCAAGCACAGTGGAGGGATGGTGGCTACTCCTCTACCTCTTCACCCCTTCTGTCAGTCCACCCCTCTCCAAGCCCCAATTCCACCTCCCCTCCTTCTCTCCTTATTGTCTAAAAACGTTCCTTTTTGTGTGTTATATACAAAATCTAAATAGATATATGTACCTTTCCGTCCCCTCCTGTCCCCACCTGGGGGGCCTTCACGCCTCTCACTTTCGGTTGAGGACACATATATACATATATGCAGTTCGGGGAACTGTGTTTTCATGTAATTCCACTGGGAATTAGATATGCATTTCCCCTGAATAGCATTGAGTGGTGAGTACAAGAAAAAACTCTTTCTTTGGATATATTACACTGTGAATTAAACTGTGAAATAAACTCATAATTGTATAAAATCACACCACTAACAACAATTACACAGTTTTGGGCATCGTAAAAGGGGGATATGCTGTACAAGAACAGATAAATTTGCAATCTTGCACAAACAAACTTGGACAGATACAGGAAACAGGAAAAGGATACAGGAAACAAATGACATAAATGGGGAAAAAAATGGACAACAAGATGCCTTGATCTTTTTGTCCATTTATGTCATTTGTTTCCTGTATCTGTCCGAGTTTGTTTGTGTAAGATTGCAAATTTATCTGTTCTTGTACAGCATATCCCCCTTTTACGATGCCCAATACTGTGTAATTGTTGTTAGTGGTGTGATTTTATACATTAATGAGTTTATTTCACAGTGTAATATATCCAAAGAAAGAGTTTTTCCTTGTACTCACCACTTAATGCTCTTCAGGGGAAATGTTTTTTCAGCGTCCTGCGCCTCTTAGCCTGCTGAATTAGGGTATACAAATGAGAAGACGTGGGGGGTAGGAGAGCCGGTGAAAAGGCTCCACACTCTGGCTACCAGGAACAGACTCCACAAAAGTCTCTAGCCACCTCTTTATATGGCAGTGCAGTATCACGTCCAGAGAGGGATCTGCACTTCTTCCTCCTCCTTCAGCTGCTTAGCTGGCAGTGTCCGGGAGAGTGGGGGGAGATGTCTCGGGGGAGGATTACTTCCCTGTAAGCTCCTGGCTGATAGATAATGGTGGTGGGTTACTCTAGGAGTACTGGGAGCATCTGGGGTTAGAGGCGGCATCCTGTCTCCTCCGCTTGGTAGTAGATGCTGGCCAGCTAGTGATTCAGTTCTGTCCCGGTTCTGTCCCTCTCGGACCTAAAGCTAACAGGCTCCATGAACAACCCAGCAAGGCAACTTCTAGCATGGGTTAGCTTACATTCTGTGTCTGCTGGATCCACGCGGGGGGGGGGGGGGAGCCGATCGTATCATGCAGTCATGCTATTTTAATTAGCAAAGTGCAAGAAGCGAGACCCGGCTCACTCCCGCAAGCTCTAGCCATGGACTCGCACCATTGCTAGACTCCTCCCACTGTCTCCTTCTCTATGTTGTTGTAGCCCAGCATCTGGCTACACACAGAGTGCTGCCGTTAAGTTTATCAGTATATGACAAACAGAGAGCAGTGTCCAGGAGTATGTAATACACAGACTGCAGGGGACAAGAGTGTGTAATGCACAGTAGGGGTCAGGAGTACAAAATCACCCCCACAATACTCTCCCTCACTTTCAGCAAAAATATTCACACCCAAAAGAAAATCCAGCACTTACTTACCCCGACTTACCCCTCCAGCACACTTCTTATAACAAATCCTACTCCACCACCCCAAAATCCCTCCTCCCAGCACAAATCCTTCTCCCCTTCCTGCCTCCCAGCACATAGGTCATATGACCTGCTTCCTGTCTGTCTGCCTATGCACCTGGCACTGTTCCGATTGTCATTAGCAAAGGTTCTGGATAGCTTCCCAACTATGAGACAACTATTAGACATGGATACAGCTCCTCTTGTTCCTCGTTTCAAAACCCTAGTTTTTTTATACACCATGTATTCACCCCTTTAGTAAATTCAGACCAGGCAGGTAGTTAAATGTAACAAACAGTTCTCAGAAATATCTTCCATACACACTCCTGTACAAAGTCCTCTCAGTGCCCTTTTTGTGTGTCCCTGGTGCCCCCTTGTCGCACTTGAAGTTATCATACCTTAATCAGTTAAGGACCGAGCCTCTTTTTGAGATGTGTTGTTTACAAGTTAAAAACAGTTTTTTTTTTGCTAGAAAATTACTTAGAAGCCCAAAACATTATACATTTTTTTCCCAACACCCTACAGAATAAAATGGCGGTCATTACAATACTTTCTGTCACACTGTATTTGCGCAGCGGTCTTACACGTGCACTTTTTTTGGAGAAAATACACTTTTTTGAATGAAACAATAAGACAACAGTTAAGTTATCCCAATTTTTTTTATATTGTGAAAGATAATGTTACGCCGAGTAAATTGATACCCAACATGTCACGCTTCAAAATTGTGCCCGCTCGCAGAATGGCGACAAACTTTTACCCTTAAAAATCTCCATAGGCGACGTTTAAAAAAAATTCTACAGGTTGCATGTTTTGAGTTAAAGAGGAGGCCTAGGGCTAGAATTATTGCTCTCGCTCTACCGATCGCAGCAATACCTCACATATGTAGTTTGAACAGCGTTTTCATATACGGGCGCTACTCACGTATGCGTTCGCTTCTGCACGCGAGCTCGGCGGGACGTGACGCTTTAAAAAAAAATGTTTTTCTTTTTTTTTTACCTTTTATTTTTACACTGTTCTTCTTTTTAAAAAAAAATGTGTCACTTTTATTCCTATTACAATCCCTTGTAATAGAAAAAAAAGCATGACAGGACCTCTTAAATATGAGATCTGGGGTCAAAAAGACCTCAGATCTCATATTTACGCTAAAATGCAATAAAAAAAATTTTGTCATTTAAAAAAACGCAAGAGCTATGTGCGGAAGTGACGTTTTACGACGCTTCCGCCCAGCAATGGTATGGAGACAAGTGGGGGCCATCTTCCACTCACTCATCTCCATACCCAGCACTGATGAACATCCGATTGCCTCCACCACTGCCGATGGCTCCGGTAAGCGGTGGAGGGCACCGGAGCACGGCGGGAGGGGGGCCCTCTCCCGCCACCGATAAAAGTGATCTTGCGGCGAATCCGCCTCAGAGACCACTCTTATCGGAAACCGGACTGCCAGCCGAAAAAGAGGATACCGGTGTTATGGCAGCTAGCTGCTGCCATAACAGCGATATTCCGCTTCAAACATAGGATGTATATCAGCATGCGAAAGTCCGGAAGTGGTTAACCAGTTGTTGGCCACGCTATGGCAAAATGCCAATTCTGGGAGTGCGTCATATTATGTCCTCCTGTGATCGTGCCCACCGCGCACCCGCTGCAGTGCACTCTGTGATCACTGTGTCCTTCGATTCCTTTCCAATCACAGTGATTCTTTACCACGTGATCAGCATCCAATCACAGCTGATCACAATGTACCACACTTGCCAGTTATCAGCATTCCATTCCGCACGCTGTAACAGCGCGAGAAGAGGAGAGAGCCGGTAACCAGCTAGTGTGAAAAGGGACATCTGCACTGATGATCAGTGCAGCCCCAACAGTGCCCATCAATGCTGTTTATTAGTGTCAATTAGTGCTCATCAGTGCTGCCAATCAGTGCCCATCAGGTCTGAAATCAGTGCCCATCAGTGCTGCCAATAAGTGCCTCCTCATCAGTGCCACCTATCAGTGCTGCCTATCTGTGCCCATTAGTGCCACCTATCAGTGCCCTTCAGTGCCGCCTCAGTGCCCATCAGTGCAGCCTCATTAGTGCACATCAGTGCAGGTGAAAAATTACCTGTTTGCAAAATGTTATAACAGAAACTAAGAAAAACGTGTTGTTCGTTTGTTCAGCAAAATGAAAAAGAAAGCTCTATTTTTGTGAAAAAATGATAAAAATTTCATATGGGTACTGTGTAGCATGTCCACGCAATTGTCATTCAAAGTGCGACAGCGCTGAAAGCTGAAAATTGGCCTGAACAGGAAGGGGGTAAAAGTGCCCAGTAGGCAAGTGGATAACAGGTGAGAAAGTCCATTAGTCCATTTAGCAGCAAAGTTCGTACCCCTTAGAACCCTGACTGCGCTTCCACGAAGCGTAGTAAAAGTAGTTCCACTTTTTATATGCTTTGTCCAGCAGAGGGAGGTTCTCTTTAGAAGGGCCCAGGAAAACTCGACTAGCCGCGTTAACCCCCTGCCGACCAAACAGCACTTCTCCTGCTGGACAACAATAAGTAGTGCAATTTACATTGCATAAAATACACTTAATCAAGGAAATGCAACTTGAAAGTCTTGTTAACTTTGCGCTGTATTCTGTACTATTAAACTGTTGAAAACAATGTAATATATGTTCTTGATATTTACATATTTATAAGTAAGCTTTTGTAACACAGAGTAAATGATTTTGGCAGGAATATATTTTTGAAATGAATAATGCTTTCAAATTTTCATATAAGGTGGAGAAAAATGCAGCAATTAGAATCAATTACCTAAAGGCATAAAGCATCAGAATATTTTACCTGTGATGGGTTTGAGAATGTAAACAAACTGTCAGCAAACTGATTAAGATAAAAAATGCTACAGCATCCATTATACAAGGTGATAAGATGACAATGAATGCAGATTTGCCTCTGTCTTGAAATTAATGTTGCTCATGCAATACTGATATTTTCTAAAAATGTTGATTTTTCCCTAAAAACAGTTCAATGTTGCCATCAAGTGCCACATAATACAATTATGCCATATGTGGATTATATCATGGTGTGTTAAACCAAACATGTCTGGTTAAAAATTAATCTAGATGAAAGGTCTCTCTCCAGCTGCCAATTCTCTTATCTTACCTCCATTTCAGTGCTGCAGCCTCCATAGGGCTCCCCAGCATTAAACACTCCCAGGAAAGGTTCCGACCTCTGACTCTTTTTTGACAGAAAAGTGACATAAAGTTGATGGATGGAACCCATATTGCATGGCCAAGATATTTGTCACTCCTGGAAAGGTCAAAATGATTTAAAAGACTTATGTGACATGGGGTTGGTGGATGGAATCCAAATTGCATGGCCAAGATATCTGTCACGACTGGAAGGGTCACAATGATTGAAGTTATGTTCACATTTGTGCATTGTGGAAACGCACACAAAACCTCATACGTTCACACAAAAACGTGTATCCCTTTTGTGGCATCTCAATGCACCTGGTTAACGCGCATGCTCTTGTGTGCGCCAAAACCTATTGTAACAAGGTAGCAAGCGTTTTGGTGCAGCACAATTGTCATGCACTTGTGCGATTTGCGCATAAAGGGCCAACCCTTTGACCATTGAAATAAATAGGCTGCGTTGCACAAAATTGCACATAAATGCACATACCATCACACTTGCAAAAGTGTGAATGGAGGATAACAGAATCTGCAGAACTAGAGCAAAGGGGTGTGAAAGACACTGGCTGCTGGAAATATGAGTACTATATGTAGCGGTAGCCCCGTAGGAGCTGCTGGTAATTGTGGTCAGTCTCTCACCATGCCCAACCAGGCACACAGTTCTCATTCAAACCAGTCCTTGAACTTTGTTTTTGTATTTTTTAATTGAGGGAATTTAACTTGGGTGGGGTTAGGATATTCATGAGATTACCAATTGATTGCAGAAAAGGTATATTGGACCAAACTATATACACCTTAAGTATATACAACCTCTTTACTTCCAGCTCCAGCACTTTATTTGACTCTCGCTCGCACTCTTCAGGACCATCTAGCACTGATAGATAGACCTGACACTGGCTCAGCCAAGCCCAAAGCAGATGCCCTTTACAGGCAGGGACCGCAGGCCCCTATGGTGTAGCAAAAGGTAGGTAGTCCCTGTCACGGACCCCGTCACACTCCGATTTAGTGCTTCCGACAGTACACTGCTTCCTCCAGTCTGGACCTTCAGATATCATATATTACAGCCACATATTGTAACAAAAAAACAGGCGATACTAGCTCAGTTACAAACTGCAACATGGAACTATAAGAAATACGGGCTTTTATACATTTGAGAAGAACATTATCCCCTCCTGATCATTTTACCCTCACAATACAACTGTAACCAGAAACATAAATTAACATGTGCTAATTAAGTAATCATTTAATTTTCAGGGCAGACTTGCTGTCTTTTAGCTCAGAAGACACAACAAACATTATAATAAATATAAACGCAGGACACCTTTACACAATAGCAGGAGCTCCCAGAATTAGCAGACTGTCCAGCTCCAAAGGTCAAGATGACCAGCTCTTTCAATTAACATGTATAGTTCAGAATCAATCAAACCAGGAATAGTCTTTGAATATTTCCTGGGAGATATTGTGGATAAATATTACTGTTCCATTTTATGTAATCCAGGCCGTATTCTTAATGTCCATTATTTTTTTAGTTACCCTGTGCCCCTAATAGACACAGGGTCACTTAGACATAGGAGATGCATGGGGAGCTGATGCAAGGGTTTCCCAACCTCTCCACGGGATTCTGGGTTCCACCAGCCCCCCGCCCAAAGTGACTCCAGTCACATCTCTCCCCTTTTGGCAGCAGACTAACACAGGAGGGGACCCCAGACGGGTTGACTCCAAAGTTAGTCGGAAGTTCTAGTCCCCCAATGCTTGTACCCACACAATACCCCAAACACATTGCCCTAAAAAGAGCATTACTCACCCAGCCAACCTCTGCCTCTCATGAAGGACATACATGCTGCTGGGGAGAAGTGCAACTGATCCTTCCCCCTGAAGTCCTTTCAGCTGCTGGAGAGTAGACAGGGTGGCTGGGCTCACTCCGTCATGCTGTTGGGGATCTGGGCCAACTGCCCAGCATCCCTGGAGTATTCAAGTGGAGACCGTAGTCCATGCCACTTCCACAGGAAATCCATCCTTTGTTAGTGGAGGGCAGAGGCCAGCAGCGCTCTGTCCTGTTGCCAGCGGTTCAGCTGGGCATAGGAGCTTCACAAGATCAGCTTGTCCCTGGGGAGGGAGGCCAACTGCCCCGGCTCCCTGAAACTCCGCAGTTGTTGCCGGTGCTGGGCAGAGGTTGGTAGCACTCTGCCCTGTTGCCTGCACTTCTGCTGGTTTTTTGTCAGTAGAGACTATAGGCCCATCTACCAACACCAGCTCAAGCTGCCATTGTGAGGTGCCAATTGCATTCTCTCCCTGGAGCCCCTGCGGAGTGGATTGTTGTTCCCAGAGGCCAGTAGTGTTCTGCCCTTTTAGCGCTTCAGCGCTCACATCATCCATTCCGGCTAACTGTTGGGGAGGAAAGACAGTTTTTTCCACTCTGGCTGACTGTTGGGGAGGGAAGACAACAACCTCCTCTCCCTTCGCCCCCTGGATCCTGGTCTTCTGTTCTGCAGTGACCGTCACCTCCTCACCCCAGGCCTACAGAACTGCCGCCGGTGTGGGGCAGAGGTCTTGGGCCCTCTGTCCGGTAGCCAGCACTTCAGCTGGGTTGGTGTTATTCTGGGTCAGCGTCTGTTGCTGGGACACCCTTTCTCTGGTACTGTCTCCCAGGTGCACAAATCCTTGTTGGGGAGGGGGAATGACTGCTTCCCCTCCCAGCATCTATGAAATCCACTGAGGAAGAAGAACCACCACCTTCTCACCTCAGGCCTCCGAAACTGCAATGGGTGTGAAGCAGGAGTGTGCAGTACTCTGTCCTGCTGCCCGCACTTTTGCTGGGGGTTCACTAGGTAGTTCCTCCTCTACAGAAAAGTCTATTAAATCCCCTGCCTCTGGAATTGCCGAAAGTCCAGGGCATGGGCTGGTGGCCCTTGGGCCCAATGCCAACACTTTGAGGACAGCTTCTTCTCCTCCCAAGCCCTTGAACTGCCATTGGACAGACGCATTTCTCCATCCAAGCTCATCCTGAGCAGAAACAGGTTCGTCAAGATCAGTCAATACTTGCTGCATCCTCCATAAGACCTCCGCTTCCATAGCTGTGGGCGGAGATGGGCAAAGCACACTGTTACTCTGCCCCATTGCTGACACTTCAGCCGAGATTTCAGGACTGTCGGCTGGTACTTCTGGAAAGTCCCAGGCGCCCAGCCCTGGCGCTGAACAGAGTCTAGCAGCCGTCTGTAGGCGATCTCCAGCTCCCATTCCTGCATGGCCAGAAACTCTATATCTTCCAGTGCCCAGTGCACTTCTGAGAAATTCAGTATTTCTTCTCTGAAATCCATGATTTCGTCTAACCGACACTCCAAATCGCTCCCAACGTTAGGGTCCCCTGACAGCTTCATGTTCAGCAGTCCCAGGCCGCCATAGCCAAAGCCTTTCGTTGGTCTATCATATGCTATCCAAGGGCATACTTGGGATACATGCCACCGGAGGGCTCTGTCGCTCTCGTCCAACCACATCTTTGCCCAGACCAGCCTGCTTAACTCAGCTGTCTGCTCCTTGTGCAGTTTTTCTCCCAAAAACAGCACCCGCAATCCATACTGCGACCAGTACCTTTCCTGGATAGAAGGGAGAATTTTACCCTGGTGGCGCTGCTCACGGGCTAGCGTTTACTTCCAGTGTTCACAGCAGATAGAATCATACCATCCCAGCAGGACCTGCTCTGATACTGGTCCCCTGTGGGTGTGTCTATTGATACACAGAGCATGGCTTGGCCCCACCCCTCCACTTTCTGCTTACTAACTGTGATAAGCCCCCCGCCCGCAGACCCCTACAAGGGTTGTGGGGATGAGGCCCTTGTCCTCATCAACATGGGGACAAGGTGCTTTGCGGGGGGACCCCAAAGCACCCTCCCAATGTTGAGGGCATGTGGCCTGGTACGGTTCAGGAGGGGGGGTACTCTCTCGTCCCCCCTCTTTTCCTGCGGGCCTGCCAGGTTGCATGCTCGGATAAGGGTCGGGTATGGATTTTTAGGGGGACCCCACACCATTTTTTTTTTATTTTGGCACGGGGTTCCCCTTAAAATCCATGCCAGACCTGAAGGGCCTGGTATGGATTTTGAGAGGGACCCCACACATTTTTTTGTTCTTAATTTTGGTTTTTTTCTTAATGCTGTTCAATGAACTTTTATGTGTATTGCCGGCCGACATTTCATTATAGCTGCGAGTATTTTTAAATAACTTTTATTCCTTAAGGGCCAGTTCACATCACATGCAGTCCAGTGCATTTTTTTCTGCATCAAAAATGCAAGGAAAGTAGGTTATATGGTTTTCAATGGCATAGTTCACACCAGTGCTTGCAGTTCCAGTGCGTTTCCAGTTCCAGAAAAAAATGTAGAACATGCTGCATTTTTTATGCACTGGACTGTACTGGAACGCTGTAAAATGCATCAAAAACACACTGGAACGCATCAAAAATGTGCATGCAGAAAAGCACCTGGAACGCATCCGGACTGCATTTCTATAGTGTGATCTGGCCCTTAGGGCTAGTTCACAGCATAGAAACGCAGTCCGGATGCGTTCCAGGTGCTTTTCTGCATGCACGTTTTTGATGCGTTCCAGTGCATTTTTGGTGCATTTTTGATGCAGTCCAGTGCTTTTTTTCCCCCTTTTTTCTTAACCATAAATAAGGACAAGTGCGTTCCAGTGCGTTTTTGATGCGTTTTACAGCTTTCCAGTACAGTCCAGTGCAGAAAAAATGCAGCATGTTCTACTTTTTTTTCTGGAACTGGAACTGCAAGCACTGGTGTTAACTGTGCCATTGAAAACCATATAACCAAATTTCCATGCATTTTTGATGCATAAAATATGCACTGGTCTGCAGTGGTGTGAACTGGCCCTTAAGCAATTTGTCATATTTAAAGGCATTTCTCCTTGTTTGGTTTTTGGGGTTGTCCAATTGGTGACATTGATATATGTCCCTTAGGGTGGGACCTGGGCCCCATACCCATTTAAGGCCAATAACTAGAAGATAAGCCAGCCAAATTGGGACTAGTAAAATTGCCAAGTCAGTTCCCTTAGACTGCAATGGTATTTGTTGTATAACTATTGTACATGTTAGGCTCTTTAGTTGCCCCCCTGAACTGGGGGGTGTTTTGTCCCATCTGTAATTTTGGTGCATGCTGGATGATGTGCTTAATTTTGGACAGGGGGGTGGCTTATTTTGTGCTAGCTGCATTTGGGTTGTCCTGGGGCATGATGGGACTATGCCGTCATAAGAGGCGGGGTCACCTGGTGACATCACATGGTGACCACGCCCCATGCCTATATAAATCACCGCACACCTCGCAGATGGCATTACAGCGGGAGAGAGCATCATGTCAACATCGGAAGAAGAGAAGAGGGGAGAAGACGACGACGTAGAAGAAGAAGATCGGGCCCCCGCTAGCAAAAGAGCTGGAAGAAGATAGCGGGGTATCCGGAAGAGGATACCGGAGAAGAACCAGACAGCGGCAGAAGACCAGGCCCCCACTAGCAAAAGAGCTGGAAGAAGATAGCGGGGAGGCCAGCAGAAGATACCGGACACTGGGAGAAGAGGCCGGATAGCGCGGAGAAGAACCGGACACCGGGAGAAGATGCGGAGAGCGCGGAAGAAGACCCCCAAAGTCGGAAGAAGACCCCCGGAGCTGCCTCATAAATTACTTTAAAAACCTGTGTAGTGTGTTTTTTTATTGACACTTTTCTCCCCCAGGTGAATGGGTAGGGGTACCATGTACCCCATACTCATTCACATAGGGTGGGGGCCGGGATCTGGGGGCCCCCTTATTAAAGGGGGCTCCCGGATTCTGATAAGACCCCCGCCCGCAGACCCTGACAACCAACGGCCAGGGTTGTCGGGAAGAGGCCCTTGTCCTCATGAACATGGGGACAAGGTGTGTCACGTTAATACTCACCGAGGCCGAGATGCCGAGAGTGGCTCGCCCTTACGACCACGCGCACCCGAACCCCCGAGGGTGATACAGGGGATCGGAAGCACGCGGAGGCACGGGTTTCCGGTAGTTGCGGAAGGAAGGCTCAGGTTCGCTATAGATGTAGGAAAACCCCTGGCGGGTACCGTGCAGGACCGGTGTAACTAACCGTAGGAAGGTCCGTAGAGTAAGCAGGGGTCAAAGGTACTGAGCAGGCAAATAGGATAGTCCTTATTACAAGCAGAGATCAGGGGTATCAGGCAGGCAGGTAGAGTGGTCTTCAAACAGGCAGAGGTCAGGGGTATCTGGCAGGCAGGTAGAGTGGTCTTTAACAGGCAGAGGTCAGGGGTATCCGGCAGGCAGAGAGAGTGGTCTTTAACAGGCAGAGGTCAGGGGTATCCAGCAGGTAGAGAGAGTGGTCTTTAACAGGCAGAGATCAAGGGGTATCCGGCAGGCAGGGAGAGTGGTCGTTTAACAGGCAGAGATTAAGGGGTATCTGATAAGCAGGAACAAGGAACTATCACAGAGCAAGGTACAGCTGACGACAAACCAGCAACCCGACTGGGCGCTGGAGTCGTCTGAAGTAGCCTCCCGGCAAGCGCGTCAGCGTGACGCGCTACCGGGCACCCGCACGGGCGACGGAGCGCACACGGGGACCGGCGTGCACCCGCGCACGCCGCACCATCAGGCCACGAACAGGTGCACGTCTCAACAACAGCCCACTGCGCATGCGCCCCGCAGCCCGGCGGACGGAGGTGGCTTGTCTCTCCTGACAGTGCCCCCCTCCTAAGGGCGGACACTGGACGCCCAAGCTAGACATCAACTCCGGATGGTCTCGATGAAAAGTTTGAATTAAGCGAGGAGCATATAGATTCCTTGCGGGCTCCCAAGAATTGTCCTCAGGTGGGTATCCCTTCCACTGGATCAGGTACTGTAGCTGCCTGCCCTTCTTTCTACAACCAAGGATAGCCTCCACCTCGAACTCGTTCTCCCCGTCCACCCTAATTGGTGGGGGAGGAACCTCTCCTCTTTCTGGAAAAGAACTGGGTACAACAGGCTTCAACAGAGATACGTGGAAGACAGGATGGATCCTGTACGTTTTTGGCAGAGCTAGTTCCATGGCCACAGGATTGATAATCCTTTTGATAGGGAAAGAACCAATGAATTTAGGTCCCAATTTTCGGGATGGCACCTGTAGTTTAAGGTTAGAGGTGGATAACCAAACTTCTTCCCCTATATTAAATGTTGGATTTTCCTTCCTACCTCGGTCATACTGCTCCTTGTAGACCCTTTGAGCCTTCTGTAACATGTTTTGGATCCTCTGGAAGTTAGTCTGCAAGGAGGTTATTCTGTCATGCACTGCAGGGACTGCTATTTCAGGAATGTCATTAGCCAGAAATGTGGGATGAAATCCGCAGTTGGCCCAGAAAGGCGTTTGGTTGGTAGCCGCATGAATGGAGTTATTATACGCGAACTCTGCATATGGAAGAAGTTTTGCCCAATCATCCTGGGATCCTGAGCAGAAGCAACGGAGGTATTGCTCTAAGGTCTGATTTGTTCTCTCCATTTGGCCGTTGCTCTGAGGGTGGTAGGCTGACGAGAGGCACACTTTAATATCCAAGGCTTTGCAGAGTTCTCTCCAGAATTTGGACGTGAATTGCACGCCTCTGTCCGACACTATACTCCTTGGTACACCGTGGAGTCTTATGACCTCTTTCAGGAAGATATTGGCCGTCTCTACTGCAGAAGGGGTACCCTCCATGGGCAAAAAGTGGGCCATCTTGGATAGACGGTCGACCACAACAAAAATAGTAGTATAGCCTTCTGAGGCCGGCAAGTCCACGATGAAATCCATAGACACATCGGTCCATGGTCGTTCTGGAATAGGCAGTAGTTTAAATAAACCCCAGGACCTGGTGTTTTGGCCCTTGTTCCGTTGACACAGGGGACAGGAGGCCACGTATTCCCTGCAATCCCGTCTCCAACCCGGCCACCAGAAGGAGCGAGAGATTAGGTCAGATGTTTTCCTAACCTCGAAGTGACCGGCCAGTTTGTGGTCGTGGCACATCTTGAGGGTTGTTGACCGAGTTCGTTGAGGTACAAAAATTTTACCCCGGATCCAAAAAAAGACCTCCATCTTTCTTCAAAGACTGTACCTCTGGATCCGTACATGAATTGGATGAAATCTTGATGGATGATACTAAGTCTGTCTGTGCCAACCCGAGGAAATTTTGAGGAGCAAGGATTGTGCTTGGTTCCGGAGTTTGGAGATCTGCTGAAAACATCCGAGAAAGGGCGTCTGCCTTCCCATTCTTTATACCAGGTCTATAAGAAATATGAAAATTGAAGCGTGAGAAGAATAGGGCCCAACGAGCTTGTCTGGGTTTGAGTCGTTTTGCTGTTCGGAGGTATTCAAGGTTCTTGTGATCTGTGAAGATCATCACTGGGTGGAGTGCCCCCTCAAGTAAATATCTCCATTCCTCCAGGGCGAATTTTATGGCCAGCAGCTCCCTGTCACCTACATCGTAATTTAATTCTGCTGCGCTGAGTCTCCGGGATGCAAATGCAACTGGATGTAGGATGGCTTTGGGTCCTTGTCTTTGGGAGAGAATTGCTCCTGTTGCTATCTCTGACGCGTCCACCTCCAATACGAATGGTTGAGAAGGATCAGGATGCTGGAGAATGGGAGCGAAACTGAACAGATCCTTTAGTTTCATGAAAGCTTCCTGTGCGGCTTGGGACCACTGGAAGGAGCCGTGCTGGCGGGTTAGCTGAGTGATAGGTGCCACTATAATGGAGAATCCAACGATGAATTTCCGGTAAAAGTTAGCGAATCCTATAAACCGTTGGACTCCCTTTTTGTCAGATGGAGCCGGCCACTCTTGGATAGCCTGTATCTTTTGGGGATTCATTTCCGCCCCATTTGCCGAAATGATGAACCCCAAGGATTGCACGACTGATTTTTCAAACTCACACTTCTCCATTTTTAGGTAGAGTTTGTGCTGTTTCAGAATGGCCAGAACTGTCTTGACGTGCCCCCTGTGTAGTTCAATCGTGGAAGAAAAAATTAGTATATCGTCCAAGTAGACCACAAGGAAATCATCTAGGTATTTGCGGAAAATGTCATTCACAAGGTGTTGAAAAGTGGCTGGAGCATTACAAAGCCCGAATGGCATCACCAAGTATTTAAAATGCCGGAACCTGGACCTGAAGGCCGTCTTCCATTCGTCCCCGGCCCTAATTCTGACAAGGTTGTATGCCCCCCAGAGATCTAATTTGGAAAAGACTCTGGCTGACCGGAAACGTTGGAACAGTTCTGGGATGAGCGGCAATGGGTACCGACTCTTGATGGTGATGTTATTTAATTGCCGGTAATCCACACAGGGTCTAAGGGAACCGTCCTTCTTCCCGACAAAGAATATACCTGCTCCAGAGGGTGAGGATGAGGGGCGGATGAACCCCTTCTTCAGATTCTCGTCAATATATTGTTTGAGAGCCTCCGACTCCGTTTCTGAGAGGGGAAAAATACGACCAAATGGAATCTCTGATCCTGGCAGTAAATCGATTGGGCAGTCATAAGGTCGATGAGGCGGGAGGCAATCGGCCATTTGTTTACTGAAGACCTCCTGAAACTTAAGATACTCCTGAGAATCTCCTATTGCCCGGGGGCCCCATGAGTTATCAGTCCGCCCCTGCATGCATTCTTAAAAGCTCTAAATTTCTTACGGTCCCCTGAGAACCGTTCCAGTGTGGGGACCCTAGGTTCCGGAAGTGCCATTACAACTGTAGGACTGGCAGCAGCCTGGGGAAGCGGGCCTTCATTGCTAGGTGCGGGAGCTGTGGCGGCAGAAGGGAGTGGACCCGTCAGTTGTTGGAGACGGCTGTCAATTTGTGTGTATCCCTCCTGTAGTCTCTGCACCGAGTCTGCCAGGGTGGAGACCTGCTGACATAGGATCTCCAAGGGGGGGCGCGCTCTGTCGGCCTCGGACATCTGGCTGGTTTGTACTGTCACGTCAATACTCACCGAGGCCGAGATGCCGAGAGTGGCTCGCCCTTATGACCATGCGCAACCGAACCCCCGAGGGTGATACAGGGGATCGGAAGCACGCGGAGGCATGGGTTTCCGGTAGTTGCGGAAGGAAGGCTCAGGTTCGCTATAGATGTAGGAAGCCCCCTGGCGGGTACCGTGCAGGACCGGTGTAACTAACCGTAGGAAGGTCCGTAGAGTAAGCAGGGGTCAAAGGTACTGAGCAGGCAAAATAGGATAGTCCTTATTACAAGCAGAGATCAGGGGTATCAGGCAGGCAGGTAGAGTGGTCTTCAAACAGGCAGAGGTCAGGGGTATCTGGCAGGCAGGTAGAGTGGTCTTTAACAGGCAGAGGTCAGGGGTATCCGGCGGGCAGAGAGAGTGGTCTTTAACAGGCAGAGGTCAGGGGTATCCGGCAGGCAGAGAGAGTGGTCTTTAACAGGCAGAGGTCAGGGGTATCCGGCAGGCAGAGAGAGTGGTCTTTAACAGGCAGAGATCAAGGGGTATCCGGCAGGCAGGGAGAGTGGTCGTTTAACAGGCAGAGATCAAGGGGTATCTGATAAGCAGGAAAAAGGAACTATCACAGAGCAAGATACAGCTGACGACAAACCAGCAACCCGACTGGGCGCTGGAGTCGTCTGAATTAGCCTCCCGGCGAGCGCGTCAGCGTGACGCGCTACCGGGCACCCGCACGGGCGACGGCGCGCACACGGGGACCGCCATGCACCCGCGCGCGCCGCACCATCAGGCCGCGAACGGGTGCACGTCTCAACAACAGCCCACTGCGCATGCGCCCCGCAGCCCAGCGGACGGAGGCGGCTTGTCTGTCCTGACAAGGTGCTTTGGGGTGGGGGGGCCCCCGCAGCGCACCCCCCTTCTCCAAAGCACCCATCCCCCATGTTGAGGGCATGCGGCCCGGCCTGGTACGGTTTAGGGGGGGCGGGCGCTCGCTCGTTCCCACCCCCTTTCCTACCGGCCGGGCTGCGTGCTCGGGTACGGGTCTGGTATGGATTTTGGGGGACCCCCCACGCCGTTTTTTCGGCGTCAAGGGATCCCCTTACAATCCATACCAGACTGAAGGGCCTAGCATGCACTCGGAGGGGGAACCCATGCCAGTTTTTCTCACGCTGCTTTAATAGGAAGATGTGTTTTTCCTATTGCAGCGAGCTCGAGGTGTACCTAGCCGAGAACCAGCGCAATCCCATCGCACTGGAAAAATTCTCGCGTGTAGGTACTCCTGTGTGTGCGCCGGTTCACACGCTGAATTAAGGATCTATCCAGCGCACCAATTAAGGTCTGAATCAGCGCAGTGCATTCATCTTAGTAAATGACCCCCACAGAGTCTGCCAGCGTTGGGGCCCTTTAAATCCTGTATTTGAGTACTCAGACTTTTGTGAAGTAATATTTGTAATCCACAGAATGGAAAGGGGTATCTTTGCAAAGTGTCACAAAGATTAACAGATGTGGTGATCCACCTTCAAATAGAGCTGCATTAGCAGTAAATAGGACCTAGCAGGATTAAGCAAGATCCACTTACACAAGGATGGCAGAAGATCTCTCACCATTAGATGCACTTGATATATCTTCCTTCCAGCAATTGGTAGATTGGTCACTGTCTCAGTCAACTGGATGGCTATGGGAGCAACACATGCCACAGAAACCTCCAAACAGGATAATGATGATGATTGCCGCAGTACTGAAATTCGTTTCTAGATTTCTCTGCACTGTTAGCACATCTTCAGTAATCAGGCAGAATAACACACTGCAAACTCCCCTCTCAAGTGTGCACCTTCCTTTAGGAGAGTCACAGGCTCTGGAAGTGCTCAGGAGATAAACACATGGGATACTTTTCCTGTCTGCCTGCCATAATGCCAGTCTATCTCCCTTCCTGTGTCCTCCTCTCTCTCTCCCAATCACAGCACCCCTGGGCTGCTATCCAATCCTGTCCTTCTTTGTTTTTGTTGTTACGGGTGGGCTTCCTTCTTAGCTACAGCAGGACCCAATAGAGTCTCTCCTCCTGCTATCAGTTTAGCCAGAAAATGCAATGCAATGTTTCAGAGAGCAATACTAAGCTAGGGTTGCCACCTGTCCGGGATTCACCCGGACAGTCCAGGTTTTGAATCATGTGTCCGGGTTTCAGTCGCCCACAAACCCGGACACATTTTTTCAGACATGAATGTAGTTCGAAACAGGGCTTGACAGGAAGGTGAGGGGGAACTATGCACGCTGCATTACTATACTCTTTGGAGCGCCCAAAGGTGTCCCAGGTCTGTTATCCTATAGAGCAGGGGTCTCCAAACTTTCTAAAAAAAAAAAAGGGCCAGTTTATTGTCTTTCAGACTTTATGGGCACCGGACTGTGGCAGGAGTGGATATTTTCCTGGCATTAGTGGGAGTAAACATCACCACAATTGGTATTAGAGGGAGGAATAGTGCCCCTTTGTTGGTATCATTGGCAGGAATTGTGTTGTGTTGGTGTCAGTGGGAGAAATGGTGCCCCATTATTGGTGTCAGTTGGCAGAATAGTGTCTCATATCAATGGGAGGAATAGTGCTCCAAGGTCTGGATAAAGGCAAGAAAAGGGCCACATCTGGCCCCCAGGCCGCAGTTTGGAGACCACTGCTATAGAGTATATTAAAAAAGGAACCAAAAATTGCTGTGCGCCGCTAAAGTGTTCGGGTTTGGCGTGAAGATAATGTGGCAACACTATACTAAGCCAGTGCTACATATATATATATATATATATATATATATATATATATATATCTATATATATATATATCTATATACATACATATATACACAGACGGGAGGGACCTCATAGAACACCATGTGATTAGGGATAGTGGTGGATGCTAATTCCAGCGGAGCCTGGAGCTTGTAGAAAGAGCTGTTCCCCAGCCGAGAACCGGGGAAAGCCTGTATGCGTCGTCCTCTGCTGCCTCTATTTATAACCCTGCTGCCCTTGTGACTCCTCCTACTATTGTGACGTCACGTATAACGGTCCACTTGGTAGTAGCTGGTCACCATGGCGATGCTGGCTGAACATGAGTGCGGGGTGATCGGTGTTCATTGGGTTCTGTGTATGTTGGATGAAGAGACTCCTCTGTATTGTAGTTATTATGATGGAGAGAATGAGCTGTGTCTGTGTGGAGCGCCCTTATCTGTCTCCCTGGAAACATGGAGACTGATTCTGTGTTCTTATATCTGATAGTCTATGAGGTCTCTCACTATTATATATATATATATATATATATATATATATATACACATACATATATAGATATATATATAATTATAATGGTGTCCTATGAGGTCTCCCCCCACCCGGATTGTGATCTTATATATATATATATATATATATGTACATACATACATACACACACACACACACACACACACACACCTCATAGAACACCCTTCTACCCTTCTATATATCAATAACAGGGGGGGAAACCTCATAGAACACCATTGAACACCAAAACTCGGCTCAATATAAAAAACCGGCATGGGCCGGCATGGGTATACCCCAGCAGAAGCCTTTGGAGGCGAAACGCGTCGGTCCTTATGATTATACCCCACCACTATCCACTGCGCTGTTTTTATACCTTCTTTTATGCCGGTTTTTTATATTGAGCCGAGTTTTTACTGCCCCCCGTCTGTAAAAAAAAAATTTTGGAGTACATTTCTCAAATAGAGTGCTCTTATGCTTTTTTGCAAATTAAGGATTTACACTATGTGGAGGTTTCTCTCTCTTTCTTGCTTATTTGCACATATGATGGACCTCTGAGCAAACGGTCATCTGGCGACCGAAACCGCACCCTGGGGACCTTGATCTCCAACCTGGTTCTTCAGTTGAGGACTGCTGACAAGATGTTCCACGAGTCTTCCCACAAGCCTTCACCTTACACCGTCTGACGGTATATGCTCGTTTGACTCACCGCCACGGCCTGTGAGTCCACCTGATCTGGTAAGGGCATCCTTTTGCTTTTTCTTTCTCCTGGTACGAATCATCCACATGAGTCAAGATTCAGCGTATTTATCAGGACCCCTCTTAAACAACCTTTAATTACCTCTGGAGAAGACGGTTGGCACCCTGTTGTTTGTGGGACTGAATGGGACTGTCCCATCTTGTCATTTGAGAGACTTTTGAGTTTCCACCTATGTCTGTCCTCTCTTAGGGATTTCGATGTCCTCCATCTTGGCCCCCATTTCCATTGAATATTAGTTGTGTTAAACCACTTACTTAGGCTATTGAGATATCTTGCATTGATTTATATTTGCTTTGTTTTTTTTCCTCTGGAACAAGGTGTCAAGTGCTTGATTTTCTCCTATTTAACCTACAGGTTATCACTGAGTATCCCACTACTATACTTATACAAGTTTTCATTTTCATTTTTTTCTTTTGATGCTTTATATAATAACTAGCTTTCACTTCACTAAACTGACACTGAAAGTGTTTTCACTCCTCTCCTAAAACTATTTCCACCTGTTTAGCAACAGGAGTTTCACCACTCACTAGCGCCACACTTTTTTATTTTTAATTTTCATGTGCAACAGTCATATTGCTGTGTCGGCTGCTTTATTCACATCTAGGAGTTGGCGCAATTTCTACACCTTTCTTTTATACGTTTCTGGATGTCAGATTAACAGGAGAAAACAACAAGATTTGTCTCAAATTTGTTTAGAAAGCCTAGTACAGGTAATACACTTCTGCGAGCCGACTCCAGCCATCCAGGGCATACTATTAATAGTATCCCGGTTGGCCAATTCCTCAGACTTAGAAGATTATGCAGTAAGCAAGGGGATATTGATCTAGAAGCTGCATCCATGTCAGCTAGATTTGAGGAAAGAGATACTCAAAATCTGTCATTAATCTGTTTAACAATTGCAAAACAAGTACCTCGGTATAAACTACTCATTGATAAACCTAATGCTAAAAATAGACACTGTAGGATTGATAACTCTAGCTTTACTCCCACGTTTTCCACCCCTTATAGTATTGAATTTAACAAAATTTAAAAAATCGTTACTAAGTATCTCCCAGTACTATGCCACGACCCTGTGTATTCCCAAATCTTAACTAAAGGCATTCGTACGGTGTCCAGAAGAGCTCCCTTTTTGGGTAGCATTTTATCACCCAGTCTCTTTTCTAGTACTAATGCCTCCAAAAATTTGCTGTCCTTTCAGGCAACCATTAAATGTGGTGGTCAGGGCTGTGCTTACTGTCTCTTCATCCAAAAGGGAGACACTATCAGTTCTGCGTCTACAGGCAAAACTCATAAGATACATTCCTTTTACAAGTTGCAATACACACTATGTTATATATGCTATCACATGCACAACATGCTGTATCCAATATGTTGGTAGGACGACACGCAGGTTAAAGGATCGTTTGTATGATCACCTCTATGATATCGAGAAAGACCATGCCACAAATGTCGCACGACATTGGAATCAAATCCATCAGAAAGATACATCCAGCTTAGTTATTCAAGGCATTGATAAAATTGTTAAACCATTAAGAGGCGGCGATAAGTTTTTTTGCAGTATTCTTTGCAAGCGTGAAGTCCGGTGGATTTTCTTTTTGAACACCAGACGTCCCTTGGGACTCAACTATGAATGGGATGTATCTCATTTTTACCAATAGACAACGCTCAGCAATTTGTTACCTGTTTTATATAACATTGCGATAATATTTTTCTTCTTATTTTTCTTGTTATCTGTCCGTTGTTCTATTGGTAACCTATCACATTCCATTTTTGGGATACATCTATAGCCTGCTATGGTTTTCTAAAAGGAATTATGCTTTTGTTTGCAGCGGGTGGGATGAGACCTTGTATCCTGCCATACATCACAAAATTTGAATATTTCTGCAGCTTATATATATTTTATTATTTTTGGCATACTTTCATGAGCTTGCTATAGGTTTTCTAAATGGAATCATGCTTTTGCTTGCAGCGGGTGGGGTAGGACTTTACATCCTGCCATACACCTGCCCACAATCCTTTAATTTTCCTGCAGTTTATATATATATTTTTATGTTACTATTTAGCAGTTATATTAAAGCAGATGGGGTGAGACTCTGAGCCTTGCCATACACCCGCTCTTTACTTTCCATTGTGCTCGTGGGTTTTATACTATCCTGTGATGCCCTTTGTTCCCAAACATGAGTTTAATTTTGTCTGCGGCGGTAGGAGTGAGACTCTGGGCTCTACAACACACTTGCTTATAATTTTAGAGTTCTTTTGTAGAATGGTGCCCGTGTCTCCTCTCCAGGCATATACTCTCTTTATGCTGTCTCCCCTTTTTGGCCCTGTCCTTCCAGTTCTTTCAGTTGTTCTTTGAATATATTCTGATATAGAAGCCTGGGTCCTGACGGTCTTTTACTCATCCATGTTTCTATTGCCAACCACTTGATAAGTTATCATCTAGATTTTGAACGGACTTAACGAATATAAAAAATCAATCTTTCGGAATGATACAATATAACATACTATCGATAAGATAGGGTCCTTTTTGGTATTTGTGGGCAATAGTACATGTTTGTTATCACAACAATGTTTGTCTCATACATATTTTTTTAGGTCACATTAAATATTTTATAATAACATTTTTCAGAATAATTGAGAGGGAGAAGTTATTATCTTCTCTCTTTTATGCAGATGTGTTCAGCGTTAGATGGACATTAAATTCTGTTCATTTTTTATTTTTTATTTTTTGTTTATTTTTTGTTTATATATCCACATATGTTCTCTATGAACTCGTCTTTTTATTCTTCATTTTTTGATATTTTTTCACACACACACTTATATAAATTGTGTGTCTCATTCTCTTTATATTTATATACCTGTATGTCACAGAAATTCATATCCAATTTTTGGATTGTTGTCTCTCACTTATATGTGTGCACTGTAAGTAAGAGAGTTATGATTTTTAATTATGTTATCGACTATTATTCGTTTAATGCTAATATCACCATAGATGCTTTTTTCAGTACTTTTTTGTATCGATCTTTGTCTATGTGTATGTGTATTTTCTTACTTCACAGGTGCACCTTATTTTCTGGGATTTTCAAGAACCAATCGTGCAGAAGGTGTGACCATCGATTTGTTGAATTTTGATTGGTGTATTTCTTTTTCAATTACCCTTTATATGCACATGTTTGGTTTCTGTTAAATTAGCTATGAGTAAGCATCATTTGATGTGAAACGTTCTAGCCTTGATCCCTGTTTTATCCACTCTTTGATGTGACTGTTTTTGGATTTTTTACTTATTTTTGCTAATAAAGATGCCTTTTTCATGGAGTGCGGCAGTCCAGGATTTCTTTCCTTCTTCTACACGTTTGTGCAGAGCCAGCACCTGAGAGTTTGTAGTAGGGCGGGAACACTTGTTCAGGTGTGGAAGCTTTGTGAGCGGCATTTTTCTCTCACCAACAACTTCACCACTTGAAGCGTCTGTAGCTTGTCTGAAGGGAGAAAAACTCTCGCTTCTGAGGAGTCCAGCAATAAGCCCAGGTATTCCAGGCGTTGAGTCGGCACTAACACCGACTTCTGTAGGTTCAGCACCCAACCAAACCCCCGGAGAGTCTGTAAGGTGATCGCTACATCCTCCCTTAATTCTGAGGCGGAAGCTGCTCGGTAACCCACGATTGCTATCCCACGTTGCCTTAACAGTGCCAGAATTGGAGCTAACTGCTTGGTAAAAACATGGGGTGCTGATGCCAAGCCAAAAGGGAGAGCCACAAACTGGTAGTGCTCTTCCCCGACTGCAAATAGCAGAAACATCTGATGCCTGAGGCATATGGGTACATGTAAGTACGCGTCCTTGATATCCAAGGATTCCAGGAAGTCCCCCTGATGGAGTGCAGCAACCACGGAGCGAACTGATTCCATCCTGAACCTTTGCACTTTCACAAAGCTGGGATTGGACGTACCCCTTCCTTTTTGGGGACTACAAACAGATTGGTGTAGAATCCCTGAAACCTTTCCAGCGTTGGTACAGGTACTATCACCCCGCACAGCAGCAGGTCCTGCACTGCCCCAAACAGGGCTTCCCGACGAGCAGGAAACCAGGGACACTTTTGTCCTTCAGCAGGTGACTTGTCTGACTGGGAACGCTTACCTGCCGACCCGGGCGGGCGAAAAAGCTGTTTCTGAGAGGAAAAGGAGGGCCCTTGCCTATGGCGTGGCTCCTTACCCTTCCTGGACTGTGGGAGCAACGTGCTCTTCCCACCGGTAACATTTTTAATAATGTCATCCAGTGAAGCTCCAAATAGCCTCTCACCTTGGAAGGGCAAATCCGCCAGTGCTTTTTTAGATGCCTGGTCCGCAGACCAGCATTTTAGCCAAATCAGGCACTGTACCCCACCCCCGTAAACATGGACCGGGTCACTGCCTCGGCCCTCCTGTAGGCAGGGTCCTTAAAGGCAGGAGTCCCTTCTACCGGAATCGTGGTCATTTTATTAAACCTCGATACATGGGGGTCAACGATCGGAGGAGACGCCCATTTTTTCAGGAGGCTCTCCTCAAAGGGGTAACGCACCACCATTCTTCTTGGGACTGAAAAGGCCCGTTGCGGGCTTCCCCATTCCTTGTAGATAAACTTAACAAAATAAGTCAAATACGGAAACACCTTAGGCGTGCGGGCTGGTTTGCGGGACCCAAAAGGGACCGCCACCTCAGTCGAAGTTCCTGCTGCATCCTGTATCTTCAGCGTATCCCGCACCACAGTGATAAGCGCTCCTACTGGCACTTTTTCCTGTGCTAACTCAGACACAGAGTCATTCTCACTGTCTGAACTGTCCTGGTCCGCATCCTCTGACACGTCAGAATAGGGGCCGCCAGTCACCGCGAGGCCCGAGTCTGAATCAGAGCTCTCCCCATACAACGGGGGGGCAGGGGGCGTTTTTTGCCCCCCTTGCGCCCGTACGCCGCTTCCACCCTGGCAACAAAGGTCTCCAGGACCGCCGACAAGGCGTCCATAGGTACCACATTTTGAGCAGGTGAGCCGGTTGCAATAGCAGGGATGTCTGGGGAAGAAGCGCCAGCTTCTGATGCCATGCTGACCCTCACTCGCCTGCCACAACTTAGGGACACAAGGCAAGGTACATACAGAAAGGTCCATAAATATTGGGACATCGACACAATTCTACTCTTTTTGGCTCTATATACCACCACAATGGATTTGAAATGAAACAAACAAGATGTGCTTTAACTGCAGACTTTCAGCTTTAATGCAAGGGTATTTACATCCAAATCAAGTGAATGGTGTGGGAATTACAACAGTTTGTATATGTGCCTCCCACTTTTTAAGGGACCAAAAGTAATGGGACAGGTTAACAATCATCCATCAAACTTTCACTTTTTAATACTTAGTTGAAAATTCTTTGCAGTCAATTACAGCCTGAAGTCTGGAACGCATAGACATCACCAGAGGCTAGGTTTCATCCCTGGTGATTCTCTGCCAGGCCTCTACTGCAACTGTCTTTAGTTCCTGCTTGTTCTTGGGGCATTTTCCCTTCAGTTTTGTCTTCAGCAAGTGAAATGCATGCTCAATCGGGTTCAGGTGAGGTGAATGACTTGGCCATTGCATAACATTCCACTTCTTTCCCTTAAAAAACTCTTTGGTTGCTTTCGCAGTATGCTTCGGGTCATTGCCCATCTGCACTGTGAAGTGCTGTCCAATGAGTTCTGAAGCATTTCGCTAAATATGAGCAGATTATAATTGCCTGAAACACTTCAGAATTCATCCTGCTGCTTTTGTCAGCAGTCACATCATCAATAAATACAAGAGAACCAGTTCCATTGGCAACCATACATGCCCACGCTACCACCACCATGCTTCACTGATGAGGTGGTATGCTTTGGATCCTGAGCAGTTCCTTTCCTTCTTCATACTATTCTCTTCCCATCACTCTGGTACAAGTTGATCTTGGTCTCATCTGTCCATAGGATGTTGTTCCAGAACTGTGAAGGCTTTTTTAGATGTTGTTTGGCAAACTCTAATCTGGCCTTCCTGTTTTTGAGGCTCACCAATGGTTTACATCTTGTGGTGAACCCTCTGTATTCACTCTGGTGAAGTCTTCTCTTGATTGTTGACTTTGACACACATACACCTACCTCCTGGAGAGTGTTCTTGATCTGGCCAACTGTTGTGAAGGGTGTTTTCTTCACCAGGGAAAGAATTATTCGTTCATCCACCACAGTTGTTTTCCATGGTCTTCCGGGGCTTTGGTGTTGCTGAGCTCACCTGTGCGTTCTTTCTTTTTAAGGATGTTCCAAACAGTTGATTTGGCCACACCTAATGTTTTTGCTATCTTCTGATGGGTTTGTTTTGTTTTTTCAGCCTAATGATGGCTTGCTTCACTGATAGTGACAGCTCTTTGGATCTCATATTAAGAGTTGACAGCAACCGATTCCAAATGCAAATAGCACACTTGAAATGAACTCTGGACCTTTTATCTGCTCCTTGTAAATGGGATAATGAGGGATTAACACAGCTGGCCATGGAACAGCTGAGCAGCCAATTGTCCCATTACTTTTGGTCCCTTAAAGTGGGAGGCACATATACAAACTGCTGTAATTCCTACACCGTTCACCTGATTTGGATGTAAATACCCTCAAATTAAAGCTGAACGTCTACAGTTAAAGTGCATCTTGTTCGTTTCATTTTATATTTATGGACCTGACTGTATAATCCCACCATCCTAGCTGCTTGCAGACTGAGGGCCCGCCCCCCCCCCCCCCGCAGGACTTACCACCCCGACCGAGTGCTGCACTGGGCTCCCGTCGTTCGCTCTGCCCTGTGTCAGTCACAAAGTGCCAAAGAGTAACAGCCACACTGTTCTGAGGTACACAGACAACAGCACTAGAGGTAAAACGTGCTGAGGCTACAAGAAAATGGCCGCTGGCTGCCAAGAAAATGGCCGCTGAACCTTCTAGAAAATGGCTGACAGCATATACACTGCATAAGGCTACAGGAAAATGGCCGCAGCCTCAGCAAAAAGGTGGCGGCCTCTCCTCATGACAAATAGCCTAAGCACCTCACAGTGAAGGAAAAACATGGGGAAAGAAAAAACGCACCCTAACAGCCAGCGCAGCCCCCCACCAAGGACCCTCAGCCAGGTACATACACCGCACCTCATGCCCAGTCACACAGCGGCCCCAGCAGGGGGAGGAGAGAATGATGGATAGGGAGAGAGGAAAGGGAGAGTGAGAGACACCCTAGTCGACCTCCCAGGGAATGCCTAGCTGCTCCATCCTGCCGAGACAGGGAGAGTTATACTTCTATGAAGTATAAATGAACAACATATCATTAGTGACTTGTATACCATGCCGACAGATCATAATCAATTATTATTGTATTCGAGTTTTCATCCATCTGGTGTCTTTAAATCCATTCCAGCCAATTGGTTTGGGTGTCCAGGATTGTGATTGACCCAGATTTATTGGATGAGATGGAAGGGAGATTAACCACTTCAGCCCCGGAAGATTTGGCTTCTTAATGACCAGGCCATTTTTTGCGATACGGCACTGCTTCGCTTTAACTGACAATTGCGCGGTCGTGCGACGCTGTACCCAAACAACATTGACGTCCTTTTTCCCACAAATAGAGCTTTCTTTTGGTGGTATTTGATCATCTCTGCAGTTTTTATTTTTTGTGCTATAAACAAAAAAAGAGCGACAATTTTTGAAAAAAACACAATGGGGGTTATTTACTAAAGCAAAATCCACTTTGCACTGCAAGTGCACTTGGAAGTAAAGTCACTGTAGATCCGAGGGGGATATGCAAGGAGAATAAAAAACAGCATTTTAGCTTGCACATGATTGGATGATAAAATCAGCAGAGCTTCCTCTCATTTCAGATCTACCCCTTAGATTTACAGCGACTGCACTTCCAAGTGCACTGCAAGTGCACTTTCAAGTGCACTTGCAGTGCAAAGTGGAGTTGCCTTTCGTAAATAACCACCAATATTTTGTACTTTTTGCTATAATAAATATCCCCAATTATTTTTTAAAAAATCTCATTTATTCCCCGGTTTAGGCTGATATGTATTCTTCTATGTATTTTTGGTAATAAAAATCGCAATAAGCGTATATTGATTGGTTTGCGCAAAAGTTATAGCGCCTACAAACTATGGGAAAGATTTATGGCATTTTTATTATTATTATTTTTTTACTAGTAATGGGGGTGATCTGCGATTTTTATCGGGACTGCAAAATTATGGCAGACAGATCGGACACTTTTGACACATTTTTTGAACCATTGACATTTTTACAGAGATCAGTGCTATAAAATTGCACTGATTACTGTGTAAATGTCACTGGCAGGGAAGGGGTTAACACTAGGGGCCAATCTATGGGGGTTAACTGTGTTCCCTTGTGTGTGTCCTAACTGTAGGGGGGGGAGGAACTGACTAGAGGAGATGACAGATCGCTGTTCCTGAGGCATTTTACATATATAAAATACTTATCAGTAGCACCAAGTGTCACTGATCCAAGTTTGTCCATTAGCTGTAAACTTATACAATTAATAAAATGCGCCAAAGATAAAAATCAAAACAAACATATACATATATATATATATATATATATATATATATATATATATATATTGCATAGTGCAGCAAAGGGTTTTCTTACTGTTGGTGACCCCCATGTGGGGGGGCTGCATTTAGAACCTTTCTTTGCTGTGTGCAAAACTATAAAGAAAGTCACCACGGCAGATGGGATTTGTAGAGGATGCCCTCCTGCCTCTGCGCCCCCTCGTCCCCTCCTGCCTCTGCGCCCATCGGTTCCCTCCTGCCTCTGCGCCCATCGGTCCTCTCCTGCCTCTGCGCCCATCGGTCCTCTCCTGCCTCTGCACCCCCTTCAGTCCCCTCCTGCCTCTGTGCCCCCTCAGTCCCCTCCTCCTTCTGCGCCCTGTAGTTCAGCAGTCCTTACCTCTGTACATACCTAAGGCTGGGGGAAAACACTGATAGAGCCAGAGCACTGCACCTAGGACGCACTGGAAGTGGTTACAATGCTCTGCAGGCAATGAAGGACTTGCACATTTTTTTATTTTATCAGTGTTGGTGCATTTACTAAAATTTTGCTAAAGGTAGACTATGCCTTTAAATTTAGAGGAGAAGGATTAGAAGTTACATCTGTGCCAGAAAGTAACGTACTTTGAATTGCACCACTTTACACTGTGCAGATATGTTCTGGGAAGAGAAGGGAGGGGTGACCCCCATAGGGGAACTGTAGACACAGGTGGTAACTTCTCTGGTCAGGTCTGGTATTATTCTGGAATACTCTAGAACTGATGATTTTACAGTCGGCTGGTGTCACTCCAGCTGTTTCCAATGACAGGATTCCTTTTGGGGTGCAGCCGTTGTCTTATCAAGTGATGATCTGTTTAACTAATGCCGATGTTCTATTCAAGGGTCTCGGGGCTCAGGAACAAGGATCCATGGAGCACATTAAAGTTCAAGTGAAGAACAACACTCTGGGCCTTGGAGCTTGCAACAATTATGAGGTAATGAAGAAGTTTTGTACCAGACAAGAGCATTGCTGTCCTACAATAACAACTAATAGTAGGTATAGGGGTCCTCATCTGGGGCCCCTGATAGTTACAAAGGGTTACACATAACATTCATTGCACAAAAAAAGACTATCAGATAATTTAAATGTAAGGGAGTAGATGGTCAGAGACTGCAGACATGATACGGGAGATGGTCAGAGACTGCAGACATGATACAGGAGATGATCAGAGACTGCAAACATGATACAGGAGATGATCAGAGACTGCAAACATGATACAGGAGATGGTCAGAGACTGCAAACATGATACAGGAGATGGTCAGAGACTGCAGACATGATACGGGAGATGGTCAGAGACTGCAAACATGATAAAGGAGATGGTCAGAGACTGCAAACATGATACAGGAGATGGTCAGAGACTGCAGACATGATACAGGAGATGGTCAGAGACTGCAAACATTATAAAGGAGATGGTCAGAGACTGCAGACATATTACAGGAGATGGTCAGAGACTGCAGACATGATACAGGAGATGGTCAGAGACTGCAGACATGATACAGGAGATGATCAGAGACTGCAGACATGATACAGGAGATGATCAGAGACTGCAGACATGGTACAGGAGATGGTAAGAAACTGCAGAGGCTCCTGGGCCAGAGGATGGGCACCAGGTTCCTAGGGGCCTTTACACAACACTCTAATCAGATGCTTTTGATGGTCACCCAGCAAAGATCCTATAGGGAGAACACTGCAGAGCCCCCTCCCAATCCTTCCTAATGGCTCTTCTGTGAGCCTAGCATGGCTGCAGGGCCACCATCAGGGGGGTACAGCCGTCACAACTGTAATGGGTCCCCCGAGGCCCAAGGGGCTTGCCCGGGCAAAAAGAAGGCAGGACGGGTGAAGGGGAGCTGTGCTATGCATTACAGAAACAATTTCACAGCCTCTGCTGTTCTGGTGTCACTGAGCTCAGACATCAAGCTCTTTACTGCCACCTCTGGCTACTATGTGTATTTGCACCCCTCGTGTGATTTGTACTGTGCTTCTCAGCAACATGTCAGGCCTGAAGCTGTGTAAGGGGCCCAAAAATTTCTGATGGCTGCCCTGGCTGCAGGGAATCCAAAACGTCGCTTGGCTGAATGAACCTGGAAGTCCTCAGAGTATTTCTGGGTTCCAAGTTGTAAAATCATGACCACAGCAGCCATGTGCTATGTGCACCTTTACACATACTGGCTGTAGGAAGCAGAGGAGGCATTGCAATCTACTAGACCCCGATGCCTCTATAAAGAGTACCTTTTGCTCCATACAGGAGATCTTCAGCTCACTTGTGAGAGTAATGAAAAAAAAACTCATTTCCGGCAGACTGCTGCTATGGCTTTACAGCAGGTACTGCTTGGGTGAAGAGTTGCACCATTCACTTGCCCCCTTTGCCATTCAAAGACCTTGTACTACTATTCATTCACAAAGAATAGTGCATAGTGGCAAGACGGTGGAGATCCTGTTATTCATTTGCTCCTCCCTAATTCATTCCTTAGGCCCCGTTCACACTTGTCCAGTTTTAGGTGCGGTGCTTGTTGCATCCTTCATACGCTTACATAAAAATGCATGTCATTTAGGCTTTTTTCACATGGGCTTCAGCTTGTATAAGAGCACTGTGCACAGCAAGATTTTACAACGCATTTGCTAAGCTTTCAGCAAGCTAAAGTACCATTCAACTCCAGTTTGTAAATGTTGAACACAGATCCTAATGGGAGAGCTTATTATTGCTTTACCCACCTTAATACCACACACTTTCACCCCTTTCCTGCCCAGGCCAATTTTTTAACTTTTAGAGCTGTCACACTTTGAATGACAATTGTCATGAGACAGATAGAGCTTTCTTTTGGTGGTAATACATGTCTGTTATAAAATTTTGCAAATAAGTACTATTTTTATTCTGCTGAGGTGGCACTAGTGTGCAGCTGATGAGGCGGCGCTAGTGTGCAGCTGATTTATCCACAATAAAAGTTCATTTTAGGGGCTGGAAAAGCACAATAAATTACCCAATTTTTGGTAAAATATAAAAGCTGAGGTTGCACCGAGTAAATGGATACCCCCAACATGTCGAACCTTAAACATGTCAGTACCCTATATTTTCCATAGGTGGTGCTTTAAAAGCCCCCCCCCCCCCCCTTTTTTCCATCTTCTCCCCACTTCTGATTTTTTTTTCTCCCCACCTACTGTCCAAAGCTATTTCTTTCTACTCTTATTACTTCAGACGTAGGGAAAATTGTAAGGGACGAGACTCGTGAAATAGCACTGTATTTTCTCACCACGCATACAAACATACTCCCATAGGGTAAGGGAGTGCATACTATGCCTAGTAGAACTATATATCAAGACAATCTGTCGTACTATAAACTCTGGAAATCAATGTAATCTCCGTCATTAATCTCTCCTCTTCTGTAATATTACAAACTGTTATGAGGTGTAGCACCACATATGTTCATGGATTATAATTTGCTTCTGTATCTTCATTATGTTGACCCTGTAGGTCTTGTCTCTTTGATTAAATAAAAAATGTAAAAAAAAAAATAAATGTCAAAAAAAAAAAGCCCCCTTTAGGTCATCTGTTTAGTGTTACGAAGGAGGTCTGGTGCTAGATTTATTGTTCTCATTCCGACGTGTGCGGTAATATGTATATTGCAATTGAATTTTCTAGGTGTAGGCACACGGCCACATGCGTTTACGCTTTTTTCTGCGTAAATGTGGGGGATTTTATGTGTAACTTTAATTTTTTCCAATTAAAAAAATGTAATTTGTTTTTCCATCATATAGGGGACAAAAAGTCCTCTATGTGATGATTATTTTTTGGTGACAGGTTCTCTTCAATGAGACTATCAGGGTCTTAAAGACCCGGCATGTCTCCCCTGTGCTCCACTAAGTGTAATGCCATACACATCACACTGCATTACATTCTTTCATGGCCTTGGTGGCCGGGGTAACTGTCAATGGGAACAACAACTAGAAGGGGAGGGGAGGAGAAAGGACATGTGTTTGCTATCCTCCCTCCCCCTCCCCCCGATCCTCTACTTGGTGACTCTCGCTATGCCGGTCGCTGACCCACAGATTGGCAAGCGGAGCCCGGGATACACAGCGGAGGGTGTGCGCGCAGGGTGTGGGGAGCAGCCCAAGCAGCAGGTCAAAACTTCTGGTCACAATGGCGACCTGGCGCGTGGGGTTTGTTGATCCCTGGTCAGAATTGCAAGTTACCTGTTCTCAGGACTGCCGATAACCGGTAAGTTTGTTTACATGTGATAAGCTGTGATTGGACACAGCTGATCACATGGTGAAGGGACACTGTGATTGTCCCTTTATTGTGATCACAGAGCGTGCCGGATGCGTCTCCCCAGAGGGTTCTGGGAGGACATCCATGGACGCCCTCCCAGAACTGGTTGACTGCGCTGTAGCGCGGTCGGGGAGTAGTTAAGCAAGCTGCTAGCAGGCTTTCAGCAAGCTTCAAGATGTCCTTAAGCCTGCAGAAGCTTGCTTAATCCCTTCATGCCTAAGCCTTTTTCTGACATTTGCTTACAAGTTAAAACCAGTATTTTTTGCTAGAAAATGACTTGGAACTCCGAAACATTATGTGTGTGTGTGTTTATATTAATCTTTTAAATTTTTTTTTTTTTTTAGCAGAGATCCTAGAGAATAAAATGGCGATCATTGCAATATTTTATGTCACACTGTATTTGCGCAACAGTCTTTCCAATGCAATTTTTTTGGAAGAAATACACTTTCATGATTAAAAACAAAAAAAACAAAACCGTAAAGTTAGCCCACTTTTTTGTTGTATAATGTGAAAGATGATGTTACGCAGAGTAAATAGATACCTAACATGTTGCACTTTTAAAATTGCGCACATTCGTGAAAAGGTGACGAACGACTGTATTTGAAAATTTCAATAGGCGACACGTTAAAAATTTCTACAGGTTACCTGTTTTGAGTTACAGAGGAGGTTTTGTGCTAGCATTATTACTCTCAATCTAATGATCGCTGCGATACCTCACATGTCGTTTGAACACCGTTTACATTTGCGGGCAAGACTTACTTATCTGTTCGCTTCTGCGCGTGAGCACAGAGGGATGAAGTGCTTTTAATTTTTTTTTTTTTTTTCCTGATCACTTTTATTGCTGTCACAAGGAATGTAAACATCCCTTGTGACAGTAACAGGCAGTGACAGGTACTCTTTATGCGGGGATCGGGGGTCTAGAAGACCCCAAATCCCTCCTTAGCACTTAAAAGCATTCAAAACACTACAAAAGGCGGCGTGAAGAGGTTAAAGTGGCAAGCAGTACTCCCATTAGGATCTGTGTACAACATTTACAAACTGGATCTGAATGGCACTTTAAAAGTTTCAACAAATCTTGCTGAAAGCTCTGCAAATGCTTTGTCAACGCTTGCTGCTCTTATACAAACTGAAGCCCCGTGTGAACCAGGCCATAGAGATAATGCTTCTAAAATGTTTGTAAGATGAGTTTAAAATCCAATACACTGCAGATGTAAATGAGCCCTCTTAGGCTCGTTCACAAATACTACCAGAGGCGCGGGGGGTAAAACCAGGCGGTTTAGTACCAGTTTTGCCACCCTGGTACTCAACCGCCTGGTTTTACCCCCCCCTTCCCTCTTACAGTACAAAGGGGTGAGCCGAAGAGGTCTCATTTCCATGTTGCCTCTTAACTGCCTGTCAAGCATTTTTTTTAAATTGATCCACCCCAGACATTCCCTCCCACCTCTCGTCGGCGTTTCTCGGCCTTACCGCTTCCGCCGGTTCTCCTTGCTGGAGGGAAAGCTGTACCAGAGGATCTGCAGTGCAAGAATCTCCCTGCTTCCAAACCTGGTAGCCTCAGGAAATTTGAAGTGAGATGTGGTGATGTCACTACAGTGCTGCTCGCTGTTCTCCTTGCTGGAGGAGGAAGCTGTACATGAGGACCTGCAGTGCAAGGATCTCCCTGCTTCCAAACCTGGTAGCCTCAAGAAATTTGGAGTGAGATTTGGTGATGTCACTACAGTGCTGCTCGCTGTTCTCCTTGCTGGAGGGGGAAGCTAAAGCAGGGGGTAGTTCTGACATGAAGAAGCAAAGCCATTCTCCTCTACCAAGATGTCTGCCCCTGCACAGAGACACAGTATAGAACATGGCATGGTAATTCAGTAATGGGGAGAAGTTCAGCTGTAGGGAGACCACAGGCAACACTGGTGACTAGTACTTCATCTACTTGATTTTTGTGCAGTTTCCATCTCTGAACCTCTTATAAGTGTGTGTGTGTGTGTGTGTTTTTTTGTGTTTGTGTTGTTTTTTTTTTTGTTTTTGCTGGGTCCAAAGTGACGTCTCAAAGGGCCTCCAACCTCTTTTACTCACCTGACTTTCTCACCACTCCTACCTCCTTTACAGCAGTTGACACTAGGTATGGGGGAGCCTGCGACCACCTCTCGTCTGACTGTGCTCAGGCCTAGTAACCACTTTATAGGGTCCAGCACTGTTACATGACCAAGGAAGTGACATCTTCTCTCTCCTGGTTCTCCAAGACCGCTCATTTCAGCACCGGCTGCGTTGGAGGTAGGAGATGCAAAGGAGTCTAGATAAGGGGAGTATAGGTGGGTCATTAGGGGCCCTATGCAGATACGCTGTTCCTCTGTTCTCATGGTCAATATGTCTGTGTCCATTTTTTAAATGCTTTTTAAATAAAAATCCCTTTTATTTGTCTTTTATTTCAGGATAAATGAATCGCCCATCAAGAAGATTTCAACCAACTTCTGGTCGAACTGAACGATTGCCATGGCACAGCAAGCTCTGGTAAGATCCGTGGATGCAGAATTTGGACATACTGTATTATTGTCATCATAGTGCACTGATTATCCACTGATTGCTTTAAATGCCACCTTTTTGCATCATGTTATACCCGTATTTAGGGTGTAACATGGTGAAATGTGCTGTACAGATGATGAGGTTTGGATGGGTGTAGAGGTGCACTTGATATGGAAGTTGAGGTTACTCTTAAAAATGTTTATTGAAATTCATGGTTCAAGTGATGAGTAGAGCCAACATTTTTCAGGGGAAATACCTCCCAGTTTGTTAGGGCTGTGATGGTTGATGTGGTAGAGATTGGCCTTGGACCCAGGGGTCAAATAAGAATGGACCCTTTTAGGTGCTGTTAAATGATGGAGAACTGTCATGGTTGATGTGGTCGAGATTGGCCTTGGACCCAGGGGTCAAATAAGAATGGAGCCTTTTAGGTGCTGTAAAATGATGGAGAACTTGAAATCCAGACCAATTTCAACCATCATAGCCCTGACGAAGGGGGAGGCATTTTCCCCGAAACACGTTGGCTGCTGTCATCACTTGTGAACCGTGAATTTCAATAAACTTTTTTAAAAGCAACCTCAAGTGTGATGACCTTCCATACCAAATACACCTCTACACCCATCCGAAACTATCTTGCTTGGCACTTTTCCGTCTCTACCAGAGAGGTAGGAGCCGAAACTTCAATGATGCTCACTCACATCTTGCCTTCAACCGCCATGTATCTCTGTGATGGAACAGACAACAAAGGTCCTGTGCGCCGCACATCACTGCAAGACCCTGTGAATGTGTTAAATGACAGCCTTGGAAAAGCCACACCCCCAGTGCATTACACACACACCCTGTGACCAGACTAACTATAGCAAATAAGTTACTTATCAAAACACAATCCTTTACCCAGTTGTGGACTCCGGACATACTGCACATGCCCTTAAGGCTGCTTTCACACTGAGGAGCTATGGCACTAAAAATAGCGCCTGCATAGCGCTTGTAAAGAGCCTCTCCTCTCACTCCAGTGTGAAAGCCCGAGTGCTTTCACACGGGATTGGTGTGCTTGCAGGACAGTAAACAAAAGTCCTACAAGCAGCATCTTTGCAGCGCTGGAGAAGCTCCTAAAGCGCCCCTGCCTATTGTAATCAATGGGCAGCGCCGCCGAGCCGCCGGCAAAGCACCGCTGCGGGCGGTTTTAACCCTTTTTCGGCAAAGAATGCTTTAAGGTGAAAACCATGGGACTTTACAACTCCTTTAAAGTCCAATGTTGGGCAGCGAGGCTCAAAATAAATCTATTGGATGACGAATAAGGTGTAATGTAATGCTGACCATAATCCTCGCTCCAGCAGGCTCCCTCTGTTTGTGTGATGGATCCTCTGAAGCTTCTTCTGTGGTTGCACTCCTGCATCCTCACATATAGTTCAGGAGTAATAGACCTGCATTGTACATGAGGATACCAAGGGACCTTCTGAAGCCCAAAGCATCAGGGAGAAGAGAGGAGAGTGCCAGAGCATGCTAGATGGTGTAGCTTCTTCCTTTCATCCCCCCTACCCCCAGAGTTCACTAGCATTTAACCCTTGGCAATCTGGTGGGGGGCGGCATTGCATACATTCTATGCACGAAGGTCAAAAACCTTCTGTGTGCAGCAGTCCCCAACCCAGCCCCCCTTATATTTACCTGAGCCCTCTCTCGATTCATTAATGTGCACAAAAGCATCAGCTCTCCGGGGATTCTACCTAATTGGCTGAGCCAATGGCTCCTACGGCTGTCAATCACAGCCAAATAGCCAATGGGGTGGGGGAGGGGGCAGGGCCGAGCCTCAGCTCTATGTCTAAATGGGCACACAGAGCAGCGGCTTTGGAGCACGTCTGCTTGGATGCCCCCATTGCAAGCTGCTTGCTCTGAGGGCACTCGAAAGGAGGGAAGGGCCAAGAGTTCCGGCAGGGGACCCAAGAAGAAGAGGACTTGGGCTACGCTGTGCAAAACCATTACACAGAGCAGGCAAGTAAACGTTGTTTGTAATACATTAAGATAAAAAAACCTTCAGTGTGCAGCAGCCCCCCTAATACTTACCAAAATCCCCTCTCGATCCAGTGATGTTGCACAAGAATCTTATTTGTTCCCGCTGCTGTCAATCAAAGTCAGTGAGCGAGAAGAGAGAGAGGGGGGGGCCGAGTCATGAGTCGGTGTCTGAATGGACACACAGAGCAGTAGCTTGGCTCGGGTGGCCCCATAGCAAGAAGGATCCGGGCTGCTCTGTGCAAATCCACTGCACAGAGCAGGTAAGTATAACATGTTTGTTATTTAAAAAAAAAAAAATTTGCCTTTGACCACTTCCTGTTCGCGCTTTGGACAGTCCCGAATGGACCACCACAGATGCTTCCCTAGTTAATTGTCTCGATGTATTACTCAAAATGTACCTTTTAATATTAAGCTTACGTGCATATTTTTGCACGTCAATAAACGTCTGAAATTTGTCAAGGTTACGGGGTGGGACAAACTTCAGACCCATACTGAGGGTAAAGGGTTCTCCTTTTGAGAATTGTTTAGTGCTTAGGTTTATGATGCCACTAGCATCTATACTCTCCTCCTTTTTGGGGTGAAGTTTCCTCCCCCCTCTGCACCCTCTCTTGCGTCGCCATTTCTCTTGTTTCTTCCTCTCCCAGCCAACTGAAAATCCCGTCTAAAACGGTTTTCACTTGTATGCTGGGCTGAAGGTGGTCACATAACATTTTGATTACCACTCAAACTAGGTGTGCACTCATCAGTGACACCTAACAGGGGGGAAAACCTGTTTCTATTGTTAATTTTAGCCTCATGTTGATTCAATTTACCATTCCCCTCCTAGTGGTTACGTCCTGTCCTGAGGTTTCGTTGGTCACGATAATGATGACCATCCTTGTGACCTTGCTTCCTTGTCCGACCCTTATGCTGTATCCAAGGTGGGGGTGAATGGTAGTATGATCGTGGGGGGAAATTTCTACCCCTTCTCCTATTACCTGATTGATTAGAGCGTCTTTGAGGTCCCCTACCTCTGGAGATGTGGGGAGAAGCATAGTATGTATGTGATACATCCGATCTAATATCTCTTCCTGTCTCCTGAGTTACAGACATAGATTGTGGATCATGAGTGGGGATGGTGGTGGAGGGATCAGTAGGAGGAGGGATCTGCCACCTAAAGACTAGATTATCCTTATAATCCTTAGCATCCCTATTATACTTCCTCCTCTTCTTTTGTTTTTGCTCAATTTCTTCCTTAATCAATATGCTTTTTAAAGCTTCAGATCTACGTGTATACTCCTGATCTTCCTTAAAGGGAGTAAGTTTAGTTCTAATAGAATTAATTTCTAGATCTAACGTGGTTAGTCTATGCTTCTTTTTTGCTACCAAGAATTGTAGGAAGCCCACCCCTGCCTCATTAAAGTACTTGAACCACTCTGCCAGTTCATTGTCTTCTTTCTGGGGGTTGACTTCCCATCTTAAACTCCTAGGGACCATGTTTTCCTTTATATACTCCTCTAAATAAGCAATGTCCCATCTCAAATGCACCTCAGTGATGGAGGTCCAAAAAGGAGGAGAGTATAGATGCTAGTGGCATCATAAACCCAAGCACTAAACAATTCTCAAAACAAGAACTCTCTACCCTCAGTAATGCCCCGTACACACGGTCGGACATTGATCGGACATTCCGACAACAAAATCCTAGGATTTTTTTTGGCTCAAACTTGTCTTGCATACACACGGTCACACAAAGTTGTCGGAAAATCCGATCATTCTGAACGTGGTGACGTAAAACACGTACATCGGGACTATAAACGGGGCAGTAGCCAATAGCTTTCATCTCTATTTATTCTGAGCATGTGTGGCAGTTTGTGCGTCGCATTTGTGTACACACGATCGGAAATTCCGCCAACGGATTTTGTTGTCGGAAAATTTTATAGCCTGCTCTCAAACTTTGTGTGTCGAAAAATCCGATGGAAAATGTGTGATGGAGCCTACACACGGTCGGAATTTCCGACAACAAGGTCCTATCACACATTTTCCGTCGGAAAATCCGACCATGTGTACGAGGCATTAGGGTCTGAAGTTTGTCCCACCCTATAACCTTGACAAATTTCAGACGTTTATTGACGTGCAAAAATATGCACGTAAGCTTAATATTAAAAGGTACATTTTGAGTAATACAGCGAGACAATTAACTAGGGAAGCATCTGTGGTGGTCCATTCGGGACTGTCCAATGCTTTGCTTTTCAATCCCCCTGGGAATTCAGCACCCAATATCACAATTTTCCAGGATTTGGTGCTGAACGACCTGACCCATTTGAGAGTTAGACCGGTGCAGTCACAACAGAATATTAGAGTTGGTATTGATGCTCTGTGTAACAGGAATGATATAATCATACGCCCCGCCAACAAAGGCGGGGCTATTGTTATTATGGATAAAGATTCTTATAATGAGATTCATAGAATCCTTTCAAATACTGATACCTACTCCCCTTTGCCAGCGGATCCAACATCCGCATATAAATGCGAGTTGAGTGCCTTGATAGACAAGGGGTACAATATGAGGATTCTTAACAAAAAAGAGAAAGAACATCTAGTTCCTCTAGCCCCTCGCTTGCCTGTCATGTATATATTACCAAAAGTACATAAGGCTCTGACTAATCCTCCAGGTAGGCCCATCATCAGTGGTATAGATTCCCTGTGGAATCACGTGTGGGGAAATATATAGATTTTTTTCTACAACCACTGGTTATGGGCACTCCCTCCTTTCTTAAGGACACGAAACATGTCCTTAATTTATTGGGTGAGATTGAATGGAAGACCACCTACACGCTAGTGACTGCGGATGTCGCATCGCTTTACACGTCGATATCTCACCAATTAGGACATGAGGCGGTGCGACATTTCCTCTATCGGGAATCCAATACCCCATCACACAATGTAATTTTGTGATGGAGCTATTGGACTTCTCGATGGAGCACAACCATTTTTGGCACAGCGGTGCGCACTATTTGCAAATAAAGGGGGTGGCCATGGGAGCTAAATTTGCTCCCAGTATGGCCAACCTCTTTATGGCAAAATGGGAAGAGGAAGAGGTTCTGCATGACAAGCCTTCCCAGCTCGTCATGTGGAGAAGATTCATTGATGATGTCCTCTTTATATGGGATGGCAACTTGGAGTCCGTTGCCACTTTTCTGTCCTCTCTCAATAACAATGACAGAGATATAGTGCTCACCTATGAGGCTAGTTCAACTCAAATTCATTTTCTTGATCTAGTTATTACAATTGATAATGGTAGGATCACCACCTCCACCTTTTTCAAACCAACGGACAGGAACAGCTTTATTCCACTGGATTCCTGTCATCATCGTTCTTGGTTATCTGCTGTCCCTAAGGGCCAGTTTCTGCGTCTAAGGCGGAACTGTTCAGATCTAGATCAGTTTTATAATGAAGCCTCCACCTTGAAATCTAGATTTGTTAGTAAGGGTTATGATGAAGCAGTTCTTGACTCTTTGATAATGGAGGTAGGAAATAAGGACCGTAGGGACTTACTGGTTGACAAACCTCCCCAGGTCGAAAACAGAGAAGATTTCGGACTGGCCTTTCTAACAACTTATTCAAGCATTCCTTAACTATTATTAATAATTATGTTAAGTGACCCTTTTGTTAGTGGTGTTGAGGTTGCTTATTTTAGTATCTATTTTTAAAAAATAAAAAGAATTGCGCTAATGCATGTGCAAGATAACATAAACAAGTATAGTAATAAGTGCAAAAGTGGAAAAATTAAATGTGAATAACAGTTAATAAAAATCCACCATAATGTCCCAATGAAGTAAGAGCTCAATATAGTATGTAGAGAGCTCCAATTCGCCCAAAAAGTGCAAAAACCAAAAGTCCAAGTGATAATGCGATTAGTGACATCAGAGGAGGGTCCACCACCCGGGATAGAAGGGGTTGCTCCTTACCAGATGGCCATGACTCCCCACTACAGAGGGTCACAGCAAGCAGATAAGATCGTAACACAGAGGTTAGAGACTTCTATCAGCATCCACCAGGGGTCGCCTCACCGCCAGTCACTCCAGCAAAGCCAATGGCAAAGGTACACCATAGAATGAAAAAGGGGGCTCACATAGTGTAAAACCATCGAGAATTTATTTAAAAACAAGTAGCAAAATGAACACTTACAAAACGTCTGTAGATAAAAGGCCTTAAGTCCGGTTCCTTGGCCACAGGAGCACGGACAAACCCGTCCTACTGGAATACAACACTGTATGGGGGTGACGTCAGCGCGTCGTCTGGCTCCGCCCTACGCGTTTCGTGAAATCATCACGTCTTCCAGGGGCATCTATTTTTGTTTAGTTGCTGGGTATTCTAACCGCCATGGATGTTAAGGGTAATAGTTATTCATTGTTTACATTTTAGGCTTTACCTTTAATGCCCACTAGATGGCATTAGCTTGATTAGCATGTTACACTTTATGTTTGCTTGGCAACGCTCACGGTTGCTAATCAACACATTAGGCTTCTCTTACTCTGTTTATATGATAAGAATTAGATCCCAAGTGACCAATTGAGTTTCAGCTCCGGCTGTTTTAGCCAATGGTGGTGCTTCTCAAAGCGCCGTCTGGCTATATAATGCGCATGCGAGTGCGCGATTGCGTACCCCTGATGACGTCAGTTGTGACTAAATGGCCGTAGGGTCACAACGAAAACTCGCATCGCGCATGCGCGATTTCATTTTTTAAGGAAGTGAAGCCTTTTCTTTATCCTTGCTGGATTTTTATATTATTGGTGCGATTTTATGCAGTACATGTCTGCTATTTTTTAATAAATGAATTTGGCATTCTACACTATGGGAGTTCCTTCTTCTTTTTGATATGGCTTACCCCCGCTGGAGCGTTTGCTGCTTGGAGTTATCCTGTTACCACGGTCTTCTGAGTGTCCCCTGCTGCTATAAAGGAGCTACCTGGAAAGGAGGAAGGAGATCTGATGACCACCAACTGGTATCCTGTTGTGACATCTGTGGTGATCTACTAAGCCTGTATTGACCCCCCTGATAAGGGCGGTCGTAGGCTTTCTGGTAAGCCTCCATTTTTTTTACCTGGTGATGGGCAGCACTATCAAGTGGAGTTTCGCATTTGGATTTTTGCACTTCTTTATATATAATTATTTTTGGGCATTTTGGGGATTTTTTTCACTTCATTTGAACTATTTCACTATTATAGTTTGGTACTTTATGAGCATTTAATTGCATTGAGTGTCAGTATTTTATGGGTGTATTTTCATCACTGTTTACACCATTTCACTAGTATCTCATTAATTTATTTTGATTGCACTAATATTTATTTGTCCAGCGCTGCACTTTTTATATATATACATCTTTTTTGCCCTTATATCGGGGTTATAGTGCTTAGCAGCAGGACTCCCATCACGGTCTTTTTAGTTCACAACATTCATATATTTTCATTTTTTATGCACCTAGCGCAATTCTTTTTTTGTTTTTATATCCCTAAACTGTTCCCACAAAGTTGGGAGCATGAAGTTGTCCAAAATGTCTTGGTATGCTGAGGCCTTAAGCGTTACTTTCACTGGAACTAAGGGGCCAAGCCCAACCCCTGAAAAACAACCCCACACCATAACCCCCCCTCCACTAAATGATTTTGACCAGTGCACAAAGCAAGGTCCATAAATACATGGATGAGCAAGTTTGGGGTGGAGGAACTTGACTGGCCTGCACAGAGTACTAACCTCAACCTGATAGAACACCTTTGGGATGAATTAGAGTAGAGACTGTGAGCCAGGCTTTCTCATCCAACATCAGTGCCTGACCTCACAAATGCGCTTCTGGAAAAATGGTCAAACATTCCCATAGACACTCTCCTTGACCTTGTGGACAGCCCTCCCAGAAGAGCTGAATCTGTTAAAGATGCAAAGGGTGGGCCAACTCAATATTGAACCCTATGGACTAAGATTGGGATGTCATTAAAGCTCACGTGCATGTAAAGGCAGGCATCCCAATACTTTTGGTGATATAGAGTACGAATGATTATCATTGGAAAACATGGGGAACGACTTGTCATGCGACTTTTATGTCCAAAGTTGCATGACAAGTCGCACAAGTGTGAATAGGGCCTGATTTGGATCCGGCATTACAGGAAGATTACCCAGGCATTCCCTGAAGTCGCTTCAAAGTTGCTTCAAAGTCGCACTGAAGTCGACTGGCAAAGTCCCACTTTAGGAGCCTAAATCAGCTAATTATTCCAAACAGCAGTTCTGTCTATTGTCCACTGGGTGGTAGTATTGCTGCACACATAATTTGCTGCGCAGAATGCACATCCCTTTTTTTTTTTTTTTGATAATTTCTTAACGTGTAATGAATAGTTCGCATACACAGCTGCCTATCGAAAAACATTGACTGTTCTTTACATACTACTTGATTGACATTCACCCCACTATCTGCGTGTAAGATCAATTTGCATTTCACAAGCTGTCACAAGCTTGTTATTTATTGCTGCTATTATTTATTTTTTTATAGTAATATTTGTATTTTCATTACAGTATTATTATAATATATGAATAATATAATATTGCATTGTGATTATTATTGTTACTGTAGTAGTAATAATAAAAATAGTAATAATACTAATACATTTAATTCATATTAAATATAATAAAATATTATTATCAATAGTAATAATATACTTTTTTTGTTGCTAATATAAAAAAAAAATCTATCTATCTATCTATCTATCTATCTATCTATCTATCTATCTATCTATCTATCTATCTATAGATAGTCCTCTATCTATCTATCTATCTATCTATCTATCTATCTATCTATCTATCTATCTATCTATCTATCTATCTATCTTGTCTATCTATCTAATCTATCTATACCATATCATCACCTCTGTGTGGTACTACCTGGAGCTTCAACTTGTGCATTCCTCCCACTGCTGGTGGCATACAGCACTATGAGACATGTAGTCTCTGGTTCAGCACGCTCCTCTCATCATTGGGGAAGCTGCTCCCCATCCATTGCCGGCTATGTTAGAAGGAGAAAAGACTGGAACGACCACATCCTTGTGACCTGAATGGCTTTCCTCGCTGTGGCTACACTTGTCGCGCGCTTATCACTGCTGATGGCCCAAGGCACTATGGGACACGTAGTCCCTTGTTCAGTGTGCCCCTCTCTCTTCTTTGAAAAAGCTGTTCTCCGCTGCTCCCCTCCCATTGGGGGCTATCTAGATAGAGCATAGACTGGAACGGTCACATACTTATGGCCTGACTGGCTCACTTCACTGTGGCTACACCTAGACACATGCTTGTCACATGTCCTTTGCTGCTGTTGGTGAAAGATATTATGGGACTTATAGACCCTTGTTAAGTGTGCCCATCTCTTCATTGAAGAAGCTGTTCTCTGCTGCTCCCCTCCCATTGGGGGCTATCTAGAGGGGGATAGACTGGAACTGTCAAATCCTTGTGGCTTGATTGTCTCACCTTACTGTGGCTACACCTAGACACATGCTTGTCACATGTCCTTTGCTGCTGTTGGTGCAAGATACTATAGGACATTTAGTCCCTTGTTCAGTGCTCTTCTCTCTTTGTTGTAGAAACTGTTCTCCACTGCTCCCCATCCATTTCCGGCTATGTTAGAGGAAGAAAAGACTTGAACAATCATGTCTTTGCAGCCTGAATGGCTCACCTCACTGTGGTTACGCCCAGACACACATTTGTCAAACACCTCTGGCAGCGCAAAGTACTATGGGACATGTAGTCCCCTGCTCAGCATGCTTCTCTTGTCATTGAGGAAGCTGTTCACTGCCCATCACCTGTTATATTAGAGGGAGCAAAGACTATATAGGTCATGATTACCTCTTTTTCATGCATTTCTGGAGATTTTAATAATGTGTGACTTGTGTATATTAGATGAGGGGGAGGGGAAAGATATTGGTGTTTTAAGTTTTTTGATGACTGGAGATCTGACCTCAAGAGAAGGAAGTATCTGAGTATATAGATCAGTGGCACCCTAGAAGTTCTCAATAAGTTCCTCTCCGGGGATGTTCACAGGAGTGAAAAATTCACAAAAACATTGCTTATCTTTCAGATTCTCCCACCAATGACAGCAAAAAATCCTTCAGCCTGGAAAAAAAGTCCAAGACCTCTAAAAAGCGAGTGCATTACATGAAGTTTGCTAAAGGTAAGTTCTTCCATTGTGTTGTGTAGAGAATAACTTCAGCCAAGTCAGTTCTCCAGACCTATGTAGACGGAGAGCTTTCATCTCTATGAGAGATTGATTGGTCGTGTGCCTGTGGGGAACGGCTAGTGTTCACGTGACAGGTTCACCATTATTCAAACCATTTAAAATCAAGAGTATTCATCTCTATGGAACTGGGAAGCTGATTGGTCGTGTTCCTGCAGGGAATAGCCAGTGTTCTTGTAATGAGTTCAGTCAAGTCTGTTTCTCTGACCTATAAAGTTGGAGAGGTTTCATCTCTATGGAACTAAGGGACTGAATGGTCTGTGTTCATATAACAGGTTCATTTTATCCAAGTCCGTTCTTCAGACCATTTACAAAATTGAGAACTTTCATCCCTGTTGAACTGGGAAGCTGATTGGTTGTGTTACTGCAGGGAATGGTCAGTGTTCTTGTGATGGGTTCACATCAGCCAAGTCTGTTCCTCAGACCAACAAATTCAGAGATTTCATCTCTATAGAACTGAGCGGCTGATTGGTAATGTGCCTGTGGGGAATGGTTGGGGCATATGTGACAGGTTCACCTTATGCCCCGTACACATGATCGAACTTCTCTCATAGCTTTTTGCGACGGAATTCCGCTCAAACTTGTCTTGCATACACACGGTCACACCAAATTCCGACCGCCAAAAACACAATGACATACAACACGTACGATGGTTATACAATTTAAAGGCTGCGCTGCTAGTGCAAATACATGATCATATTAACTGAAAATACCATAATTATGAATGAACACAAGTGAATTGTTTCATAACAAAAAAAAAAAAAATGCACATAAATCGCATGCAAAAAAAAGAATCGCATGCAAAAAAAATGAGTGGAACATTCAGTAAACAAAAACGATTAAATAGAGTCCATTTAGTCATAGATTGAAATGAACTGTAGGTCTTGTGGGTGTAGAAAATGGTTGGATAGAGGGAGAAAGACACCCTCCCTTCAAGTGACATAAAGATTATCTCCGTAGGGAGCGTGATGTTAAAATAGAGAGAAGATCCTCCACCTCAAGTAAGGTAAGCCCCTTACCAGATCCAAAGATCTCCTGTCACAGAGATCATGCACACATGTGGCTGTGTCCCCCAGCCACTGGGTCTCTGTCAGTGCGCAGATCGGAAGCCACCTCTCCAGGAAATCAATCCAAACGTGATTTATCCGCTCACAGACCATGGATAAATAGGAAAGAAATGCTCCATAGCGTAATACAGTTAAAATCCACTTTAATTTATAAAAGAAAAGCACTTACAATTTGTGCAGTAAAGATCGCTTATAAAAACATGTAGCGCCGGCCGGCTTCAGCTGCTGCCCGTTTCTTCCGGGTTCAGCGTGGTATGGTGGTGACGTCAGCACGCCGCTCCTCCCTACGCCGTTTCGACAAATCTGTCGTCTTCCTGGGGTGTCCTGGGGTGTTCCCAGGAAGACGACAGATTTGTCGAAACGGCGTAGGGAGGAGCGGCGTGCTGACGTCACCACCATACCACGCTGAACCCGGAAGAAACGGGCAGCAGCTGAAGCCGGCCGGCGCTACATGTTTTTATAAGCGATCTTTACTGCACAAATTGTAAGTGCTTTTCTTTTATAAATTAAAGTGGATTTTAACTGTATTACGCTATGGAGCATTTCTTTCCTATTTATCCATGGTCTGTGAGCGGATAAATCACGTTTGGATTGATTTCCTGGAGAGGTGGCTTCCGATCTGCGCACTGACAGAGACCCAGTGGCTGGGGGACACAGCCACATGTGTGCATGATCTCTGTGACAGGAGATCTTTGGATCTGGTAAGGGGCTTACCTTACTTGAGGTGGAGGATCTTCTCTCTATTTTAACATCACGCTCCCTACGGAGATAATCTTTATATCACTTGAAGGAAGGGTGTCTTTCTCCCTCTATCCAACCATTTTCTACACCCACAAGACCTACAGTTCATTTCAATCTATGACTAAATGGACTCTATTTAATCGTTTTTGTTTACTGAATGTTCCACTCATTTTTTTTGCATGCGATTCTTTTTTTTTGCATGCGATTTATGTGCATTTTTTTTTTTTTTTGTTATGAAACAATTCACTTGTGTTCATTCATAATTATGGTATTTTCAGTTAATATGATCATGTATTTGCACTAGCAGCGCAGCCTTTAAATTGTATAGCTAGTAAGGTGGAGGTTGTTTCACATCTAAGGTTGCAGCAGCATTTTACATTTCAATTTTTGGTTTGAGATATTTGTCTTTTCATCACACACATGTGGGGATCATTTCCACTTATGGGATAGCGCAGTATTTTTTACGATAACACGTACGATGGGACTAGAAAAGGGCAGTTCAATACGAAGTGCGCCACCCTTTGGGCTCCTTCTGCTAATCTCGTGTTTATCTCGTGTTAATAGAAGTTTGGTGAGAGACGATTCGCGCTTTTCAGACTCTTCAGGGTTTGTATCTGCTTTTCAGTGCGTGTAGACAGTTCGTATCTGTTTTTCCGTTCTTGTCCGCTCGTTACTGATTTTCAGCTCGCTCTTCACAGGCCTTGCTGTTCTTCAGTGTGTTCTGTTAGTTCGCTTTGACCAGCCGACCGTTTTGAAGCCATGTTACGGGTAAGTGCTCGTCGTAGAGTTCGTGCTATGCGGGGGTTTGGTGTTGGGCTTCTAGCTTTGAGCCAAGCCCAGTCCATGAGCAGGGTGGGGAGGAGTTCATGGACCAAGTATTGGTTGCTCCAGCGTGACCAATTCTCTCACATGCCTTTGCTGCGGAAGATCCGTGAGAATAACCCTGATGATCTCAGGAATTTTCTCAGGATGATGGACTCCATTTTTCACCGTCTGTTGGCTTTGCTGTCCCCTTATATTAGCAGGCAGGACACCTGCATGCGGCAAGCCATCACTCCGGAGCAGAGGCTCGTAGCCACCTTGCGGTACTTGGCGACGGGGAGAAGTCTGCAGGACCTCAAGTTCTCGACAGGCATCTCCCCCAGGCTCTGGGGATCATTATCCCAGAGACCTGTTCTGCCATCAACCAGGTCCTGCAGAATGACTACATTAGGGTAAGTTTTCTCCTTAAGGCCTCATTCACACGAGGCAGACTCCGTTTCCACGGAGCCCGCCTCGGTCCGCCGGCTCAGCGGGAGATCAGTCCGCTGATCTCCACTGAGCCGGCGGATGACAGGTCCCTCTCTGCTCACTGAGCGGGGAGGGGCTTGTCAGGCGCCGCTGCTGCCTATGGAGGGATCGGATGAAAACGGACAGCATGTCCGTTTTCGTCAGATCTCACCCGATCCGATCCGCCAGTGACGGATCTGGACGTAGGGCCATCCGTCTGCTTTTAGCGGATCGAACGGGGTCGGATGTCAGCGAACATGTCTCCGCTGACATCCGTCGCTCCATAGGCTAACATGGAGCGCCCGTTCAGGTCCGCCGTTAAAACTGACAGGCGAACCTGAACGGTCCGATCGTGTGAAAGGGGCCTTAACATCACATTATATGTATTTAATGTTTGCTAATGTATTGTATTTCTTTCATCATTCCCTAATTACCATGACTGTAATATGCTGTGAATGTCCCCTTTGTTCTCATGCATGCTGGAAGCTTTTAATGCTCCTTTTTTGTCCTTAATGCATATTTGCCTTCACTAACCTCCCCAGCATGCTATCCTGGGCCCATATACACCTAGCCTAGTCACTTAACAATGTATTTTGTCAACTCCATTGTAGTGCTTTACCCTAAACACCCCTTAAAATGTGTAAAAATTTTATTTCTGTCCTAAAATTCAGGCAGAGTGCCAGAGGCTTTTTTTGGGGTCCCAAACTCATCTGGAACCCTCCCTCCCCCCAACTGCTAAGTCAACCCATACCAATCCTCTATCTGCTGACTTTGCCAAACCCATACACACTATACCAACCTCTTTTGTGGTCATATTTATGGATGAATTCTCCAAAGCATGTAGTGAAATGGCCTACCTGAATACTTTCAAATGGTACTGTTTAAAGTTTTGTTCTCCTATTATCTTGATAGGTAATTGCAGAATGTAAAAATGTACTTCAATTTGGACAGTGTGTATTTAGATTTTTCTATTATGACCCTTTTTACCTGTTCAGTGTAAGTAAGGAGGGGCTGGCCAAAGTAAAACACATTATTTATGCATTCAGCTCTCAATGAAGTGGAGAGGGTTACCTGTCCAAAACATCCCCCCCCCTAAAGTTCTTACAATGGGCCATCAGAGGGGGTGAGGAATATGATAAGAGGACCTTATATGTTGGTCTTTAAATACTCCTTTAAATAAATGTTATACTGATGTTGGCCAAGAATGTTTGTGTCTAATCTGCTTGCAATGTTTATGTGCAAAATGACTAATTTAATTTTTTTTTCTTGTTTGACTCCACAGTTTCTTGCAACACCACAGGAATGGCAGACTGTGGCCTCCCAGTTTGCTGAGCGGTGGGACTTTCCCAACTGTGGAGGGGCAATTGATGGGATACACATCCACATCATCCCACCACCCCATTAGGGGTCATACTATTACAATTACAAGGGGTTCAATAGTAGCGTGTTGATGGCGGTGGTGTCGGCGACATATGAGTTTTTATGGACTTGGACTCATGTGGACTTGGGGAGGAAAGGACGGATGTCGGATCGTGGAGAATTTGCCCGGACCAAGTTCTACCAACATCTTGAGAGTGGTGGCTTTTGATTGCCACCTCTGGAGGAGAACGTGGAAGGACTGCCATTTGTGTTCATTGCAGATGAGGCATTCGGTCTGGGTGACCACGTGGTGAGGCCATTCCCCCAGAGGACCCTCACCCCGTAGAAGAGGGTTTTTAATTACCGGCTGGCCAGAGCCAGAAGAGTGGTGGAGAATGCGTTTGGGATCCTGGCCAGCCGGTTTCTGGCTATTTCAAACGGAATACAAACTGAACCATATCATTTTGAGTTGCTGCATCCTGCACAATTTTCTTAAAAAACATAATGCTAGTTATGTTGCCTCTGTTGGACCTGAGGCCGGACTTTTAGAAGTTCCAATGACGGCCCTGGAAGCAGGCCGTCCTGGCTTGCCCCCCCAAAGTGCCCGTGAAGTGAAAGAGTAGTGGGGCCATTGCTTTGCCACCAAATTTGGAATAAATTTTCTTTTTTATCAGATAAAATCTTGATTTTCATTTACTGCTTGGGTTTATTGGGTTTGTCTCCTAGTGCACTTGTAGTACCAAGTGGTTTTTCCATTATTAAATAACACCCATTGTCACTGTAAACACCAACTTAACACAAAAACTGTTATTGATCATTGAAAGAAGAAGCCACACATGGTTGAGTATAAAATCTTTTATTCTGTGCACATGTACATGTGTGTTGTAAAACTTATTTTTGGTAAAAACACCAATTCTTGTTTTCATTTTTATTTTTTTTTTATTTGTGAGGGTACATAAACAGGCATGTTTCAAAACATAACATACACAACTCTGGAACTTACAAAGTTCAACATTGAAACACTGAAGGCAATATTAGACATTATAGTGTCCAAAATGTGTTGATATTGCCTTCATCAGATGGGGTGATGTCACCCCTGTAAAAGCCAAATTTGGAAGATGCACACAAATTGGGGGTCAAACTGGGGATTTCCCTCCTGATCCCATACCTAATGTCAACATGTGCTATCTCCCATCATGGGGGATCAATGGACGTGTTTCTTCCTAGCACATCAATCATGTTCTTCAGTTTTTGTTCAGTCTTAATTGTTTTTTGCTTTATATAGTCTTAATCCCGAATATAACACATTATCTCTTGGATTAGCATTTGGGCACTGTCACTGGTGAAATGATGAGATTGTTCTTTCACACTCTGTACATCACCTAAAAAATAAAATACACACCATGTATTATAAATATGCAGGCATACATCTATTACCTGAATCTGTGGTGTCAGACACTCACTTGTTGTGGTGACAATCTCCACCACCTCTCCTTCCTCCACGTCCTCAGGTTGTGACCTCTGGTCCCCTTCTTCAGGAATGGGGGGGGGGGTCCCTGGTGTCCAATGATGTCCCGAGTCTTTGCTCCCCTATGAGAATGGAACAAAAAGTTATACTTAGCACACAGATATTTGAGGCCAGAAATAGTAATATGAAACATTGCTGGGAAGTGTGGTACAATTGTCTGTTTGGGCAGAGTTCCAAGTTGAAGACATGATTAATTCCCTTGACTAAGCTGGAATACTTACCTTTTTTGGCCAACTTTTACACATGTAGACACTCCAAATATCCACTGGAGCACCTGTGTGGGACCCCCTAAAAAGTTTGTTTTTTGTGTCCCACACTAGTGTTCCTGAGTCCAGATGTGTAAACAGCTGCTGAATGTCCTCTCCTTACATTACACTAAATCAAGTTTTCATTTCATTCTAGTTACAAACACATCTAGACAGCAATGTACAAAACTTATTTTTATACAAATTATCACGATCAAATGTAGTTAACCCTGTATCTGGCAAAAACATTGTATTTAGTTGGCAAACGAACAATGTTTACTACGACCGATTACTGTGCCGCCCACGAACATGAAAGTAGCCATTTTAAACTGTACAACAGTAAAGAAAAGCACATGGCGCAGCATGCAAGCAATAATAATAATAATAGGAACACACAACAAGTACTTACTTTTTAGAAGAACTCTCTTGATCCTTCTATACTGATCCTGCTCCCTCAGTTTCAGGTCTGACCAGCGTTTCCACAATTGCTCCTTGGATCATCATACCCCAAAATTCTGGCGCAGACTTCACAACTTTAGTCATGATCTTGGCCTTTCTCATATTTGGGTTTAGGTACGGTCCATACTTCCCATTATAGTCGGCCCTTTTCAATATGTCGACCATCTCCACCATCTCTTCAAAGGATAATATTTGAGGCCTTCAATCTCCTCCTCCTGGATAATGACGTTTCTGGCTCCGGCCTTTCCTCCTCGTTACTGCTATTAAACATCTGCTGTGTCTCCGCCATGTCGTCTCCCACTGCGAAGAAAGAGAAGGGGCAGGGAATATTCTAGAAAGAACGTCAGGGGCAGGCGACGCGAGGGAAGTTTCACCCATGTGTAGTGTATATAAAGAGGAAAGCGTGTGCGTCGTACGTATGATCTGTGAGCGGAGGAAGGTGTAGCGGAAACGACGACCGTTATAACGAAGGTACAATTTGAAGTTTGTGTCTCAGTGGCCTATACTACTTATAGATTGAGGTCTATATTGGGTCAAGATTAGGAGAGTTTAGCCTGACATTAGGGTTTGTCTTTTGTTGTGCCTTGCAGAAATGGATCCCTTCAATAATAGGGAATTTCTAGGAAGATTCTGTCAGGGCTGGGCTCAGCCCTTCCTTTTCTGAGCTGGCCGCTCAGCTTTTGGCTAATTGCCAGCTCCCATCTGTCTCCACAGTTACCCAGCTGTTGTTGATTCTGCTCGTTAGTCCTGCCTACTTAAAGTCGTCCAGCTTATTGATCTCTGCCTTCGCCTTTGTCAACATCACAGAGACTTTCTCCTGCGTTCCTGTTGAAGACTTGCTCGACTGACATTCCTTCTGGCTCCTGATCCTGCTTGCCTTACTACCACGTTTATCTCTGGCTCTCTGATATTTCCTTGGCTGACTACCCAATCCGGTTACTGAACTCTGGCTTGTTTTAACTATGCTTACTCTGTTTACCTTATGTTTACCTTCCGTTTAGCTTATTATTTTTATTAAACAAGTGTGGTTTAACTTTACTTCTGTTTCGGTCTGATTCATGGTTCCTGATAGATTCATTGATATGTCCAGGGAGCTGCCCTGTCTGTGGCAGTTGAACCACCCGTTTTTTAATAATCAAAGAGGAAGGCAGCGCTGGATCAATTGGTGGAATTAGTGAAGGCGGTGATCCCCACGGCAGACATCCCCTATTTGAAGGCCCTAATTGGTGGCATGAGGAGCACTTATATTAGGTAGCTCAAGAATGTCCAGGATTCCCTGAGATCAGGGGCTGCAGCAGATGACATTTATGTACCCAGGCTGTGGTACTATGACAGACTGCATTTTCTTGCAGGCCAGAATGAACCCAGGCCAGCACTCTCCAGTCTTCCTTCAACGCTTCCTTCCACCTCAGCTGAGGCTTCAGATGCCCAACCTGGGCCTTCCAGGCAGCAACACGTGGAGGAGCCCAGCTTGAGCCAGGTATAGCATTCTTCTAAATATTTCTGGTTGTCAAATTAATGATGGTAAATATATGTTAGTTTTGATCACTAATTTCTGATTTCACAAAGTGTTTTACATATCAATAGACAGTAGTGGCCACAGATGATTGGGACAAGAATGAAAAATGCTGGGGTCAAAATGATAGTCTTTTCTATTTATTAGCATTCAATTTGCAACAGTCATCAGCTGAAAATTGTGTGTGATTGATGAACCAAAAACTAAAACGATGTCCCTTTTTCATACACAGGAAAGCCTTAGCCAGGCCATGGAAAGTAGCCTGCCAGAATCGCAGGTCCCTCCCCTCCGCCTTCAACCAAAAAGTGGCAGGAAGAGGAGTAACATGAAGGAGGCAGCAATTGGCCTATTTATGAAGGCTACTGCGACCCTTAGAACCCCTCATAGTGTTCAAGAGGACTTTGCATACATTACAGCATGAAAAGTGCAGGAAATGGAGGAGGGCCAATGCCTCTTATGTGAGGAAATCATCTTGAAAGCCCTAAATAGGGGGTTGAGGGGCCAACTCACAAGACAAACCCACATTTGTGAGTTGAACCATGGTCCTCCTCCTCCTCCAGGTCCTCCTCTTCCTCCACCTCCTGCCACACCTCCAACACCAGAGCCACAGCCTGGAAGGAAGCATCTAAGGAAGAACAGAGAGTGATGGCCTGGGTTCAGTCTGGTCTGAGAAAAGATGCAGGCTGTGGTATGACCACAGCCTGGGGGCAGATATGTCATCTGCTGCTGTTCCTGATCTCTTGTAGTCTTGGACCGGATTGTGCTCACTAATATAAGACCACCAATTTGGACTGTAAAATTATTGATGTCTGCCCTGGGGTACAAAAGCTTTGCAAATTTCACCAGTTTCTCCAGCATTGCCTTCCTCTTTATTTTGTTGTGACCCAGAATAAATGGATATTTTGTTTTCATAAATACTTATATGTGTTTATCTTCAAAAGGGACAGTTTGTTTGTGAGTAGGCAGGTACATTTCTAAAACACAATGTCAAATTAACAAGGGACACCAACCAGCCTCCTTGGGATTTACAAATACAAGATAATAATGGTGTCGTGGAAAGGTGACATACAAAAAAAATAAAAAAATGGAGATCACTATAAAATAATTAAAAAAAAAAAAACTGGAGATCTTGATGAAAAAAAATAACAAATAAAAAAAAATTGATTCTAAACATAATTATGGAGATCTGGCATTAAAAATCAAAAAGATTATTCATGAGATCATAAGAAATAATAAAGAAAGAAGTTTGTGAGAACTCTGTGTGAATATGAGCAGCAAAACAACTTCATTCTTCTAGCATTCTAAAGAAGAAGAGAATGCGCTGCATTGAAAGATTTAAAAATTCTCTGTGTGACGAATGTGCCATATCCATTACGAACGGTAGTTTTACCAGACCGAGCGGCTTAGTCTTGTACTTGATTATGAGCATGCGCGTTTTTTTGCGCATCGGAATTACATACACACAAACGGAATTTCCGATAGAAACTTTTTCCTTCGGAAAAATTGAGAACATGCTCTCAAACTTTTGCTGGCGGAAATTCGGCCAGCAAAAGTCCAATGGAATGTGAAAGAGTATGTGTACATACAGGGTACTGGCGCAAAGAATCACAAATATATCTATTATGATAATTATTTGTGTCTGCTGCAGTCAAAAAAGGCCCTCCCCACTATCGGGTGAGGTATATAAGAAAAAGACGTGCTTGTGGACTGCGCCAACTAGTTTGCTGCACTGAGTGTATTGAACTTTTTACTAAAATTATGTATTGAATGGTTATCTATGTCACAACAGTTATTTATATACCGTATTTATCGGCGTATAACACGCACTTTTTTCCCCTTAAAATCAGGGGAAAATCGCGGGTGCGTGTTATACGCTGATCCCCTGCGATCCTGACCTGTCAGAATTAAAAAATCGCTGACCGTGATTTGAAAATGGCGCCACCGGCTCCGAAATATGCAGTGCCGGTCCTCGGCTCTTCTCGGCGGCTTTCGGTTTCACTCGAGCGCCGCCCAAACCTAGCCGAGTATACTCGGCTAGTTTCGGATAGCTCCGCTCACCGTCCGAGTGAAACCGAAAGTAAACGAGAGCCGCCGGAAAGAGCCGAGGACCGGCTCTGTGTATTTCGGCGCCGGCGGCGCCATTTTCAAATCGCGGTCGGCGATTTTGAAGCTCACAGGCTTCAGCAAGGCTGGACTGGGGCAAGGCTGGACTGGGGCAAGGCTGGACTGGACACTGGGGAAGGCTGCAGTGACATGGCTGCACTGACATGGCTGCACTAGCAAGGCTGCACTAGCAAGGCTGCACTGACATGGCTGCACTGACAAGGCTGTACTGACATGGCTGCACTGACAAGGCTGCACTGGCAAGGCTGCACTGACATGGCTGCACTAGCAAGGCTGCACTAGCAAGGCTGCACTGACATGGCTGCACTGACAAGGCTGCACTGACATGGCTGCACTGACAAGGCTGCACTGGCAAGGCTGCACTGACATGGCTGCACTGACATGGCTGCACTGGCAAGGCTGCACTGACATGGCTGCACTGACATGGCTGCACTGACAAGGCTGCACTGGGGAAGGCTGCACTGAGAAGGCTGCAATGATGGGCATTTAAATGTAAGTTTTTTTCCCTTCAACTTCCCTCCTAAAAGTTTTTTTTCCTTAAAGTTCCCTCCTAAATTGAGGTGCGTGTTATACGCCGGTGCGTGTTATACGCCGATAAAAACGGTATATGTATTATTATTATTATTATTATACAGGATTTATATAGCGCCAACAGTTTACGCAGCGCTTTACAATATAAAAGGGAGACAATACAGTTATAATATAATAAAATACAGGAGGATTAAGAGGGCCCTGCTCAGAAGAGCTTACAATCTAATAGGGTGGGGCAGGTTGTACAAAAGGTTTTAACTGTGGGGAATGAGCTGATGGAAGTGGTAAAAGATTAGTTAGAGACGTGATAGGCTTTCCTGAAGAGATAAGTTTTCAGGGATCGCCTGAAGGTAGCCAGAGTAGGGGATAGCCGGACAGGTAGAGGTAGCGAGTTCCAGAGGATGGGAGAGGCTCTGAATCCTGGAGACGAGCATGAGAGGAGGAGATGAGAGAGTTTGAGAGTAGGAGGTCTTGAGAAGAGCGGAGAGGACGATTTGGGTGATATTTGGAGACAAGATTGGTGATGTAGCTCGGGGCAGAGTTGTGAATGGCTTTGTATATTGTGGTTAGTATTTTGAATTTAATTCGCTGGGTGATTGTTTTTTTTACACATGTTCACTTTGATATTGTATGCTGGTCTGAACCTTACGGTTTAGGACACGCATTTTTCATATGTTTTTTATTTGGGCACATGAGCGTCTTTTGAAGGGCACAATCCATAGTGTCTGACATAGAAATATAGTTATTCACATAGTGCACTGTTAGGACAATTTAATCTAAAAAAAGTCAGATGGAGCATACACACGATCGCATTTTTTGACCACAAGCTTAATCGGTCTTTTGCTGGCCGAAATTCCGATTGTGTGTACAGGGCTTTAGTCATGTCCATTCCACAGACCAATCAAGATGGATGAAGAGCTTTAATATTTGTGGAATCGATAGGTTGATTGGCCATGTGCATGTGGGTAATGGCTGGTGTACATGTAATGGGTTCACTTCAGCAAAGCCTATTCCATAGACCAATGTAGATGGAGAGCTTACATCTCTATGGAACCGAGGGATTGATTGGTCATGTGACTTTGGGGAATGGTTGGTGTTCATGTGACAGGTTTATTTTATCCAAATCCGTTCTTCAGACTAATCAAAATTGAGAGCTTTCATCCCTATGGAACTGGAAAGCTGATTGGTTGTGTTCCTGTAGGAAACGGTCTGTGTTCTTGTGATAGATCCATTCCTCAGACCAACAAAGTTGGAGAGATTTCATCTCTATAGAACTGAGAGGCTGGTTTGTCGTGTGCTTGTGGGGAATAGTTGGGGCATAGGTGACATGTTCACGTTGGCCATGACCATTCCATAGGTCAGTCAAGATGGAGTGGGAAGTGGGTGGGTCTCCCTATTTAGGTCAGGTCTCCTGGGGAAGATGGTGTGTTTACTAGAAGACAATTTTATAAAGTCAAACTTTAATTGCGAAACTCCGGAACAGTGGTAGTCAACTTAGGTGTGATATTATATATATATATATATATATATATATATATATATATAGTCAGGTCCATAAATATTGGGACATCTACACAATTCTAATCTTTTTGGCTCTATTCACCACCACAATGGATTTCAAAAGAAACAAACAAGATGTGCTTTAACTGCAGACATTCAGCTTTAATTTGAGAGCATTTACATCCAAATCAGGTGAACAGTGTAGGAATTACAACAGTTTGTATATGTGCCTCCCACTTTTTAAGGAACCAAAAGTAATGGGACAGATTAACAACCATCCATCAAACTTTCACTTTTTAATACTTGGTTGTAAATCCTTTGCAGTTAATTACAGCGTGAAGTCTGGAACGCATAGACATCACCAGACGCTGGGTTTCATCCCTGGTGATGCTCTGCCAGGCCTCTACTTCAACTCTCTTCAGTTCCTGCTTGTTATTGGGGCATTTTCCCTTCAGTTTTGTCTTCAGCAAGTCAAATGCATGCTCAATCAGATTCAGGTCAGGTGATTGACTTGGCCATTGCATAACATTCCACTTCTTTCCCTTAAAAAACTGTTTGGTTGCTTTCGCAGTATGCTTTGGGTCATTGTCCATCTGCACTGGGAAGCTCCATCCAATGAGTTCTGAAGCATTTTGCTGAATATGAGCAGATAATATTGCCCGAAACACTTCAGAATTCAACTTGCTGCTTTTGTCAGCAGTCACATCATCAATAAATAGAGAACCAGTTCCATTGGCAACCATACATGCCCACGCCATGACACTACCACCACCATGCTTCACTGATGAGGTGGTATGCTTTGGATCATGAGCAGTTCATTTCCTTCTCCATACTCTTCTCTTCCCATCACTCTGGTACAAGTTGATCTTGGTCTCATCTGTCCATAGGATGTTGTTCCAGAAATGTATAGGCTTTTTTAAATGTTGTTTAGCAAACTCTAATCTGGCCTTCCTGTTTTTGAGGCTCACCAATGGTTTACATCTTGTGGTTAACCCCCTGTATTCACTCTGGTGAAGTCTTCTCTTGATTGTTAACTTTGACACACATACACCTACCTCTCTTGATCTGGCCAACTGTTGTGAAGTGTGTTTTCTTCACCTGGGAAAGAATTCTTTGGTCATCCACCTGTCATGAAGATCCTGCCAGTAACTGGCGATCCAGACGTACGGGACCACGACCACGGGTTCCACTGCGCATGCGCGTGCGTTCACAGGTGCTGTCACGCACGGGCACACGCGCGCGCACTCCCGCTTGTGCCAGGCGGGCTATTTAAACCGGTCTGTCACACTCAATCCCCGCTGTCTGCTCTACAGTGTTTTGTGTGCCTTAACCTGATCTGACCTGTGTACTCTGTTATCTGACCCGGCTTCCTGTTTGACCATCCTGCTATCCGCCTGCACCAGACCCTCTTGGCTTGCCTGACGATCCCTCTGTGTAATCCCTGGTACCTCTGCTGCCCGACCGATACCGACCACCGGTTTGTTGACCATTCCTCTGTCCAATACCAGTATCCGGTCTGTTACCTGCTGCTTGTTCCTGGTTCCAGCCCAGCGTTCCAGTCTACTACCTGCTGATTGTTCCTTGTTCCAGTTCAGCATTCCAGGCTACTACCTGCTGCTTGTTCCTGGTTCCAGTTCAGCGTTCCAGTCTACTACCTGCTGCTTGTTCCTGGTTCCAGTTCAGCATTCCAGGCTACTACCTGCTGCTTTGTTCCTGGTTCCAGCCCAGCGTTCCAGACTACTACCTGCTGCTTTGTTCCTGGTTCCAGCCCAGCGTTCCAGACTACTACCTGCTGCTTTGTTCCTGGTTCCAGCCCAGCGTTCCAGACTACTACCTGCTGCTTTGTTCCTGGTTCCAGCCCAGCGTTCCAGTCTACTACCCTGTTTCCCCGAAAATAAGACCTAGCGTGATTGTCGGTGATGGCTGCAATATAAGCCCTACCCCCCAAATAAGCCCTACCCTGTTTCCCCGAAAATAAGCCCTACCCTGAAAATAAGACCTACAAGGACTTTAACTATGGCTTATTTGGGGGGTAGGGCTTATATTGCAGCCATCACCGACAATCACGCTAGGTCTTATTTTCGGGGAAACAGGCTACCTGCTGCTTGTTCCTGGTTCCAGTTTAGCGTTCAAGGCTACCACCTGCTGCTTTGTTCCTGGTTCCAGCCAGCGTTCCAGACTACTACCTGCTGCTTTGTTCCTGGTTCCAGTCCAGCTCTTCAGTCCAGCTTACTTACCTGCTGGGGTTCCTGGTCCTCTTTGCATTCCAGTCTCCAGTCTCCAGTCTTCTCTTCAGCTTCAGGTTCCAGAGGGTGCCACCACTCCTGAACTTCAGGTGACTGGTGATCCTGCCAGGCACCCATACCACTCCTCACTCCCGGCCCTCTGTCTCCATTCCAGGCGAACGGGAGTGGGAGCTGTAAGGGAGGTCTTTCTCTGCACTTCAGGCTCAAAACCTACCAGGTACGTGACAGTAGCAGACAGCCATGTCTGAGCCTGAGCAGGGAACGTCTCCCATGGAGGAACTTTGTGCGTGCCTGGCAGGATTGACTGAAGCAGTCAAGAATCTGCAGCAAGGATACACCAGGCTGGAGGAACGAGTGCTAACTTTGTCTAATCCCATTGGGGTCCAGGGAGTTCCTTCTGCTCCTGCTCCTTCAGTCGGGCCTTCCTCAGCGGTGGTGATGTTCCCTCCAGAACCCAAGGTTCCGACGCCTGAACGTTTCTCCAGGAATCGCCATAAATTCAGGGCCTTCCGCAACTCCTGTGAATTGTTCTTTTTCTCTTCAGCCACGTACTTTTTCCCTGGAGGCTACCAAGGTGGGCTACGTAATTTCTCTGCTTTCTGGTGACCCCCAAACCTGGGCCCATCGCCTCTTGGAGCAAAAGGACATATCCCTGACCAATCTCTCCACCTTCTTTGAAGCATTGGGTCAGTTGTACGATGACCTCCAGCTGTCCGTGACTGCAGAGGCGGCTCTGCACACCCTTCAACAGGGTCGCAGGGCAGCAGAGGACTATGTGGCTGAATTCAGGAAGTGGAGTGCGGATACAACTTGGAATGATGCAGCTCTCCGCTATCAGTTTCGGATGGGACTCTCTGACTCTCTGAAGGATGAATTGGCCAGGGTGGGTACACCACAGACTTTAAATGCCTTGATCGATCTAGCCATCCAGATCGATCGACTCCTAAGAGAGCTTAGGACTGAGAGAGCTATGGGATCTCTTCGCCCAACTTGGGTTACCCCTAAGGTTCCTCATCGTACGTCACCAACACCACCTACCTCCACGTTTAACCTACCTGAGCCAATGCAATTAGGAGTCCTGCGGCCTTCTCTTACCCAGGAGGAACGACAACGTCGTCGAGTGAATAATTTGTGCCTGTATTGCGGGGAACCTGGGCACTATGTCAGGAACTGTCCCCTCAAACTCCGTAAGTGCCTATCCCTGTCCACTGACTATGTTACACCTCTGGCTAAGAATACTACTCACCTTGCTCTCTCTATCCTGTTACAGCTTCCAGAAGAGACTCTGCAAATAACCGCCATCATTGATTCTGGAGCTTGCAGCTGTTTCATGGATTCTCTTTTTGCTACCCAACACCAGATACCTTTGTTGCCTAAGGCCCATGGACTTTCCATCCATCTGGCTGATGGAACCGCCATCAAATCTGGACCTGTTACCCAAGAGACTATTCCAATACCTGTCTCCATTTCCAATTCCCATCAAGAACTGCTACGCCTGGATATCATCGCCTCACCCCTGTTTCCCATAATCCTCGGCATGCCATGGTTACAGGCTCACAATCCGGACAATAATTGGATCACAGGTGAAGTTACCTTTCCTTCTTCATATTGCCAACAGTTTTGCAAAACTTAGAACGCTCAGGAGAACCCTACCTTGCTCTGCCTAGATACAGATCCTAGTCTACACCTCTCCATCCCTTCTGCCTATCATGATTTCTTGGATGTATTCAGCAAGCAGGGGGCAGAGATTTTGGAAGAATCTTTCCTTTAACTGAAGTAGAACAAGGGGCTTTAAAGGAATATATCTATGAGAACCTTAAGAAAGGCTTCATTCGTCCATCCACGTCCCCCGCAGGTGCAGGCATCTTCTTTGTACAGAAAAAAGATAAGACCCTCAGACCTTGTGTGGATTACCGCAAATTAAATAAAATCACTGTGAAGAACCGTTACCCTCTCCCTCTGGTACCAGAGTTGTTCCAAAGACTTGGGACAGCCACCATATTCACCAAGCTTGACCTCCGCGGGGCCTACAATTTAGTTCGTATTAGGGACGGAGACGAATGGAAGACCGCCTTCCGTACCCGCTATGGACATTTTGAGTACCTAGTGATGCCTTTCGGTCTGTGCAATGCCCCTGCTACTTTTCAGTACTTCATCAATGATGTGTTACGAGACTTTCTAGATCTGTTTGTTATCGTCTATTTAGACGACATATTAATTTTTTCTTGTTCCCTCGAATCCCACCGCAGGCACATCAGAAGTGTGTTGGGCCAGCTTCGACAACACGGTCTATATGCAAAGGCTGAGAAGTGTGAATTTGAACAGGAAAGTATTTCATTTTTGGGGTTAATTTTTTGGGGTATTTCCAGTAGAGGCATTAAGATGGACCCTCAGAAGGTTGCGGCAGTTTTAAATTGGCCAGTCCTGACAGACAAAAAAGGAATCCAGTGATTCGTTGGATTCGCTAATTTATACCTTAAATTTATTAAGGGGTTCTCGGCCATCATCACACCCATCACACAACTAACTAAACAAGGTACACGCTTCCATTAGTCTGCTGAGGCCCAAAAGGCTTTTGAGACTCTCAAGGGCCTTTTTACCTCCGCCTCCATACTAAAGCTTCCAGATTCCTCTCTGCCGTTCATACTAGAGGTGGACTCATCTGAAATTGCAGTGGGGGCAGTGCTGTCCCAAAGACAGGGAACTAAGGCCCTGTTATATCCGGTGGCCTTCTTCTCTCACAAATTGTCCACAGGCAGAAAGAAATTATGATGTAGGAGACAGAGAGTTGTTGGCAATCAAGTCAGCATTGGAGGAGTGGCGCTATCTGCTGGAGGGTGCTGCTCATCCAGTCTTAATTTTTACAGATCATAAGAACCTGGAGTATTTGAGATCTGCAAAAAGGTTGAAGCCACGTCAGGCCAGGTGGGCTCTCTTTTTCTCCAGGTTCTCCTTTCATGTCACCTATCGCCCTCCAAAAATACCAAACCTGATGCCCTATCCAGGATGTTTCACAAGTCCCAAGAGATTTCCCCTCCAGACACCATTCTGTCCCCGGGGAATTTTCTTTTACTTCAGGGAAACCTGCTTTCCCAGATTAAGCAGGCTTCCGCGGGATTGGGATCTTCTATTAGGGCAGAACTCCAAGTTAAGGATGGGTTACTGTGGCATGAGAACAGGATCTTTATACCTGAAACATTACGAGTTTCAGTACTTGAACTCTGTCATGATCATGCATTGGCTGGGCATTTTGGCGTAGCTAAGACCACTGATCTGGTACAGCGTACTTTCTGGTGGCCTCAGTTACGCGAAGATTGTAGGAAATTTGTTGAGTCCTGTACCACCTGTATCAGGAACAAGGGGCACAGAACCAAGGCATGGGGATTACTAAAACCTTTGCCTGTCCCAGATAGGCCTTGGAAAATGCTCTCTATAGATTTTATTGTAGAATTACCTCTGGCTGGGGGCTTTACCTCATTTTTTGTCATAGCGGACCGGTTGTCGAAGATGGCCCACTTTGTCCCAATGAAGGGCACTCCTTCAGCTACAGAAACGGCACAGGCATTCATTAAAGAAGTCATCAGGCTCCATGGGGTACTGGTTAATATCGTCTCAGATCGGGGGGTACAGTTTACCTCCCGATTCTGGAGGTCTCTGTGTAAAACATTGAACATTGAACTCTCATTTTCATCTGCTTATCATCCCCAGACTAATGGGCAAACAGAGAGAACAAACCAGACTCTTGAACAATATTTACGCTGTTTTTCTTCTTTTGCCCAAGATGATTGGATTTCTGTTCTCCCATTGGCCGAATTCGCCTACAACAATTCTATTTATTCCGCTATCAAACAAACTCCATTTTTTGCGAATTATGGTTTCCACCCTTCATTTTTGCTTAATTCTCTTCCAGAATGTACAGTACCTGCAGTCCAGGAGAAGTTGGACTTCTTTACTTCCAACAACCAAGTTTTACAGGAGACCATGACCAGGACCCAGGAATATAATAAAGCAACCTTCGATAAGAAAAGGCGAGGTGAGCTGTTACTTACACCCGGGGACCACGTATGGTTATCTACAGTAAATCTCAGGATGGCTTGTCCTTCAAAAAAAATGGGCCCCAAGTTTCTTGGCCCTTTTCCTGTCAAGCGGAGAATTAATGAGGTTGCATACTAACTTGAACTCCCGGATTCACTAAGAGTGCATCCAGTATTTCATGTGTCCCTGCTCAGACCCTCTATTTCCAACCCATTTCCAGGCCGAAGTACGGATCCTCCTGATCCAATTTTGGTAGATGGGGAGGAGGAATTAGAGGTGGAGGCTATCATGGACCATAGGAAAAGAGGTAACCAAAATCAATTTCTGATAAAATGGAGGGGGTTTGGCCCAGAAGAAAATTCTTGGGAACCTGAGGATAATATTCATGGTGAAGATCTGTTGCAATCTTTTAAAAGGTCCCATCCAGAGAAATTTCTTCAAAGGGGCAACCGGCGATCCAGACGTACGGGAACACGGCCACTAGGTTCCACTGCGCATGCGCGCGCACACTCCCGCTGGTGCCAGGCGGGCTATTTAAACCGGTCTGTCACACTCAATCCCCGCTGTCTGCTCTACAGCGTTCCGTGTGCCTTAACCTGATCTGACCTGTGTACTCTGTTATCTGACCCGGCTTACTGTTTGACCATCCTGCTATCCACCTGCACCAGACCCTCTTGGCTTGCCTGACGATCCCTCTGTGTAATCCCTGGTACCTCTGCTGCCCGATCACCGGCTTGTTGACCATTCCTCTGTCCAATACCAGTATCCAGTCTGTTACCTGCTGCTTGTTCCTGGTTCCAGCCCAGCGTTCCAGTCTACTACCTGCTGCTTGTTCCTGGTTCCATCCCAGCGTTCCAGACTACTACCTGCTGCTTTGTTCCTGGTTCCAGCCCAGCGTTCCAGTCTACTACCTGCTGCTTGTTCCTGGTTCCAGTTCAGCATTCCAGGCTACTACCTGCTGCTTTGTTCCTGGTTCCAGCCAGCGTTCCAACCTACTACCTGCTGCTTTGTTCCTGGTTCCAGTCCAGCTCTTCAGTCAGGCTTACTTACCTGCTGGGGTTCCTGGTCCTCTTTGCGTTCCAGTCTCCAGTCTTCTCTTCAGCTTCAGGTTCCAGAGGGTGCCACCACTCCTGAACTTCCGGTGACTGTTGATCCTGCCAGGCACCCATACCACTCCTCACTCCCGGCCCTCTTTCTCCACTCCAGGGGAAGGGGAGTGGGAACTGTAAGGCCCCTTTCACACTGGGGCGGTTTGCAGGCGTTATTGCGCTAAAAATACCACCTGCAAACCGCCCCTAAACAGCCTCCGCTGTTTGTTCAGTGTGAAAGCCCGAGGGCTTTCACACTGAAGCGGTGCGCTGGCAGGACGGTAAAAAAAGTCCTGCGAGCCGCATCTTTGGAGCGGTGAAGGAGCGGTGTATTCACCGCTCCTTCACCGCTCCTGCAAATTGAAATCAATGGGACAGCGCGGCTATACCGCGGCAATACCCCGGCTATAGCCGCGCTGTACGAGTGGTTTTAACCCTTTTTCGGCCGCCAGCGGGGGGTTAAAACTGCACCGCTAGCGGCCGAATACCGCGGTAAAACAGCGCTAAAAATAGCGCTGTTTTACCGCCGACCCCCCCTACCGCCCCAGTGTGAAAGGGGCCTAAGGGAGGTCTTTCTCTGCACTTCAGGCTCAAAACCTACCAGGTACGTGACACCACCACAGTTGTTTTCCGTGGTCTTCTGGGTCTTTTGGTGTTGCTGAGCTCACCGGTGCGTTCTTTCTTTTTAAGTATGTTCCAAACAGTTAATTTGGCCACACCTAATGTTTTTGCTATCTCTCTGATGGGTTTGTTTTGTTTTTTCAGCCTAATGATGGCTTGCTTCACTGATAGTGACAGCTCTTTGGATCTCATATTGAGAGTTGACAGCAACAGATTCCAAATGCAAATAGCACACTTGAACTCTGGACCTTTTTTCTGCTCTGTGGATATGGGATAATGAGGGAATAACACACACCTGGACATGGAACAGCTGAGCATCCAATTGTCCCATTACTTTTGGTCCCTTAAAAAGTGGGAGGCACATATACAAACTGTTGTAATTCCTACACCGATCACCTGATTTGGATGTAAATACCCTCAAATTAAAGCTGAAAGTCTGCAGTGAAAGCACATCTTGTTCGTTTCATTTGAAATCCATTGTGGTGGTGTATAGAGCCAAAAAGATTAGAATTATGTTGATGTCCCAATATTTATGGACCTGACTGTATATATATATATATATATATATTAGAGATGCACGATTCTGGCCAAAATGAGTATCACGATTTTTTCATGATTCTCGTGATGTAAAATCTTTCACATTATCCAAAAAAAAATTGGGTTAACTTTAGTGGTTAGTAAATTGCATTTGAAAAACTGCTGCGCAAATACAGTGTGACATAAAATATTACAACAACCACCATTTTATTCTCTAGGGTCTCTACTGAAAAAAAAAAAAAAATATATATATATATATATATATATATATATATATATATATATATATATATATATACGGTATAATGTTTGGGGGTTGTAAGTAATTTTCTAGCAAAAAAAAAACTATTTTAACTTGAAACCAACAAATGTCAGAAAAAGGTTTAGCGTTTAAGTGGTTAAACTTTCCTCACTTACACAGAAGTCTATTCCATTGACAAATTGTTACAATGTTTCTAGTTAAGTTCATTGCTAAAGAATGTTCTGATTCTTGGCAGACTGCCCAGTTTTTTTCTTCCTTTCTTTTGAGGGCTGTGGCTTCAGAAGAGCAGAGTGAATTCTTTGCGTAGCAAGATCATGAAACACCTTTTTCAAGATCGCAACGGGGAAAAAATTGCGATAACGATTCTTGACGATTAATCGTGCAGCTCTAATATATATATATATATATATATATATATATATATATATACACACACACATATACACACTATATTGCCAAAAGTATTGGGATGCTTGCCTTTACTCGCACATGAACTTTAATGGCGTCCCAGTCTTAGTTCGTAGTGTTCAATATTGAGTTGGCCCACCCTTTGCAGCTATAACAGTTTCAACTCATCTGGGAAGGCTGTCCACAAAGTTTAGGAGTGTGTCTATGGGAATGTTGGACCATTCTTCCAGAAGGGCATTTGTGAGGTCAGGCACTAATGTGGACGAAAAGGCCTGGCTCGCAGTCTCCGCTCTAATTCATCCCAAAGGTGTTCTGTCGGGAAGAGGTCAGGACTTTGTGCAGGCTAGTCAAGTTCCTCCACGCCAAACTCGCTCATTCATGTCTTTATGGACCTTGCTTTGGGCACTGGTGCTCAGCCATGTTGGAACAGGAAGGGGCCATCTCCAAACTGTTCCTACAAAGTTGGGAGCATGAAATTGTTACCTTCACTGGAACTAAGGGGCCAAGCCCGACCCCTGAAAAAGAACCCCACACTATAATCCACCTCCCTCCACCAAATGATTTGGACCAGTGCACAAAGCAAGGTTCATTAAGACATTGATGAGCGAGTTTGGGGTGGAGGAACTTGATTGGCCTGCACAGAGTCCTGACCTCAACCCAATAGAACACCTTTGGGATGAATTAGAGTGGAGACTGTGAGCCAAACCTTCTTGTCCAACATCAGTGCCTGACCTCACAAATGTTCTTCTGGAAGAATGGTCAAACATCCCCATAGACACACTCCTAAACCTTGTGGACAGCCTTCCCAGAGGAGTTGAAGCTGTTATAGCTGCAAAGGGTGGGCCAACTCAATATTGAACCCTACGGACTAAGACTGGGGTGCCATTAAAGTACAGAAATCCCCATATGTCCAAGGTCACAAAGACAGTATACAAACAGAAGAGATTTTGGCACCCTTGCTATGTAACCTGGGGGGTCATGCAAGTCCCAGAACACAGGTAGCAATGGTACCTACCTTTCTGCACTCCTTCCTCCTATGGTCAGTAGAGGGCGGTGTGTATGTAGTCACAGAAAGGAGTTTGGTGACAGAGTGGCTTCTTTGGCGTGGAACCATCTGGAGGGTTGAGGAGGTCACAAAATTTGGGGCTCAGTTTATATACACACCCCTTGAAATTTTCCACATTTTGTCATGTTACAACTAAAAACGTAAATGTATTTTATTGGCATTTTATGTGGTAGACCAACACAAAGTGGCACATAATTGTGAAGTGGAAGGAAAATGATAAATGGTTTTCAAACTTTTTTACAAATAAATATGTAAAAAGTGTGGGGTACATTTGTATTCAGCCCCCCTGAGTCAATACTTTGTAGAACCACCTTTCGCTGCAATTACAGCTGCAAGTATTTTTGGGGATGTCTCTACCAGCTTTGCACATCTAGAAAGTGACATTTTTGCCCATTCTTCTTTGTAAAATAGCTCAAGCTCTGTCAGATTGGATGGAGAGTAGAGATGAGCTTCGAGTTCGAGTCGAACTCATCTTGGACTCGAACATCGGCTGTTCGCAAGTTCGCCGAACAGCGAACAATTTGGGGTGTTCACGGCAAATTCGAATGCCGCGGAACACCCTTTAAAAGTCTATGGGAGAAATCAAAAGTGCTAATTTTAAAGGCTTATATTCATGGTATTGTCATACAAAGTGTTTGGGGACCTGGGTCCTGCCCCAGGGGACATGTATTAATGCAAAAAAAAGTTTTAAAAACGTCCGTTTTTTCGGGAGCAGTGATTTTAATAATGCTTAAAGTGAAACAATAAAAGTGTAATATCCCTTTAAATTTCGCACCCTGGGGTGTCTATAGTATGCCTGTAAAGGGGCGCATGTTTCCCGTGTTTAGAACAGTCTGACAGCATATCGAAAATGAAGAGGTTACTAACGTTACGTAACTCCTCGTATGACAGAATACAACTTCGGAAGTGATGCAATGTATTTTTTGAGGAAAACTACACTTATTAAATGAAAATGGTACAAATCTGGCATCATACGGGAACATTTTTCTCAACACTCTCTGTATCCCTGTGCTTTTAGACTTGGTCTGTTAGTCTCCCTGGGCATTTCATATTACCTTATTACTTGCCTGCATCTGTCTCTCAATCTGCAAGTCCATCTTCCTCTCTTTGCATGGAAGGAACATAGCTCTCCAGTTACACATGACAATAGTGATGATAAAAGGTGGAGGGCACAGACTGAAAAATACTGGAAAGAGCAAAGTTCCCCAGCAGCACTTTTCAGAGAGAGAGAGAGAGGGGCGGTGCAGGTCTTGTAATAGGAAATAATATCTAGTTGGGTTTCTTCTTGCAGTCGATCTCCCACCAAACATTTTTTCCCCTCCAATTTTTAATACCTTTTTACAGTAAACAAGCATGGTTAATTTGTCACCTAATTAGCACTTTGCCTGAGTTTCCTCCTCCTCTGTCATTTAAGCTTTTTTAAAAAATGTTTGTCTTGAACTGGACGTTAAATTGTAAGCCTGGGAAAACTTAAACACACTTTGGGCTCAATTTGGACATTTTCACTTAGGGGTGTACTCACTTTTGTTGCCAGCGGTTTAAATATTAATGGCTGTGTGTTGAGTTATTTTGAGGGGACAGCAAATTTACACTGTTATACAAGCTGTACACTCACTACTTTACATTGTAGCAAAGTGTCATTTCTTCAGTGTCGTCACATGAAAAGATATAATAAAATATTTACAAAAATATGAGGGGTGCACACCACACTTTTGTGAGATACTGTATATATATATATATATATATATATATATATATATGTTGCGGTTTGCAAGTGGTTTACCAGGGTTCCCGCATCGCATGTTTCCCAGCGGCAGTTCACACTGCCCTATGCGAACTGCTGGGAGTGTCAGGTAAAAGTTAATGACACCCCCAAATCAGTTTGCATATTGCAGTGCGAACTCAGGAATCAGATCGCATGGGTGTGAAAAAAAAGGGTCCTGTGCGAGTTTGATGCAAATTCAGCCATACGATATTTATGGCTGAAATTGCATCGCACAGAGATCGCATGTGATTTTCACTGCAGTGCGGTGCGAATCACATCCGATCTCTGACATCGCACCAGTGTGAACTGGCCCTTAATTTGTTACTGTATTTAGATCTACTAGTACATCTTATGCTAGCCATGCACCAGTTGAAAAATCGGTAGAAAATGTTTTCGAAAAACAAACACACGGTCGTGAGAGCAATCGATATTGCAATCATGTAATGACCGAATTTCAAACTATAAATCATTCAATGGACGTAAATGAAACAGTTTCTTATTTGTTTTTTGTTGGTCACATATGCGCTGTACCAAGGGTTCAATTTTAAAAAGACGAGAAACACATTAAGAGGGAATAACAAAGGGCCACCATGCTCAGACCCGAGTAACACTCAGTCCTCAATATTCAAAATACAAAAATATACAGTATGCCCATGGGACTTTTAGTGAGTGTTGCTCAAGTAAAATGGTACAACAGATATATATATATATATATATATATATATATATATATATATATATATATATATATATATATATATATATATATATATATATATAAATACAAATATTTTATAAGAGTTGACCTAAGACCTAAGAAAAAATGATGTATACACTTCCACATGGATTTTTTTCACAATAGCAAATATTTTCACCAACGTATATACAACATGTCAGCGTAGTAAATAATGCATTATTCAATAATGGGAGCTGTAATCTCTATGCAATTCACGGGACAGCGCCCACTTCATCAGGAGACAGCTGCAGTTGGTTTATGTGTACATCTGTGGAAAGACCATGTCAATATACAGACACATTTTGTTAAAATAAGGGAAAAATGCAACCAAATCATATTAGAAAATGTCTTAATTTAAATGAATGGAATCCAATGTTATATACTGGATATACTAACATGGAAGTTAGTGATGTAACACAACAAGACCACATGGTAGAGGTCAACCAAGATGACAGGTAAATCTTAATGCTGTGTAAAAACATATGACAGCAAGGGGTTCCCCCAGGGAGCTGAGGGTGAGTAGGTGGCCAGAAGGTTGGGGCATGGAGATGAAACCCCCACTAGCAAAATTCCTACAAGGGAATAGGACAGGTAATAAAAGATAAGTGAATGAAGCAAAAATATTAAAAAAAAAAAATGGGAAAGAAAATAAATAAATAAATAAAAAAAAGAAACACATTAAACTTTAAAGTTATCATCCGTTCGGTAGAAGTTTTCCAAACTTTTCCTTCGAATTTGGCTCAAAAATATAACATCTGATTTTCGCTTTGTGCCCATTAACTGGCCGAAAAATTAACGAACTGTCCAAATGATAGATTTTTGAAAGATTTTTCGTCTAGTGTATCGACACCATAACACTCACCTCCCCCAAGACTGACAATGCTGCTTGTCCAAAGGTGCCCCCTGTATTCCCTCATTCAGAGTGGGGGAAATGTAATACAGGAGGTGTGTTAGTGAAAGGCTCACCAGCTGAAAACAGGGAAAAAAGCTTAGAGGAAGAAAATGAGCTCAGCCACCACATCTAATGATTGGTAAGCTCCAATGTAATACATTTTTGGTTTTCGGTTTAATATCACTTTGAGAGCTCTTTATTGGCTGAATTCAGTAAGTTGATGTTGATTTACAAAATCTGGAGCAAAAAAAAGATCTCATCTGCAGCAAAAATCCAATTCTTCATTTGTTTTATGAGTGCAGGCTGGAAGGTAAGAGGTGAAACCAAGATGTGTCAGATGGGGGATTCTGTCATTATCAAGACTTTGGGATTGATTTACTAAAGGCAAATAGACTGTGCACTTTGCAAGGTGCAGTTGCACTCTTAAAGTGCAGATGCTCCAGAGCTTAGTAAATGAACAGAGGTTCTTCTGACTTTCTTCATCCAATCATGTGCAAGCAGAAATTCATTTTTTTTAAATTTCCCTTGAATGTGATTGGGTATTCTTTCCAAATGAAGCTTTTCTATACTCTGGAGAAACTGCACTTGCAGAAGGCAACTTGCAAAGTGCACAGTCTATTTGCCTTTAGTAAATCAACCCCTTTGTGCAATTGCTACAGAGCTTATTGAATGAGGTAAAGCTTCACTTTTCAAAAAATACCCAATCACATTACAAGGGAAAAAAACAAAACATTTTTGCTTGCACATGATTGGATGATGAAAGTCAGCAGAGCTTTTGCTCATTTACTAAGCTCTGGAACAACCGCTCTTGCAGAGTTCAATTGCACTTTACAAAGTGCACAGTCTATTTGCCTTTAGTAAATGAACCCCTTTGTCAGAGGTATGATAACTGAAATTTGACTTATCACTATAATATTATCACTAGGGGAAGTTACTTCATTGCTGTTCAATACATTTCTGAAACTCAACTGCTAGGGAGGAAGCAGTGACAAAGAAACATGTCTCTTTATCTGTCCAAATGTTTGAATCGAAATGTAAGGCTCAATGTGTAGAGATGGTGATGAATCAGCTGGCACTGCCATAATTGCAACTGTCAATGATTTCATAGGCAGGTGACAGGTTTGAAAATTCATCTGAGGATTTTCAAACTGATAAACTCTGCCATAAAATTCAGTTGTTTTTTTTTTATGCATTTTTTTATCTCAATGCACTCGGCTAAAAATATGTTTTATAAAAGTAAATATCCTTATTCTGATATATTAGCTTTGTGAATGTAGCCTATAAAAACTGAAATTCATAAAGCCAACAGCGTCCTAGCAACCAATGACTCATCCCCAGACCCCTCTCAGCTGTCAGCCAGGCAATCTCCATTACTATATTAGACGTGGTGTATCTGGATTTTGCAAAAGCATTTGACACAGTTCCCCATAAACATTTATTTTACAAATTTAGGTCCGTTGGCATGGACCATAGGGTGAGTACATGGATTGGAAACTGGCTACAAGGGTGAGTTCACAGGGTGGTGATAAATGGGGAGTACTCGGAATGGTCAGGGGTGGGTAGTGGGGTCCCCCAGGGTTCTGTCCTGGGAGCAATCCTATGTATTTTGTACATAAATGACCTGGAGGATGGGATAAAGAGTTCAATCTCTGTATTTGCGGACGATACTAAGCTAAGCAGGGCAATAACTTCTCCGCAGGATGTGGAAACCTTGCAAGAAGATCTCATCAAATGAATGGGGTGGGCAACTACATGGCAAATGAGGTTTAATGTAGAAAAATGAAAAATAATGCATTTGGGTGGCAAAAATATGAATGCAATCTATACACTGGGGGGAGAACCTCTGGGGGAATCTAGGACGGAAAAGGACCTGGGGGTCCTAGTAGATGATAGGCTCAGCAATGGCATGCAATGCCAAGCTGCTGCCAACAAAGCAAACAGAATATTGGCATGTATTAAAAAGGGGATCGTTAGTAGTTAGTAGATATAATGATAGTATTTAGCATATGAATTCTATTTTTTACTTTACCTGTCATCTTTTTTTTTTTAAAGAAAATGTGATTGCCGGAAAGAAAGGACAAAATCCAGCATTGCCAAGTACAGTACAAATACACAGAAAGATCGTTGTATAACAAAGTACAGCAATGTTATTGTTAAAATGATATTAAAGCCTTGTTTCTTTTTTTTTTAAATAATAGACATGTTATACTTATCTACTCTTTTCAGTGATTTTGCACAGAGCAGCCTGGATCCTCTTCTTTTCGGGTCCCATACCAGTGCTCCTGACTCCTCCCTCTGGTGCCCCCATAGCAAGCAACTTGCTCTAGGGGCACCCAAGCAGGCGCACTCCTGATCCATGGCTCTGTGTGTCCATACACACATGGCCCCGCCCCCTCTGGCTCCTAATTGGCTCACTGGCTGTGACTGACAGCTGTGGGAGCCAATGGCTAATCAGGAGTGCGAGTCCCCAGAAAGGCAAGGCTCTCATGGACATCACAGGATTGGGAGGGAGCTCAGGTAAGTATTAGAGGGGGCTAAGAGGGCTGCTACACACAAATGGTTTTTACCTTCATGCATGAAGGTAAAAAACGTTGTGCCTTTACAACCACTTGAATGCACAGTACAACACGCAGCAAAAGTGAAAGATTTACATCAGTCCACACAATGTGGAGGCATTCTTGCTGTCATTTACAGGCAGTTTTAAAGTTTAAACATGTGTAACCTAACATAAAATAATAAAGGAAAGTAAGTAATGAAAACCTTTAGAGCATTGCGTTGTGAAGATTAACACACTAATCTTCACAATTTATCATATCTGTTTCCCATAGCATCAAAATGTCCTCTACACAACTGTATATGTAGCAGTCAACCAACCCAATAGGGACCCATGCAGGTTTCCTTTACTTTATTTATACAGAGGGGCCCAAAAAAATGTATATACACTTCAACATGAAAAAATATATGCATAAAATTTTTATTACTAAATTTATATAAACATCAAAGTGTAGCTGTACGTCGTGTTTGACTTATGCAATCATATTGGTTGCTCAAAGTGGTCACCATTAGCACACAGAAACGTTTGATTTCGGCAAATTACTGCATGAACAACAGTGACTAGAACGTCCATAGGAATTGCTCTGCATGATGTATCAGTTTCTTCCTGTAGTGCAGTCGGTGTAGGTGGTTTTCTACGGTACACCACATCCTTTAGTGTTCCCCACAGATAGAAGTATTAAGTCCGGGGAACGTGGAAGGAATTCAACAGCACCTCTACGTCCTATCCAACGTCCTGGCAGAATGTCATCGAGGCTCTCACGTCTCAGTGGTAGGGAGGTAGTACGTCAGCTTGCTGGAAGTAAAATTGCTCTTCCACATAAACCACACGAATGGCCGGTAACATGATGACATCAACAATGGTACGGACGTCTTTAGGGGAATCATATAACTACACATTGCTGCCATAATTCAATGTGGGTTTTAAAAAAAGGGCATAGATAACAGCTGTTGTATTCATTTTTTGGGCCCTCTGTATTTTCTGCTGATTTCCTGATTTCCTGCTGACCAATGTAGTCAGCAAAAGAAACAGTGACATGGGCTAGGACGAAGGAAAACACTACTGTATATTACTCACATTGTTTAAAGTGATTGTAAACTCTGTTACGCCACTTTTACCTACAGGTACGCCTATACTAAGACTTACCTGTAGGCAATGCTGTATCCTGGCCTAGGCCACCTAGGCCCAGGCCTAGGGCAGCACTTTGCAGGGGGGCAGCACAGAAAGAGTCCCCGCGGGCTTGCGCTCTTAGTGTAGTGCCAGTCTTATGGGGCAGACTGGGCTGTGAGGCAGATAAGTCTAGTGCCCCCATAAAGCGGCCGCACTGCTTCTGGTATGCGTACGTCCGGCATTACACAACTGTAGGGGGGGTCGCCTCTTCTAATTTTGACTGTCCTCTCATCCTGGACCACAAACCTTCCTCAATGTGCTATATGTTTTCTGCTGCACCATTGGCATGTTTATATCTTCTTAGTCCTCTCCATAAAATTATGAAAAATTTGTGCTTAAAGTAGAACTATAGGCAACATTTTTTTTTTTCATTTTGGATAGAGTAAGGGAGGGTTATAGCCCCTGCAAGTTTATTTTTTACCATCCCTGTCCCATTGCAGAGATATCCTTTCACTTCCTGCCCCATAGCCAAACAGTAAGTGAGAGGAAATCTATGCAAATTAAGGGAATCCATTGCCCCCTCCCAGAACTAGTGTCCCCCACTCGAAAATGTCAGGGCGGGTCTTAAACAGCAAGGGGTGTGGCCTTGACAGGAAGGGGAGGGTCATATTTAAATTAGGGGTGCAGGAGTTTCCTCAGGCCTAGGGCAGCACAAAACCTAAATACACTTCTGCCTGTAGGTACCTTGAATATCTCCTAAACTTGCACAGTTTTGGAGATATGCAGTGTATGCACTGCTGCCGACGTCACCGGCGCACGCGCACTGAAGAAACAAGCCGCTGGTGCCGTTTCTTCAGGACTCGTGCCCAGACCGGTGGCTCCCGCGTGCATACTAGCTCATTATGCCTTTGTCTTGCAGGGTTTGTTTTTTTTGGGTTTTTTTCCAGAGGTTTACAACCTCTTTAACCACTTGCTGACCGCAATATGTATACAGTATCTCACAAAAGTGAGTACACCCCTCACATTTTTGTAAATATTTTATTATACCTTTCTTATGTGACAACGCTGAAGAAATGACACTTTGATACAATGTAAAGTAGTGAGAGTACAGCTTGTATAACAGTGTAAATTTGCTGTCCCCTCAAAATAACTCAACACACAGCCATTAATGTCTAAACTGCTGGCAACAAAAGTGAATACACCCCTAAGTAAAAAAGGCCAAATTGGACACAACTAGCCACTCCCCCCCCCCCCGGTGTCATGTGACTCATTAGTGTTACAAGGTCTCAGATGTGAATGGGGAGCAGGTGTCTTAAATTTGATGTTATCGCTCTCACTCTCTCATACTGGTCACTGGAAGTTCAACATGGAATCTCATAGCAAAGAACTCTCTGAGGATCTGAAAAAAATTACTCTACATAAAGATGGCCTAGGCTATAAGAAGATTGCCAAGACTCTGAAACTGAGCTGCAGCACAGTGGCCAAGACCATACAGCAGTTTAACAGGACAGGTTCCACTCAGAACAGGCCTCGCCATGGTCGATCAAAGAGGTTGACTGCATGTTCTCAGCGTCATATTCAGAGGTTGTCTTTGGGAAATAGATGTATGAGTGCTGCAAGCATTGCTGCAGAGGTTGAAGGGTTGAAGGGGTGGGGGGTCAGCCTGCCAGTGCTCAGACCATACACTTCACACTGCATTAAATTGGTCTGCATGGCTGTCGTTCCAGAAGGAAGCCTCTTCTAAAGATGATGCAGAAGAAAGCCTGCAAACAGTCTGCCGAAGACAAGCAGACTAACGCCATGGTCTGTGGTCTGATGAGACCAAGATAAACTTATTTGGATCAGATGGCGTGAAGTGTGTGTGGCAGCAACCAGGTGAGGAGTACAAAGACAAGTGTGTCTTGCCTACAGTCAAGCATGGTGGTGGGAGTGTCATGGTTTGGAGCTGCATGAGTGCTGCTGGCACTGGGGAGCTACAGTTCATTGAGGGAACCATGAATGCCAACATGTACTGTGACATACTGAGGCAGAGGATGATCCCCTCCCTTTGGAGACTGGGCCGCAGCGCAGTATTCCAACCCCGGCTCTCTTGTGCAATTGGGGACCCGCAGAATGAATCACCCGGCACCGGAAGAGAGGCATAGAGATTGCCAGGGGCAGATGATCCCCGGCAATCTCTATGATCCTCGGAGGCGTGATGTTATGATGTCGCGACTGGGCCGCACAAGTAAACAAAGCCGTGATCTCGGCTAGAAAATCAGATCGTCAATTTTTAAAATCTTTTTGCTCTTATAGACCCCACATCTCTCCATAAAGAGGACCTGCCACGCACCATTCCTATTACAAGGGATGTTTACATTCTTTGTAATAGGAATAAAAGTGATCAAAAAAAAATTGTGAAAGGAAAAGTGTAATAAAAATAAAATAATAATAATAAAAAATAAATTAAAGTGCCCCCGTCCCGCGAGCTTGCACACAGAAGCGAACGCATACGCAAGTCGTGCTCGCATATGTAAACAACGTACAAACCACACGTGAGGTATCACCGCGAACGTTAGAGCGAGATCAATAATTCTAGCACTAGACCCCCCTGTAACGCTAAACAGGTAACCTGTAAAAAATTGTAAACCGTCGCCTATGGTGATTTTTAAGTACCGAAGTTTGGTGCCATACCAGGAATGTGCAAAATTTAAAGCTTTTTTTTTTTTTTTAATTCATGTTTTTTTTTTTTTTAATTCATGAAAATTAATTTTTTTTCCCAAAAAATTGCGTTTGAAAAATTACCGCTCAAATACTGTGTGACATAAAAAGTTGCAATGACCGCCATTTTATTCCCTAGGGTGTCTGCTAAAAAAAATATATAATTTTTGTTATGAATCATTTTCTAGCAAAAAATTATGATTTTTACATGTAGAAGAGAAGTGCCAGAATTTGCGCAGTATGGAAGTGGTTAAGGGAACACTACTCTTTGGGATCTGTATTCTGGGGGGACCCTTAGAGTAAAGTTACTTTGGATTCAAGTCCATGTCTCCCCAAGACCCACAGGGTGACCGAGAAAATGATGGAAAGCTACTAATGGACACTGATAATGTGGTTTGGATTACTTTAAATGGGGCATTGTATGAGCTGTGCCTCATAGCCTGTTGTAGACCGTTGCCATGCCGTCTGCAATTCCTAAATAATCAAAGCATTGCTTAGATGTGGATTCCATGGTCTTCAATGTAGGAGATGGACAGTCTGCTACTGGGGTCTCCTGCTATTGTCTGAAGGTGTTCTGTGTTTATACTTATGTTAATGTATATTGTACCTTCTGAGCTTGAAGTTGGCAAGTTGTTTGCTTCTGGTTACAGTTTGTATTGTTAGAGTAATATGATCAGGAGGGGATTTCCTCCTGTGGGATATAAAAGTATGTGTCTAAGTTTCAAATAGAGTGTGTTCCAGTTTTGTAACTGAGCTAGTCTTGTTTGGTTCTTGGTTGCAATACAGTATATGGCTGTAATATCTGATATCAATGATCAGACTGGAGGAAGCAGTGTACTGATGGAAGTACTCAAGCGGAGTGTGGGTTTCGTTACATTGGTGGCAAGCGGTGGGATGCTTCCTGCAGTCTGGGACATCCAAGGTCTGGATAGCAAAGGGGGAGAGGTACAGATACCAGCCGCCATGGAAGAGGAATTCGGAAGGAGGTTGCGAGAAATGTGGATACAGCACAGAGGACCAGTGTCAATGCAGGTCCTGCTGGAATGTTATGACTCTGTCCGCTGGGAACTCTGGAAGGAAACGCTAGCCCGTGAGCAGCGCCACAAGGGAAAAAGTCTCCCCTCCATTGCTGAAAGGTACAGGTCGCAGTATGGTTTGCAAGTGCTGTTTTTGGGAGAAAAAACTCACAAGGAGCAGAGTTAAGCAGGCTTGTCTGGGCAGAGATGCGGTTGGACGAGAGCTATAGAGCCCTCCGGTGGCATGTATCCCAAGCATGCCCTTGGATAGTGGATGACAGCCCAATGGAATGCTTTGGCTACGGCAGCCTGGGACTGTTCTATGGGAAGCTGTCAAGGGACCCTAACTTTGGGAGCGAGCTGGAGTGGCGGTTGGAAGAAATTACTGAATACAGAGAAGAGATGCTGAACATCTTGGAAGCTCTCTGGGCACTGGAAGATATGGAGTTTCTGGCCATTCAGGAATGGGAGCTGGAGATCGCCTACAGACAGCTGCTAGATGCTGCTCAGCAGCAGGGCTGGGCTCCCTTTACCTGGGACTATCCAAAAGTAGCAACTGACAGTTCTGAAAGTCTGTCTGAAGTGTCGGCAATGGGGCAGAGTAAGAGTGTGCTTTGCCCATCTCCGCCCACAGCTATTGAAGCGGAGTTCTTATTGCGAAAGCAGCAAGTGTTGACTCACCTTGATGATCATGTTTCTGCACGGGTCGATCTTGGATGGAGAAATGCGTCTGTCCAACAACAGTTCAAGGGCTCAGGAGAAGAGGAAGCCATCCTCATTCCTCAGCCACAAATCACAGAAAACAGGGATTTAATTGACTTTTCATCAGAGGATGTTATGGATGATGAGTCACCTGCCAAAGTGTTGGCACTAGGCCCAAGGACAACCAGCCCGAGCACTGGACTTTCAGAAATTCCAGAGGCTGGGGAGTTAATAGACTTTTCTGTAGCGGAGGAACCACCTAGAGAACCTCCAGCAGAAGTGCTGGCAGCAGGAAAGAGTACTGCAGACCCCTGTTCCACACCTGGAAGACTGAGGTGAGAAGGTGAGAAGGTGGTGGTTCTTTTTCTCCAGTGGAAATCAGAGATGCAGGGAGGAGAGGCAGCCATTTCCCCTCCCCAGCAAGGATCCATGCACATGGGAGACAGTGACAGAGAAATGTAGTCTCAGAAGTCATATGAGGGTATGGGAGTTGAAGCAAATGGCTTATCTCCTCAATGGCAGCTACACAGTTCAGGGAAGAAGGGAGAGGAGGTTGTCATCTTCCCTCCCCAACAGTCAGCCAGGGTGGAGGAAATTGTCCTCCCTCACCAACAGTTAGCCGGAGTGGATTATGTGGGGTCCCCAACAGAAGTGCTGGCAACAGGGCAGAGTGCTACCAACCTCTTCCCAGCACCGGCAACAACTGCGGAGTTCCAGGGAGCCGGGGCAGTCGGCCCCTCTCCTCAACAACAAGCTGACATAGTAAAACTTCTACTCCCAGCTGAATCGCTGGCAACAGGGCAGAGCGCTGCTGGTCTCTGCCTAGCACCTACAGTGTCTCCACAGCTTCAGGAAGCTGGGCAATCGGCCCCTGTGCCAAGCAACAGATCAAGCCATGGAATGGTGAGGACCACCCAGCTGAAGCGCTGGCAGCTGGACAGAGAGTCAATGACCTCTGCCCCCACCTACTGATGACAACTATTCCCAGCAGCCAAGAATGGAGATCACGTGGACTGTGAGTTCACTCTGCCCGACTAACGCATGTCCAGGCCAGGTGGGGGTCTGGGACCTTGTTAGCCAACTTTTGATGGGGGGAAAATGTGATAGACTCACCCGGGACAGAGGCTTTTGGAGGGGACTGCAGGCTAGCCTCTTGCCTACTGACTGTTTTATACCCTTTTTTTTATATTTTTACGTACAGGTAAGCCTATAATAAGGCTTACCTGTAGGTAAAATGAACATCTCCTAAACCTGTATGGTTTAGAAGATATTCACTTTGCATGCAGCCGCTGACGTCAGCGGCACATGCGCTGTGAAGTCCGGCTGCCGGACCTTGCCGGAAAGAAGTCTCCATGCGCGGGAGTGATGGCATCGCGGCTCCAGACACTCACAGCGCTGGAGCCGCGAACCCGGAAGACACGCTGAGGGGAAATGTAAGCTCCCTCGGCGTGTCGAAAATGTGCGCGGGAGTGACGACATCGCGTCTCCAGACACTCACAGCGCTGGAGCCGCGAACCCGGAAGACACGCCGAGGGGAAATGTAAGCTCCCTTGGCGGTGACCAGGATCAGCTGCCGACGCCTCATTCTAAAGTAAGTATTTCATAATGAGCTAGTATGCGGTGCATACTAGCTCATTATGCCTTTTGCCTTACAGGTTTTAAATAAATAAAAAAATGTGTGCGAGTATACAACTGCTTTAAGGGAGCACTACTCTTTGTGAGGTGTATGCTGGGGGGACCCTTAGAATAATATTACTTTGGATTCAAGACCATGTCCCCAAGACACAGAGGGTGTCTGAGAAAATGATGGACAGCTACTAATGGACACTGAGAATGAAGAAGTGGGCATTGATTAAGTGCCCACAGCATGGGATTGCGGCAGGCAAAAGAGTTATTAAAAAAAAAAAAAAAAAATTTTTGATACTGTCCCTTTAAATGTTTGAGGCAAAGGCATGTGGCTCACGAGCGGGTAAAACGTGATTCTAGGCGGGAAAAACACGTGTATTATAGAGTAATACACGTGTTTTTAGAGTTATATAAGACCCTCGGATCAGGCTCCTGTCACAGTTGACCCCACAGCGGCTTGACGAGCTCCATAGGCTATAATACTGAGCTATAATACAGGAGCTCGTCTGCCGCTTAAGGTCATGAAGACGTTAGTCCGAAGGGTCCTGGAGAAGGCGGCGTCTACAGGAGGGGAAGAGTTGCTGAAGAAGTGCCTGGCGGAGTTGGAGGAAGAGCCGACATTGGAAGAAGGCTTGGAAGATCCCGCGGTACACGCGACGGCGCCTGTGGGGAACGATTTGCGGATCTCACCGCCGCCAGTGACTTGCACAGCAACTCACCTCAGTCAAGCCCGCAGGCATCAGCAAAGCCGCCCGCCGGAGCGCCCTGCTACGCCAGCCCCTTTGGAGGAAGATGAGTCCCGCCCTCGAGAGAATGCCGTCACAGATGACGTCACTGCGCATCGGCGCAGTGGACGTCGGATCCGTCCAAGAAAGAGGGCGTTCTCTCCTTCCCCCCTCCGTGTCAGAGAGGGACGGGGAAGTGCTCCATCATCCCCGCCTACTGTTTCTTTTTCTTCACAGGCACCAGCGTCACCTGTTGCCATGCCGACGGCATCGCGCGCGTCCAGGCTTGTATAGCTGGATGCTGAAATGGATCATCTGATTCCAGGACCTCCTGAGAACCGAAATCGTTCTGATCTACAGTCCGCTACAGGAACCATCCCTGCTGGTGAGTCAGTACAACAGAATTTAATAACACTTTTGGTTGATTCCTTATCTAAATTTACAGATGCTTTAGGTCAAAAGCAATTATCTACACCTGTCTCTTCACCTGCTAATGTTTGGTCACAAAATCCTGCATTGTCAATTCATACAAATGCTTTGTTTAATACAAATTCCATTGAACATGCACAGGATTCTGCTGTTTTGGAACATAGATCTTCTTCTGTGCCTGAAATTTGTTTTAAAGAAGTATTGCCATGTGAGATATCACCGTTAGGTTTTCATTTAGCTTCCAATATAAAAGAAAAAATATGGAAAGGTGATTTTATTGATCTGTTAACGTTGTTACCTAGCTCTAAAGATTTTTCTATTAAAAGTGATAAAAGAACTGATGAAGAGGATAGGCGTCACACGGCTCCGAGATCTTTTCACAATTGGTTACATGGTTTTTGCATTTTTTCAGCGATTATGGGTGAGAAATTCCCTGAAAAATGTAGTGGTTTATTTCAACATCTTGAACATATTCTCGAAGCTTATAAAAATTTTGGTGGTTTTGGTTGGTATAATTACGATGAATCTTTCCGTCAAAAAATGGCTGTTTACCCTTCTCTCAAATGGGGAATGAAGGACGTTGGTTTATGGTTGAACCTAATTCTTCCCCAAAAGCAAGTGGTGGCAAAACAGCCTTTTGGGAATCAAAACACATCTGTATACAAGAAAGGCATTTGCTACGCTTTTAATGAGTCCCAGTGTAAATGGTCAACTTCGTGCCGCTATAAGCATGAGTGTTCATTTTGCTTTGGGACTCACACATTAGTAAAATGTTTTAAAAGAAGCCATTCACAATTGCAATTTCGGGATAATTCAAAAAGCGTACACACCAGTGAAGCTGGAAAAAATGTACGCATGGCTGCTTCTCTACCCAGACAGGGAGAAAGCAGTAATTTTAATTGACCGTTTTTCTTCCGGTTTTAAACTTCCTATTTTCTCTGGATCCGGGTGCCATATGGTGGATAATCTTAAATCAGTTTTTCTTCATAGTCAGGTGGTAAGAAAAAAATTGATTAAAGAAATCGCAGCGGGTCAGGTGGCTGGTCCTTTTGTATTTCCTCAGTTTAAAAATTTTTGCATATCTCCATTGGGTTTAGTACCAAAAAAGGAACCAAACTCTTATCGTCTTATTCATCATTTTTCTTACCCGAAAGGTAATTCATTGAATAATGAAATTGACAATTCTTTATCTTCAGTTAAATATGCCAGTTTCGACGACGCTGTCTCTCTAATACGGAAATTCGGTGTCGGAGCTCTAATGGCCAAATCAGATATTCAGGCTGCTTTTCGATTGTTGCCCTTTGCACCCGAATCTTTTAATTCTTTAGGTTTTTGTTTCGAAGGTAATTTTTTCTATGATATGTGTTTACCAATGGGTTGCTCCTTATCGTGTCAGTATTTTGAAACTTTTGCTACCTTTTTGCAATGGGTTCTATTGCATGAATCAGGATGTGAAGAAATAATCCATTATTTGGATGATTTCCTGTTTATTGGACCTCCTGATTCTCCAATATGCGCTTTATTATTAAAATTATTTTTGGCCATTTCTCACAATTTTGGCATTCCTATTGCTTATGAAAAAACGGTTTTTCCTTCCCCAGTCATAGAATTCCTAGGTATCAGAATTGATACTAATTTATTCCAGTTTCAACTTCCTTTGCAAAAAAAATAACCGGATTCAAGAACTCATATGCATATTTTTGAGAAAAAAGAAAGTTTTATTAAAAGAACTTCAGTCCTTTTTGGGCTTGTTAGCATTTGCCTTTCGAGTTATGCCGGTAGGTAGAATTTTTTCTAGGAGAGAAAATTGTCTATGTCATTGTCTATGGCAATGTCGGGGTTTAAATCTCCTTTTTCCCATATTCGTCTTACTGAAGATTTAAAAGATGATTTGATAGTATGGTCGCAATTCCTTTTGGATTACAACGGTCGTACATTTTTTCAGGAGGAGTTGGTTTTTTCAGCAGACATGGAATTGTTTACAGATTCTGCAGGTTCATTAGGTTTTGCAGCGATATGGCACACTCATTGGTGCTGTGGTGCTTGGCCTTCTTTTTGGGTTTCTAGTAAAGCTACAAAAAACATTGTTCTATTGGAATTGTTTCCTATCATAGTGGCTTTTGAATTATGGGGAAACAATTTTGCTAATAAACGGATTTTAATTCATTCAGACAACAAAGGGGTGATTTTTGCGATAAATTGTCTTTCTTCTAAATCCATATCTGTAATAAAATTGCTGCGTTATTTTGTATTTTTATGCTTAAAATTTAATATTTGTGTTAAAGCTAGATATGTTCCTGGTGAAGACAACGAGATAGCTGATGCATTATCTCGTTTCCAGATGGCTCGTTTCAGGCAGCTTTTTCCCGAAGCGGACCTAGTCGGTTACACATGCCCCAGTCATCTATGGGATTTGATTTAACCCCTGTATTTTCGGCTATTCAGAATTCTTTAGCTCCCAGAACATGGACCGCATATTTGGTTGCATGGAGAAAATGGATATTTTTTAATGATGAATTGGGTTTGTCAGGTTTTTCACCTTCGGAACAAACGGTATTAGCATATTTTTGTTTTCTTATGCAACAACATTTTTCTTATAGTCATATTAACAAAAGTTTGGCTGTAATGTCTTTCTTCTTTAAGTTCCTTAACTTACCAGTTTGTACTAGTTACTTTTCCGTGCATCAAGCACTGAAAGGTTATAAGAAAAGAACAGTTACACCTGACATGCATAGGCCCATTTTTTTGGATCTTTTGCAAAAAATTTGTTTGTCTACTCAAAAAGTGTGCCATTCAGAATACGAAGCATTGTTACTTAAAACAGCCTTTGTTTTGATGTTCTTTGCTGCTCTTCGTATTTCTGAGATGGTACCGGCCAACAAAACAGGTAATTCAGGTCTACTTTTTAATGAGGTACTGCTTGCCCAAGGTAAGGTAGAAGTTTTTATTAGTCACTCAAAGACGGACGTTAATGGTAAAGGTAATTGGATCAGTCTACATGCTTGTGGCGACTCCATTGTTTGTCCTTATGCGGTCTTTTCTACTTATTTTTCTGTTCGGCCTTCATGTTTCGGTAATTTTTTAGTGCATATGGATCATTCACCACTCACAAAATTTCAATTTTCAGCATTATTACGGCGTTGTTTATCCCATTTAGGCCTTTCTCACCTAAAATTTTCATCTCATTCTTTTCGCATTGGAGCCGCCACAGAAGCAGCTAGGTTGGGCCTTGATGATGCAGTCATTATGAGGCTGGGGAGGTGGGAGTCCAAGAGGTTTAAGCTTTATGTTCGCCCTAATTTATTTATTTAATTTCATAGGTCGCAAGTCCTACATTTGGATTATTGGACACTCGTTTATTTATTGGGCTCAACAGAGAGCTTGCCAACGCTGCTATACTGCCAATTTATCTTTGTCTCCTGCTTCTTTTAAGGTTCTTTGGAGGGGCACTCGTGGGCTTCAATGGAATAACCTTTTCTTTCATCTTTCTGCTTTATCTCAGAGCTGGCCCTCTCCAGACATCTTGATAATTCATTTAGGGGGTAACGATGTAGGTAAATCATCAACCTTGGATTTGCTTTTTAGGATGAAACGAGATTTGCATCGCATACGCCTTTCATTCCCAAATACTCGGGTAATTTTTTCAGAAATGGTGCCACGTCTTACTTGGTTATCTTCTCCAGAGGCAAGACCTTTAGAGAAAATTCGAAGATGGGTGAACCATTCTATCGAAAAATTCACGCCTTTATTGGACAGTTTTTCTTTCCGACATGTTGATTTCGAAGGAGGTTTTTCCGGCCTTTATCGACAAGACGGTGTTCACTTGTCTGATGTAGGCTTGGATATTTTTAATTTAGGTTTACAGAACATGATAGAGATGGCCGCGGTGGTGGGGTAGGCTGTTTTTTGTTTTGGTTAACAAAAACCGGCTGGTGGGGACTTTGATGAATGTTTTTATTTATGGTACTCGCTCGAGTTCTATAACTGAGCGAGATACTGATATATGTTTTATATATATTTAAAAAATAATAAAATAAATAAAAGAAAAGAAAAAAAGAAAATTTAAATATTTTAATTTATTGATGAATTATTTATAAAGTTTATGTATACCAATAAAGGTGCCGCGGCCATTTTATTACCATTTAAACTGAGTTTGAGTGTGAATTATTTCTTTATTTGGTATTCTTTTGTACGGCCTATATTCCCATGTGGTTTGGATTTCTTCAAATGGGACATTATATGAGCTGTGCTCATAGCCTGTTGTAGACTGTTGCCATGCCGTCTGCAATTCCTGATTAATCAAAGCATTGCTTAGATGTGGATTCCATGGTCTTCAATGTAGGAGACGGACAGTTTGCTATTGGGGTCTCCTGCTATTGTTTGAAGGTATTCTGTGTTTATTATTATGTTAATGTGTTTTGCACCTTCTGCGCTTGAAGCTGGCAAGTCTGACTTGCAATGAGACCTTCTGGTTACAGTTTGTATTGTTAGGGTAATATGATCAGGAGGGGATTTCCTCATGTGGAATATAAAAGTATTTGTCTGAGTTTCAAATAGTGTGTTCCAGTTTTGTAACTGAGCTAGTCTCGCCTGGTTCTTGGTTGCAATATGTGGCTGTAATATCTGATATCGACGATCAGACTGGAAGAAGCAGTGTACTGATGGAAGCACTCAAGCAGAGTGTGGGAAGCAGTTCTGTGACAGGTTATAAGTAATTTTATAGCAAAAAATACTGATTTAAAAAAGAGTGTCAGAAAAGGCTTAAAAGGAACTATTTCTGCTACTGCTTAAAAGCTGATCTCCATGCAGATGTTAAAAAAAAAAACACAAATGAATGCAGGTCTTTAATTATTAATACATCATTGTATTTTTAAATACAAGAAGTGTAAGTACATGAATTGGAACTGTATAGCAGGACTGGAGTGTAAGAGGAAAAAAAGCACAAGGAGCCACAAGAAACATGCTGACAGAATGAAAGAGCAGAAAGACAGACAGAGGAGAGATGAGCTTCTCATTGTGTTGCTTCTCCTTTTACTGTCCAGGATGACCTGGGCCCAGAGGAAGTGGGTTGAATGATACTGCCCATCAGACCAAGCACATCTAGTAGCAGAAAAACATACTGCAATGGAAATCTCTAGATTAAAGGTGAATATTGAAACTGCAGGTTTCGTTATTTTATTTTTTTATGTTCCTATTCATTTCTATTTTATTGTTAGCTGGAGATCTGCTTTAAAGTAGTGTTAATCCCTCAGTGTTTTTAGCTTAATACATTGAACACTGTCATGGAAATGTTGAAGTTCAGCAATGAGAGCTGATCTGTTGTTCCCAATTGTCACAGGATTAGTTGCTGCAGCAGGAGATCAGGCAGACAGACACTCAGGTACTTGGAGTGACATACAACTGTTCTCGTTACCGTATTTATCGGCGTATAACACGCACCGGCGTATAACACGCACCCCAATTTAGGAGGGAATTTTAAGGGAAAAAAACTTTTAGGAGGGAACTTGAAGGGAAAAAAACTTACATTTAAATGCCCATCATTGCAGCCTTCTCAGTGCAGCCTTGCCCCAGTGCAGCCTTGTCAGTGCAGCCATGTCAGTGCAGCCTTGTCAGTGCAGCCTTGTCAGTGCAGCCTTGTCAGTGCAGCCATGTCAGTGCAGCCATGTCAGTGCAGCCTTGCCCCAGTCCAGCCTTGCTGAAGCCTCTGAGCTTCAAAATCGCCGACCGCGATTTGAAAATGGCGCTGCCGGCGCCGAAATACACAGAGCCGGTCCTCGGCTCTTCTCGGCGGCTCTCGTTCACTTTCGGCTCCACTCGGGATGGGCATGACGGTGAGCGGAGCTATCCGAAACTAGCCGAGTATACTCGGCTAGGTTCGGGCGGCGCTCGAGTGAAACCGAAAGTGGCCGAGAAGAGCCGAGGACCGGCACTGTGTATTTCGATTTTTTAGTTCTGACAGGTCAGGATCGCAGGGGATCGGCGTATAACACGCACCCGCGATTTTCCCCTGATTTTAATGGGAAAAAAGTGCGTGTTATACGCCGATAAATACGGTAATTAAGAAAAAACACAAGATTTATATACATGTGAAATGAAGAGGATGAAAGAACAATAGATGAGTGTTTACAGAGTAGTAATTGGCTATATGCTCAGATCTGGTGGTCAGTGTGACCCTAAAGGACAGTTCACACCATAGAAACGCAGTCCAGATGCGTTCCAGGTGCTTTTCTGCATGCACGTTTTTGATGCATTCCAGTGCGTTTTTGATGTGTTTTTGGTGCGTTTTTGATGCAGTCCAGTGCTTTTTTCCCCCCAGTTTTTTCTTAACCTTAAGGGCCAGTTCACACCACATGCAATCCAGTGCGTTTTTTTCTGCATCAAAAACACATGGAAAGTAGGTTATATGGTTTTCAATGGCATAGTTCACACCAGTGCTTGCAATTCCAGTGCATTCCAGTTCCAGAAAAAAAAGTAGAACATTCTGCATGTGTTCCTGCACTGGACTGTACTGGAACGCTGTAAAAGGCATGAAAAATGCACCGGAACGCACCAAAAATGCGCTGCAACACACTTGTCTTTATTTAAGGTTAAGAAAAAAGAGGGGGGAGCACCGGACTGCACCACAAACGCACCAAAAACGCATCAAAAACGTACTGGAACGCATCAAAAATGTGCATGCAGAAAAGCACCTGGAACGCATACAGACTGCGTTTCTATGGTGTGAACTGGCCCTAAGGGTCAGTTCACACCACATGGAAATGGAGAGATTTTGCGCATCAAATCTATCACCTTAAGATGTGAACAGTGATGAATACATAAAATGTGAAATAAAATTATACTAAACTAATAAATAAATATACCAGTGACGTGATATACAATAAATATCAAAATGAAAAGTTCATAATAGAAAGTGGATCAATTTGTGTCCAATGTCCAATTTGTTTTTGCTGCAGCTCATAGAAGACATCATCACATTAAGTTGAACACTTATTTTCAAGTTAGAGTATTTTATTGTCACCATTCCATCATTTCTCAGAATAGCGCGAAGGACATTTTCACTTTTAGTTCACACCACATGCAGTCCAGTGCGTTTTTTTCTGCAACAAAAACACATGGAAAGTAGGTTACATGGTTTTTCAATGGCATAGTTCACACCAGTGCTTGCAGTTCCAGTGCGTTCCAGTTCCAGGAAAAAAAGTACAACATGCTGCATTTTTTCTGCACTGGACTGTACTGGAACGCTGTAAAACGCATCAAAAACGCACTGGAACACACCTAATTGCACCAAAAACACACTGCAATACACTTATCCTTTTTTTAAGTTTAAGAAAAAAGAGGGGGGGAAGAAAGCACTGGACTGCATCAAAAACGCACCAAAAACGCACTGGAACGCATCAAAAATGCGCATGCAGAAAAGCACCTGGAACACATCCGGACTGCGTTTCTATGGTGTGAACTGGGCCAGTTCACACCAGATGCAGTTCCGTGCCGTTCCGTGAGCTTTTTTTCTGCACTAAAAATGCATGCACAGTGTTTTCCATGTATTCCAATGGCTCTAGTTCACTCCATGCAGTCAGTTTCCGGTCAGTTTCCTGTGCAGAAACTGACTGCATGGTGTGAACTGGAGCCATTGGAATACATAGAAAACACTGTGCATGCATTTTGTGCAGAAAAAAAGCGCACAGGAACTGCGTCTGGTGTGAAGGACAAGTGTGTTGCGGTGCGTTTTTGGTGATTTAGGTGCGTTCCGGTGCATTTTTGATGCGTTTTACAATGTTCCAGTACAGTCCAGTGCAGAAAAAATGCAGCATGTTCTACTTTTTTTTCTGGAACTGGAACGCACTGGAACTGCAAGCACTGGTGTGAACTATTCCATTGAAAACCATATAACCTACTTTCCATGCTTTTTGATGCAGAAAAAATACGCCCTGGACTGCATGTGGTGTGAACTGGCCCTAAAGGATAGTTACAATCTTGCACAATTAGAAACTTTAAAGTGATTGTAAAGGAAAAAAATAATTATTTAACCTCTTCAGGTCCGCCCCATAGCAGTATTACTGCTAAAGGGCGGCACCTGTGCGCCCGATCTCATATATTTATATATATGCGTAATCCGGCTCTTCCAGGTAGGGCGCGCGCATGCGCACCGCCAGCGCCTCGCTCCCAATGTGATCACACAGCGGAAGCCCAGGGGCGAGTACTACAGACTCGATGTCCGCCGACACCCACCGATTGTTCAGTTCAGAGGCAGAACTGCGATCTGCCTATGTAAACAAGGCAGATCGCCATTCTCTCAGTATTGAAGGCAAGGATTCTGTGTTCCTGCAAAGCAAGGACAAAGATCTATGCTTTCCCCTAGTAAAAGCACCTCCCACAGTTTAGAGAAACACTGGCTAGGCACACATTTAACCCTTTGATCGCCCCTGATGTTAGCCCCTTCCCAGCCAGTGTCATTAGTACAGTGACAGTGCATATTTTTTAGCAATGTCACTGGTTCCCAAAAAGTGTCAGTTAGTATCCAAATTGTCCACCACAATATCGCAGTCCCGCTATAAGTCGCTGATCAGCGCCATTACTAGTAAAAAAAAAAAAAAAAAAAGATTATATATATATATATATATATATATATATATATATATATATATCCTAAAGTTTGTAGACTCTATAACTTTTGCGCAAACCAATCAATAAATGCTTATTGAGATTTTTTTTTACCAAAAATATGTAGCAGAATACATATTGGACAAAATTGGTGAAAAAACTTTTTTTTTTATTGAATATGTTTTATAGCAGAAAGTAAAAAAAAATTTGTTTTTTTTTCACAATCGTTTGTCTTTTTTGTTTATAGCGCAAAAAATACAGAAACGCAGAGGTGATCAAATACCACCAAAAGGAAGCTCTATTTGTGGGAAAAAAAAGTATTATTTGTCTGGAGCATTGCACGACCACGCAATAGTCAGTTAAAGTAATGCTGTGCGATATTGCAAAAAATGGCCTGGTCAGGAAGGGGGGGTGGGGGTAAATCTTCCGTAGCTCAAGTGCTTAGAAATAACTAAAAACAAACATGTTATACTTACCTGATCTGTGCAGTGGTATTTCGCAGAGCAGCCTTGCTGTGGGGGCACTTGTGCATGGGCGCTCCTGAGCCAGTTCTCTGTGTCCATAAAATACAGAGTGTGGCTCAGACCCGTTGCTGCTTGCGACTTCATTTAACAGAAGTCTATGCAAGTCACAATTAAATTGGTAAAGAGTAGTGCAGGAACCTTTTTCATAATTACTGCGACATTAGTCATGGCAATATGAACCGTTGCATTGCCGGTGTTCTGCTGAGAAAGTTCCCCCTGGCGGACAAGGACTCCCCTGTACTGCGCATGTGCAGCTCTTGTGCAGTACGAGCCGCCGAAAATATCCGAAGCTGAACACCTGTGAGTCAGCTGTACACGGCGCCTGTAACAGGGCCCCTCACGGGCTCGCTTCGCTCGGCATAGTTTTATTCAAACTCTATGCCCACTTGGATGGTGGGGCTTGAACCTGGACTCAGTGCGCAGGCGCCGTGTAAAGCTGACGATCAGCTGTTTAACTTCGGAGACTTTCGGCGGCTCTGTAGTCGTTCGTACTGCGCAAGTGCAGCGCATGCGCAGTACAGGGAGGTCCTTATCCGCCGGGGGAACTTTCTCGGCAAGACACCGGCAATGGGGTGCAACTTGTCATGTGATTTGGAACCGTCAAATTGCATGACAAGTCGCACCGGTGTGAACCGGGGCTAAATCTCATAAATGAAAAACATTTATACAAGAGTGCATAAACAACAAAACATAAAACAAAAACGGCGCTTCTTTCATTTTTTGCACATAAACTTTCTACCAGGAGTACTGTGTGCAAGGACCCCCCCATAGGTCTTGTAGATCCCATGCCCCCAGCAGCTACTTGTGCTGCCTAGGAGATGACAGGAAGCAGTAGAACCATGAGGCCCAGCATGAAGGGACTGTATATTTTAACCCCTTTGCGCCGGTGCCACCCGGCCCTTTAGGAGGTTTCAGATGCCGGGAGGCAGGGTGGGGTTTATGATGATGTGACTGTCGTGATTGGCTGTCACGGCGATCACATGATCAGAAAGCTCCCGGCCTCAAAAAGCGATCGGGAGCTTTCCGTCAGCCACCGGTAACTGTGCTGGGGGTGCGCAGGGCTCAGTAAATGTAGGAGGTAAATACCACAAATTCAGTAAATATGTGAGGTAAATACCACAAATCCAGAAAATATGTGAGGTAAATACCACAGATTCATTAAATATGTGAGGTGAATACCAAAAAATCAGTAAATATGTGAGGTAAATACCTCAGATTCATTAAATATGTGAGGTAACTACCACAAATTCAATAAATTTGTGATATAAATGCCACAAATTGAGTAAATATGTGAGGTACATACCACAGATGCAGTAACTATGTGAGGTAAATACCACAAATTCAGTAAATATTTGAGGTAAATACCACAAATTCAATAAATATACAAGGTAGATGCCACAAATTCAGTAAATATGTGAGGTCAATACCACAGCTTCAGTAAATATATGTGATAAATACTACAAATTCAATAAATATGTGAGGTAAATATCACAAATTCAATAAATATGTGAGTTTAATGCCACAGATTCAGTAAATACGTGAGGTAAATAGCACAAATTCAGTAAATATGTGATGTAAATTCCTGCAAATTCAGTGAATATGTGAGGTAAATACAGCAAATTTGGTAAATATGGGAGGGAAATACCACAAATTCAGTAAATATGTGAGGTAAATACGACAAATTTGGTAAATATGGGAGGGAAATACCACAAATTCAGTAAATATGTGAGGTAAATGACACAAATTCAGTACATATGTTAGGTAAATACCAAAAATTCTGAAAATATGTGAGATATGCACTGCAAAATCAGTAACTATGTGAGGTAAATACCACAAATTCAGTAAATATTTGAGGTAAATACCACAAATTCAATAAATATACAAGGTAGATGCCACAAATTCAGTAAATATGCGAGGTCAATACCAGAGCTTCAGTAAATATATGAGATAAATACTACAAATTCAATAAATATGTAAGGTAAATACCACAAATTCAATAAATATGTGAGTTTAATGCCACAGATTCAGTAAATACGTGAGGTAAATTCCTGCAAATTCAGTAAATATGTGAGGTAAATACGGCAAATTTGGTAAATATGGGAGGGAAATACCACAAATTCAGTAAATATGTGAGGTAAATACGGCAAATTTGGTAAATATGGGAGGGAAATACCACAAATTCAGTAAATATGTGAGGTAAATGACACAAATTCAGTACATATGTTAGGTAAATACCAAAAATTCTGAAAATCTGTGAGATATACACTGCAAAATTAGTGAATATGTAAGGAAAATACTGCAAAATCAGAAAATATGCAGATTAAATACAACAGATTCAATAAATATGTGAGGTATATACAGAACATATAGTAAATATTTGAGGTACCGTAATTACTGCAATTTCAGTAAATACAGCACATGTGAGGTAAATACTGAAAATTCAGTAAAAAGGGAAAGTAAATACCAAAAAATTTGAGGTAAATCATTAAAGTGAATTCACAACAGGATAGCGGCCTTGTACTCCAACTCAAAAGCAAAAGTGAGAGTAAATGGTATGTTGTCAAAGGATATAAAAATATCAAACGGCACCCGCCAGGGGTGTCCTCTTTCTCCCTTGCTGTTTGTACTTATAATGGAACATCTAAACACTGCAATTAGAAATAATAAGGATATTAGGGGGATAAAGGTGGGAGAGAAGTATAAATCACACAAATAGGAAACATGAAGGGAACACAAAGACACTGAATTTCAAAAGAGCCAACTTCCCTAAACTACAAACCTTGCTAAAAGGCATAAATTGGGATAAAATATTAGGAACAAAGAATACGGAGGAGAGATGGTTTTGCTTTAAGAGCATATTAAATGAAGGCATTAGCCAATGTATCCCATTGGGTAATAAATTTAAAAGAGCGAACAAAAATCCTGGATGGCTTAACTCCAATGTAAAAATGCATATAAAAGCAAAGGAGAAGGCCTTCAAAAAATACAAGGTTGAGGGATCATCCTCAGCATTCAGACTTTATAAAGAATGCAATAAGAAATGTAAGGGTGCAATTAGGACGGCTAAGATAGAACATGAAAGACACATAGCGGAGGAGAGCAAAAAAAATCCCAAGAAATTCTTTAAGTATGAAAACAGTAAAAAAGGGAGGACAGACCATATTGGCCCCATAAAGAATGAGGAAGGACATCTGGTTACAAAGGATGGGGAGATGGCAAAGGTATTGAATTTATTCTTCTCCTCAGTCTTCACGAGTGAATCGGGGGGCTTCAGTAACCAAAACTGCAGTGTTTATCCTCATGACACAACACAGGAAGCACCTACATGGTTAACAGAGGACGGAATTAAAATTAGACTTGAGAAACTTAACATTAATAAATCACCGGGACCAGATGGCTTGCATCCGAGGGTACTTAGGGAACTCAGTCAGGTGATTGCCAGACCGTTGTTCCTAATTTTTACAGACAGTCTATTGACTGGAATGGTACCAGCTGATTGGAGAAAAGCCAATGTAGCACCAATATTTAAAAAGGGCCCAAAAAACATCCCTGGGAATTACAGACCAGTTAGCCTAACATCAATAGTATGTAAACTCTTGGAGGGGATGATAAGGGACTATATACAAGATTTTAGTAATAAGAATGATATCATTAGCAGTAATCAGCATGGATTCATGAAGAATCGTTCTTGCCAAACCAATCTATTAACCTTCTATGAGGAGGTGAGTTGCCATCTAGATAAAGGAAGGCCCGTAGACGTTGTGTATCTGGACTTTGCAAAAGCATTTGACACAGTTCCCCATAAACGTTTACTGTACAAAATAAGGTGCGTTGGCATGGACCATAGGGTGAGTACATGGATTGAAAACTGGCTACAAGGGCGTGTTCAGAGGGTGGTGATAAATGGGGAGTACTCAGAATGGTCAGGGGTGGGTAGTGGGGTTCCCCAGGGTTCTGTGCTGGGACCAATCCTATTTAATTTGTTTATAAACGACCTGGAGGATGGGATAAACAGTTCAATCTCTGTATTTGCAGACGATACTAAGCTAAGCAGGGCAATAACTTCTCCGCAGGATGTGGAAATCTTGCAAAAAGACCTGAACAAATTAATGGGGTGGGCAACTACATGGCAAATGAGGTTCAATGTAGAAAAATGCAAAATAATGCATTTGGGTGGCAAAAATATGAATGCAATCTATACACTGGGGGGAGAACCTCTGGGGGAATCTAGGATGGAAAAGGACCTGGGGGTCCTAGTAGATGATAGGCTCAGCAATGGCATGCAATGCCAAGCTGCTGCTAATAAAGCAAACAGAATATTGGCATGCATTAAAAGGGGGATCAACTCCAGAGATAAAACGATAATTCTCCCGCTCTACAAGACTCTGGTCCGGCCGCACCTGGAGTATGCTGTCCAGTTCTGGGCACCAGTCCTTAGGAGGGATGTACTGGAAATGGAGCAAGTACAAAGAAGGGCAACAAAGCTAATAAAGGGTCTGGAGGATCTTAGTTATGAGGAAAGGTTGCGAGCACTGAACTTATTCTCTCTGGAGAAGAGACGCTTGAGAGGGGATATGATTTCAATTTACAAATACTGTACTGGTGACCCCACAATAGGGATAAAACTTTTTCGCAGAAGAGAGTTTAATAAGACTCGTGGCCACTCATTACAATTAGAAGAAAAGAGGTTTAACCTTAAACTACGTAGAGGGTTCTTTACTGTAAGAGCGGCAAGGATGTGGAATTCCCTTCCACATGCAGTGGTCTCAGCGGGGAGCATTGATAGCTTTAAGAAACTATTAGATAATCACCTGAATGACCGCAATATACAGGGATATGTAATGTAATACTGACACATAATCACACACATAGGTTGGACTTGATGGACTTGTGTCTTTTTTCAACCTCACCTACTATGTAACTATGTAACTATAAGATTGCGGCGTATGCAGATGATCTATTAATATATATAACCAATCCCATCATAACTATCCCAAATCTAATGAAAGAATTTTGAAGATTTGGGGAATTAAGCAATTTCAAAATAAATTACGATAAATCAGAGATATTGAATATATCAGTAAGCGAAGAAGGTCTTTTACGGATGCAAAACGACTTCCCATTTAAATGGAAGCAAAATGTAATAAAATATCTGGGAGTCCTTATAACAAAAGATTTGAAACAACTACAGGGGATGAATTATGAGAAAGCAATCCGAAAGGCCATTTAATTATTACAGAAATATGATAAATTGATATACTCATGGACGGGAAGAGTTAATATTGTAAAAATGGATATTTTGCCAAAGCTCTTGTATACCTTCCAAACGATACCACTGGAACCCCCAAGAAAATTGATGAAGGAGTTAAGAAAAGCGATAGTTGAATTTATATGGGCGCATAAAACTCCCCGGATAAAAAGAGAAAATCGAATTAGGAAAAAAAGTTACGGGGGGCTTGCGTTACCGGACTGCGTGAAATATCTGCAGGCAGCATCACTGACCAGCATAGTAGACTGGCACCATAACAGAGAAAATAAGCAATGGGTCAGTATAGAAGAGGAAATAATAGGGCCCCAATTAAAAGTCCTCCCATGGGTAGAACCCCACTTAAGACCTAAAAGAAGTGAGTTGACACTTTTTTGTAAGTGCTATGTTAAAGGAATGGGACGGTATAATGAAAGGGGGGAAGCTCTCTACAATATTGGGACCTATGACCCCAATGTTTTATAACCCTGAATTCCCTATAGCAATGATGAGTAAACATTTCTTAAAATGGAACAGATCGGAGGATACAAGATTGGTTCAAGTTCTTGAGAATGGGAAAATACCCACACTGAGGGAAATGGGAGAAGGGAATAAAAAACAATGGCTGCAGTACCAACAATTACAGGCGTTTATAGAACCTAAAATAGCTAGGTTAAATAGACCAATGACTAGATTTGAAAAATTATTGCTGGGAGAAAAGGCCCCAACTAAGAAATTATCGAAGATATATGAGGAACTAATTCCGAGCAGCCCCCTTAAAGAATTAGCGAGCATAAGGAAATAGGAAGCAGTATTGGGAAGACCCTTATCGGAAGAAGAATGGGAAAAGGTTTTCGAAATTATACATAGAACAACCATATTAAATAAACATCAAGAGAGAAATTATAAAATTATAATGAGGTGGTATAGGAGCCCTGTCACCTTAAATCTAATAAGCAAAGGGAATACAGATCTATGCTGGAGAGGTAAAGTAGAAAAAGGAACAATGGAACATATATGGTACGGATGTCATCGGGTGAAAGAATTCTGGAACAAGATATACGAGATCTATTATAAGGTATCGGGAGTGGAGGTGACCCCGAGTATGGAAATTTCATTACTATCTCTGATACCAAAGTCAATAAAGACAATTAAAAAAGACATCATTCATCATATGACATCAGCAGCGAGAACAGTAATAGCAAAAAACTGGAAAAAAACAAAAAGTCCAGCTATAGCAGATTGGATATGTGAAATGAACGAAATACAATATATGGAAGAACAGATTAGAGAGGAAGGGCATAAAATAAATCAATTACCTGAAATCTGGCAAAAATGGGATGAGTTCTCGGTCATCACGAGAAATACTAGAATTTATATAGGGAAGGGAATTTTTTTTTTTTTCTTCATGAATGTGGTATGTATGGGAAGATAGGTGGGGGGGAGGGCAAGGGTGAGTAGGAAGAGGTGGGTTAACGTCGAATGATGCAGATGTTTACAGTCGGTTAAAAGGAAAAATCTTTTATGTATTAGGAGCAAGAAGAATATGCTGTCAAATGTTTTGTTTAATTGGGATGTCATGATATTTATGATTGTTTTATATGAAATGGAAAACTTAATAAAATGAGATTGAAGCATAAAGTGAATTCACTACAGAAAAAGAAAAACGCATTAGTTATCTGTCTCATGGTACAGACAGTTGATACTTTAGAAACACAGTAACAATGAGGTGAACTCTGGCAGTAAGTTAAAAGAAGACAATATACACTATATTACCAAAAGTATTGGGACACCTGCCTTTACACGCACATGAAATTTAGACCCCTTTCACACCGAGGGCGTTTTGCAGGCGCTATAGCGTTAAAAAAAAGCGCCTGCAATCCGCCCTCAAACAGCTGCAGCATTGTCTCCAGTGTGAAAGCCCGAGGGCTTTCACACCGGAGCGCTGCGCTGGCAGGACGTCAGGAAAAGTCCTGTCAGCAGCTTCTTTGGAGCGGTGTGTTTACTGCTCCTCCACCGCTGCTCCCCATTGAAATCAATGGGGCAGCGCTGGGATGCCGCCGGCATTGCGGGCAGTTTTAACCCTTTCTTGGTCGCTAGCGGGGGGGTAAAAGCGCCCCCACTAGTGGCCGAAATGCGCCGCTAATCCGACGGTAAAACGCTAAAAATAGCGGTGTTTTACCGCCGACGCTATGGGTGGCTCGGTGTGAAAGGGCTCCTAATGGCATCTCAGTCTTGGTACATAGGGTTCAATATTGAGTTGGCCCACCCTTTCCAGCTGTAACAGCTTCAACTCTTCTGGGAAGGCAGTCCACAAGGTTTAGGAGTGTGTCTATGGGAATGTTTGACCATTCTTCCAAAAGAGCATTTGTGAGGTCAGGCACTGATGTTGGATGAGAAGGCCTGGCATGCAGTCTCTGCTCTAATTCATCCAAAAGGTGTTCTATCGGGTTTTCATGAATTTCATGCGCAAAATTGTGTCGCGATGGAGGATGTGTGGAAATACCATTAAGAATGAATGGCACCCCTACACACCAGCTAAAGTGCAGTTATGAATTACCCCTTGGATTGTGTAGTGAGGGGACACTCGGTGACACTGGTAGGATAGTAGGATGAGGGGACACTCAGTGACACTGGTAGGATAATGTGATGAGTGGCCACTCGGTGACACTGGTAGGATTACGTTGTGATGGGACACTCTGTGACACTGGTAGGATAGTGTAGTGAGGGGACACTCAGTGACACTGGTAGGATTATCTGGTGAGGGGACACTCTGTGACACTGGTAGGATTGTAGGATGAGGGGACACTCTGTGACACTGGTAGGATTGTAGGATGAGGGGACACTCTGTGCCACTGGTAGGATTATGTGATGAGGGGACACTTGATGACACTGGTAGGATTATGCGATGAGGGGACACTCAGTGACACTGGTAGGATTGTAGGATGAGGGGACACTCGGTGACACTGGTAGGATTATGTGGTGAGGGGACACTCGGTGACACTGGTAGGATTGTAGGATGAGGGGACACTCGGTGACACTGGTAGGATTATGTGGTGAGGGGACACTCAGTGACACTGGTAGGATTATGTGATGAGGGGAAACATGGTGACGCTGGTAGGATTATGTGGTGAGGGGACACTCGGTGACACTGGTAGGATTGTAGGATGAGGGGACACTCGGTGACACTGGTAGGATTATGTGGTGAGGGGACACTCAGTGACACTGGTAGGATTATGTGATGAGGGGAAACATGGTGACGCTGGTAGGATTATGTGGTGAGGGGACACTCTGTGACACTGGTAGGATAGTGTAGTGAGGGGACACTCTGTGACACTGGTAGGATAGTGTAGTGAGGGGACACTCTGTAATACTGGTAGGATTATGTGATGAGGGGACACTTGATGACACTGGTAGGATTATATGATGAGGGGACACTCAGTGACACTAGTAGGATTGTAGGATGAGGGGACACTCGGTGACACTGGTAGGATTATGTGGTGAGGGGACACTCAGTGACACTGGTGGTAGTGTGTGGAGGGGACACACTGTGACACTGGTAGAATAGTAGGATTAAGTGGACACTCGGTGACACTGGTAGGATTGTAGGATGAGGGGAAACTTGGTGACACTGGTAGGATAGTAGGATGAGGGGGTACTTGGTGACACTAGTAGGATTGTAGGATGAGGGGACACTCTGTGACACTGGTAGGATTGTAGGATGAGGGGACACTCGGTGACACTGGTAGGATTAAGTGGTGAGGGGGCACTCAGTGACACTGGTAGGATTGTAGGATGAGGGGACACTTGGTGACACTGGTAGGAAAGTAGGATGAGGGGGTACTTGGTGACACTGGTAGGATTGTAGGATGGTGGGACACTCTGTGACACTGGTAGGATTGTAGGATGAGGGGACACTCTGTGACACTGGTAGGATTGTAGGATGAGGTGACACTTGGTGACACTGGTAGGATTGTAGGATGAGGGGACACTCAGTGACACTGGTAGGATTGTAGGATGAAGGGACACTCGGTGACACTGGTAGGATTATGTGGTGAGGGAACACTCGGTGACACTGGTAGGATTATGTGGTGAGGGGACACTCGGTGACACTGGTAGGATTGTAGGATGAGGGGACACTTGGTGACACTGGTAGGATAGTAAGATGAGTGGACACTCAGTGACACTGGTAAGATTGTAGGATGAGGGAACAGTAGCTGACACTGGTAGGATTATGTGATGAGGGGACCCTCAGTGACACTGGTAGGATTGTAGGATGAGGGGACACTCAGTGACACTAGTGGTAGTGCGTGGAGGGGACACACTGTGACACTGGTAGGATAGTAGGATGAGGGGGCACTCAGTGACACTGGTAGGATTGTAGGATGAGGGGACACTCTGTGACACTGGTAGGATTGTAGGATGAGGGGACACTCTGTGACACGGGTAGGATTATGTGATGAGGGGACACTTGGTGACACTGGTGGGATTGTAGGATGAGGCGACATTCTGTGACACTGGTAGGATAGTAGGATTAGGGGACACTCGGTGACACTGGTAGGATTGTAGGATGAGGAGACATTCAGTGACACTGGTAGGATTGTAGGATGAGGGGACACTTGGTGACACTGGTAGGATTGTAGGATGAGGGGACACTTGGTGACACTGGTAGGATTGTAGGATGAGGGGACATTCGGTGACACTGGTAGGATAGTAGGATGAGGTGACACTTGGTGACTCTGGTAGGATTGTAGGATGAGGGGACACTTGGTGACACTGGCAGGATAGTAGGATGAGGGGACACTCGGTGACACTGGTAGGATGAGAGGACACTCAGTGACACTGGTAGGATAGTAGGATGAGGGGACATTTGGTGACACTGGTAGGATTGTAGGATGAGGTGACACTTGGTGACACTGGTAGGATTGTAGGATGAGGGGACACTTGAAGACACTGGTAAGATTGTAGGATGAGGGGAGATTCGGTGACACTGGTAGGATAGTAGGATGAGGTGACACTTGGTGACTCTGTTAGGATTGTAGGATGAGGGGACACTTGGTGACACTGGTAGGATAGTAAGATGAGTGGACACTCAGTGACACTGGTAAGATTGTAGGATGAGGGGACAGTAGCTGACACTGGTAGGATTATGTGATGAGGGGACCCTCAGTGACACTGGTAGGATTGTAGGATGAGGGGACACTCAGTGACACTAGTGGTAGTGCGTGGAGGGGACACACTGTGACACTGGCAGGATAGTAGGATGAGGGGGCACTCAGTGACACTGGTAGGATTGTAGGATGAGGGGACACTCTGTGACACTGGTAGGATTGTAGGATGAGGGGACACTCTGTGACACTGGTAGGATTATGTGATGAGGGGACACTTGGTGACACTGGTGGGATTGTAGGATGAGGCGACATTCTGTGACACTGGTAGGATAGTAGGATTAGGGGACACTCGGTGACACTGGTAGGATTGTAGGATGAGGGGACATTCGGTGACACTGGTAGGATTGTAGGATGAGGGGACATTCGGTGACACTGGTAGGATAGTAGGATGAGGTGACACTTGGTGACACTGGTAGGATTGTAGGATGAGGGGCAGGGGCGGACTGACAACTCATGGGGCCCCCGGGCAATAGGGGCTCATGGGGCCCCCTTTGTCCCCACCCACACACAAGCCACACCCTCACAAAGCCCCACGTATATATTGCACTGCTACATTACATGCATTGGTCACAGAATTTCTCTACTTCATGTTCAAAATAAATGTTAAAGATTTAAGAAAATAAAGAAAAATAAACTCACTTTAACCACGTACATTTACTGCATGCTGTTTGACCTGCTGCCGCTGTGATTGGACACACCGAGAGCTAACCAGCGGGTCCGGAGGACCCGATGTCCGCCAGGCCCAGACGATCGTTTCCAACAGAGGCAGAACTGTGGTCTGCCTATGTAAACAAGTCCCCAGAGAGCCTCCCCCACTTACATCAGGGTCCCCAGAGAGCCTCCCTTTACATCAGGGTCCCCAGAGAGCCTCCCCCACTTACATCAGGGGCCCCAGAGAGCCTCCCCTACATCAGGGACCCCAGAGAGCCTCCCCCACTAACATCAGGGTTCCCAGAGAGCCTCCCCTTACATCAGGGTCCCCAGAGAACCTCCTCCTTACATCAGGGTCCCCAGAGAACCTCCTCCTTACATCAGGGTCCCCAGAGAACCTCCTCCTTACATCAGGGTCCCCAGAGAACCTCCTCCTTACATCAGGGTCCCCAGAGAACCTCCTCCTTACATCAGGGTTCCCCAGAGAGCCCCCCCCCTTACATCAGGGTTCCCCAGAGAGCCCCCCTTACATCAGGGTCCCCAGAGAGCCCCCCCTTACATCAGGGTCCCCAGAGAGCCCCCCCTTACATCAAGGTCCCCAGAGAACCCCCCTATACATCAGGGTCCCCAGAGAGCCCCCTCCTTACATCAGGGTCCCCAGAGAGCCCCCCTTACATCAGGGTTCCCCAGAGAGCCCCCCTTACATCAGGGTTCCCCAGAGAGCCCTTCTTACATTAGGGTTCCCCAGAGAGCCCCCTTCTTACATCAGGGTTCCCCAGAGAGCCCCCTTCTTACATCAGGGTTCCCCAGAGAGCCCCCTTCTTACATCAGGGTTCCCCAGAGAGCCTCCTTCTTACATCAGGGTTCCCCAGAGATCCCCCCCTTACATCAGGGTTCCCCAGAGAGCCCCCTCCTTACATCAGGGTATCCAGAGAGCCCCCTCCTTACATCAGGGTCCCCAGAGAGCCCACTCCTTACATCAGGGTAGCTAGAGAGCCCCCCCTTACATCAGGGTCCCCACAGAACCCCCCCCCCTTACATCAGGATCCCCAGAGAGCCCCCTCCTTACATCAGGGTCCCCAGAGAACCTCCTCCTTACATCAGGGTCCCCAGAGAACCTCCTCCTTACATCAGGGTCCCCAGAGAACCTCCTCCTTACATCAGGGTCCCCAGAGAACCTCCTCCTTACATCAGGGTCCCCAGAGAGCCCCCTCCTTACATCAGGGTCCCCAGAGAGCCTCCTCCTTACATCAGGGTTCCCCAGAGAGCCCCCCCCTTACATCAGGGTTCCCCAGAGAGCCCCCCTTACATCAGGGTCCCCAGAGAGCCCCCCCTTACATCAGGGTCCCCAGAGAGCCCCCCCTTACATCAAGGTCCCCAGAGAACCCCCCTATACATCAGGGTCCCCAGAGAGCCCCCTCCTTACATCAGGGTCCCCAGAGAGCCCCCCTTACATCAGGGTTCCCCAGAGAGCCCCCCTTACATCAGGGTTCCCCAGAGAGCCCTTCTTACATTAGGGTTCCCCAGAGAGCCCCCTTCTTACATCAGGGTTCCCCAGAGAGCCCCCTTCTTACATCAGGGTTCCCCAGAGAGCCCCCTTCTTACATCAGGGTTCCCCAGAGAGCCTCCTTCTTACATCAGGGTTCCCCAGAGATCCCCCCCTTACATCAGGGTTCCCCAGAGAGCCCCCTCCTTACATCAGGGTATCCAGAGAGCCCCCTCCTTACATCAGGGTCCCCAGAGAGCCCACTCCTTACATCAGGGTAGCTAGAGAGCCCCCCCTTACATCAGGGTCCCCACAGAACCCCCCCCCTTACATCAGGATCCCCAGAGAGCCCCCTCCTTACATCAGGGTCCCCAGAGAACCTCCTCCTTACATCAGGGTCCCCAGAGAACCTCCTCCTTACATCAGGGTCCCCAGAGAACCTCCTCCTTACATCAGGGTCCCCAGAGAGCCTCCTCCTTACATCAGGGTCCCCAGAGAGCCCCCCCCCTTACATCAGGGTTCCCCAGAGAGCCCCCCCCTTACATCAGGGTCCCCAGAGAGCCCCCCCTTACATCAGGGTCCCCAGAGAGCCCCCCCTTACATCAAGGTCCCCAGAGAACCCCCCTATACATCAGGGTCCCCAGAGAGCCCCCTCCTTACATCAGGGTCCCCAGAGAGCCCCCCTTACATCAGGGTTCCCCAGAGAGCCCCCCTTACATCAGGGTTCCCCAGAGAGCCTCCTCCTTACATCAGGGTTCCCCAGAGAGCCCCCCCTTACATCAGGGTTCCCCAGAGAGCCCCCCCCTTACATCAGGGTCCCCAGAGAGCCCCCCTTTACATCAGGGTCCCCAGAGAGCCCCCCCTTACATCAAGGTCCCCAGAGAACCCCCCTATACATCAGGGTCCCCAGAGAGCCCCCTCCTTACATCAGGGTCCCCAGAGAGCCCCCCTTACATCAGGGTTCCCCAGAGAGCCCCCCTTACATCAGGGTTCCCCAGAGAGCCCTTCTTACATCAGGGTTCCCCAGAGAGCCCTTCTTACATCAGGGTTCCCCAGAGAGCCCCCTTCTTACATCAGGGTTCCCCAGAGAGCCCCCTTCTTACATCAGGGTTCCCCAGAGATCCCCCCCTTACATCAGGGTTCCCCAGAGAGCCCCCTCCTTACATCAGGGTATCCAGAGAGCCCCCTCCTTACATCAGGGTCCCCAGAGAGCCCACTCCTTACATCAGGGTAGCTAGAGAGCCCCCCCTTACATCAGGGTCCCCACAGAACCCCCCCCCTTACATCAGGATCCCCAGAGAGCCCCCTCCTTACATCAGGGTCCCCAGAGAACCTCCTCCTTACATCAGGGTCCCCAGAGAACCTCCTCCTTACATCAGGGTCCCCAGAGAACCTCCTCCTTACATCAGGGTCCCCAGAGAGCCTCCTCCTTACATCAGGGTCCCCAGAGAGCCCCCCCCCCTTACATCAGGGTTCCCCAGAGAGCCCCCCCCTTACATCAGGGTCCCCAGAGAGCCCCCCCTTACATCAGGGTCCCCAGAGAGCCCCCCCTTACATCAGGGTCCCCAGAGAGCCCCCCCTTACATCAGGGTCCCCAGAGAGCCCCCCCTTACATCAAGGTCCCCAGAGAACCCCCCTATACATCAGGGTCCCCAGAGAGCCCCCTCCTTACATCAGGGTCCCCAGAGAGCCCCCCTTACATCAGGGTTCCCCAGAGAGCCCCCTTCTTACATCAGGGTTCCCCAGAGAGCCCCCTTCTTACATCAGGGTTCCCCAGAGAGCCCCCTTCTTACATCAGGGTTCCCCAGAGAGCCCCCCTTACATCAGGGTTCCCCAGAGAGCCCCCCTTACATCAGGGTTCCCCAGAGAGCCCCCTTCTTACATCAGGGTTCCCCAGAGAGCCCCCTTCTTACATCAGGGTTTCCCAGAGAGCCCCCTCCTTACATCAGGGTATCCAGAGAGCCCCCTCCTTACATCAGGGTCCCCAGAGAGCCCACTCCTTACATCAGGGTAGCTAGAGAGCCCCCCCTTACATCAGGGTCCCCACAGAACCCCCCCCCTTACATCAGGATCCCCAGAGAGCCCCCTCCTTACATCAGGGTCCCCAGAGAACCTCCTCCTTACATCAGGGTCCCCAGAGAACCTCCTCCTTACATCAGGGTCCCCAGAGAACCTCCTCCTTACATCAGGGTCCCCAGAGAACCTCCTCCTTACATCAGGGTCCCCAGAGAACCTCCTCCTTACATCAGGGTCCCCAGAGAACCTCCTCCTTACATCAGGGTCCCCAGAGAACCTCCTCCTTACATCAGGGTCCCCAGAGAACCTCCTCCTTACATCAGGGTCCCCAGAGAGCCTCCTCCTTACATCAGGGTCCCCAGAGAGCCTCCTCCTTACATCAGGGTCCCCAGAGAGCCCCCTCCTTACATCAGGGTACCCAGAGAGCCCCCTCCTTACATCAGGGTCCCCACAGAACCCCCCCTTACATCAGAATCCCCAGAGAGCCCCCTCCTTATATCAGGTTCCCCAGAGAGCCCCCCCTTACATCAGAGTTCCCAAGAGAGCCCCCCCCTTACATCAGGGTCCCCAGAGAGCCCCCCTTACATCAGGGTCCCCAGAGAACCCCCCTATACATCAGGGTCCCCAGAGAGCCCCCTCCTTACATCAGGGTTCCCCAGAGAGCCCCCCTTACATCAGGGTTCCCCAGAGAGCCCCCCTTACATCAGGGTTCCCCAGAGAGCCCTTCTTACATTAGGGTTCCCCAGAGAGCCCCCTTCTTACATCAGGGTTCCCCAGAGAGCCCCCTTCTTACATCAGGGTTCCCCAGAGAGCCCCCCCTTACATCAGGGTTCCCCAGAGAGCCCCCCCTTACATCAGGGTCCCCAGAGAACCCCCCTATACATCAGGGTTCCCCAGAGAGCCCCCTTCTTACATCAGGGTTCCCCAGAGAGCCCCCTTCTTACATCAGGGTTCCCCAGAGAGCCCCCCCTTACATCAGGGTTCCCCAGAGAGCCCCCTCCTTACATCAGGGTAGCTAGAGAGCCCCCCTTACATCAGGGTTCCCCAGAGAGCCCCTCTTACATCAGGGTTCCCCAGAGAGCCCCTCTTACATTAGGGTCCCCAGAGAGCCCCCCTATACATCAGGGTCCCCAGAGAGCCCCCTCCTTACATTAGGGTCCCCAGAGAGCCCCCCTTACATCAGGGTTCCCCAGAGAGCCCCTCTTACATCAGGGTTCCCCAGAGAGCCACCTTTTTACATCAGGGTCCCCAGAGAACCCCCCTATACATCAGGGTCCCCAGAGAGCCCCCCTTACATCAGGGTTCCCCAGAGAGCCCCTCTTACATCAGGGTTCCCCAGAGAGCCACCTTTTTACATCAGGGTCCCCAGAGAACCCCCCTATACATCAGGGTCCCCAGAGAGCCCCCCTTACATCAGGGTCCCCAGAGAGCCTCCCCCTTAAACCAGGGTCCCCAGAGAGCCTCCCCCCCATACATCAGGGTCCCCAGAGAGCCTCCCCATACATCAGGGTCCCCAGAGAGCCCCCCATACATCAGGGTCCCCAGAGAGCCCCCCCATACATCAGGGTCCCCAGAGAGCCCCCCATACATCAGGGTACCCAGAGAGCCCCCCCCCCCCCATACATCAGGGTACCCAGAGAGCCCCCCCCATACATCAGGGTACCCAGAGAGCCCCCCCCATACATCAGGGTACCCAGAGAGCCCCCCCCATACATCAGGGTCCCCAGAGAGCCTCCCCCCATACATCAGGGTCCCAAGAGAGCCCCCCCATACATCATGGTACCCAGATGTAACCCCCCCCCCCCCCCCCCAGAGGTTCCCCTGTACCTGGCTGTGTCCAACCCCCAGCACAGGGGGAGGTGGGAGGTGGCGATCGTCAGTTCTGTGGTGCCTGTGGATCTTACTGGGGCTTGTAGTCCTCCATCTGATTCTGTACAGTGGATAGGGGAGGGGCCTCTGACCTGGGAAGCAGTCGGTAACAGTGTACAAGCAGAGAGTGAAACTTGTAGCTGCCCGGGTCAGAGGCCCCTCCCCTTTCCACTCTATACACTTTGGAGGAGAAATACAAGTCCCAGGGAGATGCTGCGAGCACCATAGAGCTGCTGATCGCCGCCTCCCACTCTCCTCACTGCAATAAAACTGAAAGCCACAGGTGCAGGGGGAGATGCTGTGTCTTGCCCCCCCCGCACAGCGGCAGTCGGCAGAACGGCTCCACCGCAGCACGTCTAGCAGCATACCCCTAGACCCGACGAGCATGTCTCACGGGCCCCCTACTGGCCGCGGGCCCTCGGTCCCCGTCCGAATGACCGAATGGTCAGTCCGCCCCTGATGAGGGGACACTTGGTGACACTGGTAGGATTGTAGGATGAGGGGACATTCGGTGACACTGGTAGGATAGTAGGATGAGGTGACACTTGGTGACTCTGGTAGGATTGTAGGATGAGGGGACACTTGGTGACACTGGCAGGATAGTAGGATGAGGGGACACTCGGTGACACTGGTAGGATGAGGGGACACTCAGTGACACTGGTAGGATAGTAGGATGAAGGGGACATTTGGTGACACTGGTAGGATTGTAGGATGAGGTGACACTTGGTGACACTGGTAGGATTGTAGGATGAGGGGACACTTGGTGACACTGGTAAGATTGTAGGATGAGGGGACATTCGGTGACACTGGTAGGATAGTAGGATGAGGTGACACTTGGTGACTCTGTTAGGATTGTAGGATGAGGGGACACTTGGTGACACTGGTAGGATAGTACTATGAGGGGACACTCGGTGACACTGGTAGGATGAGGGGACACTCAGTGACACTGGTAGGATAGTAGGATGAGGGGACATTTGGTGACACTGGTAGGATTGTAGGATGAGGGGACACTTGGTGACACTGGTAGGATAGTAGGATGAGGGGACACTCGGTGACACTGGTAGGATAGTAGGATGAGGGGGCACTCGGTGACACTGGTAGGATTGTAGGATGAGGGGACACTCGGTATCACTGGTAGGATTGTAGAATGAGGGGACACTCGGTGACACTTTTAGGATTATGTGATTAGGGGACACTCGGTGACACTGGTAGGATTGTAGTATGAGGGGACATTCTGTGACTACTGGTGGTATAGTAGGATTAGGGGACACTCGGTGACACTGGTAGGATGGGGGGACACTTGGTGACACTGGTAGGATGGGGGGACACTTGGTGACACTGGTAGGATTGTAGGATGAGGGGACACTCAGTGACACTGGTAGGATGAGGGGACACTCAGTGACACTGGTAGGATAGTAGAATGAGGGGACATTTGGTGACACTGGTAGGATTGTAGGATGAGGTGACACTTGGTGACACTGGTAGGATTGTAGGATGAGGGGACACTTGGTGACACTGGTAAGATTGTAGGATGAGGGGAAATTCGGTGACACTGGTAGGATAGTAGGATGAGGTGACACTTGGTGACTCTGTTAGGATTGTAGGATGAGGGGACACTTGGTGTCACTGGTAGGATAGTAGGATGAGGGGACACTCTGTGATACTGGTAGGATGAGGGGACACTCAGTGACACTGGTAGGATAGTAGGATGAGGGGACATTTGGTGACACTGGTAGGATTGTAGGATGAGGGGACACTTGGTGACACTGGTAGGATAGTAGGATGAGGGGACACTCGGTGACACTGGTAGGATGAGGGGACACTCAGTGACACTGGTAGGATAGTAGGATGAGGGGACACTCGGTGACACTGGTAGGATAGTAGGATGAGAGGGCACTCGGTGACACTGGTAGGATTGTAGGATGAGGGGACACTCGGTATCACTGGTAGGATTGTAGAATGAGGGGACACTCGGTGACACTGGCAGGATTATGTGATTAGGGGACACTCGGTGACACTGGTAGGATTGTAGGATGAGGGGACATTCTGTGACTACTGGTGGTATAGTAGGGTTAGGGGACACTTGGTGACACTGGTAGGATTGTAGGATGAGGGAACACTCAGTGACACTGGTGGTAGTGTGTGGACGGGACACTCTGTGACACTGGTAGGATTGTAGGATGAGGGGACACTCGGTGACACTGGTAGGATAGTAGGATGAGGTGACACTTGCTGACACTGGTAGGATTGTAGGATGAGGGGAAATTCGGTGACACTGGTAGGATAGTAGCATGAGGTGACACTTGGTGACACTGGTAGGATTGTAGGATGAGGGGACATTGGGTGACACTGGTAGGATTGTAGGATGAGGGGACACTTGGTGACACTGGTAGGATAGTAGGATGAGGGGACACTCTGTGACACTGGTAGGATTGTAGGATGAGGGGACATTCTGTGACTACTGGTGGTATAGTAGGATTAGGGGACACTCGGTGACACTGGTAGGATGGGGGGACACTTGGTGACACTGGTAGGATTGTAGGATGAGGGGACACTCAGTGACACTGGTGGTAGTGTGTGGACGGGACACTCTGTGACACTGGTAGGATTGTAGGATGAGGGGACACTCGGTGACACTGGTAGGATTGTAGGATGATGGGACATTCGGTGATACTAGTAGGATATTAGGATGAGGTGACACTTGCTGACACTGGTAGGATTGTAGGATGAGGGGACACTTGGTGACACTGGTAGGATTGTAGGATGAGGGGACATTCGGTGACACTGGTAGGATAGTAGCATGAGGTGACACTTGCTGACACTGGTAGGATTGTAGGATGAGGGAACACTTGGTGACACTGGTAGGATTGTAGGATGAGGGGACATTCGGTGACACTGGTAGGATTGTAGGATGAATGGACACTTGGTGACACTGGTAGGATAGTAGGATGAGGGGACATTGGTTGTAGTGTGTGGAGGGGACACTCGGTGATACTGGTTGTAGTGTGTGGAGGGGGCACTGGTTGTAGTGTGTGGAGGGGACACTCGGTGATACTGGTTGTAGTGTGTGGAGGGGACATTCGGTGACACTGGTTGTAGTGTGTGGAGGGGGCACTGGTTGTAGTGTGTGGAGGGGGCACTGGTTGTAGTGTGAGGAAGGGACACTCGGTGACACTGGTTGTAGTGTGTGGAGGGGACACTCGGTGACACTGGTTGTAATGTGTGGAGGGGACACTCGGTGACACTGGTTGTAGTGTGTGGAGGGGACACTCGGTGACACTGGTTGTAGTGTGTGGAGGGGACACTGGTTGTAGTGTGTGGAGGGGACACTCGGTGACACTGGTTGTAGTGTGTGGAGGGGACACTCGGTGACACTGGTTGTAGTGTGTGGAGGGGACACTCGGTGACACTGGTTGTAGTGTGTGGAGGGGGCACTGGTTGTAGTGTGTGGAGGGGACACTCGGTGACACTGGCTGTAGTGTGTGGAGGGGACACTTGGTGACACTGGTTGTAGTGTGTGGAGGGGACACTCTGTGACACTGGTTGTAGTGTGTGGAGGGGACACTCTGTGACACTGGTTGTAGTGTGTGGAGGGGACACTCGGTGATACTGGTTGTAGTGTGTGGAGGGGACACTCGGTGACACTGGTTGTAGTGTGTGGAGGGGGCACTGGTTGTAGTGTGTGGAGGGGGCACTCGGGGACACTGGTTGTAGTGTGTGGAGGGGACACTTGGTGACACTGGTTGTAGTGTGTGGAGGGGACACTCGGTGACACTGGTTGTAGTGTGTGGAGGGGACACTCGGTGACACTGGTTGTAGTGTGTGGAGGGGGAACTGGTTGTAGTGTGTGGAGGGGACACTCGGTGACACTGGTTGTAGTGTGAGGAGGGGACACTCGGTGACACTGCTTGTAGTGTGTGAGGGGGACACTTGGTGACACTGGTTGTAGTGTGTGGAGGGGGCACTGGTTGTAGTGTGTGGAGGGGGCACTGGTTGTAGTGTGTGGAGGGGACAGTCGGTGACATTGGTTGTAGTGTGAGGAGGGGACAGTCGGTGACATTGGTTGTAGTGTGAGGAGGGGACACTCGGTGACATTGGTTGTAGTGTGAGGAGGGGACACTGGGTGACGCTGGTTGTAGTGTATGGAGGGGGCACTGGTTGTAGTGTTTGGAGGGGACACTCGGTGACACTGGTTGTAGTGTGAGGAGGGGACAGTCGGTGACATTGGTTGTAGTGTGAGGAGGGGACACTCGGTGACATTGGTTGTAGTGTGAGGAGGGGACACTGGGTGACGCTGGTTGTAGTGTATGGAGGGGGCACTGGTTGTAGTGTTTGGAGGGGACACTCGGTGACACTGGTTGTAGTGTGTGAAGGGGACACTCGGTGACACTGGTTGTAGTGTGTGGAGGGGACACTCGGTGACACTGGTTGTAGTGTGTGAAGGGGACACTCGGTGACACTGGTTGTAGTGTGTGGAGGGGACACTCGGTGACACTGGTTGTAGTGTGTGAAGGGGACACTCGGTGACACTGGTTGTAGTGTGTGGAGGGGACACTCGGTGACACTGGTTGTAGTGTGTGGAGGGGACACTCGGTGACACTGGTTGAAGTGTGTGGAGGGGACATTGGTTGTGGTGTGTGGAGGGGACACTCGGTGACACTGGTTGTAGTGTGTGGAGGGGACACTGGTTGTAGTGTGTGGAGGGGACACTCGGTGACACTGGTTGTAGTGTGTGGAGGGGACACTCGGTGACACTGGTTGGAGTGTGTGGAGGGGACACTGGTTGTAGTGTGTGGAGGGGACACTCTGTGACACTGGTTGTAGTGTGTGGAGGGGACACTCGGTGATACTGGTTGTAGTGTGTGGAGGGGACACTCGGTGACACTGGTTGTAGTGTGTGGAGGGGGCACTGGTTGTAGTGTGTGGAGGGGGCACTCGGTGACACTGGTTGTAGTGTGTGGAGGGGACACTTGGTGACACTGGTTGTAGTGTGTGGAGGGGACACTCGGTGACACTGGTTGTAGTGTGTGGAGGGGACACTCGGTGACACTGGTTGTAGTGTGTGGAGGGGGCACTGGTTGTAGTGTGTGGAGGGGACACTCGGTGACACTGGCTGTAGTGTGTGGAGGGGACACTTGGTGACACTGGTTGTAGTGTGTGGAGGGGACACTCTGTGACACTGGTTGTAGTGTGTGGAGGGGACACTCTGTGACACTGGTTGTAGTGTGTGGAGGGGACACTCGGTGATACTGGTTGTAGTGTGTGGAGGGGACACTCGGTGACACTGGTTGTAGTGTGTGGAGGGGACACTCGGTGACACTGGTTGTAGTGTGTGGAGGGGGCACTGGTTGTAGTGTGTGGAGGGGGCACTCGGTGACACTGGTTGTAGTGTGTGGAGGGGACACTTGGTGACACTGGTTGTAGTGTGTGGAGGGGACACTCGGTGACACTGGTTGTAGTGTGTGGAGGGGACACTCGGTGACACTGGTTGTAGTGTGTGGAGGGGGAACTGGTTGTAGTGTGTGGAGGGGACACTCGGTGACACTGCTTGTAGTGTGTGAGGGGGACACTTGGTGACACTGGTTGTAGTGTGTGGAGGGGGCACTGGTTGTAGTGTGTGGAGGGGACAGTCGGTGACATTGGTTGTAGTGTGAGGAGGGGACAGTCGGTGACATTGGTTGTAGTGTGAGGAGGGGACACTCGGTGACATTGGTTGTAGTGTGAGGAGGGGACACTGGGTGACGCTGGTTGTAGTGTATGGAGGGGGCACTGGTTGTAGTGTTTGGAGGGGACACTCGGTGACACTGGTTGAAGTGTGAGGAGGGGACAGTCGGTGACATTGGTTGTAGTGTGAGGAGGGGACACTCGGTGACATTGGTTGTAGTGTGAGGAGGGGACACTGGGTGACGCTGGTTGTAGTGTATGGAGGGGGCACTGGTTGTAGTGTTTGGAGGGGGACACTCGGTGACACTGGTTGTAGTGTGTGAAGGGGACACTCGGTGACACTGGTTGTAGTGTGTGAAGGGGACACTCGGTGACACTGGTTGTAGTGTGTGGAGGGGACACTCGGTGACACTGGTTGTAGTGTGTGAAGGGGACACTCGGTGACACTGGTTGTAGTGTGTGGAGGGGACACTCGGTGACACTGGTTGTAGTGTGTGAAGGGGACACTCGGTGACACTGGTTGTAGTGTGTGGAGGGGACACTCGGTGACACTGGTTGTAGTGTGTGGAGGGGACACTCGGTGACACTGGTTGTAGTGTGTGGAGGGGACATTGGTTGTAGTGTGTGGAGGGGACACTCGGTGACACTGGTTGTAGTGTGTGGAGGGGACACTGGTTGTAGTGTGTGGAGGGGACACTCGGTGACACTGGTTGTAGTGTGTGGAGGGGACACTCGGTGACACTGGTTGGAGTGTGTGGAGGGGACACTCGGTGACACTGGTTGTAGTGTGTGGAGGGGACACTCGGTGACACTGGTTGTAGTGTGTGAAGGGGACACTCGGTGACACTGGTTGTAGTGTGTGGAGGGGACACTCGGTGACACTGGTTGTAGTGTGTGGAGGGGACACTCGGTGACACTGGTTGTAGTGTGTGGAGGGGACATTGGTTGTAGTGTGTGGAGGGGACACTCGGTGACACTGGTTGTAGTGTGTGGAGGGGACACTGGTTGTAGTGTGTGGAGGGGACACTCGGTGACACTGGTTGGAGTGTGTGGAGGGGACACTGGTTGTAGTGTGTGGAGGGGACACTCGGTGACACCATATGATGGTCTCAGGTAGCAGAAGGATGCGAAGTGATGATGACGTAGCCGTGTGGGCGGTGATTTTTGGGGAGCCCTCGGAGGGGGAGGGGAGGAGAGTAGACAGAAGGTGACAGAGCTGTGGGGGCGGGGCTTTCCTCTAAGCACAGGCGCGCGCTCCCGCGGCACCCCGCTGTGATCGCGCACCGCCGCCCGCGCGCTCCCGCAGCCCATCCTCCGGAATCCCCGGGTCTCACCTCTCCCGTACAGCTCCGGGGGGGACACACACAGACCGGCACACCGGGCCATGGAGAGGGCAGGCCGCTGGGCGAACACCTGAGAGGAGGGAGAGGCCGTGCTCGGTGCTCACCATGAATCTCCACCAGGTGCTCACCGGAGCCGTCAACCCCGGAGATAACTGCTACTCGGTGGGCAGCGTCCAGGACATCCCCTTCACGGTAAGAGGATCCCGGGGGGGCTGTCCTCCTCACCCCACCCATGGGGGGGGGGGGGATGGATAGTCTGTGTGAAGTGCTCAGTTATGGGGGGAAGGAATCAGCAGAGCTGAGTGATGGGGGATGGGCTCAGGTAGATGGTGGTCCATGATGAGGTCCCCGTCATTGGAGGAGGGAGAGGAGGATTCCGGATGGGGATCACCCAGCACTGCACCAGACCCGCCACCGTCCTCTGCAGAGGAGGGATCATCCACTCATCATCCCTATACATGGAGCCCACCCCTCCCCCATCTCCAGTCATGTGTCTCACTTTATTCCTCTGCTAATCTACTATGACCTCACTTCCTGTCCCAGAGTGACAACCTCCAAACACCTGAGTACTGTCCCTGGGACTTTTTTTTATTTGCACTAATATACAGTTTTTCAGGGAATGTCTCCTTCAAGGTCCCAGCAGTGCTGATTGATGAAGAGGACATTCCCGGAACACTTGTCCTGAAAAATTGTATAAATCAGTGCAAATAAATGTACCACGGACAATACTTAATTGTGTCTGCGACAAGTGCACTAATATGGCTACAATCACCTCCCCCGTACTCCACTAATACAACAATCACCTCCCCCGTACTCCCCCAATACAACAATCACCTCCCCCGTACTCCACCAATACAACAATGACCTCCCCCAATACAACAATCACCTCCCCCGCACTCCACCAATACAACAATCACCTCCCCCGTACTCCACCAATACAACAATCACCTCCCCCAATACAACAATCACCTCCCCCGTACTCCACCAATACAACAATCACCTCCCCCGTACTCCACCAATACAACAATCACCTCCCCCGTACTCCCCCAATACAACAATCACCTCCCCCGTACTCCACCAATACAACAATGACCTCCCCCAATACAACAATCACCTCCCCCGTACTCCACCAATACAACAATCACCTCCCCCGTACTCCACCAATACAACAATCACCTCCCCCAATACAACAATCACCTCCCCCGCACTCCACCAATACAACAATCACCTCCCCCAATACAACAATCACCTCCCCCGTACTCCACCAATACAACAATCACCTCCCCCATACTCCACCAATACAACAATCACCTCCCCCGTACTCCACCAATACAACAATCACCTCCCCCGTACTCCACCAATACAACAATCACCTCCCCCAATACAACAATCACCTCCCCCGTACTCCACCAATACAACAATCACCTCCCCCGTATTTCATCAATACAACAATCACCTCCCCCGTACTCCACCAATACAACAATCACCTCCCCCAATACAACAATCACCTCCCCCGTACTCCACCAATACAACAATCACCTTCCCCAATACAACAATCACCTCCCCCACACTCCCCAAATACAACAATCACCTCCCCCGTACTCCACCAATACAACAATCACCTCCCCCGTACTCCACCAATACAACAATCACCTCCCCCAATACAACAATCGCCTCCCCCGCACTCCCCAAATACAACAATCACCTCCCCCACACTCCCCAAATACAACAATCACCTCCCCCGTACTCCCCCAATACAACAATCACCTCCCCCAATACAACAATCACCTCCCCCGTACTGCACCAATACAACATTCACCTCCCCCAATACAACAATCACTTCCCCCGCACTCCACAATACAACAATCACCTCCCCCAATACAACAATCACCTCCCCCGTACTCCACCAATACAACAATCACCTCCCCCGTACCCCACCAATACAACAATCACCTCCCCCGTACCCCACCAATACAACAATCACCTCCCCCGTACCCCACCAATACAACAATCACCTCCCCCGTACTCCACCAATACAACAATCGCCTCCCCCGTTCTCCCCCAATACAACAATCACCTCCCCCAATACAACAATCACCTCCCCCGTACCCCACCAATACAACAATCGCCTCCCCCGTTCTCCACCAATACAACAATCACCTCCCCCAATACAACAATCACCTCCCCCGTACCCCACCAATACAACAATCGCCTCCCCCGTTCTCCCCCAATACAACAATCACCTCCCCCAATACAACAATCGCCTCCCCCGTTCTCCACCAATACAACAATCGCCTCCCCCGTTCTCCACCAATACAACAATCACCTCCCCCAATACAACAATCACCTCCCCCGTACCCCACCAATACAACAATCGCCTCCCCCGTTCTCCCCCAATACAACAATCACCTCCCCCAATACAACAATCGCCTCCCCCGCACTCCACCAATACAACAATCACCTCCCCCAATACAACAATCACCTCCCCTGCACTCCACCAATACAACAATCACCTCCCCCAATACAACAATCACCTCCCCCGTACTCCCCCAATACAACAATCACCTCCCCCAATACAACAATCACCTCCCCCGCACTCCACCAATACAACAATCACCCCAATTTATAACAAATTATTAGGCCTGGGTCACACAGGGGGCATATCAGTGAATTGCCCATGTTTACCCGCACAGGGGGTGTTCTGGTGTCCCATTCATGTGTGTTGGGGTGTATGGGTCGCACAGTAAGGATGGGCTCAGACATGTTCACAACTCCATGTACCCGCCAGGAAGCTGACACTGCGCACCGCTAATCACAGGTAGTGAGGGAGCACACGCCTAGTGCCATACCGAACGTTTATTGTAAAATAAATAAAAAAATATAAAAAATTCAGCCAAGTGGATACTCACAAAATATAAAAGTATAGAGGGGTTGTATGGGGTCCATCCAGTGTCTTAGGAGTTTATGCCCGTATGACCTCCTGTAATTTAAGAGGTCCAACTCATCTGGTAAGCATTCTATATGTGTGTGAGTGGAGAAGATCGCCGTTTCACCAAGAAGAATTATCTTACCACAGGGGATTTCTGTTTCCTTGACCTATGGATTCTTTTTAGTATCATTTGCGCTGCACTTATTTTGGTTTCAGTTAAAGAAATACCGCCAGTCCTCAGATTAGGAAGCAGTTGGTAATTAAGATCAAATCTGATCTGGTGTACAGAGGTGCCTGTCCCTGGGAAGCTTTCGTGTATATGACAGCTTTCCACACAGGGCTGTATTTTGCTGGGAGATTCGCCATATGAATGCTAAATGTAAAGAGGGATTCAGGTGATGTCATTAGCAGATATGTACAATGCCCAGGTTTGGGAAACTGCCTGTCACTGGGTGGATGGAGCCAGAGTAACTAGTTCCCCATCAGGTCCACTTTACTTTTGATTTGTGGCGGATTTGAAAGCTGCTACTGGACTGAATAGCAGCTGTGGATCTGCATACCACCAGTACAAAACTCTTCAGCCTGGCACCTGCCAGTGTGATGGGCACAGTGTCCAGTGTGGACAGGCCTTCCCCAGCGCAGACACGGACAGATTCATGTACCTGTCACTTTCGGTGTTGCGGCCCAATAGAATTTTAGAGGATGTCTATGACCCCTTTATGAATTCGCCCAAATGTATTTTTCGCCCAGGTTCACATTTATGCGATTTGACATGTGCCACTTTTGGCAACTTTGGGTGCGATTTCAATAGACATCTGTGCACAAACCCACACAGATGTCTCTGAAATCACCCCCCGAAGTTGGACTGACATGCGGGTATGAACTCGCACGATTTCAGCTCCGCAGCACCGTGAACCTAGGCTCCAGCAAACTTACCAGCTAGCCGAAAAAAAACCCCAAAAAACAAAGTATGCTGTCCAACAATTTGATTACAAAACAGGTTTTAGTTTGCATTGCAAATGTACAGGTGCATTTCAAAAAATTAGAATATCATCAAAAAGCTAATTACTGGGCACTTAAACCCCCTTCCAGCCCAGACCAATTTTCAGCTTTCAGCTCTCTCACACTTTGAATGACAATTGCACGTCATGCAACACTGTAGCCATATGACATTTTTATATTTTTTTCACACAAATAGAGCTTTCTTTTAGTGGTATTTAATCACTGCTGGATTTTTAATTTTTTGCTAAAAAAAACTAAAAAGACCGAAAATTTTGAAAAAAAAAAACCAAAACTGTTTCATAGGGGTTTATTTACTAAAGCTGGAGAGTGCAAAGGCAGGCTCACTTCTGCATAGAAACCAATCAGCTTCCAGGTTTTATTGCCAAACCCTAACTGAGCCAGCTGAGCTTAGAAGCTGATTGGCTACCATGCACAGCTGCACCAGATTCTGAGTGCTCCGACTTTAGTGAATCTACCCCATAGTCTGTTATAAAATTTAAAAAACAGGTAATTTTTCTCTCTCATTGATGGGCACTGAGAGGTGGCACTGTGGTCCCTGGTAGGTGGCACTGGTGGGTTCTGATAGGTTTGCACTGGCAGGTAGCACTGATGGGCACAGATGAGGCAGCCGCGGCTCTCTGTGTGAGGGACCGATGTCCCTCTGACAGAGAAGCCGGTGATCAGCTTTTTTTTTTTCTCTCATGTTGACAGCGTGAGGGAAAAAAACAAAACGATTACTGATCTTCTTTTTACATCATGTGATCCGCTGTCATTCGCTGACAGCTGATCATGTGGTAAGGGGCCAGGAATGGCCCCTTACCTTGATATGCGATCAGCCGAGTCTCATAGACGCGATAATCACAGAGCGCGCAGCGCGTGCCCCACAGGGACATGCACGGGAGAACGTCATATGATGGCCTCCTGGCAATTAAGGCCCGTGCTGTAGCCGTCATTCGGCTATAGCTCGGGCAGGAGGTGGTTAAAAAGTGAAACTCCTATATTTTATATAGATGCATGCATTACACACAGAGTGATCTATTTCTTTTCTTTTTTTTTCATTTTGATGATTATGGCTTACAGCTAGTGAAAATCCAATATGTCAGAAAATTAGCATATTACAGAAGACCAATAAAAAAAAAAAAAAAAAAAAAAAGGATTTTTAATACAGAAATGTTGGCTTACTAATGTCCATGTACAGTATAGTATGCACTATACCAATACTTGGTCGGGACTCCTTTTGCATGCATCAATGCGGCGTGGCATGGAGGCGATCAGCCTGTGGCACTGCTGAGGTGTTATGGAAGCCCAGGTTGCTTTAAAAGCGGCCTTCAGCTCATCTGCATTGTTGGGTCTGGTGTTTCTCATCTTTCTCTGGACATTACCCTACAGATTATCTATGGGGTATGGGTCAGGTGAGTTTACTGGCCAATCATGCACAGCGATGCCATGATCATTAAACCAGGTATTGGTACTTTTGGCAGTATGGGCAGGTGCCAAGTCCTGCTGGAAAATTAAATCAGCATCTCCATAAAGCTGGTCAGCAGAGGGAAGCATGAAGTGCTCTAGAAATTTCTGGTAGAGGTATGCGCTGACTTTGGACTTGATAAAACACAGTAGACCAACACCAGCAGATGACATGGCTCCCCAAAATCATCAGACTGTTGACATTTTTGCATTACATTTGGAAATCAAGGTCCCAGAGTCTGGAGGAAGAGTGGAGGGGCACAGAATCCAAGTTGCACGAGGTCCAATGTGAAGTTTCCACAGTCAGTGATGATTTGGGGAGCCATGTCATCTGCTGGTGTTGGTCCACTTTGTTTTATCAAGTCCAAAGCCAGCACCCTCTATTGGAAATTCCAGAGCACTTCATTCTCTCTGCTGACCAGCTTTATGGAGATGCTGATTTCCTTTTCCAGCAGGACTTGGCATCTGCCCACACTACCAAAAGCACCAATACCTGGTTTAATGATCATGGTATCACTGTGCTTGATTGGCCATCAAAATCGCCTGACCTAAACCCCATAGAGAATCTGTGGGGTATTGTCAGGAGGAAGATGAGACACCAGACCCAACAATGCAGACGAGCTGAATGCTGCCATCAAAGCAACCTGGGCTTCCATAACACCTCAGCAGTGCCAAAGGCTGATCGCCTCCATGCCACGCCACATTAATAAAGTAATTCATCCAAAAGGAGCCCCGACCAAGTACTGAGTGCATACTATATTGTAGATGGACATACTTTTCACTAAGCCAACATTTCTGTATTAAACCTTTATTTATTTTATTGGCCTTATGTAATCTAATTTTCTGAGATCGCACTTTCTAACCCCTTCACAACCAGCCACCGCAGTTGTACTGCAGCAGGTTGGCTCCCCTGGGCGAACCAATGCGAACCAATGTGACCGTACATTGGTTTGCCTTTTGACGCATTTTGCCTATCCCGGTTCTCTCAGGGGAGAGGAAACAGATTGTGTGTTCGTACCAAGTAGGAACACCGATCTCTCTCTTCCCCTAGTCAGTCCCATCCCCCCCACAGTTAGAACACACCCTGAGGGAACACAGTTAAACTCTTGATCACCCCCTAGTGTTCACCCCTTTCCTGCCAGTGACAATTATACAGTAATCAGTGCATTTTTATAGCACTGATCGCTGTATAATTGTCAATGCCATAAATTATCCCCTATTTTGTAGACGCTATGACTTTTGCGCAAACCAATCAATATACACTAATTGCGTTTTTTCTTTTTTTTCACCAAAAATATGTAGAAGAATATATATCGGCCTAAACTGAGGAAAACGTTTTTTTTTTTTTAAATTTGGGATATTTATTATAGCAAAAAGTAAATGATATTGGGGTAGATTTACTAAAACTGGTGCACTCAGAATCTGGTGCAGCTGTGCATGGCTGCCAATCGGCTTCTAATTTCAGCTTGTTCAGTTAGGCTTTGGCAATAAAACCTGAAAGCTGATTGGTTTCTATGCAGAGTTGCACCAGAGCACTCTCCAGGTTTAGTAAATAACCCCCTCTGTGTCTTTTTCCAAATTTGTCGCTCTTCTTTTGTTTATAGCGCAAAAAATAAAAACCTGAAGAGGTGATCAAATACCACCAAAAGAAAGCTCTATTTGTGGGGAAAAAAGGACGTCAATTTTGTTTGGGTACAGTGCCGCACGACCGCGCAATTGTCAGTTAAAGCGACGCAGTGCCGTATCGCAAAAAATGGCCTGGTCATTGAGCAGCCAAATCTTCCGGGGCTGAAGTGGTAAAATTGCTAGCAGGATCCCGTGTTGCCACTAAACGATGTGTGAATGGGGAATAAGTTTAAAGTGCATCTGATCCCAAAACTGAAAATTGAATGTGTTGTGGCTGCATTCTTGTTCTAAGATTCTTTTGCTTTATTTTCACCTGGTAATCCTGCAAATAAACACTTCCTGTTCCTGGGTGGCTGCACCCCCCCCATGGTTGTCACTCTTCTGATATGGACTGAAAACACTTTCCCATCTCTTCCTCTCCATTACACTGGGGGGCAGGGCAAGGGCAGCAGATGGTTTACAGAAGATAGTTAGGAAGATATTTTTCTGTACAACTCACAGGGAGAGGGGCCATGACACTGCATTTTTGACAAGGTCAACAGGTATTATCTGTTTTTATTGAAAATGTTATTAGTAGGGCTGCAACTAACGATTATTTTCATAATCGATTAGTTGGCCGATTATTGTTTCGATTAATTGTTTAACAACCTTACAAAAAATAGTGTGGTGTAAAATTTAGTTATTATGTAAAGTTTTTTTTAAAAAAAAGGCAATTTAATCTTAAATATCTCTATTCAGTGGTAAATATAAATAACCAACTATATGGTTAGGGAGCAAAATATCTAATCCACTCTGAGAATAACAGACAGAAGAGATATACTGTATATACTATTAGGGGAGATATACTGTATATACTATTAGGGGAGATATACTGTATATACTATTAGAGGAGATATACTGTATATACTATTAGAGGAGATATACTGTATATACTATTAGAGGAGATATACTGTATATACTATTAGAGGAGATATACTGTATATACTATTAGGGGAGATATACTGTATATACTATTAGGGGAGATATACTGTATATACTATTAGAGGAGATATACTGTATATACTATTAGAGGAGATATACTGTATATACTATTAGGGGAGATATACTGTGTATACTATTAGAGGAGATATACTGTATATACTATTAGAGGAGATATACTGTATATACTATTAGAGGAGATATACTGTATATACTATTAGCGGAGATATACTGTATATACTATTAGAGGAGAGATATACTGTATATACTATTAGCGGACATATACTGTATATACTATTAGAGGAGAGATATACTGTATATACTATTAGAGGAGATATACTGTATATACTATTAGCGGAGATATACTGTATATACTATTAAAGGGTGAATCTGGTAAATATCATCAGACTTCCTTCAAAAAAAATGTAATTTTAAGAACGTTCGTTCAATTTTCAACCACAGTGATGGGAAAATTTGGAAATAGAAAACTTCTTGGTCAAAGGAATTTTTTAGACAGTGTATGTGGTTTTCATTCAGAAATTACATTCATTTTGAAAAACAGAAATTTTCAACAACATTCTTTCATTCAGGGAATGTACAAAGATTTTTCGTCTGAATATTCTCGTCTGAAAATTGATACGTGTATGGCCAGCATAAGGCTCGGTACACACCTATGTAGTTTGCTTTTGATCTGTTTCTACAGTGCTTTTTGCTGTGCATTTTTGATTTTTGCGCACATGATTTTTGCGCACATGATTTTGCTGTGATTTGCTTTTTTGCATTTTTTTTTTGGTCAATTTGTTGGGCAGATTAAAAAAACAAATAGCTGCAAAAACGCATTACATGCTTTTCTGCAGCTTCTTCATTGAAGTATATTAAACCAAAAAAGCACCGTTTTGTGTTTAAAAATAAGTCCCTGACTCTTTCCAAATACGTAGCGGCTGAAAAAAAGCATAGATGTGAACGTGTCCCATAGGAAACATGTAAATGAACTGTAGTGTGTTTCTGCAAAAAGCACCAAAAAACACAAAGATGTAAAGCAGGCCTAAGACGTTTAGTAACATAATGGAGTTAAAAAAAACTAAAATTAGCCCTTAGTACAAAAAAAAGCAGATAATCACTACTGTAAGCGGTTCATTTTTTTTTTACTGTAGAACTGTGAAAGTAATATTTACAGTAGCGATTATTTGCTCTTTTTGTACTATAAAGGGCTCATTTTATTATTTTTATTTAACCCCATTATGTTACTGGCCCATTAATTGATTGTGAAAGTGGTAATCGATTCATTTCATAATAGATTAGTTGTTTCAGCCCTAGTTATTAGCGTGAAAAAAAAAGAAGAAAATGAATGCAGCCACCACATCTAAGCACTGTAATTATATCTATCTATAGATATATATATAGATATATATCTATATATAGATAGATATTATGTTTTTGTTCTCAGGTTTAGCCATCCTTTAGGGCAGGGATCTCCATACTACAGCCCTCCAGCTGATGTGAAACTACACGTCCCATGAGGCATTGTAAAACTCTGACATTCGCAGACATGACAAGGCATGATGGGAATTGTAGTTGCTGAACAACTGGAGGGCCATAGTTTGAAGACCCCTGCTATAGGGGCAGGTATGCCTTGGAGAGGACAACCGCACTGAGCTGTGTTGTCATACTAGGACAGGAAAAGCTGGCCATACACTGTTCAAAATGTGTTTGGTCCCTGCTGCACCAGCTAATTATTAAATCATTGTGGGGGCTCTCCCACTCAACATTAGGCTGTGCATTTGGATCTGTGCCCACTCCTGCCCGCATGTTAAACTTTGATGTGCGCCTGTGTCTGTGCAGCCGCTGCGTGTGCATCCAATTCTGTGGGCTGTCTGCCTCCAAGGTGGATGCACACGCATCTGCCTGCTTCTCTGCATAGAGTTTAATTGTTTGTCTGAATGAGCCCTAAAGTTTTGTTTGTTTGTTTTTTGGAAACCGCACCAAACACATTAGTTACCTGTATTAATGTGTTTTCCATTTCCTGCTGTTTCATGTAAAGATCCTACCTTCATGCCACCAGATACTTCTCAGAGTGTGGATCTTCTAGTGCTGCAGGGGTTAACAGTGTGAAGGACTTGCACCCCTCGCCCACCCTATTCTGTCCCTATACCATTTAAAGAACTCGTACTATTATTGTCCCACAATGCAACACAATCTGTGAATGCACAGAGGAGATTCTGTCATTCATCCACTTCACCTCCATTCACAGAACACATTGCATTGTGGGACAATAATAGTAAGAGCCCTGTGAATGGCTAAAGGAGCAGTCAAGGATTATCACTGCTCTTGACAGTATCCAGCCATGTGAAGGGAGGTTTTGTACATGAAGCAGCAGCTTGCATGACATCAGATACACACCATTACAAGTAATAATTGTGTTTGGAAAGCATCCTCAAAAAAATGACTAACCTTCAGCTTTCAATAATTTTGTATTCAGAGTAAGTTGCACCATGAGCTGCACAATAGGTGTAAGCAATGGTTTTATGGAAAGCATTGGGTACATATGTGGCAAATTATGTAGGCAATCTTTTCAATAGGTATGAACAGCAGTCGAATGTTTTCAGTGCTGGGTTGGCTCCCACCAAGGACAAGGAATATCTTCTTCCAATATTTATCTGGGTATCTCCAGATTTCAGTCCTTGATTCAAAAGAAAACTAGCTAGAATCACTGGTCTCCATGCAAATTAGCCTTACTTCACTGTGTGGTGAATGATTAGATCTAATGGTTTGTGGAAAGCTGCAGGAGAACAGTTGCTGCAATACAAATGAGGAGGAGACACGTGGTACCATTTTTGATGATGCGTGTTCTTTGTAATTACATTGTCCCACTGGGTTCAGTAATGTCTGAGTCACTGACTTGGAGGAAGTACAGTATGCATAATAAAGTTCATATGTGCATTAATACCAGGTCAAAGCAAGAGGGTTAATATGACAGCCAAGCAACTAGCATTTACAGAATGAAAAGTAGCAATGACAGCCACCATGCTACCCCCCCCCCCCCCGGAAAAGTTTCCTTTAGACAGGATTATTTCACATTATAACTTTTCTCCTAGTGATTCTCTTTAAATGGAACTCCAGGTACACAGTACAAGAAGTATCGCTACAAATTTTAAATCCTTATGGATTCTCTCTAGTGCATGGAGCACCATGTCCTGTTCTGGTCATTGCTTTGGTATGGAGCAGAGAACCCCCCCCCCCCCCTACTCTGGCTGTAAAAGATCAGTCGCCCCTCTGCCGGCACTGAGCAGAGAATCAGCCTATGTATATGACTGCTGTGCCCGCAAGCTTTGCACTGAGCCCTGAAGCCCTGTACTACCTGCCTGGCGTCCATCCAGACTCTAGACACAGCAAACTCCAGCATAAATAGGAGCAGATTTGAGTACAAGAGTATCGCTGTACAGAGAATAGGGGCAATGGCTAAAGTGCTGTTCTAAAGCTCCTCTATAGGAGGAATGCCCGTAAATCGGGCTTCAGCTTATAGGCAGCTGAAATATAGAAACAGATGTCCTCTTAGTACACAATGTCCCTACCGATCAGAATGGGTCCAAGTGCTCCATGCACTAGGTCCCCTGGGGGATTCCATAAGGATTTAAAATTTGTAGTGATACTTTATATATACTTTTCCAATACATATGTAAATTGTTTTACCTTCAGAATAATATTAAATTTTTTTTTTTCTGATACTAACATCTCCTGCCCATCTGCACACCTGGCAAGTAAAGCCATTAAATCCTGATCCCTTTTCTTGCACAACTGTCCACCTGCTTTGTACTCATTGGAAAATTAATCTGCAGCGTTATCTATGTCCAAGGAGTATGTTGTATGGCAGATAAATTGGTTCAATATTTTTAAATTCTATATTTAACGGTTTACCCGGAGTTCTGTTCTAAAATGGGAATAACCTTGGTGTAAAGTTATATTAACCACTTCAGCCCCGGAAGATTTTACCCCCTTCCTGACCAGAGCACTTTTTACAATTTGGCACTGCGTCGCTTTAACTGACAATTGCGCGGTCGTGGGACGCTGTACCCACGCGAAATTTGCGTCCTTTTTTTTTCCACAAATAGAGCTTTCTTTTGGTGGTATTTGATCACCCCTGCAGTTTTAATTTTTTGCGCTATGAACAAAAAAAATACCGACAATTTTGAAAAAAAAATTGTATTTTTTTTAAATTTCTGCTATAATAAATATCCCCAAAAAATATATAAAAAAACAAATTTCTTCCTCCGTTTAGGCCAATATGTATTCTTCTACATATTTTTGGTAAAAAAAATCTCACTGGTCGGCAAGCGGTTAAACCCTATGGTCTCGTGCACACTAATGCCCCGTACACACGGTCGGATTTTCCGATGGAAAATGTGTGATAGGACCTTGTTGTCGGAAATTCCGACCGTGTGTGGGCTCCATCACACATTTTCAATCGGATTTTCCGACACACAAAGTTTGAGAGCATGATATAAAATTTTCCGACAACAAAATCCGTTGTCGGAATTATTGATCGTGTGTATACAAATCCGACGCACAAAGTGCCACGCATGCTCAGAATAAATAAAGAGATGAAAGTTATTGGCTACTGCCCCGTTTATAGTCCCGACGTACGTGTTTTACGTCACCGCGTTCAGAAGGATCGGATTTTCCGACAACTTTGTGTGACCGTGTGTATGCAAGACAAGTTTGAGCCAACATCCGTCGGAAAAAATCCTGGGATTTTGTTGTCGGAATGTCCGATCAATGTCCGACCGTGTGTACGGGGCATTATTGTTTTCTCAAATTCCAGCTTTTCACAAGTCCCACTGTCAGGCAGCCTGTACTAGTCTATGACCGGCTGGATGTCTGTAATGTGTCTGAGTCTGTTGTGTTTAGGGTTGAAGGCGTTCAGGGACCTATAACTGAATCGGGTATTCTGCACACTGGGCATATGTCCCTGAATGCATAGAACTGTAAACATTAGTACCACTCAGTACATCATCCAGCCGCAGTCTATTTCAGCTTGTTATAGATTTTGTCTGGAAGCAGACCTGTGCCTCGTGGGTGCAAGGAATTGCCAGAATATGACAAACTGGGGCTAAAGGCCAATGTGCATGCAGCCTAATATTTTATATACAGCAGCTGACGTTTTTACTTTACTTGTGCACTGCTTCTTCCTCCTTAACATCTTGCCTTTCTTCATGGTTGAGCCGATGTAAAGTTTGCTGATCCAGGTTCCTAGTTTTCAGGTGGCTTTGTTGCTTTTCAGGATCTTGTGGCGCCCCCCTTATGTGTGCAGTCCCAGGAGAGAGACTCCATGCCCTGATGCTGTGACACTACCTGCACAGGCAGCCATGGATTAATATACAGAGCACGTGGTGGGACATATTGTCTGAAGAAGGGGGTACAAGGGGGCTTTTAATGAGGTGATGAATGTGTGCTTCCCGACTGTAAGCAGTGTACAGGAACCCAGAGATGCCCTGCATGTCTGCCAATCAGTAGACTCAGAGGTGTGGCTACAGTCATACGCATGACACTAGTTTTCATGTAAAGCTTATTATGGCTCCACCCCCTCCCAATTCTCCCAGTTTCACTGATTATTTAATGGGCAGTTTCATTAATGAATGAAAGTGACCCATTCAAAATCTATTGCATTTTGGTCCTTTTTTTTATTCATCTGCACATTATCCATTCCACTAATAATTGTTGTGTGCAAAATAGACCAGGCACAAATGCGAGAGTGTGAGTTTAGACGAGCAGCAAAAGTTGAAATTTGCACCTAAGTTGTCCGTGCTTCTTGATGTGCTGACTGTTTCAATGCACAATTTTTACTGACCGTAATCTTTTGCTTATGTTTTTTTTTTCTTCATATACCCTCCTATACTTTACATTTTGTAGCATTGGATCCTTTATTAATTGATGAAATCTGGTAGTCATGGTCATTTGAAATGGAACAAAACTGTTAGTTGCTTCCTCAAAAAATGAATTACAAACCCGTGTCTAGAAAGTTTCACTTCTGCTGTGTGCTGCTTTCAGTGCATTACTTATCTTTGGTAAGTTTCTATTTCAATATTTTGTATTGAAAAAGTTCAGACAGTAACAAAAAGGCCATGTAAACAATAACGCGTGTACAGTTTGTCAATATGGCGAAGGTATAAGGCCATACATAAGAAACCATAAGTGAAGTAGTTCTAAACAATACCTCAAGTCTCAGCAAAGTGTAGAAAGTGCTAATGGTTAGGAAGTGATGGGAAAACCTCTATAATTGTACCTGGAAATATTCATGTAAGCAAAACCATGTAAGACCCTCAGGCTGGGTTCACACTGATACTACAGTCATATGACTGTCATCCTACTTTGCTCTGCGACATCAGTCCTACATCGGTCCTACATCCATCCAACTTGAATGAACAGGATACTACTTTGATCTGACTTTGTGCTACCCTGTTTCCCCGAAAATAAGACCTAGCGTGATTGTCAGTGATGGCTGCAATATAAGCCCTACCCCCCAAATAAGCCCTACCCTGTTTCCCCGAAAATAGGCCCTACCCTGAAAATAAGACCTACAAGGACTTTAACTAGGGCTTATTTGGGGGGTAGGGCTTATATTGCAGCCATCACTGACAATCACGCTAGGTCTTATTTTCGGGGAAACAGGGTAGTAAGACTTGTCCTTTGACCAATCAAAACATTCCCAATGTGACATAAATTCCTATTACTGCTGCTGTAATCACCACGTCGGATGTCACAAGTCGGATGGTTAGGACAAGGATCCTACTTTGATTCGACTTCAATGATATTTAGTGGGCTAAAGTAGGACCAAAATAGTGCAGGAACCTTTGTTGGACCAGTTAAGACAGCTGTCATAGGTATTTACCCCTGTCATCAAATGTATTTAATTAAATATCTGAATCCAAAATCTAGTCACAAGGGAGCACTGCCACCAGACATGATGCATCTTTCCCACCTGACCACAACTTCGAAAACAAGTGGGTGGCGTGGACTGAAGCATTTTAACCTCCTGACTAGGGACCAAATACCAACGTAGGGGTGTTTTGTGATTAGCTTCAGTTAGCGTTGTATTATTGGAAACTTTGGATAGAGTATAAGAAATATCTTGCCATTCAGACAAGTCAAGGGTAAAGTTCAGATCATTTTCCCACTGAGTCATTTAAGAGAGCTTTTAGTTTGGATCGGTAAGGGAGATATAAACTGTAGATACACGTCCTTTCAAGAGGCCTCTTGTTTACAAGATAATTAATAATTTGGGAATGTAAGAGGCCCAATTAGTAAGTTAAGAGCTAACAAAGGATGCAATTTGATTTATTATATAAATATTTCACTGGGGGGTAACTGTTATGTGTCCTTAAAGTGTTGTAAGGTATAAAATCAATCCCCATTGAGATAGTCATCAATCCTTAAAGTGGGATTCCGTCCTAAAAAAAAAAAAAAAAAATTAAAAGTCAGCAGCTACTAACACTGTAGCTGCTGACTTTAAATAAGTAGACTTACCTGTCCTGGGTGCCCGCGATGTCGGCCGCACTCGGCTGACCCGTCCCTCGGCTCTCGGGTCCCGACACCGCCATCCAAAGTAAGGGAAACAGGCAGTGGAGCCTTACGGCTTCACTGCCAGTTTCCTACTGCGCACGTGCGAACGCTCCGTTCTGTGAATGGCCCCGTGGTGTTCTGGGAACAGTTCCCAGAAGACAACGGGGCCGCTCACCGAGTAGCAGAACACACCACGGAAGAGGAAGAGGCAGATTAGGAAGACTGCCTAGCAACAATGGTTTAGGTAAATTTAAATTATTTTTTTTTCAAATTTTTTTTTTTTTTTTTTTAGGATTTTTGGTGATTTTTTTTTTTCCAGGGTGGCCCTCCACTTTAACCTCCCTGGCGGTATGATTATTTCTGATTTTAGGTGCTGAAAGCGGTACAATTATTTTGCACAGAAATTTGGCGTTTTATATTGTAGGCCTGTAATTCTTAGGAATAGTTCACTTAAATCTGTCCAAACAAGAGTCTAGTAGACATCCCGGGTATGATAAAGTTTGAAAAACGAAATAAAAAATTATAATATAATAAATAAATATAAATAATTATAACAAATAATAATATAATAATAATAAAAATTATATAATAATGTAATCAAATCAAAAACACTGAAATTTGCTCAGTTGCAGAATTTTAGCTTTCGTTACTTTTAGTGTTTGATGACGGATCTCCCCACAAATCACTATCGCTCAATCCTGCGAGTGATTCTAATTTATTATCGCTTTTTTCTAGCTGCTCTAAAACCACTTTTGATGTAAAGAGACAGTTTTGGTTGCTATGGACAATCTTCAGTTTCCTGGCAGAAAGAACAGTTTTATATATATAAAACTGCATGCAGGACACTGGGCAGACCACTAGGGACAAAGGGGATGTGTAGTTATTTGATACAGTACTGTAATCTGTAAGATTACAGTATGCTGTATCTATACTGTGTGTTTCACTTTTGAATTTACCGCCGAACTCCGTCCCCGTGCGTCGCAACGCTCGCAGGGAACGGAGCTCAGCACTGTGAATCGAGCGAGACACAGCGGCTCGCCGATCACAGCGGGGAGACATCGCAGGATCCAGGGGACAAGGTAAGTATTCTCTACATGGATCCTGCGATGCAAGCCCGAGTCTGGCTCGGGGATACCGCTTTTGGTACTGAAAATCCACCCCGAGCCAGACTCGGGAATACCGCCAGGGAGGTTAATAACCCTTTTTTTATCCACCACTGAAATGATGAAGGCACCAACCAAGGTGGGAACTGGGTTGCAGAAAATAGGAGCCAACAGTGTATGCGGGGGTGAAAGGGATTTACAATGACATACTCTGTCCCAGACAGCCAACAAGTGCGATAAAGTAGGACATAGAATAGGAGGGTGCAAACGCCTAGGTAGCCATAATGGGGAGCCTATAGCAAGGGGACCGAGGTAGAGTGCCTCAGCGAGGCAAGTTGGGCAATTTGGGCCGCTTGGAAGTAGGCTAGTAAATTAGGAAGGCCAAGCCATCTTTGGTAATTGTATACAGACTATGTGCTCTTTACCAGAAGGATTACAACACTGTGCTGCATTACAATTTACCTGAAAGGTTTTTTAAGGTAGTTGCCACTTGAATAAATACATTACATTGTTTGCACAGCAATTCATGCTCTACTATGACTGATATTGCTTTTATGTCAGTTTGGAGGTTAAGTAAGCGTTCTTTTTCAAGCAGTGACAAATCTTCTGCAGTGAAGCTCTGCAGTGCGCTCTGTAAGTGCAGTTTGCGCTTTGCTTGCCTGGGGCTTTTCTGATGCAATTTTGTCCAGTCATAAAATGAATAATTACCGTATATACTCGAGTATAAGTCGAATTTTTCAGCACATTTTTATGTGCTGAAAGTGCCCCCCTCGACTTATACTCGAGTCAAGCACTTTTCTGCAGCAAAAAATTTCATTTTCCGAACCGACTTTGGGGCCCCGTATCTCAGGACCACTTGGTGCTAGGAACCCCAAATTTGGTGTGCAAACCCAGTGGAACTGGTACCACAACATATCCAAAGCTGAAGTTCCTAGCACCAAGTGGCCCCGAGATACGGGGCCCCAAAATCGGTTCGGAAAATGTCATTCTCTGCTGCAGAAAAGTGCTTGACATTTTCTGAACCGACTTTGGGGCCCCATATCTCAGGGCCACTTAGTGCTAGTAACCCCAAATTTGGTGTGCAACCCCAGTGGAATTGGTATAATAACATATCCAAAGCTGGGGTTCCTAGCACCAAGTGGCCCTGAGATACGGGGCCCCAAAATCGGTTTGGAAAATGTCATTCTCTGCTGCAAAAAAGTGCTTGACATTTTCTGAACTGATTTTTGGGGCCCCGTATCTCGGGGCCACTTGGTGCTAGAAACCCCAGCTTTGAAAATTATATGGTGCCAGTTCCACTGGGTTTGCACACCAAATTTGGGGTTCTTAGCACTAAGTGGCCCTGAGATACGGGGCCCCAAATTTGGTCAACTGTGTCCATCTGCAGCAATGTCATTTCGGGACCCTTTGGGTTCAGAGACCCCAAATTTTGGCTGCAGCTAGGGGGCATCTAGGAACCCTTAACTACTAAGTTTGAAGTTCAGGGGACCTATGGCTGCAAATGGGCACAGTGATGCTGCAAATGGGCATTGTTGACCCTCTTTTCCACTTACAGTAGCTGTGCATTTTTCACCCTCGACTTATACTCGGGTCAATAAGTTTTTCCCATTTTTTTGTGGTAAATTAGGGCCTCGACTTATACTCGGAACGACTTATACTCGAGTATATACGGTAATTGTGTAAGTGTTCTGTGCAGCACCAAGCAGGGAACCCACTGCAGGACTTTGAAGACTTCATTCTGCTTGTTAACAAAATAAAATCTTAAAATGCCAACACAGTGTAATGCATAACTATTGTTTGAACTGGATGAACTTGTGTCTTTTTTTTCAAACACACTATGTAACAGTGTGGAGTTTATCAGGTGATATCCTGAGGTTTTTAGAGGGGAAAAACATCCACTGTACATAACTAGACCCCTGAGTGTATAATGGAAGCTTTTCTTTTTGGTACTGTACAAGCACAATGTGGCTTTCCCCCCCTACAGACAGAAGAACTTATGGACTTTTTTTGTTTTTCTGAACAGCACAAACCCCAATCACAGTTCCAAGTGCCAGTTCTTAGACTTGGATTTTTCTTATCTTTAAAATTTGTCCCAAATTCCCCATGGGCATATGAAGAAAGCCCAGTGGTGCTAAAGCAGCTCTATTTCTTTAATGTGGACCTGAATTCAAAAAGTGAACATGTGCTAGGATTAACCCTAGGTTCACACTATATTGTTTCTGCGGGCCGTGTTTGTGCGGGCATGGCAGCCCATTTATTTCAATGGGCTGCCGTATCTGCATTTCCCACAGAAAAAGGTACATGCACCTTTTTCAAAACGCAGCCCACAGGATAATGACCATGCGATTTTTCCCTGCGGTTTCTGCACACGCACTGCGTTTTTTTTTACATGCGCGGGGGTTCCATTCAGAATGAATCGCAGCCCCGCACGTTTTCACAGTGCCGCGTGTTTTCAGTGCGGTTGGTTGCGGGTGCAGGAGTTGCAGCAATATCCACAGCTACACACATAAGGGTGAACCAAGCCTAAGGGAACTTTCTAGAAATGTATTTGTGCCTGAGCAGTACCCTAAAAAAATAACTTTGTCTGAAATTCCTCCTGAAAAATAGCAGTGCACTTAAAAGGCTCTCCTGTGCCTTCATTTTCAAAGTTTTGTATTCGTTGTGTGAGATGCTAAAGCCTACTGCACACTATTAGCTTTTTTTTTATTCAACCCAGCAGGCTGAATGAAAAGAAAAAACTGAAGAGCACAGGAGGAGATCCTGTACTAACAATCTGATGTTTGTACAGCGATCTCTCCGCTGAACAATTGTGTTCAATACACCGGTCAGGGCTCTCAGCCATTGGCTGAGAGCGCTGATTGGGTGCCGATTGGCAGATTTGTTTCGGTCACGCCCCTTCGACAGAAGCTGAACTAGCTGCCACACACACACGGGCCAAATGTCAGCCGGTTTCTATTGGACTGGCCGATACCACCTGATATTTGGCCCACGTGTACGTCCAGGTCTTGTATGCCCCTGACTTCTAGCCTCATGAGACTTGGCGTGAGATTGGGAAGTGAATTGGAGTCAGCCATCTTAACTGCTATCTGGAGATGCTAGTCTACATCAAGCCCTACTACAGGTCTGTTACTGAGTTCTGTTGTATTTTTATTCGCTTTGACTGCTCAGGTCCTTAAGAAAGGAGAGACTTTTTTTTTTTCCCCCCAGAAATATGTTGGCTGATGGGGAGCCGGTCGGCTGCTGGATCTCCAGCATGCTCAAACAGTCGGCTTCTGTCGGACCGAGTGCCTTACACACGGGCCGAATGTTTTTATTGAACCGGCTGGTGTCGCCAAAAATTGGGCCCGTGTGTACGGGGCTTTACACTTTTTAGCATTAAAGCCGTGTTAAAGTCAGATCAAAGTAGTGCAGGAAACTTTTCAGAAGTCACAGCGTCTTCAGTAGTTCCAATTGGAACGGCTCTCATAGAGAGAGAGAGAGTGCCTTGAAAAAGTATTAATACCCCTTGAAATTTTCCACATTTTGTCATATCGCAACTAGGGCTGGGCGATTTTCTAAAGAAAAAAAATCTGCGATTTTCTTTAAAAAAAAAAACTTGATTTACAATTCGAATCGAGTTGTTTTTTTTTTTTTTTTTTTGGACACCGCGCCGGTCCTGAGACGCTGCGGGCGTGAGCTTTTAGGCAAGGCCATGGCTTCGGCCTAGTGCGTGAGGCCGGACGCTGCGGACTAGGTCGAAGCTGCGGCCTCGCCTAAAAACTCCTGCCCGCAGCTCCTCAGAACCGGCGCGGTGAAAAAAAAAATCGATTTGCTTAAATTTTGAATCGATTTGACCTCTCAACCCATTCTTCTTTGCAAAATTGCTCAAGCTCTGTCAGATTGGATGGAAAGCATCTGTGAACAGCAATTTTCAAGTCTTGCCACAGAGTCTCAATTGGATTTAGGTCTGGACTTTGACTGGGCCATTCTAACACATTAATATGCTTTGATCTAAACCATTCCATTGTAGCTCTGGCTGTATGTTTAGGGTCGTTGTCCTGCTGGAAGATGACAGGTTTTCTTCTAAGATTGCTCTGTATCTTCCCATCAACTCTGACCAGCTTCCCTTTCCCTGCTGAAGAAAAGCATCCCCAAAACATGATGCTGCAACCCCATGTTTCATGGTGGGGATGGTGTGTTCAGGGTGATGTGCAGTGTTAGTTTTCTGCATAGCGTTTTGCTTGTAGGCTAAAAAGTTCAATTTTGGTCTCATCTGACCAGAGCACCTTCATGTTTGCTGTGTCCCCCACATGGCTAATCGCAAACTGCAAACGGGACTTCATAAGGCTTTCTTTCAACAATGGCTTTCTTTTTGCTACTCTTCCATAAAGGCCAGATTTGTGGCGTGGACGACTAAGGCATGGTTCTCACTTAGATCGGATGCGGCTTACAGCAGGGGTCCAGTGCGTCCGTTCCCTGTTTCAGGGATGAATCAGGTCCGAATTTGGACCTAAAACTGAACCAAAGACGCAAAGGACCCCTGTGCAATCTACAACGCGGCCACCACAGTGATATGTGAACTGGCTCCATTGAGAACTGTGCACACTCTCCTGTCATGCGAATCCAGTCTAATAGTTGTCCTGTAGACAGATTCTCCCACCTGAGCTGTGGATCTCTGCAGCTCATCCAGAGTTACCATGGGCCTCTTGGCTGCTTCTCTGATTAATGCTCTCCTTGCCCGGCCTGTCAGTTTAGGTGGACGGACATGACTTGGTAGGTTTGCAGTTGTGCCATACCCTTTCCATTTTCGGATGATGGATTGAACAGTGCTCTGTGAGATGTTCAAAGCTTGGGAATTTTTTTTATAACCTAACACTGCTTTAGGGCCAGCTCCCACCATAGAAACGCAGTCCGGATGCATTCCAGATGCTTTTCTGCATGCGTGTTTTTTTTTAATGCAGTCCAGTGCTTTTTTTCCATCCTCTTTTTTTCTTAACCCTAAATAAGAACATGTGCGTTCCAGTGCATTCCAGTACAGTCCAGTGCAGGAAAAATGCAGCATGTTCTATTTTTTTTTCTGGAACGCACTGTGTGAACTATGCTATTAAACTATAACATAGATTATTGTTCATTGTTTCAGATCATGCACAGTCTTTCGTATCTGATTTTTTTTTTTTTTGTTCACATACAATAAAAATTTTGGACCTTGTTTCTTCAGAAATTTTTGTTTTGAAAATCTGAATCCGATGTCGAAAGTTGTGTACACACTATCCCAAAATCATCATTCCTTGTACTGAATTTTTCTTCCAAATTTCTTATATAGTATGCACCTAGCTTTAGTCTTTGTACAGATGGGCTTCCTGGAAATTAGTGGTGGTGGTGGGGGGGGGATAAAAACAGGTGTCTGAGCCATGGTTCTGCTGCCCCTGAGTGACCGCAAAAGTTGACGGAGGCCACTATCCGATAGAACACCGGTTCACATCTATGCGGCTTCGAAGCGACTATCCTGCGTGACTTCATTGTGGCTTGCTTGTGACTTTACTAACAGAAGTCAATGCAAGTCATGATTAAGTTGCCCAGAAATAGTGCAGGACCCTTTTTCTAAGTCGCTGCGATTTGCGTCACACCCATTACAATGGTTCCATTGCAGTTAGAGGGGTGTGACTTGTCATGTGACTTTGTTTCTTGACAAGTTGTGGCAGTGTGAACTGAGCCTTACGGTATTTTATTTACATGCAGGACCTGAATTTGGCTGTCAAAAAAAATTAAAAAAAAGCATTCAGCAGGCCACAGTATCGCCTCCCGAATGCCCAGGCAACTGCTGCCCTCTAAAAAGTGTTCCACTGCAAAAAGCTTTGTAGAGGAGTGTATGTAAATGATCCTTAAATGTGTATTAAAGTGGTTCTAAAGGTTGTTTTTATCTTTATGCATTCTATGCATGAGGGTAAAAAACCTGTGTGCAGCTCCCCCCACACCCCCACTAATACTTGCCTGAGCTCCATCATGATCCAGTGATGTCCACAAAATCAGTGGCTTTCCCAGCAATCTCCCTCCTCATTGGCTCAGACTCAGCAGCGTTTGCCATTGGCTGTCATTCACAGTCAGTGAGGAGGGGGTGGGGATGAGAACTCAGCAGGGGGGAGGAGCCAGGAGCACTGGTGGGGGACCCCAGAAATGGAGGATCGGAGCTGCTCTGTGCAAAAACTATTGCACAGAGCAGGTAAGTAAAACATGTTTGTTTATTTTTTTAAACTCTACCTTTTATGCTGGGTTCACACTTGTGCAATGCTGGAACCAGTGTGATTCATGTGCGGGTTCCCACATCACACCTAAATCGCCGGTGGTTCACACTTAGGCCCCATTCCCCATTCACACAAACAAAATGCTGGAGGGGAAAAAAAATCTATTCTCTATGGAGATGGTTCACATCTCCACTCCAAAACGCCTGAAACCAGAAGCTCCAAAATGCCTGAAGCTCAAACAAGTTCTGGAACTTTTTTTTTTTAGGCAGATTTGGGCGTTCTGCTTTTTACATTGGTGACATTTTGACCTGTACAAAATCGCGGCAAAATCACACGACTTTTTGCCTGAAAATGCTACGCTCAGGTGTGAATGGAGCCTTACATCTGCGAACCGCTGTGGGCTTCAATGTAAAGTTAATGACACCCCCAAAATCTGTTCGCAGATCTCAGTGTGAACTGTGAAATTGTGCAGGAATCAGATTGCATAGGTGTAAACACCAATGCGATCCAATTCCAGTGTGGACCAAAAAAAAGGGTCCTTCACCATTTTGATGTGATGCGATTTCAGCCATACAGTTTGTATGGCTGCATTCACATCGCACAGACATCGCATGTGATGTGCACAGCAATGCAGTGTGAATTACATGCAATGTCTGATCACACAAGTGTGAAAGGGGCCTTAGTATCACTTTAAGCTGTACAGATGAGGGCTTGGTACACCAATTGCTTTGCTTTAGGCTCCGTTCACATCTAGGCGTTGCCATTTTTGGGCATTTTTCTGCCGTTTTTGCAACATTTTTGTGCAGGCATTTTGATTTGAAAAGTGACCAATGAAAAGCAGTAAAATGCCTGCAATCTACCAAAAAAGAAGCTCAAGTACTTTTTTTCTCAGTGGGTGTTTTGCTTAAGCCTAGGTTCAGACTAGTGCGATCTCTGACACTGCATGTGATTCGCACCCGCTCTTCGGTGCTGATCACATACGATGTCGGAGCAATACGAGTTCATTACAGTTGTATGGCTGAACTCGCATTGGATTCACACAGAAAAGGGTGCAGGGACTTGTTTTTCCCCCACTGGAATCTGATCACATGGGGGTTCACACCTATGTGATCTGATACCTGTAGGAACCCACAGTTTGCACTGCGATCTGTGAACCGATCTGGGGCTGTCATCAACATTGTATTGACACCCGCAGCGGTTCGCAAAGGGCAGTGTGAACTGCCTGTGCGCTGGTTCCCACATCGCACAAGTGTGAACCTGGACTGTGTGAACAGGGGCCATTGAAATTAATGGGATTTGACTTGTTAGGCTTTTTTTTTTAGAGCTGAGGCTTAGAGCAGAAAATTGCCCAAAAACGCCTAGATGTGAACGGAGCTTTAAAATTGATGCAGACTGCGGCTTCTGTGGGCACTGACAATGCTTCATTCCCAATTCTCTTCTTTTATTCTCCTTCACATCAGAACGCCTGCTGAAAACATTGTTGCAAGTGCAGTAAGAACCTTTTTTGTAACTGCTTTATGTTTCAGAGTGGTTTATGAATACTTGTTTGCAATGTAGTCATCATGTTCCATTACATCTAAGAAAGATACATTACAATTCAGTGAAGAAAAGACTGTTACAAATGCCGCGTACACACGAGCAGACTTTACGGCATACTTTGCCCGGCGGACTTTTCGACGGACTTTACGATGGACTTTCCGAATGAACAGACTTGCCTACACACGACCAACCAAAGTCCGACGGATTCGTACGTGATGACGTACGACCGGACTAAAACAAGGAAGTTAATAGCCAGCAGCCAATAGCTGCCCTAGCGTTGGTTTTTGTTCGTCGGACTTGCATAAAGACGAGCGGACTTTTCGACCGAACTCAAGTCCGTCGGATAGATTTGAAACATGTTTTAAATCTAAGTCCGTCAAACTTTTGAGAAAACAAAGTCTGCTGGAGCCCACACACGATCGAATTGTCCGACGGACTCCGGTACGCCGGACCAAGTATGCCGGAAAGTCCGCTCGTGTGTACGCGGCAAAGTGTTTCACACACATGAGAAATGTGAATTCGCATATCAGAACCTTGGTACACGAATGTCCCCCGCAGTTTAGGGTCCATACCAAAATGTATTTGGACCTGTTGCCTTTACAGAGGTAAATGTTCTGTGTCAGTGACTTAACTAAGGTGATTAGTAACTATCCCCATGCCTTTAAAATAAATGTATTTGTATGTTTGTTGGTATATGATTTATTTATTTATTTTTTAATTGCAACAAGAGGCTCCTTTTTATTGAGTGTTATATTATAGAGATGGCTGTCATTTTCCAGGGGTGTTTTGCGTCTTGTCACACTGCATTGCTTCTGTTATCAGCTCAGACGTTGGTGGAACATGTTTTCTGCAGCCTGGACCACTGTTTGATGCACTGCAGTACTGCAGATACCAAGCACATATGTTATTTAGGTGATTGCAGCATTGCAGATCATCTCCATTTTAAAAAGTCTGTCAGATTATCTGAACCTTATTACATAAAAGGAATATATGTTCAGTGAAAATACACGTGTATAAGTGCAGTCTTGGTTAGAAGTATGTACAGTGTAGAGGGGGAGTTAAAACACATTGTCCAGCTTTACATTGTTCAGTCTTTTCTTGTGCAGTTGAAGGTTTTTGACAAATGCATCCAGTTTGAAGATATGTTACTGATTGACACTTTATACCTAATAAGCTGTGGCTAAAGAATAAAGTTGCACCTGTTCAATACATATAATTTAAGAATATATTGTGAAAAGCACAACTGTAAATGATCAGAACAGGAATTGTGATCCACATTATTCATAATTATCTCTCACTTTTCTATCTTTCTGCTTTCTATTTGATTGCAAGTGTTGGACGGCATCCTATTTGAAGCAAAACACTTTTTTTTACATTCCCCCCCCCTCTTTCATTTAAAAAACTAAAGTTATACATACAATATATGACAAACTAGCTAAGCTCATGCATGGGCAAATTTACACAAATTTTGCCATTTTGCCACAGATTGTATGGGTGTCATTACACGTGGCGTTTCCATCTGGCCTATTTGATGCTTGAACACAGCAGTCACATGTTGACTTGTCAAATTTGATCTGAAATTCTTTTATCACAGTACAGGACAAATCCCAGTGACCATATCTACCTGCATGCAGGAGAGGAATGTCATTCCGGCAGCTGTGAAATGTCTATCAGCTCACAGCTGCGTTTTCTGGATCTTGGCAGGAGTTGCACATCTGCTTTTGAATTCTGTGTATGGTTAAATAAGTGAAACGTGTAATCGAAGGTAGCTGGTAAATGAGCAATATAAAGGCTGGTAGCATGACCCTTTAACAGATTATAATTATGTGTTGGGACTAGAATTGCACACCGTTCATACATACATATATATAAACTGTGGGGGGGATGGGACTGACTAGGGGAGGATACCGATCTGTGTTCCTACTTAGTAGGAGCACACAATCTGTCTCTACTCCCCTGAGAGATGCAGAATTTGTGTGTTTACACACACACAGATCCTGGTTCTCGCTCTGTCGCCAACAATTGCAGGTGCTCGGCGGTCATCGCGCCTGCCGGGCACGCGCATCGGCTCCGGGGACACGCTTCGGGCACGCCCCTGCTAAAGCATCTTAAAGAGCTGATGTACAGCTACGACGGCTTGTGCAGGGGAGCCAACCTGCCACAGTATAACTGCAGTGGCTGGTCCAGAAGCGGTTAAGCAGGTAAAAGGTCTGGAGTGGATTCTAAGTGTGATATTTGCATTTGGAATCTATTGCTGTGAACCTACATCATGTGTTCAAAGGAGCTGTCCATGCAAGTGAAACAGGCCATTGTAAAGCTTCAAAAACAAAACAAATCCATCAGAGAGATAGCAGCAACATTAGGAGTGGCAAAATCAACAGTTTGGTACATTCTGAGGAAAGAAGAATGCACTAGTGAGCTCAGCAACATAAAAAGGCCTGACCGTCCACGGAAGACAACAGTGGGGGATAATCGCAGGGTCCTCTCTATGTTAAAGAAAAACCCATTCACACCATCCAGACAAGTGAAGGACATTCTCCAGGAGGTGGGCATATCATTGTCAAAGTCTACAATCAAGAGAAGACTTCACGAGAGCAAATACAGAGGGTTCACCACAAGGTGCAAAGCATTCATAAGCTGAAAAGCTGAAGAGCTCATGATCCAAAACACACAACGTCATCTGTAAAACATGGTGAAGGCAGTGTGATGGCATGGGCATGCATGGCTTCCAGTGGCACTGGGTCATTGGTATTTATTGATGATGTGACAGAAGACAGAAGCAGCCAGATGAATTCTGCAGTGTTTAGAGATATAATGTCAGCCCAGATACAACCAAATGCAGCAAAGTTTATTGGACGGCGCTTCACAGTACAGATGGACAATGATCCAAAACACACTGCAGAAGCTCAAGTTTTTAATAAAGGTTAAAACTACTTACAACAAGTAGGAGTTAACGCGCACAAATTACAGTCAAACACATGCATCATCACTGTAGCTCCACTGACGCGTTTCATTCGAAGGAACATTATCAAGGGGTAAAGGAGTGTACACATGTGTTTACATAGATTACCATGGCTTCACATCAGCCAGCATTCATTTTTACAAAGCGACCTGCAAAAAATGCACGAAATTGCTTCCATGTACAGTGTTTGTAAATAAGTTGCACACAAAAGCAGAAAGTGGCTATTAACAAGAATGCAGGTACAGTGCAGAGTTTCCTGGTTGTGTGGATGAGGCCGTATCCTAATTTAGAATAGGATAGTAGGTTGATAAGTCCCAATCATCCAACAAAGCATTGCTGATACAATGGGGTACTTTTAGTGATGGGCAGGCAAAGAATGAATGCCCTGCTAGGAAGGAGAAAAGTTGCAGCTGTTAGGAGTGAAAGCTTACTCCATGCTACAGTATTGCATCAAACACCAGTTCTGCCATATGGAGGCCTTGTGTAAGCTATGACTTGGATCATTTATAGCTTGCGCAGAGTGGCCTCTTTCACTCCATAGCCAAACAGAGTAGGGGAGGTGCAAAGAAAAGGTGGGAACATGGTACTTCTTGGCTTGCATGACTCAAGCACAGGTTTACAGTAATTCCGCTGCTTTGTGGCATAATCCTTCAACTGTACTATTACCCTGAATATTTATTTTGGGGCTGACAGTAAGCGGCACAAGTGAATACATAGACATTAGAGAGACTTTGTGCTGCATCTTTTATTTTATTTTTTATGATGCACACAATATTTTGCATTCATCACAAATAAAGTTCAGACACTATAAATTATTTTAAGACATTTGCTATAAAAGATAAGTGGTTCTGAGAGGATTATGGTGTTATCATGGCTCCCACTGTAATATATCACCAGCTGTTGCTTTTCTTTTATCCATAATTATTAAAATGGATTTTTATATACAATAACTTTTATCTGTTTGATCATAAGAGATATGTATAGCTTTTGAAGTAGAACAACCTTTATACTTTTTTTATTATTGATATTATTACATATTTTGATGACTTTTTAACTTAAGTTATTATATTATTTGCTTTGTTTCAATACAGTTTTTTAATCACTAAGTGCACCTTATTCGATTTTGTAAATTTTGATAATATGTATGAAAAGCAGATCAGATTATTGTAAATGGTCTTACCCACTCCCTCAATCAACATTAACTATTTGTAATCCTTATACTGATAGCCTAGTAAATAGTTTGGAAGGTATGCTATATAAATCCTGTATGATAATATTTACTTGTGTTTTTTTTTTCATTAATTTGGAGAAGGGGCTTTCTCTAAGCATGCCCCTCTGCCTGCATGCTTAAGCTGTGGGCAGGTGGATTCCAGGAAGTAAGTGCTACATGAATCATCTGCCCTTTCTCAAGATGGCTACAGCTAGAAATATTAGGGGGGTGCTTTTTAAAGTGATGGAGACATAGATGGATGAGTTTGCTTTGAATATTAAAAATGAAATACCGTATTTATCAGCGTATAACATGCACAGGTGTATAACACGCACATTCATTTTAAGAGGGAAGTTTCAGGAAAAAACTAAAATTTTAAATAAAGAACTTTGAAGCAAAATAAGGGTCGGTGCCCATCTGCAGCCTCACCAGTGCCCATCAATGCAGCCTGATCAGTGCCCACCTGCAGCCTCGCCGTTGCCCATTACTGCAGCCTGATCAGTGCTCATCTACAGCCTCACCATTGCCTGTTAATGCAGCCTGATCAGCACCCATCTGCAGCCTCACCATTGCAGCTTGATCAGTGCCCATCTGCAGCCTCGTCATTGCCCATCAATGCAGCCTAATCAATGTCCATCTGCAGCCTCACTGTTGCCCACCATTGCAGCCTGATCAGTGCCCATCTGCACTCTCACCATTGTAGCTTAATCAGTGCCCATCTGAAGCCTCGCCAGTGCCCACCATTGCAGCCTCGCCAGTGCCCACCATTGCAGCCTCGCCAGTGCCCATCTGCAGCCTCGCCAGTGCCCATCTGCAGCCTCGCCAGTGCCCATGTGCAGCCTTGCCAGTGCCCATCATTGCAGCCTGGTCAGTGCCCATCTGCAGCCTCGCCAGTGCCCATCGTTTTAGTCTGATCAGTGGCAATCTGCAGCCTCGCCAGTACCCATTAATGCAGCCTGATTAGTGCCAATCTGCAGCCTCACCATTGCCCATTATTACAGTGACATCTGCAGCCTTACTATTGCAGCTTGATCAGTGCCCATCTGCAGCCTCGCCATTGCCCATCAGTGCAGACTGATCAGTGCCCATCTGCAGCCCAGCCATTGCCCATCAATGCAGATTGATCAGTGCCCATCTGCAGCCTCGCCATTGCCCATCTGCAGCCTCGCCAGTGCACATTGCAGCCTGATCAGTGACCATCTGCAGCCTCACCATTGCCCATTAATGCAGCCTGATCAGTGACCACCTGCAGCCTCGCCTTTTCAGCTTGATCATTGCTCATATGCAGCCTGATCAGTGCCCATCTGCAGTCTCGTCAGTGCCCATCTGCAGCCTCACTAGTGCCCATCTTTAGCTTTGCCATTGCAGCCTGATCAGTGCCCATCTGCGGCCTCACCTTTGCCTATCAATGCAGCCTCACCAGTTCTGGATTACATGGAGCCAGGATCTCCTGTGTACTTGGCTCTCGCAGTCCCTCATTCCCCTCCTAGACAGCTCAGATGCTATATTGGCGTATAACACGCACACATGCCCCCTATTTTCAGGGGGGAAAAGTGCGTGTTATACGCCAATAAATACGGTAAATAGTGTTTTCAGTTTGTGGTGCTCAGAGTTTTGAGTTCCGCTTTAATGCTCGTCTGTTACTATCCATGGATAGATATGGAAAATCTGTGGAATGATTATAGACTAAACCAGGGCAAGACAAATCCCATGCACCAGGTAGCAAACGTTCCTTTAAATTACAGCTGGCAACAAAAAATATTATCTAATTTTCCATGGAGAAGTTGGCCTCTCTTGATTGTGTTTATGTACTGAGCATATCTTATTCTTTTATTTTATTTTTTTTTTCCATTTTTAACAGTCAGACAAAACAAAACACAACACAACAAAACATCATACACATTGAACCTAAGATATAATAATACAGTATCATGATCCAATCACCCTGCATAGCAACTATCAATTTGAAATATGGATTCAAAATAACAAAACGACAAAGCAACAACTTGGGGATATAACAACAAAAGGGATATAATAATTAAGAAAAAAGTATTTTATCTTTTTATCTGGGCCTAAATCTAGGCCTACCCATTTGTCCACTCAAATGTCAAACCTCACCCTATAAAAAAAAAAGAGGGCGATTAGAAAGCAGATATTAATCACTTCTGTCACCAATGGCCCCAAGTATCCCTTATGCAGAAGTTCCCATATTATGATTAATGACCCCCATCGGCAGTAGATGCTGTGTACGGTTTGTCCAGCCACTTTGCCCAGACTTTATCGTATTTACTAGGGCAACCCCTATTAATATAGGTGTGTCTATACAATGAGAGGTTATTATTTATCAATTGTTTCCAGTATAGAAGTTTAGCAGAGCAAGGTTTCTTCCAATGCAAAGCAATGGCTTTTCTTGCATAGAATAACACTGTATTAAAGCGGTTGTATACCTTTTTTTTAAAAAAACTTTTACCTACAGGTAAGCCTATAATAAGGCTTGCCTGTAGGTAGAAAAAATATCTCCTAAATATAAGCGGTGCATACTAGCTCATTATGCCTTTTCCCTTACAGGTGCAGGGGAAAAAAAAAACAAAAAAAAACAGCGGGTTTACTACCGCTTTAATGAACACACGCTCAGATACTTTAGGAACAATAGCCTCTACCAAACCCAGCAGGCAAACAGACATTGAGACTGGTAAAGGAGCAGATGTAATGGTGTTCAATAAATCTACTACCTCCTCCCAGAAAATAGCTATATATGGGCAGGTCCAAAAAATGTGTGAAATCCCTGAGATGCTCCACACCGCCAACAGTTGAAGAGCACACAGGATTTATCTTTTGAAGTCTATAAGGCGTAAAAAATTGAGGGAGAGTAGGATTAAATCATTATTATTAATAATAATAATTATAATATACAGGATTTATATAGCGCCAACAGTTTACATAGCGCTTTACAACTTGAGGGTAGACAGTACAAATACAATACACTTTAATACAGTAGGAATCAGAGAGCCCTGCTCCTTTAGAGCTTATAATCTAAGAGGGAAGGTCAAGAGATAACTGTGCTGATTGAGAAGATAAATATACACTTGTTAGGTGGGGGCCAGATAGGCTTCTCTGAAGAGATGAGTTTTCAGGGATCGTCTGAAAGTGGATAAAGTAGGACAAAATCGGACGGATTGGGGTAGAGCAGAGGATGGGAGATACTCTGGAGAAGTCCTGAAGGCGCGCATGGGATGAGGTAACAAGGGAGTTTGAGAGCAGGAGGTCTTGGGAGGAGCGAAGAGAACGATTAGGTTGGTATTTTGAGACTAGGTTAGTGATTTAGCTGGGGGCCAGGTTGTGGATGGCTTTGTAAGTTATAGTTAGTATCTTGAATTTAATTTGGTGGCTGAGTGGCAGCAACTGGAGGGATTGGCAGAGGGGTATAGCAAATGCTGAGCGGTTTGTGAGGTGGATGAGCCTGGCAGCAGCGTTCATGATGGCCTAAAGTGTGGATAGCGTATTTAGAGGTAAGCCAATGAGGAGGGAGTTGCAGTAGTTGAGGCGGGTGATGATCAGGGAGTCGATTAGAAGCTTTGTGGTGATATTGGTTAAGAAGGGGCGTATCTTGGAGATGTTGCGGAGGTTGATTCGGCAAATTTTGGATAGCGATAGGATGTGGGGCCAAAAGGTTAGTTTAGAGTCCAGGATTACACCAAATCATAGAGAGGCATTTGGGGAAATCGCACACTTTGGATAATACTTGCATCTGAGACCAGCCTCCCAAGCTCGAATAGTATTAAGCATTAAAGCAGTCCCCTGATAGGATGCCCTGCAGCCCCTAAATAAGATTACCTTAAAGTGGTTGTAAACCCTTACAGACCACTATAACCTACAGGTAAGCCTAGATTAAGGCTTACCTGTAGGTGCAAGAAGTATCTCTTAACCTACACGGTTAAGGAGATATTATTTTCCTAAAAACTGGCACCGTTGTCTCCGGCGCATGTGTGCCGTAGACAGCGGCGCAGGCACACTGAGCGTGCCATTAGTGAAGGCGATCATGCCGTCACTGACGGCTCCCGCGCCCATGCACCGGAGTGACGTCATCGCTATTCCGGCCAGTCACTGCGTCAGAGCAGCGATACCCGGAAGTCACCCCAGGTATCATAGCGGCGACGGAGGATGTGAACAAGGGTCGCTTCGGGGGCTTCCATCTCAGGTAAGTAATTCATAATGAGCTAGTATGCTATGCTTTCTCTTTAAGAGCTTCTATAAATCCTACCACTGCTGCTTCCAGCCGAGTGGAGGAGTTTTAGAAGTCTGGGCTTAGCCACCATATGGCCGTAACCAACTTAACGGCTAAAAAATATTTGTATAGATCCAGAAAAGATAAGCCTCCCTGTTCACAAGGGCACATCAAGGTAGCTATTTTGTACCTAGGGTTCTTCAGTCCCCATAAAAAAGATGAGAAAAGCTGATTTAATCTTGTAAAAAGAGGATACAGGGAGCCACTGAGGAGAATGTCTAAATAAATACATAAATATCATATTTTAGGATAAACAAAAGAGATGGTCTGTCTTTTTCTTGTGGAAATTCTACTTTTCCCTATTGCGTAGCCCCCTTTATTCTAGAGTTCCTTTTTGTTTCCAGTAATTGGACTAAAGTGCCACCATACTGACACTTTCAGCTGGCCATAGATGGGTGGAATATATTGAACAAAAATTACAGAGAACCAAACAATTGTTTGATTTTTTTTTTTTTTTAATGGTTAATGTGCTCCGTTCGAGTATTGATTATACAATTCTTTATGGGAAAAAAAACCCAAATGGTCATGTTAGAAAGTGTTGATCGGACAAACAGCCTGTCAAGTTTAACTTGTGTCGTACAAAAAAAAAAAAGTATACTTTAATGCTGAAAATTAATAAAAATATAGATGGCAAATTTTCAGTACAGTGATGGGTGAATTGATAGGGCTATCCGATGATCGTTTCTATTTTCAAATGTGTTTTAGTTCAATTTTCTAACCATCTATGGCCAGCTTTAGTGTAATTGGAACCCCACCCTGTCTGGCTGTACCATGTTGCCAGATTTCTTTCTCAGATGGTATTGATATATATTGAATTAAAGTCATTGGACAATATAAAAAATGTGTAAGTATAGCATTTTTTATATTATCCAATGACTTTAATTAGATACTTTCATATTTTCCTAGAATATAAATCCCCCTGAAGAGACCAAAAAATCGCAAGGGTCGAAAAGCATCGGGGTTTTTCATGTGGATACATACGTCATAAATACAATTGGCAAACCATGCTTGTACATAGGGTGTTCCTTGCTATGAGTGATGTTCCATGTTTGTTTCTGTGTTGCACTACCTATATGGATGATTCATTAATGTTCATTTGAAATTATTAGAGCCGGTTCACACGGGGGCGACTTGTCAGGCGACCTAGCCGCCTGACAAGTCGCCTCCCGTTCTGTACAATGGAACCGTTCTAATCGTCGCTCCGACTTAGAAGAAAGGTTCCTGTACTACTTTGGGGGCGACTTGCATAGACTTCTATACAGAAGTCGTCTTGCAAGTCGCCCCGGCAGTCGTGTGCAGGTCGCCTTGGTGAGGCGACCTGCAAGTCGTGCCGCCTCTGGTGTGAACCGAGGCTTATTGTCTGTTTAAATAAATGATTTTTTACATCAGCTACTTTTTGTACAAATTCTCTGCTGGGGAAACTTCCTATTTTTTGTATACATTTTGGTTATGCAGCTTTGGGGGCTCCTACATTGTGTTTTTCCCTTCTATAGAAGCTGATTGACTACCATGCAAAGTTGCACCAGATTCTGAGTGCTCCAGTTTTAGTAAATGTACCCAAATGTCCCATTTCATACCAATGTTTTGCGCAACTAGTCTGTAGTTAGTATGTGTGAGTCTATTGGCTTATCTAAACTATCTAATTTCTTTTCAGGCATATGGATCAGGCTGTGATATTGTCATACTAGCAAGTGATTTTGAGTGTGTTCAGATAATTCCCGGTGCTAAACATGGAAATATCCAGGTTAGCTGTGTGGAATGTTCTCAGCAACAAGGCCGGGTAAGACCTTTATATTATCTCTAATATGATTTTTTTTTTTTTAAAACAACTTGTGTGACCTAAGCCTTTTTTTTTTTTTTTTGCAGAACTAGAATCCACTAAAGATTTGTTTGGAAAAATTTTTTGTTGGATATTTATATATTTTTGCTGTACCTGTTACTTTGTATGCTGTACATGATGAAGTTAGACTTAATCATATAATCGGTTCTCATTCATTAATTAACAGACCAAAAAAAAATGGCTGCAATCTTAAAGCCATCTTTAAAGGAGAAGTAAGGTCAAAGCTTTTTTAGCCATACTTCTCCAATGGATCACAGGAGTGCAGTTTGTTCTGCAACCCTGTGACCTGTTTTCAGCCGAAGGGGCTAAAGCCCTCTTTCGGCTGAAGTAACTTAGCCGGTCCAGGCTTGGGAAAGATCCCAACCATATGGTTAAGATCCACCCAGATGCCTGGACTGGCACCTGGCACAGCTTAATTGCCCAGAGCCTGAGCCAGCCCCTCCACAATCCAGCACTCTAGTGAGCGCTGGAGAGGAGAGCAGAGAGTCGGTGACTGACCATCACGGCTCTCTGATCAGTGCGGAGGGGGAGAACTGAGCAATCATCAATGTTTGATCACTCAGTTCTCAGTGCAGAGTCGGTGGGGGACAGATGCAGCATCAGATCGAATAGTTGAGTATAACAAATGACAGCTTGGGGGGGGGGGGGGGCGGCTAAGCATAAACAAAGCGGAGATGCCTTCAAGGTGACATCATTGACCAGATATAGACATGACTATATTTGCTCAATGACATAATGGGGATTCCCAACCAGCAAATGAATAGTGCTGGATGATGTCACTGATTGCAGGTGTGGCACGCTGATTCTTTGACAGTGCATGAAGAAAGCTGTGATTATACAGTAGCAAGAAAAAAAAATCCAAACAAGTATGATGTTTGGCTCCAGACACGTGAATGGATGCTCAAACCAGCAAAGTTCGGTCCAAACCAGTGTTCAGACCAAATCAGGAGGTCATCCTTAGTAGCCACTTATACAAAATGCCTACAAGAAGTAATTCCGGCTACAGGAGGCAATCCAGCCTTTGATGTCAAGTGTGTACTTTTCCACAGGACACTCTTACATTTATTGATGTTTTTGTAAAATGGCTGAAAAAGCAAATTTTTCTTGTGTGCTTATTCAAGAATATTACCTTTTATCCATAGGCACTGTTTGAATAAAGATCTAATGTTTGCCTGTTCAAATATGTTGACATAGTCAACAATTTCCATAGAGTGTACTTATATGGCCTGTATGTTGTTGAATTATATTTTTTGTTTTACTTTCAGATTGCTGCATCATATGGGAACACCGTTTGCATTTTTGAACCTCTTGGTACAGTTAACTCTCATAAACGAAACAGTGTAAGTAATAATACTTAGCATAAATACTATGTATATACAGTGTGTGTGTGTGTGTGTGTGTGTGTGTGTGTGTGTGTGTATGTATATATAATATTTTAGGGATGCACCGAATGGGTTTTTTGGTTCCGAAACCGATACCGAAAATTAAAAATACCCTATGCCGAAAAATGATACCGAAAGTGACTGCGGACATGGTACAGGAGATGGTCAGATACTGCGGACATGGTACAGGAGATCAATGCAGCCTCACCAGTGCCAGTCATGCAGCCTGCCTGTGCCTCACCAGTGCATATAAACATACACATAAAACACACACGAGTGCACACACACACACACACATAAACATACACACATATAAGCATACACACATGCACACAAATATAACACACACACATATAAAAATACACACATGCACACACATAAATGCGCACACATATAAAACACACATGCACACAAATAAACACACATAACACACACACATAAACAAACACACACACACACACACATACAAACATATATAGACAGCCTTTTTATAAATTGGCAGCTACAGCTCTGTACCTTCAATCTCCATGCCGGGTACTACACTGTAGGGGGTGGCAGAGAGCACAGCACACACTGCTAGACACTTCTTCCTTGCTTTCACTTTCAGAGTAAACAGTATGACCGAGCTCAAATGGTCTTGGTAGCGAGCCAGGTGACATCTTCGCAAAACTTGACCCGGCGGGGTTGCTGTGAGTAAACTTGCTAGGCCGCAAGAGCCCGTAGTAAGCTAGGTAGATGGCCGTTTGTATGACCAGGCTGGGGAGAAGGCCAAAATGGCGAACTAGCAAGGATAGTAGACATATCCCGGAAGATGGCATTTGTTACAGGCGGACGTTTTGGCCTTGCTCATGGATTGTCATTTTGGATGCTGCGTAAGACGGCTCGGGTCGTATGGGATGCGACTAAAGATGGTTTTGGGGGATCAGGTAAGGCCGGAAAGTGCTGGACACTGGGTAAGTATATTTAGGGGTATCTCTGGAGGCCATGGTCCTGTAAAACCAATGGTAGCCAAAAATTGCAGCGATACCTGTGAAGGCTGCGGCATCTGTCACTGCCTGGGGTGGTGGGGGCAATATTGACGGTATAAACATTGATATATCGTTCCACGTAGTACGGAACCTTCCCACATTGATAGGTCTGCTACTGCCGCGGTGTCTACTAAGGATCTGATAGGGGTCCTGTGTCTGGGAGAGGAAGACCAGGAGGTGTAACACAAAGATCGACCCTGGGAAATGACCCGTATTTGCAGAATTGAGCATTCTCAAGAGAGACTGAAGCTGCTTCTTAATACGCCCCCGTGTACGGGTGAAGTCATGGAGAACTGACCTGATGGGGGTCAGCTTGTCAAGGGGGAGGCTGGCCTGGATGGAGTTGTTAGATCGAAAGAGGTTCATGTAGACCTCGGGTCCAGATTGTTTGAGTTTTGGAGACCGCAAGCTGAAGGACGTAATGGGTATAAAAGCAAGTCAGGTGGTGTCTATATAGTACCGGGCTGCCAGTGCCACCAAAGGTGAATTTGCTAGGTCGTAGAAAACCGTAAAGGGCCAGGTAGATGGTCGCTTGGATGACTAGACTGGGGAAGGTGCGAGGATTTTTCACATGTCCCTAAAGATGGCAGTTGTGCTGGGCAAGAGTTTTCCGTTGGCTATGGGCTGATACTTCTGGATGCCACATAGAGGGGATCTTACTGTATGGGCCGTAAACACAGACGGCTCTCCGGGGTCCTGTAAGGACAGGAAATGCTGAACGCTAAATAGGTATAGCCTGATAGTGTTACGAGAAGAAGCCAGCTGCGTGTGGCAATACGATACCTAGTGCAGGACGGAAGCTGAACTCAACTGTCCTAAGGGAGAAATGACGGATAGGAAACGGTGAGTGGCTCAAATGATGATGCCACTGGAGACAAGTGGCCAATTAAGTGCCACTGAAAATGATGTGTGGCTGTTTGTGTGCCACTGGGAATGTGCTTGCAACGATTGCAAGAAGTTATGCTAAGTTGCGTGCCTTGCAACGATTGCAAGAGTTGTGCTTAAAGGTGTGCTTGCAACGATTGCAAGGGAGTTTATGTCACTGGAGATGTGTTTATAGTGACTGTGAGAAGTTCGTATTACTGCATGTGCTTGCAAAGACTGCAAGAGTTGTGCTTGAACGTGTTTTTGCAACGATTGCAAGGAGTTATGCTTGGATGCGTGCTTGCAATGACTGCAAGAAGTTATGTCTTGGTGCATGCTTGCAACGATTGCAAGAGGTTTATGCTTGGATGTGTGCTTGCAATGTTTGTAAGAAGCTTTGCTTGGGTGCATGCTTGCAAATATTGCAAGAAGTTGTGCTTGGATGTGTGCTTGCAATGATTGAAAGAATTTATGCTTGGATGCGTGCTTGCAACGATTGCAAGAAGTTGTGCTTGGATTTGTGCTTGCAAGAAGTTATGCTTGTATGCGTGTTTTGCGACGATTGCAAGAAGTTGTGATTGGATGCGTGTTTGTAATGATTGTAAGAAGTTGTGCTTGGATGTGTATGGTATGAATCGGTTGTAAGTATGAAATGGATCCAATACGAACCGGTTGTAGAGTGTATGGATTTAATCCGATATAAAATCAGACTGTGGAGTGTATGAAATGGATACGAATCGCTGTGTTGCCGACGTGACTGAATTTGAATAGGGCTGTAGTCTGTATGAAATGAAACCGATACAAATCTTTTGTGAATTGTATGTAATGAATCCTGATACAAATCGGTTGTAAAGTGTATGAAATTAAACCAACATGAATCGGATTGTGCGACCATTAGGGGAAATAGCAGTGAGGCGAAGGTTTAACGAATGAATCGAGACCATGACTGAACTTCGAAGGAAGACGGGGTGTGGGTTTTTTTTTTTTTTTGTGTCGTAGAGGCGTCTGAGGTCGAACATCCGTGGATTCATGTTTACGAAAATAGAAAATGCACGAAGGATTCGATATGAAGTGACTGCCGGATTTTGGGGGAAATACAGACAACATGTGAACGGTACCTGTAAGGCTGAAATGACTGGTGCAAATCGATGTGTTGTTGGTTTGAGTGGATTCGACTCGAGCGACAAGTGTGTGAATTGAAATGAGTGAAATGTTTTGCCGTGATATAGGCATGAATCGGTATGTCGCGATTGCGATAAACGATGAGTCGGACAACAAGCTACGAGTCGAACTGTGGAGCATGGAATGAAATGAGACCAAGCCAACTGGGGGCATACCGGGACGAATCAATTCATCGCGGATGCCATCGGATTCGAATTGGATCGCAGTACGTGACAGTGAAATGAATGAAGTGTTTTGCCATGGAGTGAAATGAATGAAATGTTTTGCCATGACAGAGGCACGAATCGGTTGTGCCGTGACTGACAACAGACCGGACTCTGGAGCATGTACTGAAACGAGGCAAAGAACAACTCGTGTACACCGGAACAAATCGGTGCACGGATCGGTTGCATCGCAACTGCGACAGACAACGACCGGACTCTGGAGCATGTACTGAAATGAGGCAAAAAACAACTGGGGCACACCAGAATGAATCGGTGCATCACGGATGCGACTGGATTTGAATCGGAGCACGGTACCTGTCAGTGAAATAAAATGGATTGCCACGACAGAGGCATAAATCAGTCATGCCGCTGTTGCGACTGGCAATGAACCGGACTCTGGAGCATGTACTGAAATGAGGCTGAAAAATACCTGGGGCACGCCGGTACGAATTGGTGCATCTTGAATGCGACCGGATTCGTATCAGGACGTGATACGTGACAGTGAAATGATGTGCCATGACAGAGACATGAATCGGTGAACCGCAACCTGCAACTGACAACGAACGTGACTCTGGAGCATGTACTGAAATGTGGCCGTAAACAACTGGGGCACACCGGAACGAATCGGTGCAACGTGGATGCAAATGGATCGAATCGGAGCGTGGTACGTGAGTGAAATGATTTGAAATGGTTTAGCCTTGAAATTTGCGAATGACATTGATTTGTTTGTGGAGCATAAAACAGTGAGACACGCCTAAACTAAGCGGTCTTCGCATCGGTGTGAGGTACGTAAAAACAAAGAAATGTTTGGTATGATAACGTTGCGAGTGATTGGCAGACTTTGCGGCTATGCATAGGGTTTTTACAAATGATTCGTAAGTTGATATCGAGGTTTAGTGACAAGATATCTAACAATGCGTGAAATGAAAAAGTCAGCCGAAAACCCTACCTGTGACAGCCAAGCCAGACGCGTTGTACGTAAACTGCGAATGGAAACGAGAGCCACGAAAAACTTCGAACACGGGAACTCACAGATGCTAAGGAGTTTCCGAAGAATCGGCCTAGTGACTCGCGTATCGCGCACAGGAAACTGCCGAAGAGCACAGACGAAGGGGCTGGTTAAATCCCCCCCCCCCGGGCTCCTCCCATAAATTCAGGCCACCATACTGGCCTTCTTACATTTATTTATTATTTATTTATATACAGGCGGTCCCCAGGTTACAAACATCCAGCTCCTACTGACAACTGGAAATGAGAGGAAATCTACCCCTAGGAAGGGAAATTCACTCCTGGAAGAGTCATCATGGAAAAAAGTGTCTCCACTGAAGCTTTATCACCAATCCTTGTTTCTACAACAACCCAAAATTGTCAAAATCTAATTGTCACAGGGACAGAAAGTTAGGTGAAATCTTTTGAACAGGGGCACAGACAGCAAAACAAATGATACAGTGGTGTTAGCCCTTCCCTATGCTATCCCAAAAACTTATTTTTTAAGGTTTTTTTTTTTTTTTTACCTTATCTTGCATTTAAGGTAAAAAAAACTTTTTAGGTGCAGCCAAATGCTTACCTAAGCCTGATCTTGATCCTGCGCTGTGCCTGAGGGCAGCAGCACTGCCCTCTTTATCCCTCAGTGGATTCAGGAGAGCAGCAGAAGCCATTGGCTCCTGCTGCTGTCATTCAAACCCAGTGGTGGGGGGTTGGGGACAAGCCGCACTATATGGCTTCCTAAGGTGGCACATGGAGAAGAGGTGAAGCCAAGAGCATCAGTGGGGAAACCCAGCAGAGGAGGTCTGTATTTGGTATTGCATAGAGAAGGTAGGTATAACCGTTTGTAAACTTTTTTTTTTCACTTTAACCACTTCAGCCTTGGAAGAATTTACCCCCTTCCTGACCAGAGCACTTTTTGCGATTCGGCACTGCGTCGCTTTAACTGACAATTGCTCGGTCGTGCGACATTGTACCCAAATAAAATTGACATCCTTTTTTTTTCCACAAATAGAGCTTTCTTTTGGTGGTATTGGATCACCTCTGCGGTTTTATTTTTGCGCTATAAACAAAAGAATTGGGACAATTTTGAAAAAAAAAAAAAAAAAAAAAAAACGCATTATTTTTTACTTTTTGCTATAATAAATATCCCCAAAAAATATATAAAAAAAAAAAACATTTTTTTTCCTCAGTTTAGGCCGATATGTATTCTTCTACATATTTATTTTTGGTAAAGAAAAATTGCAATAAGCGTATATTGATTGGTTTGCGCAAAAGTTATAGCATCTACCAAATAGGGGGTAGATTTATAGCATTTTTGTTATTAATATTTTTTTATTAGTAATGGCGGCGATCTGCGATTTTTATCAGGACTGCGACATTATGGCAGACACATCGGACATTTTTGACACTATTGTGGGAACATTGTCATTTATACAGCGATCAATGCTATAAAAATGCATTGATTACTGTGTAAATGACACTGGCAGTGAAGGGGTTAACCACTGGGGGCAGTGAAGGGGTTAAGTGTGTCCTAGGGAGTGATTCTAACTGTTAGGGGGCTGAACTTCAACACACAAAACAGTGATCACAGCTCTCGATGACAGAGCTGTGATCACTGTCCTGTCACTAGGCAGTTTACAAAAGCATCTCCCCGTTCTTCCTCTCCGTGACACGATCGCGGGCACCCCGCGGTCATCGAGTTTGCGGGACCCACGGTCACGGAAACTGCGGTGGACGCACATGCGACACCACTTCTTAAAGGGTACGTACCTGTACGCCCTTTTGCCTGCCAGTGCCATTCTGCCGACGTACATTGGCATGCGCTGGTCGGCAAGCGGTTAATTATATTTTATAGCTTTTGAGATAGTTGATGGTATGGAAACAAAAGAGATCAATGCCTTTCTATTTTGTTGAATCCAGGTACATAGCAACTCTTAGGCCTCATGTAAGCTGCTTGTAAACGGACATTCAGAGGCAGTTGGCTGCTTTTTTCAGCTGCCCCTGAACTCATCCAATGTTATCTTATGTGTACATGTACACAGATTCGTTTAATGTCGTATTTAGGCATTTGCGTTTATAGGCTTTTCTTTTCAGTACTGGCAGTTTGCCGCTATTTTTGTTTATGATCTTTTTACAGGTGCCCTATTTTTTAACTTTACAAAACTTAAAAATGATAGCAAATGATGAAAAAACACTAAAAAAATATTTTAAAAACTTGTAATTGCTTGCTAGGCTTCATAGACCATTTATATACCCCTAATGAGCATGATCCAATCCAATACACCACTAGCATTGCTGTTAGCCAAAGTATAATTGGAATTTGACCTATATGTTAGATTTCAACCAGATGACCCCACCATTGAGCTTCACCCCCCACTTGATCAAACATAGTTGCATAAAATTTAGGATTAGTGTTTCCTATTGGGTTTAGGGGGCTATGGTTAGGGTTTTCCCCTTGAAGAACAAGTTCAGGGTTATGGTAAGGGTTATGGTTTCCCGTTAGGGTTTCCGGTTAGGGCTAATGTTTCATGGTTACAGTTTTCGCCTTGAAGAACAAGTTAGGGTTATGGTAAGTGTTATGGTTTCCCATTAGGGTTTCTGGTTAGGGTTAGGGTTTCCCATTAGGGTTAGGGGGCTATGGTTAGGGTTTTCCCCTTGGAGAACAAGTTTAGGGTTATGTTAAGTGTGTCATGATTTCCTGTTAGGGTTTCTGGTTAGGGTTAGGGTTTCCCATTAGGGTTAGGGGGTTAGGGTTTTCCCCTTGAAGAACAAGTTAGGGTTAGGGTTTCGGGTTAGGGTTGGGGTTTCTCGTTAGGGGGTTAGGGTTAGGGTTTTCCCCTTGAAGAACAAGTTAGGGCTTCCCATTAGGATTAGGGGGTTATGGTTAGGGTTATTGTTTTCCCCTTGAAGAACAAATTTGCATAAAAAAGACAAAATAAATAAAAAAAATGAAATTATACATACAGCTTAAAAAAAAAAAATAAACAAAAAATATACTAATCAATTGCAATTTAAAAATTAAATATATTAAAAAATTTGCATTTTTTTCCTCACATATGCTCATTATGGGATCCATAGTAAAAGCACCGAAATTGAGGTAGATACAAGTACACTGCTGCTCTCTCAGCTGCTGCTACTCACACTGGTCTCACAGAATGGCTGAAATAGTTAAATAATACTGTTTTTTGGGCTTTGGGAGGGTCCTATGATGTTATCTTAAATAAACGCTCCTAGACGCAAACGCGGCAAAATGGGCGTTTTTAAATGCCGGTTTGAAGCTGTCATAAAATTTGTTTAGAGAAGGCTGCATCAGTGTCCCGTGTACATTAAGCCTTAGTCCTAACAGATACCCTATGTCTCCCAGATTGCAATAGCATTAGAGGATAACCTCTAGAGCTACATGTACACTAGCCTACCGTGGTCGTGGGAAAACGTGGCAAAAAACGTGTTTTGCCACGATTTGCGTTTTCTCACGGCGGATGTCAAGTCGTTCCTATCCTGAACGCGATTCTTCTGTGTTCGGGAGAGGTTGGTTTAACTTCTCCTAAACGTCGCAGCTCCTAAACTCTTCTACAAGCCTATGTGTACATGGACACACAGGCTTTTATGGCGTTGAGTTTAGGAGCTTTGGCAAAAAAAATGCCAAAAGCTCCTAAACTCAAGGTTAGGAGCTGCCAGTGTACATGAAGCCTAACTTTTACCTTCTGCATCACTAATAGACATCATTACTAACGGATCACTAAATATTCATCTTACAATGGTGAGTGAAAACCTGAATGTAGCAGAGTCAAATGACTACCCTTAGCTACAAGCAGAGAAACATTTTGTCCAAAATGTTCCTAATGGAGCACACAAGAGACCCCTGCCTGCCACAATTGTCTCCCTGGAGGGGGACAAGGGGTCATTGTGAATTTTGGACAAGGCATAGATCACAGGTGCTATAGGAAATTTCTCAATCAAATATGTTGCTGTGTATTTGGCTATCAGATCTTCTTTAAATGGCAACATTATAACCTTTTCAAGTATTTAGTCACCTTTAAAGGAAGTTTACATAATAAAGTGCAGAGTGCTAATTAATTATAAACAATTCATCAACAATCCTCCAATAATAGAATAGAATTAACAGTAAATCAAATATTCCATCAAAGCAAAGTCCATGTGTCTTTTGTGGTACGACTCCAATCCTTATGCCGCATACACACGAGCGGACTTTTCAGCAGACTTGGTCCGACGGTCTTTCCGCCGGAAAGTCCGGTGGACTACCGCCGGACTTTTTAACGGACGGACTTGCCTACACACGACCGGACTTTCCGGCAGGCTAGGTCCGCCCGTCTTTCCAACGGACTTTCGCCGGAGTTATGGCGGACTTTCAGAATGAAGGGACTTGCCCACTCACGGACAAGTCCGTTCATTTTGAACGTGACTCGGGTACGACGGGACTAGAAAAGGAAGTGAATCTCGCCGCTTTTATCGGCGAGATTGACACCTTGCGAGCATCCCAGGCCCTTAGGTCTGGCATGGATTTTGGGGTCCCTCCCAAAATCCATACCAGACCCCGATCTGAGCACGCAGCCCGGCCGGTCAGGAAAGGGGGTGGGGACGAGCGAGCGCCCCCCCCCTCCTGAACCGTACCAGGCTGCATGCCCTCAACATGGGGGTGTGTGCTTTGGGGGAGGGGGGCCCTGCGGGGGGGCCCCCCCACTCCAAAGCACCTTGTCCCCATGTTGATGAGGACAAGGGCCTCTTCCAGACAACCCTGGCCGTTGGTTGTCGGGGTCTGCGGGCGGGGGGCTTATCGGAATCCGGGAGCCCCCTATAATAAGAGGGCCCCCAGATCCCGGCCTCCCACCCTATGTAAATGAGTATGGGGTACATGGTACCCCTACCCATTCACCTAGGGAAAAAGTGTCATTAAAAAAACACACTACACAGGTTTTTGAAGTAATTTATTAGACAGCTCCGGGTCTTCTTCCGACTTCGGGGGTCCTTCCGGTTCCTCTTCTCCCGGCGTCTGGTTGGTTCTCCGCTCTCTCTGTCATCTTCTCCCGGTGTTCCAGTTCTTTGGCCGGCTCCTCCGCTGTCTTCATGCCGCTCTCTTGCCAGCGGAGGTCCGGACTTCTGGCCTCTGGGCTTCTTCTCTCTTCTCTTCTTCCCATGTTGACATGACGGTCTCTCTGGAATGGCTGGAATGGTCTCTGATAGCTCCGATGTGACTTATATAGGCGGAGACCCCGCCTCCTTATGCCGTCACAGTCCCTGGGCATGCTGGGGCTGTGACGGCATAAGGGGGCGTGGTCAACATCACCCGGCGACCACGCCCCCTTATGCCATCACAGTCCCGGGATTGTCTGGTGTGACCGTGTGTACGCGGCATTACACCAGTGACAAACTTATATAAATCGCCTGATGAGTGTGAGTAAAGTGCTTACTCACTGGACATGACCTCTTTAGCTGAAAAGAAGGTCAAATCAGACTGTTTAAGTCCTGCTGGTATACCAATGAAGATGTATCTGAAACCTTTTTGTTTCTCCACCCATTAAAAAATAGATAAAATAAAAATATAAAACAAATGCCAAAAGTGGCTTCTTACATTTTTGGGTGCCTTTTTCCGGCACTGAGGATTGCAGCGTGAAATGGCAGACAGAATGGTCTGCAGCCACCCAGCCTCCCCTTGGTGATCGGCATGCGTTCCACCGTCATGGTGATGTGAAACTGGAAGTGGCCGGAAGTGACGTGACCGCGATGCGCTTCGACGCACGTTTTCTCTTACAACATCACCAGGAAGCGTCCCGGTCACTGAGCAGATTACATAATATACCCCCAAGGTGAGAAGCGATTGGCGGAGCATATTCATCCCTGCCTCCCTTGTCTCCCAATGGGGAAACACAATGCCCCGTACTGATGTTAATAGGTGACTACAACCACGAATTCAATAAAACCAGATTACCAATATTCTCTCTGGTGATTCATATTGAAATCCTGCAGCGCCCGCAAAGTCCCCCTCCTCAAGAAGGCACATGTACAGACCCATCTGAAGATTGCCAATGAACATCTAAATATTCAGGGAAGGATTAGGAGAAAGTGATGTGGTCAGGTGAGACCAAAATTGAGCTCTTTGACATTAACTCAACTCACCATGTTTGGAGGAAGAAAAATGCTGACTATGACCCTAAGAACACCATCCCTACAGTCAAGCATGGAGGTGGAAACATTATGCTTTGGGGCTGTTTCTTTGCTAAAGGTGCAGGCCGACTTTGCTGCATTGAGGGGCCAATAGATGGGGTTATGTATTGTAAAATCTTGGATGAGAACCTTCTTCCCTCAGCCAGAACACTGAAGATGGGTTATGAATGGTTCTTCCAGCATGACAATGACCCAAAAGACACCACCAGAGCAACATAGTGTGGCTCAACAAGAAGCACATTAAGGTCATGGAGTAGCCTAGCCAGTCTCCAGACCTTAATCCTACAGAAAATTTATGGAGGGAGCTGAAACTTCGAGTTGCCAAGCGACAGCCAAGAAACCTTAAGGATTTAGAGAAGATCTGTAAAGAAGAGTGGACCAAAATCCCTCCTGAGATGTGCAAACCTGGTCACCAACTACAAGAAATGTCTTACCTCTGTGCTTGCCAACAAGGGTTTCTCCACCAAATGCTAAGGCGTGTTTTGCTTGGGGATCAAATACTTATTTTACTCACTGAACAGCAACTCAATTTATGACATTTGTATCATGTTTTTTTTTTCTGGATTTTTGGTTGATATTCTGTGTCTCTCATTTAAAATACTCCTATGATAAAAATTATAGACCCTTCATTTCTTTGTGTGTGTGTGTGTGTGTGTGTGTGTATCTATCTCTCTCATCTGTATGTATGTAATGTATGTATGGTTTTTATTTTATTATCATTTTTAACCACTTTAAAACCAGGCCTATTCTGACACTTTTATTGTTCACAAGTAAAAATCAGCATTTTTTTTTTTTTGCTAGAAAACTACTTACCGTATATACTCGAGTATAAGCCGAGTTTTTCAGCACATTTTTTTGTGCTGAAAGTGCCCCCCTCGGCTTATACTCGATTCAAGCACTTTTCCGGTGCAAAGAATGACATTTTCCGAACCGACTTTGGGGCCCGTATCTCGGGGCCACTTGGTGCTAGGAACTCCAGCTTTGGATATGTTGTAGTGCTAGTTCCACTGGGTTTGCATACCACATTTGGGGTCCCTAGCACCAAGCGGCCCCGAGATACGGGGCCCCAAATTCGGTCAACTGTGTCCACCTGCAGCAATGTCATTTCGGGACCCTTTGGGTCCAGAGACCCCAAATTTTGGCTGCAGCTAGGGGGCATCTAGGAACCTTTAACTACCGAGTTTGAAGTTCGGGGGACCTATGGCTGCAAATGGGCACAGTGAGGCTGCAAATGGGCATTGTTGACCCTCTTTTCCACTTACAGTAGCTGCGCATTTCTCACCCTAGGCTTACACTCGAGTCAATACGTTTCCCCAGTTTTTTGTGGTAAAATTAGGTGCCTCAGCTTATACTCAAGTATATACATTAGTAGCCCCAAACATAATATTATATATATGTGTATATGTATATATATGACACACATACTGTATATGTACTTTTTCTTCGATTTTGAACCACTTGAATGCTACGGACCTTGTTCATGTACCTCAAAAACTGTAATAAAGTTCTTTGTTTAAAAAAAAAACAAAAAAAACATAGTGCGGTTTTTATCAACTTGACCACAAAAGTGGTAATTTAGTGGTGCTAGATAGATGGCTCTAGGTTTGGTCTAGATTGGCTTAGGTTGCTGATGCATCTTCTTCCAGTTGTGCTGTGCAAAGGGTCACAAGACTAAACTATAGAAGGATCTAGATCTTTATACCAGCGTTATTTTTGTTACTTTGTTAGTACTACAGTATATATTACTTAATGCAATGATGTGTTCAGTGTTTTCAAAATGTTTTTTTCTTTTTCCAGCAGCTTAAATATCAGTGGCTTAGGACAGGCCAGTTTTTCCTTAGCTCGGTGACTTACAACTTGGCATGGGATCCTCAAGGTAAGCAAGTTACCACTTAATGTCTTTACCTAATTTATGGCCTTGGATGCTTATGACTGAGGAATGAGGTTTTGTGTTGTGAAAACAAGCGTTCCTGTTAATAGGCCTGCACTGCCCAGCTCATGTGACAGCTCTGCTTTTCTATTATTGATATATCAGTTTCCTGCTTATAAGCACAGCCTTCTGCTATGACGTTGCACTTGGCTCTGTTTCTGTTATTCTGTTATTATGCAGCAATGTTTCTTCTGTGATTGTTTTTCAAGTTTTTGAAGAATGTGAAACTAACAGGGAATACAGTGCGTTACGTTTAATGTTCAATGTTTTTCTTTTTTGTTGTAGTAACAGTAAAAAGATGATACAACTTTTAGTTGATAGAACTCTAACATTTTAAATTTTGTTTATCAGGGCTTAAAATAAGTTTAAAACTATAAAATGTTATATTTTTAATTACTTTATTATTGTTTTGAAGCGAAAAAAAAAAACGTTACAACTGTTTCCACTTTGTTCAATTAATCATGAATAATCTGCAGGTAACAGACTATTGACAGCCACTGAATACTTGAAGTTATGGGCACCCCCTTCTAGTGACATTCTAGAAGAGGAAGAGGATGATATTGACAGAAACCTTGTAGAGGATAAAGTTCAACCTGCCTTGAATGACTGGAACTGTACCTGGCAATGCAAGTAAGTTGAGATGCGGTGCTGAGCATGCTGTGCTGCTTTTTACGATGTTCTAAGTTACAGAATTTCTTCTGTGACATTACATTGCAAGTATCTTCCTTCTTGTATGACATGCTATCAGAGTTTTGCTAAAGTATTAAATCTACTTTTTTTTAGACTGTAAAGTCTTAATTATGTATTTCCTAATCTCTAAATCTCTGGAGCAACCAGTTGTAGAAGTCACATAATTAGTTGAAAGGAGTCCACCAAGGTGCAATTAAAGAGTCAAATGATTTCAAACTAAACACACCTCCTGTATTAGAGTGAAGCAGGGTGAAGACTAAGGAGCTTTCAAAACAAATTTGGGATCAAAGAGATCTCAAACCCGAAACCAAAAATGTAATATTTTGCAGCTTACCAATCATTAGATGTGGTGGATGCTTTTGTTTTCACCTGGTGATCTGCCCAGTAACACACCTCCTGTATTAGTGTGCCTCCACTCTGGATGGAGGTGCACAGGGGCACCTTTGGACAGCAGCATTGTTAATCTTGGGGAAGGAAAGTGTTAGATGTACTAGCAGATGTAGATACAATGGCATTGAAGCCAAACTCCAGCTAATAAGAAAAAAAGTAAAGTTCACAGCGCCAATGATAGTATTTAAGACCGAAACCTGAAAATATCTGCTGTTAACCAATTAAAGACCAAGCCTCTTTTCGACACTTGTTTAAAGTTAAAATCTTTTTTTTTTTGCTAGAAAATTACTTCGAACCCCCAAACATATATATTTTTTTCCAGACACTCTAGAGAGTAAAATGGTGGTCGTTGCAATACTTTGTCACATCATATTTGCGCAGCGGTCTTACAAGCACAATTTTTTTGGAAAAAGTACACTTTTTTGACTTAAAAAAATAAGACAACAGTAGTTAGCCCAATTTTTTTTTATACCATGAAAGATAATGTTACGCTGAGTAAATTGATACCCAACATGTCATGCTTCAAAATTGCGCCCGCTCCTGAAATGGCGACAAACTTTGACCCTTAAAAATCTCTATAGGCGACGTTTAAAAATTTCTACAGATTACATGTTTAGAGTTAGAGGAGGTCTAGTGCTATAATTATTGCTTTCGCTCTAACGATCGCAGCTATACCTCACATGTGTAGTTTGAACACATATGCGGGCTTGACTTATGTATGCGTTCGTTTTTGCGGGTGAGCTGGGCAGGATGGGGCGCTTTAATTTTTTTTTTTTTTCTTTTACTTTTTTTTTTTTTTTTTTTTTTTACACTGTCCTTTTAAAAAAAAAATAAATAATTTTTGGGTCACTTTTATTCTTATTACAAGGAATGTAAACATCCCTTGTAATAGAAATAAAGCATTACAGGACCTCTTAAATTTGAGATCTGGGGTCAAAAAGACCTCAGATCTCACATTTACACAAACATTTTTTTTTCCCTTTAAGACCATTGGGCGTAAGTAACGTTTGATGTCTCTCCCGCCCCCGACGCACCTGACCATAAGACGCATCTAGGTTTTAGAGGAGAAAACAAGAAAAAAAAATTCTGAACCAAATGTCTGGGCCTGTGTGTGTGTATGTATGTGTATATATATATATATATATATCTATATATAGATCTGTGTATGTATGTATGGGCCTGTGTGTGTGTATGTATGTATGTATGTATGTGTGTGTGTGTGTATATAGATAGATAGATAGATAGATATAGATATAGATATAGATATAGATCTATCTATCTCTCGCTCCAAAAGGTGTCCTGCATTTACCTTCACTTTACCTTCTACCTTTGTTCAGCATCCCTCATTGTGTAAAAGAGAGACCGTGGTGACCACTGACCAGACCAAAGCATGCTCTCATCATAAATGGTGCAAAACATAATTTTATATTATATAGGCAGGCTGGCATAGTGTCACTTACTTAGCACCCCAGGCCCTGGTGTCTGCAGCTGCAGAGACACTTTTCTGACATCAGGCAGAAGAGGACTCCTCCAGGCAGCTCATCCCCCTTCATGGTCACCTAACCCCTTAATTTCAGTGCCTCTGAGCTGAATAGCACGGCCGGCCGTGGAGCTGGCCACGGTGAGGTAGGGTGAACGGCGCCAGCCCAAAGAGCAGCCCAGCTGCCTTAGTGGAGTGATGAATGGGCACATGGATGCCTCCCTCTCCGCGGAGAGGCTGACAGCGGTTGAGCAGGGCCGGCCCAAGCAGCTGCCCAAGAAGTCAGACTCAGGACCCAAAATAACATGCGACCCCTGAGGTGGTGATGGGGGGTGCCGGAGCCGAGCAGAGCCGAACGTCACGTTCAGAAGTGCATGGAAAGGCCCGAGTACAGGATGGCTGACCTTGGCAAATCTCAGCTAGGAAGTCTTTCCGAGGTTTGCAGAGGTCCGCCGAAGTGTCCTGGGGCCTTTTTGGCCGTTTCAGAGGCTCTACGGCGCCCCCCCCCCACCTCTGGAGTTATCAGGGACTCTTCACCCGGTCTTTCTTCTGGGTTTGCGGGCTCCAGTCATTTGAATGGCCGAGTCACAGCTGTGGCACAGCTCATGCGGCATGCTTTCCATTGAGAGCGCAGTGCGTATGCCCTAGTGATGTCACTGGCTGCTTCACATGCAAATATCTGCACATTTAAGAGATATCTACTGTACCTACAGGTAAGCCTTATTATAGGCTTACCTGCAGATACAAGGCAACAAAGAGAGTTTATTCCCACTTTATATGGTTTGTCTTATCCCTCTAACTGCTACATCTGCAAGAGCGCTTATTTTGTTGAAAAACAGACTTTAAAGTGTTTGTTACCCCAACACTTTATATTCCTGATATGTGCCTGCTGTACCATGTACTTGTATAAGAAAGTATCCTCTTCTCTTTGTATTGCTATGTGAAATTCCTGGTGTTCCTGCTAGTCCCTCTGCTTTTCTATTAAAAACTGACCACACCAAGCAGGAAAGCACACTGTGGTCAGTTCTCTAGCTATGCTGAAAACTGTGTGCTCTCCTCCAATGATCAGGTTTGTCCTGACATGCCCCCGCCGCACAGCCATTCACTGGGAAGCTCAGTGTGCTGCTTCTTCTCCTCCCCCCAGCTCTTGTGCCGCTGAGAACAGAGGGAATGTAATCACTTATATGAAAGGGAAAAAAAGGTGTATATGTATGTGTGTGTGTATAATATCTATATATTTATATCTATATATATATATATATATATATATATATATATATATATATATATATATATATATATATATATATGTATGTATGTGTGTGTATGTATGTATGTATGTATGTGTGTGTATGTATGTATGTATGTGTATATATATATGTATGTATGTATGTGTATATATATATATATATATATATATATATATATATATATATATATATATATATATATATATATATATATATATATATATATATATATATATATATAATATGTGTATGTATGTGCGTGTGTATATGTATATCCGCGATCGCCTCATGGAGAGGACGAACGGGGAGATGCTAATGTAAACAAGCATCTCCCCGTTCTGCCTAATGACAGTGTCACTGATCTCTGCTCCCGGTGATCAGTGTAGCCACACCCCCCCACAGTTAGTAACACTCCCCAGGACATACTTAACCCCTCCCTAGCCCCTTAATGGTTAACCCCTTCAGTGCCAGTGTCATTTACACAGGAATCAGTGCATTTGTATAGCACTGATTGCTGTATAAATGACAATGGTCCCAAAAATGTGTCAAAAATGTCCGATGTGTCCACCATAATGTCGCAGTCACAATAAAAATCGCTGATCGCCGCCATTACTAGTAAAAAAAAAAAATTAATAATAAAAATGCCATAAAACTATCCCCTATTTTGTAAACGCTATAACTTTTGCGCAAACCAATCAATAAACGCTTTTTTTTTTTTTTTTTTTTTTACCAAAAATATGTAGAAGAATACATATCGGCCTAAACTGAGGGAAAAAAAATGTTTTTTTTTAAATATTTTTTGGGGATATTTATTATAGCAAAAAGTTAAAAATAATGCGTTTTTACCAAAATTGGCGCTATTTTTTTGTTTATAACGCAAAAAATAAAAACCGCAGAGGTGATCAAATACCGCCAAAAGAAAGCTCTCTTTGTGGGAAAAAAAGGATGTCAAGTTTGTTTGGGAGCCACGTCGGACGACCGCGCAATTGTCAGTTAAAGCGACTCGGTGCAGAATCGCAAAAAACGCACTGGTCAGGAAGGGGGTAAATTCTTCCGGGGCTGAAGTGGTTAAGGTAAAAAACATTTAGACTTTAAAACTTTAAAACCACTTTAATTCATTTGCAGATATAGATCAGAGATTTCCAGAAGCAAATACAAAATGAAAGGCAAAGAAATATCCTTATATAGATATATATATATATATATATATATATATATCTATATGCATATATCTATATAGATATATGTGTATATATATATATATATATATATATATATATATATATATATATATATATTATATAATCTATCCCTTTAATCAGTTTTTAAAATGGAGAGTTCAAAGGCTGAATTAATTTGATTTAATAAAGCTATTTTAAATTATGCACAAGGAAAACAAAACTTAAAGGAGCACCAGCCCCCCCCACCCCCACCACCACCACCACCACCACCAAAAATGTAAAAGTCAGCAGCTACAAATACTGCAGCTGTTGACTTTTAATATTAGGACACTCACCTGTCCAGGGATCCCACAATGTCGGCACCCCAGCCAATTTTTCTATCAGCTTTCAGGTGCTGCTGCCACCATTTGTTGTAAGGGATACCGGCAGTGAAGCCTTGAGGATTCACAACCGGTTCCCTACTGCGCATGCACGAAGCACGCTGCACTTTGTGAATGGCCTGGTGGCGGGGGAAAGAGGAGGGGGCCGATCTTCCCAGGGACCTCGCCGCAGCGAGGTCTCCCAGAAGTGGGGATGGGTACCTGTCAAAAACGGGTACCTGCTCCGCCCTCTCCCCTCCCCCCACCCCCTGAAAGGTGCCAAATCTGACAGCGGGGGGGAGGAAGAAAACAAGTGGGGCTTCCCCTTTGGGTGGATCTCCGCTTTAAAGTGGTTGTTACCCAAAAAAAATGCTCCTTTTCCTTTAAAGCATGATCAGTAGCTGTTGCTTTATCGTTTTATTCCTTTTTTTAATCTAAAATACCTGGTTGATCCTGTCAGTTCCTGTGTCCCCCTCTGTGTGCGGACCACCGCAATCGTGGCTGCTTAGCCCTGACACCATGGTCAGTTTACGCGTCTCCGTCATCCCGCAGTGTTCTGAGTGTTTCATCCTCTCCCCTCTCCACCTACCTCTTTGCCTGTCGGCTCCAGTCTGTGTCTGTGGAGCCGATCTCCTCCAAGCCCCTGCCCTCTCCTCCAACCTCTATTCCAATGCATTACATAACACAATGACTTGTATCTTCTCTGTTTTAGCAAGATATCCAGTGCAGTATGTCAGTTTTTTTTTTTTTTGAAATGATGATCCTAAATGCCTTTTTGCACAACTCCTCTGTGTGATCACATGATCTCCCTCGGCTGGCTGGCTGACGTCACTGGAGAATCTCAGCCCCTCCCACTGCTGTTCTTGGATCGAGGAAGCAGAGCAGAGGAAGATCATGTAACTGCACAGAGGAGCTGTGAAAAAATGTATTTAGGATTATAATTTAGAAGAAACACACACATTGCACTTTAAATCTGGCAAAAACAGAGACGATACAAGTAATTGTGTTATGTAACCTCTTTAAAAAAGAAGTATGGGAATTGGGGGTTACTGCAGATTCATACTTGCCTAGGTGGATGCAGCATTGGTCGGATGCTGCATCTGTCCCCCGGCGCCTCTTCAATTAGAACCAAGCGATCGAACATCACCGATGGCTCAGTTCTCTCAGCTTCCCGAGCAGAGAGCTGCTACCTGTCAATCAGCAGTTCTCCTGCTCTGCTCCTCAACGCACACTGGAGCAATGAGCTGTGGAGGGGCAGGGAGCGGCCGTCTCAGTGTTTCGCTGAGAGGCTGAGACAGCTATCAGTCCAGGCACCTGGCGGATCCAGACTCCCAGAGTTGGGATGACGCGGTGCCTGGCCTGTTATTGGTGATGTTAGCAGAGAGCAGACTTCAGACTGCTCTCTGCTGAAAACAGGTCACAGGAGTGCAAAATTAGTTGCACTCCTGTTACCCATAAGAGAAACCCAACCAAACAAGCTCAGGCTGGACTTCTCCTATTAAGTGTTTGACCTAATACTTGTACTTTTAATAGTCTCCAAAAGTAATTTCTCAGCTCGCTTGTTGCAGTATATGCTTTATTAATTAAGGTATTCTTCATAAACATAAATCCTCTAAATTGTAACCAGAAAATTCATGACCTACAGCACCAGATCAATTCTTTTTATTTATTAATGTAATTTACATACTTTGCGAAACAGCATATCATGAATATTTAATGTTTCTTTGCAAACAGGACTGCTGTGCCTGTGCTTTTGATGAAGTGGTCCCCAGATGGTGAATACTTTGCAACTGCAGGGAAGGTAAGTTATCACACCATTTTAAGAACTGTTATATGTATGTATTTATTTTAAACTCAGGGCAACCAGTAAAAACTATCGGAGAGCTGCTAATTCTGTTCCTCAAACGTTGTTAATCATTGTAAAGTCAGAAACTTGAAATGTTATCTGAGGTTTACAAAAATGTGGTGCAGTCATCAGGAATATCACTGTATGTGGCATTCCATCTTCTTTTCCATTCTCCAATTTGTGAATATTTTGAAGTTAGAGAGGGTTGGGATTCTGGATGAGGATACACTGGTCTGCATGTTTACAGCTCCATTTAGAAGAGGACTTCTGTGCCATCTAAATGATTTGGCTTGCATGGTAGCCAGGTACAAAAGATGAATGCCCAAAGCAAAAACTACTGGTCAGCAAATAGTCCATGTCACCTAAATCAGTGTAAAATATAATTTTAATAGTATTGTACAGGACTTGTATTCATAGACCCATGGGTTCTGTGCAGGCTACCTTCAGGTGATTGGCAAACAACTTACTAGGACTACCCTAGTGTGCACCCATATAACCCTGCCCACTCTGTGAGACTGCAGGATCCCAGAAGAGTCAAAACTTCCCATCAACATTCTGGACCTGAGAGCCAGCAGATTGACTCTACAACAATGAACTCCCCTTCTGCAGAGTCACCCAGTCAGAGTGCAGCCGGACAATTACACAGCAGTGGCCTTCTTAAACCATCAAAGGGGCACCATAAGTCATGCTGCCCTTAAAGAATCAAGGCTGATATTCTACTTGGCGAAAACCATCATTCCAACTTTCTCGGCTGTCCACTTTCCTGGAGTGGACAGTTGGCAGGCAGACTTCCTAAGGTGCCAAAATAGAGACCAGGGGCAATAGTCTTCAAACCTGAGATCTTTGAAATCCTCTGCCAAAGGTGGAAAAAAACAAATGTGAACATATTGGACTCCAGTTTCAACAGTAGGCTAAATAGATTTGTAGTCAGGACCAGGGATCCACTGGTCCTGGCCTTAGAGACATTCCTTTGGAAAGTGTCTTCTTGGTGGTCTCTTTCCACCTTAGTGAGGACATTGCTTTTTTTTATCTTGCCCCAAAACATGCCAAAGAAATTGTCTAACACTGCCTGGATGTGTTCAGGGCTGCCTGTCAGGGTCGGGTCTACTTGGCAGTCTCAGCCTCTGTTTACAAAATTGAGTCCCCCCTTTGTTTTGCCTGTGGGTCCTCATAGAGGGCATTCTGCTTTCCATTCCACCATTGCTAGATGGATCAGACAGCTTATCTATTCTTAATAATAAAATTGTTATTATTTTTAACTGCTTCCTGCCCGCCGTATAGTAAAATGACGAAGGGGAGCACTCGATCTGGGACACTCTGGCCACCCATACACCCACCGCAGTGATCAGTGATGTGCCTTGTCCCTGGGACACAGGGCATCACCAATCACAGTAAAGAGCCTATGACGTAGGCTCTTTACCATGTGATCAGCAGTGTCCAATCACAGCTGATCACAATGTAAACAGGAAATGCCAGTTATCGGCTGACAGCGCATGAGGAGAGGGGACATCTGCACTGATCATCAGTGTCTTGATGATCAGTGCTGCCGGTCAGTGCCCACCAGTGCTGCCTGTCATTGCCTCCTCACCAGTGCCTATCATTGCTGCCTACCAGTACCTATCATTGCTGCCTACCAGTGCCTATCATTGCTGCATACCAGTGCCCATCAGCGATGCATATTAGTGCCTTCCCATCAGTGCAGCCTCATCAGTGCACATCAGTTAAAGAGAAAAAATGCTTTTTTACAAAATGTTATAACAATCTAAAAACTTTTTTTTTCCTCAAAATTTTTAGTCTTTTTTCGTTTGTTTAGCAAAAAACGAAAACTCCAGTGGTGATTAAATACCACCAAAAGAAAGCTCTATCAGTCTCTACTCAGCATCAAGTATCTGTGTCCCAAATTTGAAAGGCCACCACCAGGTCCACTTTTCACTGCTTCTCCAAGTTTTACTAGATGGATGTTCAGCCTCAGTAGATGCAAGCCTTGGCTGCGAGGTGTTTCAAGCTGCCATTGTGTTTATGTTCTTACTCTTGTTTTCTTGTGAGCTGTTGGCAGTTCTGTTAGCTATGTTATTTTGCACCCCTCAGTTTTTTGAATGGGGTTATCTCATAGTGTACCGATACAAGTACTGTACTGTACTGTATGATTAAGGTAATAGGAATTTTAACTTGTAAATACCTGATTTTGGGGTACAGGATAGTCTTCTCCCTTCTGAATCCTAATCACTCCTTATTGCTTGCCAAACAAAATCTGGAGTCTCACAGAGAGGGCGGGGTTATGAGTGCACAAGAGGGACTGCTCTAGCAAGTTTTTGCCATTGTCCAGTCACCTGAAGGTAGCTTGCAATTAACCCATCAGCTATGAATACAAGTCCTGTGTTCTGTTCTATACTGTACTCCACGATAAGGAATTTAAAGAGTAAGTAAACCCTTACTAAAAAATGTTTTCTTCTCCCTCCCCTGCAAAGTAAAGACATAATGTGCTAGTATGCATCGCATACTAGCACATTATGTGACACTTGCCTGCAAACGAAGCCCACTCCGTCCCCGCTGCAGGCTGCATTCGTCTTTGCCCCTCTTCCTTCCGGGGCCACAGACTCGGCTCTGTGACTGGCAGGAGCCGCGTGATGTCACGGCAGTCTCAACTGAAGAAACGGCACGGGTGCCTGTTTCTTCAGAGCGCATGCGCAGATGACATCATCGGTGCAGTATACTGTAAATATCTCCTAGATGGTGCACGTTTAGGAGATATTTACAGTACCTATAGGTAAGCCTTATTCTAGGCTTACCTATAGGTAAAAAGTGTAAAGGGAGGTTTACAACCTCTTTTATGGCAAGTCAAAATTCCTGTTTGTTTATATGCTGGACTGGAGTTTACCTTAATGGAAATATCAGTTTTGCCTTTTTTACTGTCCTTTATACTGGTGGCTCTTTTTGGTGCTTTCATTTTCTTTGTACCACTGCTGCAGTGTTAGTTTTTGTGAATCTTTTTAGAGTGGCTGTTGCTTAACTCCTTCTCGATGAGTGTTTGCATATATGCAGCCTCACGGAAATGGGTCTTTATCTGTGGGGCCGATTGGGAACTGGGAGGCCCGGCTACCCATCACCTGATTGCTGTGATAGCCTCTGATTGGCTATCACAGTAATCAGTCACTGTTAAGCCTGCCACTGTGGGTTATTTTTTTCTTCTCTTGAATAAAGGAAAAAGATTGTGTTTTTTTCTCCTAGCTAGAGGAGAAAAGTGTAAAATAAAGAAAAATAGCTAGATCAGGATTTGATCTAAGTTAGGATTAGGGACAAATGTCAGGGTCAATGTATTTTAGGTAGGTTAAAAAAAAAATTTGTGTCAATGTGTGTTAGGTAGGATAAGCCATAAAAACAAAATGCGCACTTGTTTCTGGGCCCTACTACAGGTACAAACAACAAATATACACACATGTAATATCACTGTGATTGGCAGGAGCAGGGAAATATTATTGTGTTTCTTCTTTGGTGATAGGTTATGATAATAGCAATAAATATACAGCTACATTTTAATACGTTTTTTTTTTTTTAACAATTTTGGTGCCAGTTTTTCTTTGATGATAAAGACATCAGGGGGATATCCATTATCACCAAATAAAAGCCCACTCATACCTGAAAAAAATAAACAAGATGTAATCAGTGTTACTAAACCCAGGACCCTGCATTCACCTTATCTGGTCTCTCACAGTACAGAGAACATGGAAATGCAATTATTTTAGTGAATATAAACTGATAAATACCTTTTTTCATCAGCAGTTAGAGCAGTCTTGTGACTTCTAGCAGTGTCCAGCCAAGCACCCCTGACTCTGTCTGAACAGTGCTGATAGGCCTTTGCTGACCACACGCACTCTCCCAAAAAAAAAAAAAAAAAAACTCTCTAGCAATACACACCAAATTGAGCATGTGCAGCCTGACTCCATAGGCTCTGTGTTATCAGGAAATTATCAGGGGACAATGGTAGGAGGGGAGAATATGTGCATACAAGATCAAACAGCCCTTTTTACACAATGCAGAGGATTAACCCCTTAGATTACACAGTGAGTATAACAAGCTTGCTTTACTGCATATGCAGACTGATTTTACTGTTGTGGGTATAGTTTTACCCTCTGTCATGAAGGGTTAAATAAAAGTGAGAACAAAAACTGTACCTGAAAAGAAGATTGAATATACTTACTACTTCTGCTGCTCTCACCAAATTTGTTCTCACTTTTAATGACAGGGTTGTGGTTAACATTTGCAGAACTTTGTTTTTATACATTTAAACTTGTATAATATGTAACTGAAGGCAAAAAAATTATATTAAATCTTTCCCTACTTGTATTTTTACATTTTTGTCCATATTCCATAGACTTTATTTTTTTAAAAAAGACATTGATGTATTTTTCTGGTATTACATTGCAGAAGATTAAAGGTGCTATGTTTGGTTGCTTTCCTCTATCCTCTAAAGTCATGTTTCAGCAGCCACGATTATCCAGGCATATGATTCTGTGACAGATGGCATCGTTAAGAGACTTCCAGCTAGAAGGCGATTGCTGCCTCCGCTTCAGATGGCATTTTGTTTCCATTTTCATCATGGGTGTGACTCATTTATACTTAAGTGCTCCTGTTACACTGTGACCCAGGGAAACAACCCTTTGTTAGTTTGTCTTCACAAAGGATACATAAAGGATTTTTATACAATATACACCCTTTAAGGCATATAAAAATTCAGGCCCATTCATATAAATGCATTAGAAATCTGGGTTTTTATGATGTTTTCAGCAGGAACCTTTGGCTGTACTGTACTTTGAGTATGTGTTTGTGTTATAGAGGCAGTGTTGTCCACCCCCTTCAGGAAGACAGGAGCTCACTAAATATTTACTGAGTACAGCAGGTATTTTCCCATTCTTGCAAAGGCTAAAGGCTAATGTCAGGCAGGCTACTATACCGCTAGTGATTCTGCTGCTGGTGATTTGTTGAAATCACCAACAGCAGGATCACTTAACCACTTGCCTACTGGGAACTTTTACCCCCTTCTTGCCCATGCCAATTTTCAGCTTGCAGCACTGTCATACTTTGAATTGTGTGGTCATGCAATACTGTACCCATATGAAATTTTTATATTTTTTTTTTTTTACACAAATAGAGCTTTCTTTTGGTAGTATTTAATCACCACTGGGTTTTTTATTTTTTGCTAAACAGACAAAAAAAGACTAAACATTTTGAAAAAAAAAATTTTTTTCATAGTTTGCTATAAAATTTTGCAAACAGGTAATTTTTCTCCTTCACTGATGTGCGCTGATGAGGGTGCACTGAAGGGCACTGATGAAGTGGCACTGGCGAGCACTGATAATCAGTGCCGTTGTCTCTTTAACACAATACAGTTATTGACTTTCGTCTTCTGACAGCGTGAGGAAAGAAAAGCTGATAACTGGCTTGTGTTTACATCCTGTGATCGGCTGTCATTGGAGACAGCTGATCACGCAATAAAGGGCCGCAATGATTGGCTCTTTACCCTGATCTGTGATCAGCTGAGTCCGAAGGACTTGGCTATCACATAGTGCACCTCCTGCAGGCTGCAGGTGGTGCGCAGGTAGCGACATCACGGGAGGATGTCCATGGACACCCTCCTGGAAAACTAAGCCTGCGCTGCCCTGTGCTGTGCTGTGAATCTCTCCTTCTGTAGCTAAGGCAGAGAAATGTTGCTCACATTACTATCGCTCGAGAGTCAGCAGTGTTTGGGCCAGGGACACAGCCACAACTCGCTGTATCTGACCTATGGAGGGAGTGAATCTGTAGGGAACAGATGGGCAGCCTCTTTAGTGATCCTGCCATGCTGCTGGTAATTTGTGTCTACTGACAGACCCGCCTAGCTGACATTACCCTTAAAAATGTGGAGAAATGTGCAATATGTATGCGTGCTGGGCAAAAACTTGGTGAGATGACACACGGCAGCCATGTTGTTTGAAAATCATAGTCGGCCATGACATTTCTGTTTTAGCAGCAGTGACCCCCCTCTTCAGGACCTGGCTACATTGGGACTTCATCTTCTACAGTTAACAAACTTTTAGCTGAATTCCAAGATGTCCGCCCATCCTCTGGCCCTCTGAGCACTATTAACTAACGTCAAAGCAGGGCAACCAGATGATCTATTGAGTTCACCTAGTCACTCTAATGGCTGTCACAAAACCATTAAGCTTTCAAGCTTGAGTAACTATAATCTTAACCAATATCTGTCCTGGTCTGACTCTTCACCTGTCGTAAATAGCTCATCTGGTGAAATGGCTGACTGACTGGTTATTAGCCAAAGATTACAAACTTCAGTGTATTTCAGTAATCCTTAGCTGATAATAGTACAACCAGAAAAAGGACATATGTATCTGTATCAGTTAGCAGCATTTTAAGCCCAAACACTGCTACCTTATTAGGCCCATTACCTCTCCTAGGTGAAAGACATCCGATACCCATCATATTTGTATTCATTCAAAAGGTAATTTCATGTTGAACAATAATATGCAAGTTATCAGATGTTAACCAGTAGGTATTTAAAGATGATATCTATAGAAAACTGTATCTCTGGGAGGTCAGCTGCATGGTCATAAACCTGTGCGCTGCATCCCTCTTGCCAAGGTATGAATAGCCTAATGCTATTCCGGGAGTTAATGGTGTTGTTGCCTACTGATCACTTATTGTGTTATTTCAAAGTTGAGATGACTAGTCAAAATATAGTATGTACAAATTTCCTTTTCATCTGAAAGACACTCAGTCATTGTCTTCACAGGATGATTGTCTCTTAAAAGTCTGGTATCCTCTTTCTGGGTGGAAATCATCATTTTTGCTGGGTGAAAGTCAAGATAAAAAAGTGGATGTCAACTTTTCATTTGTGTACCTTGCTCATCCTCGGGCAGTGATTGGATTTTCATGGAGAAATACAAGCAGATTTATGCCAAGGTAAAAATCCAGATAACTGATTCATCCATCATTAAAGTATAGTTGTAGGACGGTATGCAAAATGTATTTCTTTTACTGGTGTCTTATTAAAATTTGTTGATTATAATGCGCTTTCTGTTCAGTAGGATATGTCCTTAAAGCAAACAGAGTGATTAGCGTAAGTGTTCTGTATATGTGGGGAAGGAAAGTCTTTCTTGTTTTGTAACTGTGCTTAACAGAAGTAACTTTCTTTTTGCTACTGAAATTTTTGTATTATTTGAGTCTAGGTGAAATTATGTAATGGCTAACTGCTGAAAATGATCTTAATTTGTTTTTATTTTTTATAACCCTGTTGTATTTTATGTTGCTGCTCTTAAGGCAATAATCAAAGCCAAAAACATAATAGATCACAGGATAAATATGTATCTGCCAAGTTTGAAGGCAAAGCGGTTTTGTCCCAGTCTTCTGAGGGGAAGGCATATCCCAGTAGCTAACTCCCAGTCTCGGATGTAGAAGGGACGATTGGGGAAGGCACTGGTGAGCAATAAGTCATAGAGCAGGGGTCAGCAACCTTTTCTTTTTCATACATCATGGGACACAGAGTTAGGCTAATATTCATAATCTACTTGGTTATGCTTCATCTCCAGGTGAATGGACAATGGTAGACCAAAGGTGATCCCCTATATAACCCCTCCCATACAGGAAGTACTTCAGTTTTTTACCAGTGTCTGCAAGGTGGATGGAACGGTTGTTTGAGCTCTCTGAGCTCCAGGTCTCTTGTCCCCCAAAGGGTTCTTAAATGAATCAAGGGATTGACCGGATCCATTTGGAACTGGCTCTATATGCTTAGATAAATTGTACCCGAGCCTCGCAAAGAAGACTCAAGATCCTGTGAGGTTTTGCCTGTAATGCGGCCTCCAGGCGATGGACCCTGCGAAGTGACAGGAACCTGCCGTGATGGGTGAAGAGTGGGCTCTTAGTTTACTAAGGTGCCCTGCGCCTGGACGGGTAAGTGAAACCCCTTTATTTACTTATTGTGGGGTGTCCCAGTGATTGTAACAATCAGTCAAGCTATCTAGAGGCTGGACACCTGTGTGTGGTGACCATACTGGGGAGTTTTGGGCTAGCTGTGGGTGTTTGCAAAGTATACCTTTTTTTTGCTTGTGTCTGGCTGTTTTTTACCGGTATGATGGCGCACAACGGTGCGCCATTTCGCCTTGGTTCGCCAGGGAGCACGTGCATTCTCAAGAGCTCTGCTGTGCTTAGCAGTTTGTTTGGTGGCCATAGTGCACGCGGCTTTGCCGCACATGCGTCATAGCCTTTATCTGGGCGCACGAAGATTTGCATCATATGCGAATACAGCCACGCCCGTTCCGCATGCGTGCGCACGCATGCACAGAAAATTCTGGCGCACAGCCAGCTTATTTAAGCTGTGTATGCCAAGCATGCGGTGCTTCCAGAAGGCAGCTGTGGGACACAGAGCAGGCTCTGAACCAGGCTTTTGCAGCGGTTCATTTCTCCTTACCCGGGTCACGTGAGTCACCAGGTGTTGCTTGGCAGGCTAAAGGTGCTTAGCAGGATTGTTGCATAGGGGCTTGGTGAGCCCTATTAAAGGGTTTCCCTTCTGAGGTGTGTTAATACTACACCTAGGTACTCTTTTTGTGGCTAGTAAATGTCTTCAAAAAAGCGGAGCGGGACTAACACTACAGGGAATGGCACACCTATGTCGTCAGTAGTTCCTGATGAACCTAGTCGTATCCCTAGTGTTGTATCCCCTGAAAGACTAGAAGCTTCTGGGCAATCTGAGCCACTGCGCCTATCTGATATTGTGCCTACAGTCAACCCTGCTGCTTCACCCTTTTATCACCAAGGATGAACTGTCCTCGGACTTAGCCAGGTTAGAGCACAGGTTTGCTGGCATGATTGCCTCCATCCCGCAGGGTGGCAAGAAGATTGATCCCCCTCCCCCAGAGCCTCCTAGTTTTGAGCAGGAATGGGTTAAGGATAGGGAAGAGCTAAAAGCTCAGGATTCTGTGGAGGGCCTGGCGGATGAGTCTGTTTCCGAGCAATCTGGATAAGAAGATACCCAGTTGATGTCTGCCTCTCAGTGGCAGGGGCTTTTGATCCTTTCTCTTACTGAGATGGTTCGTCCTGCCTTTAAGTTGGCTGTTGCAGCTCCAGGATTGGCCTTTTTCTCTTTGCCCCCCCCCCCCCCCCCCCAGAATATCATAGTAATGATCTAAGTTATAACTCGTGGGCAGAAACGGGATGGACAGGATGCCTTATAGTTTAGGGGAGGACCGATAGTGATGGTGGAGAGAGGAGGAGTGGGGGTCCTCTTTAGGGTCCCTGAGGCCTCTTCAGGCCGCACAGGCTTTCTCCTTACACCCTCTGTTGGAACAGGTGGTGTATGCTGATTGGGAACAACCTGACAAGATTTTTGTTCCTCTTAAGAGGTTTCCCTTTTATATCCCATAGATGAAAAGTTTGTTAAGTGGAGTATGCCAGCCATACATGCATCAGTCTCTTCCTTAACCACTTCCATACAGGGCATTTTCACCCCCTTCCTGCCCAAGCCAATTTTCAGCTTTCAGCGCTGTCGCATTTTGAATAACAATTGCGCGGTCATACAACACTGTACCCAAATTAAATTTTTATCATTTTTTCCCCACTAATAGAGCTTTCTTTTGGTGGTATTTGATCACCCCTGCGGTTTTTATTTCTTGTGCTATAAACAAAACAAGAGTGACAAGTTTGAAAAAAACACAATATTTTTTACTTTTTGCTATAATAAATATCCAAATTTTTTTTTTTTTAAACAAATTTTTTCCTCAGTTTAGGCCGATACGTATTCTTCTACATATTTTTGGTAAAAAATATCGCAATAAGCATATATTGGTTTGCGCAAAAGTTATAGCGTCCACAAAATAAGGGGATAGATTTATAGCATTTTTATTATTTTTTTTTTACTAGTAATGGCGGCGATCTGCGATTTTTATCGTGACTGCGATATTGCGGTGGACACATCGGACAATTTTGACACATTTTTGGAACCATTCACATTTATACAGCGATCCGTGCTATAAAAATGCATTGATTACTGTATAAATGTGACTGGCAATGAAGGGGTTAACCACGAGGGGGCGCTGTAGGGTTAAATATGTTGCTAGGGAGTGATTCTAACTGTGGGGGGAGGGGACTCACAAGGGGAGGAGACCGATCGGTGTTCCTCTGTACAAAGAACACACCATCGGTCTCCTCCCATCTGACAGGACGTGGATCTGTGTGTTTACACACACAGATCCACGGTCCTGCTCGGTTACCTGGCAATCGTGGGTGACTGGCGGACATCGCAGCCGCCAGGCACGCGCACCGGGATCCGAGTGATGCGGGGCGCGCACGCCCCCTGGGCTGCCTGGAAGGGTGCGCCGTCACATGACAGCGGCCCAGAACAACAGCTGCACCGTCCCGCCGTCATATGACAGCGGGCGGGCAGTAAGTGGTTAAACAAGAACTTAACTTGTCCAGTGGACACATAGGGCTTAAAAGACCCTGTTGACAAGAAATTGGAGTCATTATTAAAATCTACCTTTTCTTTGGCCAGTTCAGCTATTCAGCCAGCTGTTGCAGCAATTCGTATCTGCTAGTCTGTAAAGGATCAGATCTGACGGCCTGACAGGCCTAACCGGGAGGATGATCTGGCTGAAAATAAGACAGATATTCCTCGAGCGCTGTGTTTTGCTGTTGATGTCTTAAAGGATTCAGTACAGCAGGTTTCTCATTTGGCTCACTTGTCTGTACATATGTGCAGACTTTTGTGGCTTAAGAACTGGTCAGCCGAGCTTCCTTGTAAGAAGTTATTGGCAGGTTTCCCCTTTCATGGGGAACGTTTGATGATTTGGACAAATATATCCAAAAGATTTCTGGAGGGAAGAGCTCTCTACTTCCTGTGAAGAGAAGCACCAGGCGTCCCCCCGCTTAAAATCTCAGAGACTGCTTCCTCAAGTGTCTCAGTACCAAGGCAGTTCCGGCGCCAACAGGGTGCTAGAGCCAGGGGCTAGCCGTAAGGCCAGGGCCAGAAAAAGCACTGGGTCCAAAACTCTTCTAAACCTAGCACCAAGCCCTCCTTTGGAGGGGATCTATCGGGTGGGGGAAGGCTACTGCACTTTGTGGACATTTGGAGAACAATAGTTCAGGATGAGTGGGTCACCTCAACTGTATCCTGCGATTACAAGCTGGAGTTGTGGGGGGTTCCCCCTTAGAGGTTTCTAAGAGCCAGCGTTCCCTCAGATCCTCCAAAAAGACTTATTGCTTCAGGCGCTATATCATTTAGTGCATCAAGGAGTGATTGTAGCGGTTCCTGTATCCAAAAGGGGCATGTGGTTCTACTCAAACCTGTTTACTGTTCAAAAACCAAACGGGGACACAAGGCTCATTTTGGACCTAGGATCCCTGAACCAGTATCTACTGATCCAGTTCTTTTGGATGGAGTCTGTCCACTCAGTAGTAGCCTCACTCCAGATGGGAGACTTTTTAGCCACCGTCATAAAAGATGCGTATTTACACGTAGCTATCTTTCAGCCTCATCAGAGGTTCCTGCGATTTGCAGTAAGAAATGCAATTTTCAGTTTGTGGCTCTACCCTTTGGGCTTGCTACAGCTCCCCGGTTGTTCACAAAGGTCCTAGCACCAGTACTGGATCTTTTAAGGGCCCAAGGGATCTTGGTGCTCGGGTATCTGGATAACCTCCTGCTCAGAGATCACTCACTACAGGCTCTAGAACAGAGCATAACATGAACCGTGCGGTATTTGGAAAGCTTAGGCTGGATTATAAATACTGAAAAGTCAACATTGACCAGCTCAAAGTCTAAAGTATTTAGGTCTGATCCTAGATACGGTCCAAGCAAAGGTATTTTTGCCACCCGTAAGGATCAGGTGCGTCAGATAAGGGGCACCAGACAACCCTTCATTTGGCTCTGTATGAGTCTTCTAGGGAGGATGGTGTCCTCCTTCAAGGCAGTGTCCTATGCCCAGTTCCATTCCAGGCCTTTACAACAAGACATCTTGTTGGCTTGGAACAGAAGAGGACAAGCCCTGGATTATCCAATGTCCTTATCTCCTCGGGCACGCTTAAGCCTAAACTGGTTGTTGCAGGATCAGAACCAGCGAAAGGGAAAATCCTTCCTCCCGGTAACTTGGAGAGTATTGACTACAGATGCCAGTCTCTCAGGCTGGGGAGCGACCCTAGAGGGACTCACAGCTTCGGGGAAATGACAGAACAGATCCTGCCCATCAACGTCCTGGGATTACAGTACGTCTGGCCCTACGGTCCTGGATGGTGGAGCTTCAGGACTGCCCTATCAGGGTTCAGTCCGACAATGCCTCTGCATTGGCCTATATAAATCACAAAGACGGTACCAGGAGTCGTTCAGCTCTGAAGGAGGTAAACCACATACTAGCCTGGGCAGAGGGACATGTGCCGATTCTATCGCCAGTCCATATCCCGGGAGTATAGAACTGGAAGGCAGATTATCTCAGCCACCAGCAGATCTGCCCAGGGGAATGGTCCCTACACCCAGGCGTGTTCCAGGAAATTTGCCAGCGTCGGGGAGGGCCAGATGTCGACCTACTGGTATCCAGGTTCAACAACAAGCTACAGCAGTTTGTGTCCCGAACAAGATCCTCTGGCAATAGTAGCAGATGCTCTGGTAGTTCCATGGAGCCAGTACTCTCTGGTTTATGCTTTCCCTCCGATCCCTCTCCTTCCACATTTGTTGTGCAGGATTCGGAGAGTGGGGGTTCCAGTCATTCTGGTGGCACCAGCCTGGCCCAGAAGGCCCTGGTTCCTAGAGATTGCGGGACTGACAATAGAGGGTCATGGGCGCTTCCACGTCGCCCCAATCTACTGTCTTGAGGTCCTATAGTTCACCACAATTTACAGTATCTAAATTTGACAGCATGGCTATTGAAGCCAAAAAAGGAGTGAAAAAAAAAATAAAAAAAATATATATGTATGTATATATATATATATATATATATATATATATATATATATATATATATATATATATATATATATATATATATATATATATGTGTATATATATATATATGTGTATATGTATATCATTTTTTTTCACTCCTTTTTTGTTTTACCAAAAGGACCCAAGAAGGGGGGGGGGGAGCTTCCATTGCCAATTGATCATTCAGGCCTATGGTCTGAAACTTAAAGCTCCTCCCTTTTAGGGTGAGAGCTCATTCTACCAGGTGTGTAGGAACCTCCTGGGCTTTTCGCCATCAGGTATCTGTGACTCAGATTTGTAAGGCTGCTACCTAGTCTTCAGTGCATACGTTCACAAAATGTTATCAAGTGGATGTTTGAGCAGTCGAGGATTCAGCTTTTGGCCGCAGTGTACTGCGGGCTGCCGTATAAGGTCTGATGGCTATTGTTTGGCTGGGTGTCTCCCTCCCCTCAAGTCGATTGCTCTGGGACGTCCCAGTAGGTAATGAATATTAGCCTAACTCTGTGTACCATGATGTATGAAAAAGAAAATAAAATTTCTTTCGTCATACTTACCTGTAAAATCCTTTTCTTTGAGCAACTCATGGGACACAGAGGTCCCTCCCCTCTTTTGAGGATTCAGTGCTTGCTACAAAACTGAAGTACTTCCTGTATGGGAGGGGTTATATAGGGGATCACTTCCTGTCTAAAGGCCTTTGGTCTACCAGTGTTCATTCAGTGTACTTCATCCTGGAGAAGAAGTATAACCCAGTAGGTAATGCATATTAGCCTAACTTTGTGTCCCATGATGTACTCAAAAAAAAAAAAAAAAAAGGATTTTACAGATAAGTATGAAGAAAAAATCCTATTTTTCCACCTAATGGCCATATTCGATGTATGTGAAATGTATTCACCTGCTAATAAGATACGATTACACAACCCCCTGCACCTCTGGCCCCCTTTACATTACACAGTCCCCTGCACCTCTGGCCCCCTTTACATTACACAGCCCCCTGCACCTCTGGACGCTTTTAAATTACACAGCCTCTGCACCTGTGAACCCCTTTACATTACACATCCCCTGCACCTCTGGACCTCTTCATTACACAGCCCCGCACTTTGGACTCTTTTAAATTACACAGCCCATCCTGCACATCACACAGCCCCCCTGCATATTACACAGCCCCCCCAGCTGTGTAAGCACGGAGGGATGGGGCGCTTTAAATTTCTTTATTTTTTTTTTCTTATTTTATTTTCTTTATTTTTATTTTTACACTTTCCCTTTGAACCGATCACTTTTTTATTGCTGTCAGAAGAGTACCTTGTGACAGTAAAAGGCAGTGACGGGTATTCTTTAGGGAGTAAACCCCAGATCCCTCCTTTGCACTTAAAAGCATTCAAAACGCCAAGTTTGGCTGTTTTGAATAATTAACAAAGCCATCGCCCATAACATGGCTGGTGGAGAGTTCATAAGCTCACAAAAGAGTTGCAATATGTCGGGTCCAAGTGTCTGATGTAGGGGGGAGGGAGACGAGGCTTGCCAACACAGAAAGCGGTTACATACACGTCTGATGGGAATTAGAGGTTTTCAGGATTGCAGTCATGGGGCTGGGGAAAGAGGAGAATTCCATATCTTATAATCATAGAATCCAAGACCTGGAGAAGTGATGAGATCAAGGGGGGCTCTGATGATGGGGATGGGTGATTATTGGGGTGGACCCAAGGGAGCGAAGTTAACAGTAACAACAAGATGTTTCTCTCCAGGCGGACCCATTGCTTAAATTGGATGTGGTGATGCCAATCTAAAATTTGGCATAATACAGAGGAGGCTTGGTAGATTTCAAGGTGGGGCAGCCCTGCGTCACCATCAGTTTTATGCTTCCCTAGAATACTAAACAGTTTGGCTGGATAGCGAGGCCAGAGAAATTTGAGTAATGCTAAGCAGTCAGAGTGAAAGAAAAGATGAGGGCATGGCATGGTTTGAAAAGACATAACCGAGGTAGGATGTTTTTTCTCTACAGCTTTAGGTCTATTGCCTACTTGTAATGAAGTATGACCCATGGTGTGCAGGCTGCTGAATTCAGTAGAAATCTTCACTACAGGGCTGTCCTGTCCTCCTCCTGCTTAATATTCAGCGCTGTGGGAGTTAACTTCAACCAGATGGGGACATGGTCCCTCCTGCCCTCTCCTCCATTGGAAAAAGTGATTTCACTGATTACACTGCCTGTAACACAATCTGTGAATAGAAGAGAGTCTGGGATTCTCTCCCCATTTACAGATAAAGATTTACTTCTGCCTGTACCCCTTAATGAACTCCAGGAAAAGGATTTTATGATAAGACGAAAATCCTGTTTTATAAAATTCAAACTGAAATGCAAATAAATCAAAATATTAAAATATTTTTGTTTTGTAGATGCAGATTACATTTTTATTTCTGTTCCCTTTTATGAAACCTGTCATTTTGCTTTGCTCTTTAGCACTATCAATAGATCTTTTAGATCTGTAACAACTAGCTTACATTTCTCTGTCATTTTTTTTTCTTTCAGGGGCTCGGTGTGCAATGTGTTACTTACATCCTGTCAGGATGGCATTTGCCGCCTTTGGGCCGAAACCCTTTTGCCCGAGGATAGCCTTCTTGGTGGACAAATAATTGAGCATGGCAGTTCCAGTAGTAGCTTGTCCTTTACTGGAAAGCAAAAAGACAAAATTGAGCATGCTCTTGAGGTAACAGGTCTTATGTTTATATCTGTATATTTTCTGGCTAACGTTAAAACTGAAATTCTACTTGTGAAAAAAAAAATCCATGTTTTCCTTTGTCGCCTATTAATCATTTACATAGATTTGACATAGTTGTTGATGAAATCTTCAGGAATCTTTCCTCTTGAACAATGTTAGATGAAAGTGAAATAGTGGGATGATGGCTGTTTACTGTGACCATCTTCTTTTTTTTTTCTAAAAGCAGGATGGCAAAAGTGAGCTGTAAAATGATTTGAATATTCTGTTATTTGGTGCATAACACACATGCCATGCAGTATGTGTTAAAACATAAATGTGTGCCATAGTTGTAAATGGATAGGATAGATAGTCCCTCTATTATAGAAGTCATCATTCTAGCGTGAGGACCAGTCATGGTTTTCTCCTGACAGTGATAGGTGGACCATCCAGCCCCGCTGTCAGCAGCCCATCAAACTCTTATGCCGCGTACACACGAGCAGACTTTTCGACCGGATTGGTCCGACGGACCGAGTCTGGCGGACAATTCGACCGCGTGTGGGCTTCATCGGACCTGCAGCGCACTTTTTAGGTCAAAAATCTGACGGACTTTAGATTTGGAACATATTTCAAATCTTTACATCGGAACTCCGCCGGACCCAGTTCCTATGGAAAAGTCCGCTTGTCTGTATGCTAGTCCAACGGACGAAAACCGACGCTAGAGCAGCTATTGGCTACTGGCTATCAACTTCCTTATTTTAGTCCGGTCTTCTGTCATCACGTACGAATCCATCGGACTTTGGTGTGATCGTGTAGAGGCAAGTCCGTTTGTTTGGTGTGGCTGAACAGGGCTAGGCAGTGCACTCAGTAGTGCTTTTGTACCTTGGCCTAAATGTACATACCACTAGGTGCACCTCCCAGCCTTGTCCAGCAACAATAGCTGTCAGAATCTCATAGAGTTTCACAGGCTGTTGGCAGCCGTGCTGGTAATGAGCCTGTGCCCTCCAACTGCAGCTAAACACTGGAGCATCATGCATTGGAGATAAATGCCCAGTGTGCACAAGGTCTTTGAGAGCCAACAGCTGACATTTTGTGCAGCTGCTGGGTCACAGTCCTGACAACTTGGGTCTCCCCTGACACTTTGAGTCAATCAGAGATGTTCCTAGTCATGTGTTCTGTGTTCAATATGTCAACCTTGGCATAATGGTCACCTGAAACCTTGAAGCTTGACAAAATCCATTTACCTGCAGATAAACACTGCAACCTTTAGGCTGGGTTCACACTAGTGCTAATTGGATGCGGGTTTCCCTGCATCCAATTTGTATGTCAGGAGATTGTGACAAGCTCTCTATGGAGCCGGTTCACACATCTCCAAGGCATATTGCACTGGAGTCCTGTGCGTCTTCTGCTCCGTTTCAGGTTTGAATTCAGCCAAAAACTCAGGCTGAAATCAGACCTGAAACAGTGAACAGGAACGCACTGGACCCCTGCTGTGAGCCGCTCTGTGCTTCAGTGTGAGCCCAGCTTTAGGCTACAATTGGATCTGTCGTGTCATTGTTTGTTTATTATTATTATTATTGTATATTTCAAATACAATTGCAAAGCTGTCACGATAAGTCATGTTGCTAAATTTGGTCTAGGCCTCAATGACCTCTGGTCAAGTGTTCAAACCTTTTGAGACCATTCCAAGGACATCATATTTCTAGCACACTTTCAAGCTAAGTTTACACTTGATCGCAGTTAAGCGGGAGGGTGCAGGAATCACAGCTGTTCGTGCACCCGCAAAAAACATTGCGCTGCTCTGTAGAGATGCGCAGGGCTGTTATTTATACTTAATGGCACCCCCACACGTTTCAACCGCAGTGCGTTTGCGGGCACTGGAACCACAGGGGAATCGTATGGTGCAAAGGCCAGCACTTTTTTTTTTTTTTTTTTTGTGTGAAATGCAGGCACAGCAACCTATTCAAATGAATGGGCTACTATACCCTTGGAAACTTGGACCACAAACCCACACAGGTGTGAACCAGGGGTCAGAAGTGCTGTCTGTGGTGGTGTATTTAGCATCTGTGCAATAATGTGCAAAGTTAATTTGAATCAGCTGCCTAATGCACTACAATGGACCAAAAATCGCCAGCTATCAACACGTGGTAGTGCATTACTGTGCATTGTGGTGCGATGTATCACAGGTGAGTTGGGAAGATGCGTTGGGACACCAATGGTTTTGCAGTGTACCAATGCCCATAGGGGGAGATTTACTAAAACTGAAGGACTTAGAATCTGATGCAGCTGTGCATGGTAGCCAATCAGCTTCTAACTTCAGCTTGCTCAATTAAGCTTTGACAATAAAACCTGGAAGCTGATTGGTTTATATGCAGAGCTGCACCAGATTCTGCACTCTACAGCTTTAGTAAATAACACCCAATATGTGTGTTGACACAATGCAGGGATGTTAATGGGCCCTTAGTTTTGATTAACCTGTGCTCTTGGGGTTGAGTTTTGGGATTTGCAGATTCCCTGGAACTTTTTTTCATTCCAACCACCCAGTATCCTTTTCTCCTTTGTAGTGATAGTGTATATCAGGGATATGCAATTAGCGGACCTCCAGCTGTTGCAAAACTAAAAGTCCCATCATGCCTCTGCCTCTGGGTGTCATGTTTGTGGCTGTCAGAGTCTTGCTATGCCTCTTGGGACTTGTAGTTCTGCAACAGCTGGAGGTCTGCTAATTGCATATCCCTGGTGTATATGATGTAATCTGTTGCACTCCATAGACACCCTAATAACTTCAGAATTTTCAGAGTGTTAAAACTTAGCTTTGGAGCATTGGTTTAGTGTGTGCAGATAATTTCCAAGCACAGGAACCAAATTATCATTTATGGCCTACCTGTTGGTACAGAGTTGACAGAGTGTGTATTCTTATGCAGCGTACACACGGGCGGACTTTCCGACCGGACTAGTCCAACGGACCGAATCTGGCGGACAATCCGACCGTTTGTGGGCTGCATCAGACTTCCGACGGACCGTTTCGGTCGGAAATCCGACGGACTTTAGATTTGAAACCTGCTTCAAATCTTTACTTCGTAACTCCGCCGGACTCAGTTCCTAACTTAAAGCCCGTTCATCTGTATGCTGGTCCGACGGAAGGGCAGGAAAACAAATTTTCCTATTGCGGCGAGTGCGAGGGGGAGGCGACAATGTCCCTTAGGTCTGATGTGGATTTTAAGGGGAACCCCCTACGCTGAAAAAACAGCGTGGGGTCCCCCCAAGGTCTACACCAATCCCCTATCCGAGCACGCAGCCCGGCCGGTCAGGAAAGGGGGTGGGGAGGAGCGAGCACCCCCCGGTTCTTCTCCCGCTCTCCGGCCTCTTCTCCCGGTGTTCGACCTCTTCTCCCGGTGTCCGGTTCTTCTGCTGGCTCCTCCACTATCTTTTGCCGCTCTTTTGCTAGCGGTGGCCCGGACTTCTGCGTCGTCTTCTTCCCTCTTTCCTCTTCGCCCCTAATGACGTCACAGTCCCAGGGCATGCTGGGACGGTGACATTATAAGGGGGTGTGGTCACTGGGTGATGTTGACCACGCCCCCTTATGACATCACAGTCCCAGCATGCCCCAACATCGGAAAAGGGAAGAAGATGACGCAGAAGTCCGGGCCATCGCTAGCAAAAGAGCGGCAGAAGATAGCGGAGGAGACGGTAGAAGAACCGGACACCGGGAGAAGAGGTCGAACACTGGGAGAAGAGGCCGGAGAGCGGGAGAAGAACCGGACACCGGGAGAAGAGGCCGGAGACAGCGGCGAAGTCGGAAGAAGACCCCTGAAGTCGGAAGAAGGGCCAGTTCACACCAGATGCAGTTCTGTGCGCTTTTTTTCTGCACTAAAAATGCATGTACAGTGTTTTCCATGTATTCCAATGGCTCTAGTTCACACCAATGCAGTCAGTTCCAGTCGGAAACTGACCGTAACTGACTGCACTGGTGTGAACTAGAGCCATTGGAGCACATAGAAAACACTGTGCATGCATTTTTAGGGCCAGTTCACACCACAAAAATGCACTCATACGTTCCAGATCAGTTTTTGCTTACAGTTCACACCACATGCAGTTCCAGTGCATTTTTGATACAATTTGCTAGGTTCCAATACAGTTCTCTGTGCAGAAAAAATGCAGCACACATTACTTTGTTTTTCTGCACCGGAAACTGATTGCACTGGTGTGAACTAGAGCCATTGGAATACATGGAAAACGCTGCATGCATTTTTAATGCAGAAAAAAAGCTCACGGAACTGCATCTGGTGTGAACTAGCATTATGTTGCTGGTTAGGGCACATGCGTTGGTTGCTGCATTTAGGTTGCATTAGGAATGAACATTGCTATGGGAATGCATGTGATATTGCACATATTCCCAAATTGCAAAAGTGTGAATGGGACCTTAAGTGGACATTGTATTGCCTATAAAACTTTTTTTTATTCTTCTTTTATACAGACAATTCATCACCTGAAACATTTGAGAAGAGGTAGAAGACGGTCTTCTGTTCTAGCTGCTCACACAGAATTGGTACCAAGTCAGCCAAGCCAGCAGGAATCCCATAGGCACATCTCACATCATGCCAATTCCCTTTGTCACTTTCATATAGCAGCGAGTATAAATCCCAACACAGGTAAATTAGAAGCAAATATTTTTCTATTATTATGTCTTCATTACCCATTGGACAGATTGGTCTTTCCCCAGTGATATCCCACCTCCAGTACACCCGCACATGTACACCCCAGACATCTCAAGTCTCCCGCAAATCGCGGGAGACTCTCACATGTGGATGCTGGCTCACGGACACCCCGGAGCGCCGAGCGATCTCCTGGCTGAGCCTGTCACTCTGAAAGGCAGAGCAGCCCGAGCGGCGGAATGTTACTGAGCTGACACGCTGCCGCTTCCCTTCCCAGTGTTATCAAATAGACAGCACCCCCTGGCTTCCTTCTAGACGTGCACTTCTCCCTTCCTGCCACTGGGGGCTGCTTGTATATGCAGGTGAATTGGAATGTGATTTTAGAGCATCCCCAGTTTGCTCTACCCGAGGCTGACTGTTCTTCATGTCCTACACCTAAGGTATGCCACTGTTTGCTAATGTATACTGCAAATAGAAGTTTTCAGTAGATTATGCCAAAAGTCTTTAAAATATTTGATGTTACAATGGCAGTCCTAGCAGATTCCTCTGTGAAGAGCTGATTGCTGGGGATATGGCAGGAGAATTTGCCATAATATGACATTATACATTTTATTGCAAATTTTAACTTGAAGCTTCCATGTTCCAGCACTTAGTTTTTTACTCTCCCTTCTCTCTGATGCAGACAGTGCTCATTCAAAAAACATTTAGTGTGCTGAGGCATTCTGGGCGTCGAGGTAAAGCGCCGCTTTTTTTAGCGGTGCTTTACCGTCGTTTTAACGGCGCTATTCGGCCACTAGCAGGATGCTTTTAACCCCTGCTAGCGGCCGAAAAAGGGTTAAAAACGCCCACAAAGCGCTGCTGCTTTGCTGGCGCTGCCCTTTGATTTCAATGGGCAGGGGCGCTTTAGGAGTGGTGTATACACCGCTCCTACAGCGCTGCAAAGATGGAAGATGCTGCTTGCAGGACTTTTTCTACTGTCCTGCAAGCGCACAGCTCTTTGAGCTTTCACACTGGAGTGAGAGAAGAGGCTCTTTACAGGCGCTATTTTTAGCGCTATAGCGCCTGTAAAGCGCCTCAGTGTGAAAGCAGCCTTACTAGTATAAAAGAAAAATAAGAGACACAGAATGCCTCCTATGTATGTCAAAAACGGCAAACTTTAATTGGTACTGATCAGGCTGCATTTAATTGAGGGGGGGGGGGTTTGAGAACGCCGACGCGTCGCCTCCCTGAAATGAATTTTTGCAGGTTGGGATGTCTGACACCCCATGTATCCTTCCTCCAGCACACACACTCTTTTCTCCTCAAGAGACTTCTCAGTCTGTGGTCACAATACAAATAGCATATTGAACATTGTCCATGCCCTCCCCATAGACATGGAGGCAAGTCACACAGTCTGGAGGTTCAGCATTTAGAGCGAAACTTCTTTCATGGGCAGTCTCTGCCCCCTGCCCCCATTGCAGATTAAGTTTCCCATTATTTCCCATTGAATAGTGCAGAATTGTGTGGGTGTGCCTGTGACAATTCTGCAGTGTATGCACCTTAACCTCTTGTTGATCAGCTGTCTCCCTCAGTCCACCAGCTTATAAACCTAAGCCCCAATTAACCAGTCTGTAGCGTATGTGATCTGCATCAAGAGAATGTGCATAAACACTTCAGTGATGAATATTCAGTGTGTGCGCGCCCTAACTCCTTAGTGGCCAGTCCCTAGCTTATTGGCATCGACTCCTTTGTGCACAGGCCGCAGCTCAGGTGTGTCAACCTCTCAGAGCCCATTCCTTTTCACATATGTGATAGCCCCTAATGCCTCTCATCACCCAATACCTAGCTCATGGAGGATAACCCCTCAGCACTTATACCCAATTGTATGTGTTTTAACCTTTCAGCACATGTTTGCTTATGTCTTTTTGCTTATGTGCATTCATCTCTTAAATATCAGTAGCCATTATTCTATGCCTTCCTTATGGAAGCAACTGGTTAACAACGCTCTTCCTTATTATAGAGACACATACTTTCACAGGGGCTGTCCCAAGAAATATGATAGAGTTTGGGCCAAATGGCAAGCTTAACCTTCCATGGCTGTGGATGATTAATACCTTTAACAGGTAGCCCCACCTATGTTCCTTGGGAGTTGTGAGCTTGTCAGCATCCCTTGGGCTTTTACAGTTAATGCGGCTAAGCTGGGCAGAGGTACACAAGTCTGTCTAACTTGGTTATGTTTTATGTTGTTATGTTGTAATTTTCTCAAGAGGGGGAAAGACAAATCCTTCCAGGTCCCCCAGGATCAACTATCTCTGGTGTTACTATCTAATCTCCTGAGCTGGCTAGAACTAGTTCTTTGCGGGAGTTTATTCCACATTTTCACAGCTCTAAGGCTGGCCATACATTGTTCGAATCGTGGCTGATTCAGCAGGAATGAGATTCGAACCGTGTATGGGCAGGCTGAATGTACCAAGCTGATTTATCGATCCACTTCGGTACAACCAGCCTGCTGGATTTTACTTGCGATTATTGCCACCCACCCCAATCCCCCTTCCTGTCGGGAGAATACAATGTCTCAGTAGGAGGGATCAGCACTGACTGTGTTGATGGGGAACTCGTGCATATTTCTTTTATGCAACCTGGTGGCGGCAGGAAAGAAATTTGCACTGTCTGTGGTCGGGCTTACCGTGAATAAGCCTTTCTGTGTGGTGAGGTTAAATCTCTTTTCCTCAAAATGTAGAGCCCCAGAGCCCTATTGTGCTCTGTAATGACCTGAAAGTGAATAACTCAGCACCAAGTTCACTGAATAGACAACCTATTTATTGTATAAACCTAATTTATAATAAGCAATGCATATATTACCTCAATAAATTTATTTAGTGCACTCATGCCATTATTTTTTAAAGATTATTTCCTGTAATCTACAGCTTCAATTTAAAAGTGCTGCAAAAATACCGTCCTCGACAATTATCTTAAAAAAATTAATTTTTATGCAATCAGTGGTTAGTTCCTACCTACGTGTCTAAACTCCTTTTTTTTTCTTTTATCCCTGGACCCTGTTGATATTTGATTGTCAAGATAATGGTTAAGGTCCCTCATTTCATGGCACACTAGTTCCTGGCAGCAGGAGTATGATGTAGTAGTTTTCAGTGGCATGAACACTATAGCTACCAAATGTTTTAAGTAACCATTAAAATATAGTTCACACTACCTTGTAACCCTACCTGAACACCTGAAGTGAAATGGCATTTTCTTTCTAGATATAAATTGAGGACGAGTTAGAATGTCAGGTTTTTTTTTTTTTTTCCCTTTTATTTCTGTCTGTGCCACCACTGAGGAGATTTACAATATTATGCTTAGCAGGAACACAGGATCAGCACATTCCCCTCTCACAGAACAGATGGTCTGCCTTGTTTACATAAGCAGACTGCCGTTCTGCCTTTCTCCTAACCGCTGATTGGCTCCTGCTGTGTCCAATCACATCGGGAGCAGGTCGCGGGCGGCGTGCACGTGCCCCAGACCCGGAAGTGCCAAATCACGTACTAATGTAAATCTATGGTGAAAAAAGGGTCAATAGCAACCTATAAAATTTACCTTTTCCTTGTCATTTACACATCTAGCTGGTCCCTAGACTGTTCCCTGTTTGTGGGGGTCTCCTTAGCTGGCCGGGTGCTAATGAGAAACCTGTGTGTACGTGGCCCCCGACCAGGACCTGAGCTTAAACTGTGTGAGACCATAGAAGCAAACACCACCTGGCCAGCCACACCTCTGCTCCCTCCTCCTCCTCCCAGCACATTGAGCTGCAGCAGCTTCTCTCTCCCCCCTACCCTCAGCAAAGCTTTAGGCTCCATTCACATCTAGGCATTTTTGGGCATTTTTCTGCTCTAAGCTTTAGCTCTAAAAAGGCCCAAAAAGACAAATCCCATTAATTTCAATGGCCCCTGTTCACATCTGAGCACTCTGTTGCTTAAAGCAAAACACCCGTCGCTCAAAAAAGTACATGAGCTTCTTTTTTGGCATATTACAGACGTTTTACTGCATTGGCGACCTTTTGAACTTCAAAACGCCTGTACAAAAACTCTGCAAAAATGCATGAAAAAATGCATGAAAAACACCTGTAAAATAGCAACGTCTAGATGTGAGCGGAGCCTTACAGCGTTAAGGGAGTAGCAGCGCAGTGAAACCTGGAGCCAGCAGCAATGAAGGGTGGAATAAGTCATTTGTTTTTTGGGGATGGGGCTTACACATGAACAGGGTGTTTTTTACCTTAAAAGCGTACAATTTCAATTTTTTTTTGTTCTTTTAACTAGGCATTAGTGCAGTTGGTTTGCCTTGCCTTGTAATGATGGGCTTGCATGGTGTGGTTGCAGTTTGTAGTGTCATGGTTGATCAGTTCCCCTATGTCCATGTATTCATTCACCTACCTTGTCTTTATTTGTTAAAGGAATAAGCAGCTGCTTGTTCTGGGTCTCACAACTTCCAATCCATGCCTCACCATTTTCTCTGTGTTGCATCGAAAATGTAGGAGTTCTAATTTTATGAAAATACTTCATTGCTCTGTCTGTGTGTCAGATCGAATAGCTGCAGCAATGCTAGACAGAGAGGGAATTGTTGAATATGTAGTTTCTTCACAGGAAATGTCAGTTCTTAGACTACAGAGGTCATGCATTAAGCTGTGCAGTGCCATGCCGCATGCCTCATGTTTGAACACACAATTTCTGACACCGGATTGTGAAGACTTACTCTACCATAGGCTGTGAAAACAGGCCAACAAATGACACCGTGAAACTACATCAATACGTGGCTTATGCAAGTGAAAAACACAAGGTGCAGGTAGGAAGGTTTATAATGCCTTTAATGCTGTGAATGCATTAAGTTTAAAAATGCCTAGCATTTAGAATGACTTTAACCCCCTAACATTAACCTAACCCTTAAAATGAACCCCCAACACAAATTAACCACCATTCTGTATACACGCCTCATCTGGCACTGGGAGGCTCTGCAGCGTTACAGCACAGAGATTCTAACACCAGAAAAAAATGGATTTTTGAATTCCAAAATGCGATTGCCCTCTCTTACCCACATAAATCTGTAATTTATTTTATTATTTTTGTGGGTGGCGCAGACAGACCTGTACAGAATTTAACCTAATTAATAAAAATTTTATTCAGATGACATGTTTAAACTGGAAATTTGTTTTACAAATGTAAGGTTGAAATCAACTATTTTTTATCAATAATTTTTACAGATATTCCATCTGTTTTGGCCGGCGTAGCGTTTAACCTGGACGAAGGTTTTGGAAGCTTTGTAGTTCACTGGCTCGATAACAAGGAATTGCATTTTACGTCATCCATTGAAATATTTATACATCATTTGAAAACTATTGTGGAGCAGCAGTCCGATAGTGGAGATGATGAGGAAGATGAAGATGGTTTGCAAATTAAGCTGGATAATGGTTAGTTTTTCATTGGAGCATAGAAACCAAAAAAACTGCTGAGCAGTTTTGGATAAGAAGACAGCACAATAATTCATAATCCTCTAGCTAAAGGTTTATGCGTTGCTGATTTTTTATTTATTTTTTTGTTATATTAATAAACTTTTAAATTAATATATCCAACTACAATGTTTGTACACTTCAGTACAATATTTGAAAGCTTTGGAAAACATTTTTTGAAGATCTGTTTCTTCTAGCTGTCAGATATATGTACAAAAATGTTTGGTTTAAATTAGCAAAATCCTGCTAAAGCAGAAATAAAGCTCAGCTTTAATGATCAGGGATATCTTCTTTTTTTCTCCGCTTCTGCAGTGTTATCATATAGTAAAAAAGGTTAAGCACGTATATGTATGCCGTAGTTTGTGAAAATGGATACTGGTGAGCTGCTTACTTGTATAGCAATTTCTTTCTCATTGCAATGAACATGTGTAAAAGATTAGAGTCAGTTGGTTATGTTTTATGATTTTTACCATTTCAGAGCATTATCCTGCATTTTAATTACACTCTGAGTTCTTATTTAGGCTTCATGTACACAGGACGTTTCTCAAACTCTCCTGAACGCTGGAACATCACAGATAGTAATCCACGTTTAAAAACATGTGTTTAGCAGCGTCTACAAGCCGCGTTTAGCAGGGTTTGTGTTCAGAAGCATTTACTAAAGATAACCTCAGGATAGAGTTGCCACCTCATCTCTTTAAAACCGGACGCCTTTGAATTACACAGGTTCTGAGGCTAATTAAATGCAGATAAGGCACCAAGTGAGTTTAATTACCACCTTAATCAGCCACAGAACCTGTGTAATTAATATGTGTTCGGGTTTAAAGGGATGAGGTGGCAACCTTACCTCAGGAGACCCTCTTTACTAAAAACAAGTATTTATTAACAATTTCCGCCATTCTGTGCGGGAACTGTGTGAGTAGCAGCTGAGAAAGCAGTGTGCTTGTAGTTATTTTTTGGTTGGTTTGTTAATATGGATCCCATGATGAGCATGTGTGAGGAAATGCTCCTGATGTTGCTTTTGCCGAGGCTCCAAAGATGTAGAAAATTGCGTGAGAGGACCAGAGTTCGTCACTACTGGACACATCCATTGATGGCTCAACGCATGTCCACAGGATACTTTCTAATATCTATGTTCAGCTGTGTAATTACCCAGAGAATTTTTTTCAAATTTTACATGCATGTCAATTGCCACCTTTGACGTTCTCTTGGAAAGGGTTAGATCCCGCCTAGTTCGCATGGATACCAACATGAGGAAAAGCGTTCCACCAGAGGAACGTCTGTTGGTGACTCTCAACTTCAGCGTCAAGTAATGCAAGTCGTGTATTGTACAGGATAACTGGATGAGAAGAGAATATCACATGGTATATCAATCTTGCAGGCAGTGATAATTGAGTTTTTGGTGTGTTTTTAGCATTTTCTTGGCTCAAAAGTAATAAATCAAATGTTTCCCTTTAAAAACACTTCTAGACAAAAACGCGCCAAAACAGGGGTAGCCGCGTTTAGCCGCATTTGGCGCTTGAAATGCCTCTAAACACAGCTTCTGAACGCATTTTTTTGGATTCCAAAAAAAGCCTCTAAACTTAACTGCCTAGAAAAAACTATAAACGAACCTGTGTACATCTATGGATAAGATAACATAGAGGAGAGTTCAGGAGCAGTTGAAAAAAATGCCAAACTGCTCCTAAACATCCGTTTACCAGCAGCAGTGTACATGAGGCCTTACTCATTGGTCATACATTTTAAATAAAAAAGATTCTATTTTTGTCTGTGTGTGCTGTAAATCATAATTTGATTTTATGCTTCGTTCTAGGTGAGCCGGAGGGCGGAGGATCTTTGACCGGTTCTCCTGAACATGAGGAAGCAGAGAAAGATTTGAGTACTAAAGCTTCATCACCTGGTGCAACTCTGCCTCTACCAACCGTGTTATTAGACCGGAAAATTGAATCCCTTCTCACGGAATGGAACAAGAGCGCAGATATGCTTTTCACTATTCACCCTGTAGATGGTACTTTTCTGTTGTGGCATGTGAACTACTTGGATGAGTACAATCCAGGAATCTTTAGACAAGTTCAGGTATTTATTTCAGCAGAATTCACATTTAAAGTGTTATGGTTTTACTTTGTTATTTTTACCTTTTGTTATATTTACACTGGTTACAGTTTCTGCAAATGCCTTAAGCTGGGTACACACGGGCTGAAAGTCAGAAGACATTTGCCGGTTCAAAAGAAAAACGGCTGACATTCGACCCATGTATATTTTGGTCTGTTCGACAGAAGTCAACTTCTGTCGGACAAGCATGCTGGTAAACCAGCAGCCGACCAACTCCTGATCAGAGTGTTCTGGTGGCGGGGAGCCGCCCCCCTGTCAGAACACAACAGCTCAGTGGGGGAGATCTCTGTACTTAATTTGGATAGTGAGTACAGCAGCTCCGACTGAAGATGGCCATGTTTTTTTTTTTTTCTTCATTCAACTCGCTGGGTTGAACGGAAAAGAATGAATAGTGTGTACCATGATTAGCTTGCATAAAGTAAGGAAACTATTTAAATATAGCCCTGATAGTCTTTATCAAGATAACAGATGGGTTCTGTCTGCTTCTTGTCTGTTAGCGACAACAGTGATAAGTTAAGTTTATTACTTGACTGATAAGATAAGTTTCCAACAATTTGTTGTGAGGGCAAGCACCACAGTCCCGGCACAACAAATGGGTGATTTACAGCCTGTGATTACAATAGCTTGCATATATCTGCTTTTCTCCTGAATTTGACAGTGAGGCGAAGGAAAATTTTTAACAGGTACAAGACAGTAAAAAAAATTGGTCTACTTTAGGCCCCATGCACACTGGACATTATAAAAATGCCAGTAACTAGGTGTAGAAAGCTGTAGAATTAGTTTCGCTGCGTTTTTGCAGTAGCGTTTCTTAGCTTTTTTTTTTTTTAGCAAAACTATACTTCCACAAAAGCTTATGGAAGCTTATGGCTCAAAAACGCTGTTAAACGCCCAATAGCCGCATTTTTTAGCTTATCAGAGTTAGTAACGAAGATAGTGGGCCAGTAAACTGAGATAGTACAGGCAGCCACCCGGAATTTCATGGGTGGATAACTAGTCTGGTCTTAGATCTGGTCTTCTACAAATGATTCGGCTGCTAGGTGTAGCTGCTAAACATACTGTCTGGAGAAAGCTCATGACACGAACATGTACAGTCTCATCTGGAGAATGTGCACTCTTGTGCAAATTTAGGCCTTGTGCATACAGGACGTTTTTTTCCTCACTTGGACACCTTTGTTCTAGGGGAGGAAAAAGGAAAATTTATTATCAAATAGTTACCGTAATTTTCCTTTCCTGATGGACTCCATGGCAGCCTACGTGTGGGTTAACCGCGCCTCCTCTCCAATGCTATAGGACCCCATTCCCATAAATGAGCACTCACCACTAGCTGCGTTCCGTAACTAGCCTACTCTTTGACCAATGGGTGGGGAACTCCGTCTGCCATGGAGTCCATCAGGAAAGGAAAATTATGGTAAGTATTTGATAATAAATTTTCCTTTTTCCTGACAGACTCCATGGCAGCCTACGTGTGGGAAATAACTAGCCAACCACACGGGTGGGTACGCTGAACAAATCATAATTTTAATTTGTCCTATCAACCGATAGGATTCTCAAACCAAAGTTTACAGAAGACAGTGAAGCAGGCTCTATGCAGTAATGAGACATGAATGTGTTAATAGAGGCCCAAGAGGCCGCTTTGCAGATGGTGTCTGTAGCAACATGTCGGGCCGCCGCCCACGAGGCTGCCATTCCCCTGGTGGAGTGAGCTGTCACCGCCTCTGGAGGAGCCAAGCCCTTAGCCCTGTATGCTTGCTGGATGGTTTGCACGATCCAGGCTGCGAGTGTCCTGGTTGAGGCTTTCTTCCCTTTATTGCTGCCCGAGTGTAAAACAAAGAGATGATCAGAACGTCTAAAGGGAGAAGTAATTTTCAGATATTCCTTTATAGCTTCTCCTACATCCAGAGGGTGAGTTTCAGTGGACCCCGGGGACCTGAACGTAGGTAAGACGATCTCCTGATTCTCATGGAACACCAAAGACACTTTCGGGTTTGAACCCAGCATAGGGATGAGAACTACATGGTCCGGGAAAAACGTCAGGAAGGGTTCTTCATGACCCAGTGATCCGACCTCAGAGACCCTTTTAGCCGAGGTGACGGCTACTAAGAAGGCAACTTTTGCTGAAAGTCCTTGATGGAGAGCGGGGGGGGGGCCCTGTAGTATTGAGTCAAGGACAAGTGGAAGGTCCCACTTGGGAAACCTGGATTTCCTTTGGGGCTTGAGCCTTGATGCCCCACGAAAAAATTGCTGACTCAAAGGAGGAACTGCCCACAAAGCACCGGAGAAGGCCGATAACGCAGATACTTGGACTCTAAGAGAGCTGATAGATAAGGGTAGATCTATGCCTGTTTGAAGGAAGCTGAGAACATCTTGGATTTTTGGATGTCTAAATGTCCTGCCCTGAGAAGAGCAAAATTCCACGAATTTGGACCAAATTCTTCCATAGACCTTATTTGTGCTAGATCTTCTTGAACTGATGGGAGTGGAGATCACTTTTGAGGCACAGCCCAGGGATTCTAGCCTCTCCCTCTCAAGAACCAGACCATCAGTCTCAGCACTGCTTGACAAGGGTGCAGGACTGACCCCTGAGAAAGAAGGTCCGGCCTGAGAGGGAGAGGCACTGGGTCCCGAAAATTGAGTTGGACAAGGAGAGGAACCAAGGCCTGTTCGGCCAATAGAGAGCTATTGTCACCACTTCGACTGCTTCCACTCGGAGCCTCTGCAGGAATCTCAGGATAATTGGAAGTGGCGGAAAGGCATACGCCCTCCTGAACCTCCACTGATCCGTCAGGGCATTTGTTCTGAAGGCCTGACTGCAGCGGCCCCTGGTATAAAACTTCTTCAGCTTGAAATTGCAGAGGGAAGCGAACAGAGCTACTTTGGGATCAAATTTCCAGTGACAAGATCCACTTGAACGTCTGTACATGAAGGGACCACTCGTTGTCCAACTCGGTACGTGATAGGAAGTCCGCTTGAGTGTTTTGGACTCCTGGGACGAAGACTGCTGAGATATTGGAAAGGTTCTTCTGTGCCCATGATAGAATGGGACTCGACTTCCCGAAGGAGAGTGGAACTCCGTGTACCCCCTTGCCTCTTCACATACGAGACCGCCGTGGTGTCCATTCTTAACAACACTGACTCCCCTATCAGAAGGTGAGAGAAGGACTGTAGGGCACACCAGGCCGCTCGAAGTTCCAGGACGTTCAAACCTGGGTCGGGGAGGCAGGTGTCCCACTTGCCCTGAGCAAGGTTCAATCCGCAGAGGGCTCCCCAACCGGTACCGCTGGCATCGGTCGTGACTGTGACCCAAGAGATGGGAGCGATGGAGTGGCAAGTCAGAAGGTTTTTGCGCTGAAGCCACCAGAAGAGGCTGTTCCTCATTGACAATGTAATGTGGATAACTTGATTGTTGTCCCCTGTCTTCCATTGTTGTAGGAAACCTGACTGGAAGGGACGTAATCTCCACAAGGCCCATTTGACCATGGGAGTGGTGGAGACCATTGTGCTGACAATTTCCAGGCACTGGGAGGCCTTCAGGCGCAGGGCATGTAGGGCCCGGGAAATTCTGTCTCGAACAGTCGAGATTTTCTGTAGTGGAAGGGAGATAGTGTTTTCCACTGCGTCGAACTGAGCTCCTAGGTATATTAGATGTTGAGCTGGGTCTGGATGACTTTTTCCTAAGTTCAGGAGCCACCCGAAGCTGGACAGGGTGGAGATCACTTGTTCCCGGTGGGCCAGCAACTGCTCTCTGTTTTGAGACAATACTAGGAGGTCGTCGAGGTAATGGTAAAGAAGTATCCCTTTTAATCTTATGAGCGCCACTGTGGCTAGGAGAACCTTTGAAAAGACCCGGGGGGACGTTGTCAGCGCGAAGAGGAGACAGATAAATTGTAGATGATCTTGCCCGACTTGGAATCGGAGATATTTGTGAAATTCCTTTTCGACTGGAATGTGGAAATAAGTGTCCTTCAGGTCGATTGAAATCATCCAATCGCCTGGCTGTATGGCTCGCTGGATGGTTGACAGGGTTTCCATTTTGAATTTTCTGTGCTCTATGAATTTGTTGAGGTAGGTCAGGTCTATGACTGGGTGCCAAGAACCACTCTTTTTCTGGACTAGGAAGAGAGGGGAGTATATCTCCTGGAACCATTCGTCCTTTGGAATGTGTACCACTGCTCCCTGCCCGAGTCTTCAGAAGGTCCACATAGGACAACAACACTTGTCTCTGTTTCTCCAAACGAGGAAGAAGAGTGGAGACTAATCTGGGGGGAGGAGTACTGGAGAAGGTCCATCTGTGACCTGACGAGACTGTCCTTATAACCCAAAAGTCAGAGATTGAGGCCACCCAGACGTGGCGGAAGAGGAGCAGACGAGCCCCCACCCGACCCACCTGGGCGGGCGCAATCTCAAAAAGGTTTAAAAAGGCTTCCCCTGTTTTTCCTGAAGTCTCGGCCAGGCTTATATGAGCGTGCTTCCCTGGAGCGCTCCGGAGTGTGTTTTCTATACTGGGGTTTCTTCCGTCCAAGTAGACTCCTGTCCTGGGGGAGGAAGCCTGACTTACCACCCGTGGCCCGCATTATGGCATCATCTAACTTGTTTAACTTGTTGCCGAACAGTGAAGATCCCTCAAAGGGGATTTTACACCAGGCTTGCTTGGAGACCGGGCCAGCAAGCCAAGGACGCAACCATAAAGCCCGTTTGGCCGTGACCGACGACAACATAATTCACGCCAATAGGCGGATCAAATCGATGGACGCCTCCCCCAGGAAGACCTCCACTAATTTCTGTTCTGCAGCTGCTGATCTTCCGGCCAGCTCCTCCGAAACACCCTTAAGGAAGGAATCTACATTCTCCGTCCAGGCCTCCATGGCCTTCAACATGGCTGCTAGTGCCAGGGCCGGTTTACAGGCCGCGCCGGCCAGCCCGTAAATTTTCTTCAAATCCTGGTCTATCCTTCTTTCAAGACCATGCTTGAAGGACACCGCATCTTCCAAAGGGAGAGTAACATGTTTGGCCAGACACATTAAGGCTGTGTCCACAAGGGGAGAATTTTCCAGATACTTCACCTCTTCTGACTTAAAGGGATATAATCTGGAGGTTTTATTTGACATGGAGGACTTCTTGTCCGTCTTACTCCATTCCTCATCTATGATGTCTTTTAGTTCAGAAAGGGGCGGAAAATTTGACCGTTCCTTACCCAGAAGTTTAAAGAACTTCTTCTGTTTGGCTGGGGGTGGAGCAGTCTTTCCACTTAAGGGCCTCCTTAATTGCCTTTATTAATGGCGAGACCATACTGAAGTCAAAGCCTCCGATGTCCTCTTCTTCCTGAGGTTCATCATCCGAATAGTCAAGAGAGGCAATGTAAGGCTGGGAAGTGCCCGGACCATCACGGGCCTCGTCAGCCGGAGGACCAGATAAAGTAGTAGACTGGCTCAACATGTGGGGTGTCTCCATCTCTTTCAGGGATTGTTGCACCACACGTTTTACGAGAGACTCCAAACGCTGGTTCTCCGTTTCTTTTTCCCTAACCGCACGGGCATAGCAACGGTCACACAGTGACTTGCCTTCCGAAACTCGTGTTCCACATCCTCAGCAGGCTCTCCGATCAGAGCGGCTGTCATGGCGGTGGGAGCGGTGTCTGGAGGAGGAATGGGAACGTCTCCTCTGGTGGTGGCTTCCAGACGGAGAGTCTCATCTGGATCTTGAAGATAAGTGGTATTGTGGCCTGGCAAGGTCTCTGTCATTCTGGACCATGATCTGGGGGTCCGATCTAGAAGGGCTGGAAAAAGAAAACAAAAAGGGGGAGGGGGAAGGCGAGACATAACATCAGAAAACGCAAGCATTTGCGACTGAACCTCAACCCCTCCCCTCACAAGCACATTCCTTGTGCGTGAGGGCTGGCCACCTGAAGGCGGTGACTTGTCCATGATTTCTGGACGAACAGCGACACAGTACGGGTGGTCTGAAAAAGCCAAGGCACCAGTGAGGGGAATTATAAAATAATCTTGCCCCCCCAAAAAATATATACACACATATATATATACACTAAATAATATACATATATTAATATTATTTTTAAATCAATTTATGTTTTATTATATATATTTTTTAAAAATCAATGCATATTGCCTGGCATAGTAAGGCAGGCACTCACCTGAGCTAGACCAGGGCTAGGTTGGGGAAAACCGCTCCGCTCCCACTCAATGCCAGGAAATTCCCATTATGCAGGCTAGGAGCGGAATTTAAACCTCCACCCGTGACGTCATCGCCCCCACCTCGCTCCTGCGCCATGGGGCGTTGACCGTACTGCGCATGTGCGGCCGCCGAGCGATCCGCCGCTCTGCGCGAGCGAAGCCTCGGTCCCGAGGAGGCTACTGCGCATGCGCGAGGACGGCCGCACCTGGAAGTGCCGAGGCGAGCTGGAACGCACAAGCGCTCCAGCCGCCATGAGGGGTAAAACAGCCGGAAAAAATAAGCCTCTAAACAATTTGGAAAGCTCTTTGAGGGGAAGACAGAATACACAGATAACAACTGCCATGGAGAAAAACGGACACCGTTGCAGACCTTGCCAGCTGTTGATGCGTCCATCCATTCGGCATACAGAGGCGACCATCCCCCCACCACAGTGGTATTACTTTTAGCCTCTTAACGCTACTCGCCCGCCCGTGGCTGGGCCCTGAGCTGCACTGCATGAGGTATACCACCATCTTGGATCCATCCGATCGGACACGAACATCATATGTAGGTCCATTGGAGGAGGACAAAAAAGGAACGCAGCAGCTAGTGGTGAGTGCTCATTTATGGGAATGGGGCCCTATAGCATTGGAGAGGAGGCGGGGTTAACCCATACGTAGGCTGCTATGGAGTCTGTCAGGAAAAAGCAGTTTAATAAATGCACCTAAAGCCTTGTTTTGCAAATGTCTTTAGGCACATCAAGCATTTGGGCGTTCATTTATTCCAAAGGAACCAAACCCAGCTCTGAAGCCTACAACTTTAAATACAGCTTTAACTTTAAAATGGTTGTAAAGTCAGAAAGTTTTTTATCTTGTGTGTGCAGCAGCCCTCCTAATGCTTACCTGAGCCCATCTCCATCCAGCGATGTTGCACAAGTGCCTCGGCAGTCTGGGACTCCCTCCTGATTAGCTGAGATACAGCAGCAGTGCCATTGGCTCCCACAGCTGGCAATCATAAAGTCAGTTAGCCAATGAGGAGAGAGAGGAGGTGGGGCCAAACTGTGGCTCCGTGTCTGAATAGATACTCCGAGCTGCGGCTCAAGTTGGGTGCCCCCATAGCAAGCTGCTTGCTATGGGGGCATTCGGCAGGAAGGTGGGGCCAGGAACACCAGCGAGGGACCCGAGAAGAGGAGGATCTGGGCTGCTTTGTGCAAAACCACTGCACAGAGGAGGTAAGTATAACATGTTTGTTATTTTTAAAGAAAAAAAAAAAAGAGACTTTAGTATTACTTTAATTTTAGTTCATGTTAATGTAAATAATGAACCCCTACTTAAAATGACAAGTGCTCTTCAAAATTGTACCTCAGTGCCGCTCATATACATCAATTTCATGCAAAAAGGAATATATGTTACACATAATATTTATGTATTCTCATTTACATAAATAAACCTCTACTCAAAGTGACACGTGTTCTCTAAATCGTGCCTTGGTGATGCTCATATGCATAAACTGCATGCAAATAGATAGATATATATATATATATATATATGCACTGTGATCATAAATAGTCCATAATTCAATTCAAAGAAGAAAACATTAAACGTTTAAAATTGAAAATGAAAAAAGTGACAGGTGCTCTTCAAATGCGTGCTCCGTGCTTCTTGTAGATCCCCTATAGGTATTGCACTCACCCGAACCACTCACCCCAGTGCAGGGATATCTTGCTTTCACAGTATCTGCCACTGTGCAGCAATAATGAGATCTTTTCCTCTGTGTCAGCTGTATGTTTCCGTGCTTGCGGTATAAGGTATATATTTCTCCTTTAGATCTCCGTCCGCATCTCCCACATATAGAATAGAGACATCTCCATAGCGTGATAACGTTTAAAAATTACATTTATAGTTGCATAAAAGTGGAAATGTTCTCATATTTAGTTCAAATATATATAAGCCTTGAAAAGATACAGGAAGCCGGGACGGTTCGCGTTCCACAGCTTGAAAGCGGAAGTGATGCAAAGACACTGGATGCTTCGCTAGGGCGGTATAATGGCTTACTTCAGAGCCCTATACGGCGCTCAGCTGACTGCCCGCCAGTCTCCTCCCCTCCTCTATTCATTTCAGCTGACGTCAGTGGGGGTTTCCCAGCAGCTATTACATTGGGCGAGGAGACCAGCGGGCAGTGAGCTGAGTGCCAAACAGTGCTCTGAAATAAGCTATTATACAGCATATTTTTATGAACGACATGCATGGGGGAGCTTAGTGTTCTATATCAGTTCTCACTGAGCAAGTGGTTACTGGCGTGCAGTGGTTTATTTGTTTTTGTCTTTTTTGAGAATTTTATTAATATGTCAAGTGACATTTCATTCAGTTCTTTTGACTGCAGCACCGTTTCAATGTGGTAGTTTACGTTGCAACCCGCTGCACTCACCACCGCAATTCATTTATGCACCAATGCATTCATATTTATAAACTGTAATGAGACATGGATGCTTCTGTTCCTGTGCTTTTCATAACTTGTGTACTTTTTACCTTATCTACTTGGAGTCCACAGTAAGTCTAAGGTTTACTGTACATGTTGCAGTCTGACTATATTGTACAATCAACTTTAGATTTACCAAAACTAAAATGAGCACCTACCTAAATTAACCAATCGATCTGTATCCAGTCAGGCAGGCTTTTGCACTTCATAGCTGTTGGTAGATTTAAAGGAGATATACCAGCTCAGTTAGATTGTGATGTGTGTTCTCCCTGCTGCAAAAATTTTGCTGAAATCTTTGTTTGGACTGCATTTGTCCTGTGGTGTTTACAAAGGTATACTGCATATGGGTATTGGATGCAAGTACTTGACTGTGCCCTTTCTGCTTTCTTTTCTGTGTGCAGCCATCAGAATTGCAGCTTCACTCACTTGTACTTTTGAGGCTGTTCTAATGCTTATGTTTTCTTACTGCAGAGTAATGGGGTCGGGGGTGTTTTATACACAAAGAGAAGGAAACAGATTTGGCTTAAGGGCCTCCTGGCATTTACATGCTGCTGTGCACAGCTTGGAAGAATAACAAATCAACATGGACTTTGCTATTTAAAAATACATTTTGTAACTCTTTTGGTGCCAGCCATTTAGAAAAAAATTGACAAAGCTTAAATAGTAGAGTCAAGCATAGGAATGTCCCCGAGTTACGAACACAATAAGGACTGTAGGTTTGTTCACAAGTCGAAGTTGTTTGTACACTGCATTTGTAAGTGTAACTTTCGGTCGGCACACTGCATTTGTAAGTGTAACGTCCGCCTGTGCATGGATGTGGGATGTTCCAGGCGCTTGTTATGTTATCTGGGGCTCTTCTGGCCATGCAGTACGTGTAGTACTGCAGTATGGGATGTGTCCGGAGGTATCCAGGACCAGAATGGAGCACAAGTGGCCGGCATTGGAGGCCGTTCGTAAGTAGGAGTCGTTCATAACTCGGGGACTGCCTATAATAAAGTTCAGATTTTGGCTAGTGTGGTATCGCTGGTAAAAATTCTGTATCAGGCTGTAAGGGATGTGGTTATTTAGCACTACTTTGCAGCATTTTATTTAACACTAGAATTAATAACTAGTACATTGCTTTTCGAAGGAAAGATTTTGATCAATACAAGATTTTCTTTCTCTTGTATTGAACCCACCCAAGAAGTCTTATACTGTTGGGCTCTGCTTCATGGGGCTTTCCAAACCTGATTGTATTGTGCAAGTTAGCCGTGGAGCGCCCTCAAGGTCCAGAGCCATGGCACAACCTCAGGTGTGACACAGTCTTTGAAGACTCACTTCTTATGTAGGCTGTGTGGGCCAAACACCTCGGTCTCCCTCATGATTTGGACCATTGGGCGCTGTTTTTGAAATTCCCACTTCCACCAGTTTTATCATGAAAAGGAGTTAATGCTGAGGGATTGAGCACTAATGTGCTTGGCGTGTCGCAGTGCAGTCCACACTCTTTCCTGCCAATCAGTGTTGAGGAAGAACCTTCCTGATGCTATTACTGCTTGCAAGTGGCACTTGGATCTCTTCCTCAGCCACCTGACCTTTCCCTGGTACTCCTCAGCCAGATTTGTGAGTATTTGAGGCCTTGTCTTGGAAGCAGAATTATTCCCACCTTGCAGTACAACATGTTAGATCGAAGACATTTGGGGACCAGGCCCAGTTGTCTGCAGTTCACGCTACACGAATGGTTACAGTGCTGTGTGCTGTCTGACCTCTGCTAGAGTCCTTGCTGTCTTTTAAATCTTTACTGGCTTTATCGAATGTGGCCACCTCATTGGCTGTACTCTGGGAAGATTTCACTGCAGTCATGCAATCAAATATCACATTTTAAGGTGGGCTCTGACTGCTGAGGACAAAGCGTGCTTTCACGACTTCTCCTGCAGAATCCTTCTCTGATCTGTTTATAGTCCATTTCAGTGGCCTTTGAGCCTTCAGTTGCTGCGGTTTTGTCTAATGCTGAGTCTCAAGTCCTTGGTCTATGATCGTTTACCTGAGGAATTGAAGGCTTCAGGGTTTTATTAATGCTGTACACACCACCCTTCAGCCGTTTAGCTTCTTCCAGAGCTGTCCCCAGTTAAGGCTCCTTTAGGGTTCCTAAGATCACCAAGAATTTTTCTGTGCTATCATGCTTTATGGGGACTGGAAGAACCACGACAAGCTCTTTTTTATTCCCAAATGGCTATATGGACTTTTGTCTGCTTGAGGAGGTCTTTGTTTAAAAAGTGGACTGCCCCCTCACTGGGTTCAGCAGTATTCTGCCATAACAAAACTTTGCTATCCCTTTTGGCAGTTGCATCTGTTTTTAAGGACAAGCAATTGACAAGCAGTTAGGAGCCTTTTCTAGAACATATGCTCAGAGTTCCTGCACTGCAAACTCTCTTGGCCATGATCTTAGTCTGTTGAACACTAGCTGATTGGGCTAAGGCCATCAGAAAGTATTTTCATATAGCAGTTTATCCCTTGATTATAGCTTTGATGAGTCGTTGGAGGTCCCCCATCTCATCTTCCATTCTGGTAAGGCTCACTTCTCCTCAGAGGCCAAGAAGAGTTTTCCATTACTCCCAAGCCACAACTCTCAAAGCCAAGCTCCTAGCCTGCCTGAAAACCCTGGACTTCCAAATCCACCAAACCCACAGTTAAAGCCCCCTTCAACATTAAGGGACTTTCCAAAGTGGGGAGATGTCTGTTAGCTGTTGTGGACATTTAGGCAAATGTAACTTTTACCACAGTAAATTCCCAATAGGAAGATTCCAGGCCTTTTTGCCTTTTGTATTATTCCTGCTGCAGCAGGGCTACTGGATGTCTTCTGCTGCTGCAAGCTTTATATAGGTGCATAGATTTCTGGCATGCGCAGCTCAGTGTACATACCACTGTCAGTCAAGAGGAAGCATTTATGGCAGAAGTGCCCATTATGGTCTCTTCTGTCATAAGTCTTGCTTGTCATTGTTTTTTTAATTTTTGAAATAAATATGTGGCGTTCTAATCTCTGATAAACTGTCAGATACTATTTCAGTCCTCTAGCACTGTGCGGTATATGGAATAGTATGATGGCACTTTATAACGAAAGCCAGAAATACAATTCAGCTGAATTGCTGAAGCATAGGTGTGAATGGGCCCTTAAAGCAGAGTTTGTTAATACAAGTCCTTCAGATTAGCATTAGTTCTTATTAGGCAATACACATCATCACAGCACATCAGTGTATGAGAACATTGCTTAGTTAATTGCTCAACATCATAATCTTTACCATACTATTTTTCAGTCATATGCCATTAAAGACAATAAGCTTTTTATATATGTATTTTAACATGTTTTTTTTTTTTTTTTATTGTTTGTTTTTTTCAGGTTTCCTTTTCTTCACGGATTCCTGTTGCTTTTCCATCAGGGGATGCCAGCTCTCTTAGCAAAAATATTATGATGTATGCTTGTACTACCTCTGCTAGGGAAGCTGCTTCCCCTCTACTGCAGCAGAAAATGACAGCAAGTGACCTAAGTTTAAATACATCCAAAACGCTTCCAAATGTCAGTGTGATGGCTTCAACTGTTATGATGGTCTCCAAGCATATTGATGGCTCGTTGAATCAGTGGGCAGTTACCTTTGCTGATAAATCAGCTTTTTCTTCAGTACTCACTGTGTCACACAAGTTTCGATATTGCGGCCACAGATTCCATCTCAATGACTTGGCTTGTCATTCTGTGCTGCCCTTGCTTTTAACATCTTCACATCACAATGTGTTGGTGACACCAGACTCTGAATTCAATCCCTGGGATGTGGATAGAAGTAGTAAAGTAACAGATCCCATTAAGAATGTCAAAGGTTTCCCTAGACAGCCTTTTAGAAATGCTGCAACTCAGACATTCCATGACCCAAATGCAATTTATAGTGAGCTAATATTATGGCGTGTTGATCCAATTGGACCCTTATCATACAGTGGAGGAGTATCCGAACTAGCACGTATAAACTCTCTTCGCACTTCTGCCTTCTGCAATGTAGCCTGGCTTCCAACGCTTATTCCAAGTTATTGTCTCGGTAAGTGGCTAAAACTAGCAGCACCTTTATTTTATTTTGTTATTTTAAATGGCCATTTAATGGAGGAGTATGGGAAACAAAACCCCCCCAAAAAAATCAATCATGCTCACCTAGGTGAATGCAGCATTGGTCCGATGCTGCATCTGTCCCCTACCGCTTCTAAGATCGAGAACTGAGCGATTAAAGACCGATGTTCGCTTGGTACTCAGTCTTTGTTGAGCAGAGGGCACTCCAGAGCTCACTATAGTGCCGGTCTGTGAAGGGGGGCAAGAGCAGCTGGCTCAGCCTCTCAGCAGTGTGCAGTCAGGCATCTGGCTGGATCCCGACATTAAAGTCAGGATCCCTCAGAGTCTGGAGGCGACCTCGCAGGGTGACAGGAGTGCAGATTTAAGTGCACTTCTGTTACCCACAGGATTAGTAGGGCTAAAAGAGCTTTGACCCTACTTCTCTTTTTAATATTCCCTGAAATTGTGATACTTGTGAAAAGGGAAATTTTGTCTTTATTTATTACCTCATTGTGTATATGTAGGCTCTGATTCCTGCATTGTATTATTGCACAAAGTAGCACATTGCTCATCGTATCTCACTGCAAGTCTATCCATGATTGAAGACTACAGACTCTGCAGCACTTAAAGCTAAACTCCAACTTTCTTTTCACTAGACCTGAATAGAATGGTCAGTCCCAGCATAGATCATACCTCTGTACCATGTTGTTCTGTTGTCTGCAGATCCTCTGATATTGTGGGTTTAGTTGAGGCTTTGTATCATGTGACACTCTGTATAACCTCCCAAGTCCCTAAAGGTTTAGCACTGAGCAGTTCGGGGTGTACCAACATGGTCTCCGCCACCTTCATACTGCTGGCGTCCAGCTTCTTTCAAAATGTAACATCAAAACAGCATCACAGGTGTCAACATACTTTATTTATTCATATACACTCACTGTATTGCTAAAATTATTCTTAAATACAATACGTAGCTGGGTGTAGTAAGATGTCCGCCGCCACCTTCTTCTGACTGCAGGTGTTCTGTTAGATTAGCAAACCTGGTAGTGGTGGACGCATGCGCAGCTTACGGGACAGCACTTCTGTGACCTAATCTGATGGGTTCGCTATTCTGACAGAACACTGCCTCACAGAACCCAGCATTATTCAAAATGAACCCCCTTCATACACATCCTGTTCTGATAGCTAGCTGTGCTGCTGTTGGCCAGGATTGAATGGATCACAATTAGAATTCAATCCTGCCCAGTTATATATGTGAGGAAGAGGGAGAGTCCCACCCCTCAGAGCCAGCTCTCTCACAGCCCAGCTCTCTGTGATCTGATTCATTTGCATATGAAGAAAATGCCTTCATAATGACCTCTCATAGCCCTTCCCCTGTAGTCTTGCAGTCAGCCATTATTCTTTAGCAAGCTGCAAGAAAGGAATGACACATTTACACCTGCTTTGCAGACTGAAGAGTGATCTGCATTCGCTCTTCAGAGAACATTTGACAGGTGGTAAGGGGTTGTATCACCTCCTCATCATATCTTTTAACCCCCTAAATGCTGCAGTACTGCACTTTGTGCACAATTGCAGTGTGGCTCCATTCGCTGGAATTGATTGCGTCTGGTAGGCAGAGCTGCACAATTAATTGCGGAGAATCATTATCGCGATTCTCTCCCCGCTACGATCGCATCTCTGGATTCAGGTTCGATGCTGGAGCCAGCACTGAATCACAGGGTTTCCCACATTATCCAGTGTGAACCGGGACTAAAACGAGTTTTATGTGCGTGTTGTTTGTGCATCAAACACACTTTGATGCGACTTTGATCCAGTGAGTGTAAAGTTGGATCAAATCTTTTGTGGCTATCACTTCACTAGGTGGAGTGTCAGAGTTGGCGGCTCTTTCATGCAAGGAGCCATTCTTGGTCTCACATCATGATGAGGTTGTGTTGCGTCCTCATCCATTTTTTGCCTAGAGTGGTGTCTAGTTTTCACTTAAATCAAGCCAATGGGGTTTACTTACTAAAGGGAAATCTACTTTGCACTACAAGTGCACTTGGAAATTCAGTTGCTGTAGATCTGAAGAGGACACGCAAGGAAAATAAAAAACAGCATATTTGCTTGTACATGACTGAATGATAAAATCAGCAGAGCTTCCCCTCCTTTCAGATCTAAAGCGATGTGTACTTGCAGTGCATTTGTAGTGCTTGCATTTGTAGTGCAAAGTGGATTTACCTTTAGTAAATCAACCCCAATGTCTTGCCTTATTTTCTGATCCTCAGTTGGCAGGAGTAAGATCACTGCATACTCTGGAGGTATTTCAGGCAGTCAGAATTACTTGAATTGTCATCGCAGGTCAGAAATCCTAGTTTGTGCTGCCATTAGAGCCCAGGGTGGGCAGGAGGCATCCAAGTTAACTATTGTCATTGGCTTCGCCAGTTAATTATTCAAGCCTATGGCTTGAAAGGGCAAGCCCTCACCCCTTTTTTTGGTAAAAGCACTCACTACCAGGTGTGTGGGGGCATCTTGAGCCATCCGCCATCAGGAATCAGTGGCTCAGAATTTTAATGCCATTACATGGTCTTTTGTTCATACATTCACAGAATTTTACCAGATGGATATCAAAGCCACGGAGGATACTGCTTTGGCCACAGTATGTTTTGGGCGGCAGTCCTCCTCAGGTGGCAGTTTCTGTGATTGTGTCTCTCTCCCCTCAAGTGCATTGCTTTAGGACATCCCATATATATATATTATGGTTGCTCTGTGTCCCGTGATGTACGATAAAGAAAGGATTTTTTTCATTCTACTTGCCCGTAAAATCCTTTTAATAATAGGAAAAAAAACATTTTTGACTGGACTTCCACTCTAATTTTGCAGGAAAAAGCATATGATAAATGAAGATCACTTACACATTTTTTAGCATCTTGAAATTTTGTCTGCTGTTTCTGAACATCAGTAGAGAAGTCCGGGAACACTAAAATTTGCGAACCACCAGTTGGTTAATCTCTCTTATCCCTTGCTTGGTGAAGATCTCAGGGTGGGTTGTTACCATGAGATGGAGGGTGAGAGGGAATGCAATGAGCTCCGTCTACCACAAATAAAGGTGATAAAATGTCCTTTCCAAATTTATTCAGTAACCAGTCTTCAATAAATTGGACTGGATTTCTCCCCTCAGCCTTCTCTGGTATACCCAAATTTTTGTGCAGTGGGTATAGAAAAGAATCACCCTCCTTTTAAATAATCACACTTGTTGCTTTGCAGCCTGAAATGTAGAGACACGGTTTTTGTTTTAGCCAGCTGTATTTACTAGTGCAACCAAATGAAATATAGAACACCAACATGTTGTAGTTCTGCGAGTGCACGTAGTTCTGCAAGTACCTGTGTATTGTCTTGTTGAGTATTAGTGTCAGGTAAATAGTTGTTAGGTAATTTGGACAGGGTATAATCCCCAATCCTCATTAAATTTAATAGGTACGATGCCCGGCGGGTGTGGAGAGGCGACTCGTACATCTTGCAGCATGTATGCGTTCCTTGATCATCCGATCGCGGGGTTAATACTGCTGTGCAAAATGAATCTGGGGAAGCAACTGTCAGCACTGAGAAGTCCCTCCATACTAAAGGAGAGCCAGGTACATACACGGCATGGGCCAGCACAGAGGCGGGTGGAGACAAAGAGGTGCAGGCAGTAGCAAAGATTAGATGAGTGACAGGAAGGGTAGAGGGGGATGTGCCAGGGAGGCCGATCCAGGGCTGGAGCATCCCAATAAGTACGCTCCATTCAGTGACATTGGTGAAACCAGTCAGGGACCAGCACTGCTGGAGCTTAGGAACTCCCCTAGCTGCCGGGGGAAGAACTCCTCCAGTGAGAGGGGGGGGAAGTGTATGTTGTCTACAGGGCGCTCGGGTTCGGCACATCATGGATCTGGTGGACAGATTACTGGGAGGGGCTGGGGAAGACCAAGCCGTCATGGTGCACATTGGCACCAATGACAAAGTCAGAGGCAGATGGAGTGTCCTAAAGAACGATTTTAGGGACTTAGGAGCTAAATTAAGGAAAAGGACCTCCAAGGTAGTAGTCTCAGGAATACTACCAGTACATTGAGCCACACCAGAAAGGCAGAGGGTGATTGGGGAAGTAAACAAGTGGCTGAAGAGCTGGTGTAGTAAGGAGGGGTTTGGGTTCCTGGAGGACTGGCCCGACTTCTCAGTTGATAACTGGTACTATAGAAGGGATGGATTGCACCTAAATGAGGAGGGTGCAGATCAGCTGGGAATGAAGATGGCCAAAAAGTTAGAGGGGTTTTTAAACTAGGCAATGGGGGGGAAGGTCTAGAGGTAGAGATAGTCAGCGCGGAACATATTGCAGAGGGTAGTATTGGGGCATTAGTGGTAGGTTGACAAAAGCACATAAACCCAAGGTAAGTATAGTATCTCGGAACACCCAATAAGAGGATAATATGCGACCTGTCTAAACTACATGGCATGTTCACCAATGCCAGGAGCCTGGCGGACATGATGGTTGAACTAGAGATACTGTTGTATGAGGAGGGTTTTGATTTTGTGGGAATTTCAGAGACCTGGTTCAACAGCTCTCATGATTGTCTGGCAAACATTCAAGGGTGTACCCTTTATCGCAAGAATAGAGGGGGTATATATATATATATATGTGTGTGTGTGTGTGTAAAGTGAATGTGAGAAATGACATCACTAAAGGAGCTAGGAAGGAGGTGGAATCCTTATGGGTAGAGCTCCAAAGGGATGAAGCTAAGGGGAAAATAATACTGGGAGTATGCTATAGCCCCCCTAACCCAAGGGAGGAAGGGGAGACAGATCTCCTATCACAATTTGGATTAGCAGCAAGGATGGGAAGTGTTATCATAATGGGGGATTTTAAATATCCAGACATAGACTGGGCAGAGGGAACCGCGCATTCATCTAAGGCTCGCCAGTTCCTAAATGTCTTGCAGGGCAATTTTATGGGTCAGATGGTAGACACACCAACTAGAAATAAAGCGTTACTGGATCTACTGGTTACCAAAAATACAGACCTGATCATGGATGTGGAAATATGGGGCGATTTAGGTAACAGCGATCACAGGTCAATTGGCTTCAGTATAAATCGCACAAATAGGAAACATAAGGGGAATACAAAGACACTGAATTTCAAAAGAGCCAAGATGGCATAAATTGGGATAAAATCTTAGGAACAAAGAACACGGAAGAGCGATGTGTTTGCTTTAATAGCATTATTAAATAAGGGCATTAGTCAATGCATCCCATTGGGTAATACATTTAAAAGAGCGAACAAAAGTCCTGGATGGCTTAACTCCAATGTAAAAATGCATATAAAAGCAAAGGAGAAGGCCTACAAAAAATACAAGGTTGAGGGATCATCATCAGCATTCAGACTTTATAAAGAATGCAACAAGAAATGTAAGGGTGCAATAAGGACGGCTAAGATAGAACATGAAAGACACATAGCGGAGGAGAGCAAAAAATATCCCAATAAATTCTTTAAGTATGTAAACATTAAAAAAGGGAGGACAGACCATATTGGACCCATAAAGAATGAGGAAGGACATCTGGTTACAAAGGATGGGGAGATTGCGAAGGTATTTAATTTATTCTTCTCCTCAGTCTTCACGAGGGAATCGGGGGGGCTTTAGTAACCAAAACTGCAGTGTTTATCCTCATGACACATCACAGGAAGCACCTCCATGGTTAACAGAGGACAGAATTAAAATTAGACTAGGGAAACCTAACATTATTAAATCACCGGGACCAGATGGCTTGCACCCGAGAGTACTTGGGGAACTCAGTCAAGTAATTGCCAGACCATTGTTCCTAATTTTTACTGACAGTCTACTGACTGGAATGGTACCAGCTGATTGGAGAAAAGCCAATGTAGCACCAATATTTACAAAGGGCACAAAATACATCCCTGGGAATTAGACCAGTTAGCCTAACATCGATAGTATGTAAACTCTTGGAGGGGATGATGAGGGACTATATACAAGATTTTAGTAATGAGAACGGTATCATTAGCAGCAATCAACATGGATTCCTGAAGAATTGTTCTTGCCAAACCAATCTACTAACCTTCTATGAGGAGGTGAGTTGCCATCAAGATAAAGGAAGGCCCGTAGACGTGGTGTATCTGGATTTTGCAAAAGCATTTGACACAGTTCCCCATAAATGTTTACTGTACAAAATAAGGTCCGTTGGCATGGACCATAGGGTGAGTACATGGATTGAAAACTGGCTACAGGGGCGAGTTCAGAGGGTGGTGATAAATGGGGAGTACTCAAAATGGTCAGGGGTGGGTAGTGGGGTCCCCCAGGGTTCTGTGCTGGGACCAATCCTATTTAATTTGTTCATAAACGACCTGGAGGATGGGGTAAACAGTTCAATCGCTCTATTTGCAGAAGATACTAAGCTAAGCAGGGCAATAACTTCTCTGCAGGATGTGGAAACCTTGCAAAAAGATCTGAACAAATTAATGGGGTGGGCAACTACATGGCAAATGAGGTTCAATGTAGAAAAATGTAAAATAATGCATTTGTGTGGCAAAAATATGAATGCAATCTATACACTGGGGGGAGAACCTCTAGGGGAATCTAGGATGGAACAAGACCTGGGGGTCCTAGTAGATGATAGGCTCAGCAATGGCATGCAATGCCAGGCTGCTGCTAACAAAGCAAACAGAATTTTGGCATGCATTCAAAAGGGGATCAACTCCAGAGATAACATGATAATTCTCCCGCTCTACAAGACTCTGGTCCGGCTACACCTGGAGTATGCTGTCCAGTTCTGGGTACCAGTCCTCAGGAAGGATGTACTGGAAATGGAGCGAGTACAAAGAAGGGCAACAAAGCTAATAAAGGGTGTGGAGGATATTAGTTATGATGAAAGGTTGCAAGCACTGAACTTTTTCTCTCTGGAGAAGAGACGCTTGAGAGGGGATATGATTTCAATATACAAATACCATACTGGTGACCCCACAATAGGGATAAAACTTTTTCGCAGAAGGGAGTTTAACAAGACTCGTGGCCACTCATTAAAATTAGAAGAAAAGAGGTCTAACCTTAAACTACGTAGATGGTTCTTTAATGTAAGAGTGGCAAGGATGTGGAATTCCCTTCCACAGGCGGTGGTCTCAGCGGGGGGCATTGATAGTTTCAAGAAACTATTAGATAAGCATATGAACGACCGCAGCATACAGGGATATACAATGTTATACTGACATATAATCACACACATAGTTTGGACTTGATGGACTTTTTTCAACCTCACCTACTATGTAATTATGTCAGGAAAAAAAAAATATCACTGAGTTGGAAAAAGGATCACCTCCCTTATGACCGTATTTTGTTGAACCACTTTTACTTTAATTACTGCCTTTAGGGCACTTTCACACTGGGGTGGGGGGCATTACCGCTGTAATAGCGGTGCTTTTCGGCTGCTAGCGGGGAGCTTTTAGCTCTCCCCACAAAGCGCTGCTGTCAAAGCTCTTTTGCAGTCGCTTCGACAGCGGTGCCCATTGATTGCAATGGCAGGGGCTATTGTACCACCCGAAAGATGCTGCTTGCAGGACTTTTCTTAACGTCCTGAAAGCGCACCGCCGCAGTGTGAAAGCACTCAGCTTTGACACTGGGGCTGCAGGGGAGGCGTTTTACAGGTGCTATTTTTAGCCCAAAAGTGCCTGAAAAATGTCCCAGTGTGAAGGGGGACTTAGTCTGTTGGGATATGTCTCTACTAACTTCACATATCTAGACTTTTCAATATTTGCCCGTTCTTCTTTGCAGAAATGCCCAAGTTCAGTTAAAGTTGATGGTGACCATTTGTGGACTGCAGTCTTCAAGTCATTCCACAGATTTTCAATGGGGTTTAAGTCTGGGCTCTGACTAGGCTATGCAAGAATATTCACCTTTTTCTCCTTCAACCACTGTGTGGACATTTTTGCTGTGTGCTTTGGGTCACTGTCATGTTGGAAGGTAAATCTTCCCATTGACAACTTTATGGTAGAGGGCCCCGTCCATTTTCCTTCTATCCTAACAAGTGCTCCAGTCCCTGCTGAAGAGAAACATCCCCATAACAGTATATTGTCACCTCCATGCTTTGAATGGTGTTACTTGACTGGTGAGCTGTATTGGATTTCTGCCAGGCATATCGTTTGGTGTTGAGGCCAAATAATTCAATGTTAGTTGAAAATTGAATTATTTACTCAGTGTCCTTTGCAAAGGTGCAAGTAAAGTGCTCCAGCTTTGCAGCCACCTCCTTTTGTGTATCTCCCTGTTGTCATTAGCAGTGGGGGCTGAAGGGTCAGCAGCACCATCCTGTGCCTAGGCCTTGCGATGAATTACAATCGGATCCTCTATTACTATTGCATCTGGTCATATCCCATAGGTTTTCTTTAGGACAAGACATCCACACAGAGAGTAGAAGTGCTGGACAGCGCAGAACAGACCTTGGACCTCAAGCAAGCTCACAGCCAAAAAGCAGAGCCTGCAGCGGGTAGACTTGCAGGTGCTGCTGGCAAATCGTTAGTCATAAGCGCAGAGCAGGAGCTCCAAAGGCACTCACTACTGCTCACATTCAGAACCCGGCCAACCCGCCCAAACACTGATTAGTGTGACCTATGCTGCTGTCAGAATACAATAGCCCAGCAGGGAGTATTCCCCCATCTACATCGAGTGTGTGGATGGGGGAATCAAGTCTGTTTTTTTTGTTCAATCCTCTGGTTGAACAAAAACTAAAAAAAAATCTCACACATCCATGGGCTGCCTCCCTTCTTGTCACAGTGACAACAATCACCGGGACCAATAAAGTAAATCCATCCAGTGAGGATACATACAGCAAAAAAAACCCGATGGGTGATCTAGCCTTTTCCCATTCCATACACTAACAAAAAAAAAAAATTGAGTTAAACAAGTGCAGCCAAAGCTCGTTTGATCACAGGAGTACAGTTTGTTCTGCACTCCTGTGACTCGTTTTCAGCAGACAGCCGCTGAAAGTCTGAGCTGGCCACTTCCACAGCCCAGTGCTCCAATGGGCGAGGAGGGGAGCAGAGCAGAAAGCTGTTGACTGTCACCAGCTCTCTGCTCAGAGAGCTCTGAGAATTGAGCGATCGGCGGTGTTTGATTGCTCTGTTCTCTGTGTTAAGAGGCATCGGGGAACAGATGCTGCATCCAGCTAGGCAAGTATGATTCTACAAAAACCCAATTCCCATATTTCTCTTTGAAACTTTTAAAATTTGGCATTGCTTACACATTTAACAGAAAGATTACTCTATTAACTTTATTAGTTTTGTTAGTACTGTATTCATATAATAATTATGGCATTATCCTTTTATATACACTGTAATAGGCTATATTTAGACTGTTTTAAAATTTAACATAGAAATCATACCCTTTCAATATTATTAATATCAAATTAATATCCAACACTTGAATAGTCTGTATACAGCCAGATCTTTGAAATCGAAGCATGTTAAGAGTTGTTTGCCTGTTGGTGGTAGGCATTGTCTTTTTTTTATTTTGTTGAGGACTTGGTTTTATAACTAATGCACAAGTATAATAATTCCCATAGTCAATTTCTATCGCTCAGACGTTTGCATTGTTTCTTGTGATTTTGTTTTTTAGGCACATACTGTAACTCTGCCAGTGCCTGCTTTGTTGCCTCTGATGGGACCAATCTGAGATTATATCAAGCAGTTGTCGATGCCAGAAAGCTACTGGATGAGCTTTCAGATCCTGAGTCCTCTGTAAGTGTTAATCATTTATAATCTTATTTCTTATTTATTGAGGGACACAGATATTCAGAAACATTTGGGTTATACTGCTTGCCTGCAGGAGGATTAGGACAAAAACCAAAAACTATGACCAGCCTGGTATTATCCCTCCTCTTCCCAGCATTCCTCAGATTTTTTTCTAGTGTCCTAGGAGAATGGACGCTTGTTCTGCTGAGAATTTCTTTTTGCTAGCAATTTTTTTTCATTCAAGGGTGCCTTTTCTTTTCCACTTGACCTCCGTAAGATTTACCCACCTTCATGACCAGGCCATTTTTTGCAAAAACGACACTGCTTTTAACTGGCAATCACGCGTTTGCGCAACTTTACCCAAATAAAATTGATGTCCTTTTTTTTCACAAATAGAACTTTCTTTTGGTGGTATTTGATCACCACTGGGTATTTTTTTTTTTTTTTGCACTACAAACAAAAATGACCGACAATTTCTGCTATAAAACATGCTCAATAAAAAAAAAAATTAAAAATCTAATCTCTTCATCAATTTAGGCCAGAATGTATTCTGCTACATATTTTTGGTAAAAACAAAAATCCGAAGAAGAGTATATATATTGGGTGGTTTGCGCAAAAGTTATACGTCTACAATCTATGGGCTATATACTGAAATTTTTATTTATTTTTTTTACTAGTAATGGTGGCGATCAGCCACTTATAGCAGGACTGCAAAATTGCAGCGGACGTTCGGACACTGACACTTTTGACACTTTGTGGGAAACAATGACACTAATACAGTGATCAGTGCTAAAAATATGCACTGTCACTGTACTAATGGCTGGGAAGGGGGTAGACATCTAGGCTGAGGCAATCAAAGGGTAAGATGTTTGCCTAGCCAGTGTTTATATACTTTGTGTGGTGCTTTCACTAGGAGAACTAATAGATTTTCTTCACTGCTTTGCTGGGAATGAAAATCAATCACTTCCCAGATGACGGGACAGAGCTCTGCCTTGTTTACATTGGCAGAGCCCCCTTGTCCTGTGCAAACTCATGACGATCACCAGGTGCTGGCGGTAATCCATTGGCTTGCACCTACTGATCAACATCTGCTGTGTTTAATTCACAGCACGGCTGCAGCGTACGCACGCCCCCTACCCTAGATTACGTACTGGGTATGTGATCTGGTGCAGCAGTGCCAGCTATATCTAGGTTATACGGTCAGCAAGCGGTTAATCGGGATTCCTTTACTAGCTGCTGAGATGGTCTCTATACACAGTTATCCAGATTGGGAGCTTCTCAACACTAGCTTTGGATGCCCTACCTGGACCCTGCTGGATTGGACGTTTGTGGGACTAGCCTGGAATGCAACCTTCAGGCATTGGGTTCAGCATTATGGTGTTTTCTAGACCAGAGTATACTGTTGGGTATGAAGCTCTTTCTAGGTTCATAGGTTTGGCGCAGTCCCTAGGTGTGTCACTTTATGTGTAGGTATGTGGGCCGAGCAGCAGGAGCTACCTTGTTACCAGAGCTGCTGGTCACTGTTTAAAAATCCCCACTTTTTTTTTAACAAAATAGGAGTGCTTTATTGAAAACAATTGTACAATATAAAGACATACATAATGACATGGTACAATGCCTGACATATCCAGCGAATGGCAAACATAAATCCTCACATTCCTTCCTGCCAGTCATTGTAGTGGGAGCAACTTCCCATCACTTCTTACTACAAGTGACAAGTGGATATGGTTTGTGTCTGCTGCCCGTCCACAGTGATTTGGTCACCTTTGACCACCTGAACCCCTTCCTGCTACCAGCAGCTGGTTTGTCAGTACTCAAAGCTTAGCCTTGTATCCTCAGATATATTGTCATCACCCCAGCGGTGCTACATATTGGATTACAGAAGCATGGGGGGAACAGTCCTGCTGCCCCGGATTCCCACCAGTTCACTATTCACCAACGATTTTGGTGCTGCCTGCAGTTTTACCACCTGAAGGACCTGACACAACCTAGAATTTTTCCCTCTGAGTCTATGCTATCCTTGGAGTCTTTCTTAGCTTTGCTGGGTTCAGCTCCTTCCTCAGCTCTATCCCAACAGGATTTCACCTCATTTTATCAAGATATTGTGGGCCGGATTGCAACTTTTAATTACTGACTCTTACCACAGAAATCATAAGCCTACTTCCACACATTCCCCTGCAACATCCTTATCAGTTCTGTCTATGGCGTTAGCATTCAAAACTCTGAGTTCCTTAAATCCCCTAAAAAAATGGTGTTACGCCTAGGAAAATGCAGGCCTCTGCTATCACCCCTAGGCTTAAAAAGAAAGCGTAGCTGCTCTTAAGCCGGTGTCTTGTCGAATACAGTCCCCTATCATATAGTGTCCGCCCTGTATTGCGCAGGCGCAGTACGGAAGACAAACGAGACGCCGAAAGTCTCCGAAGTTTAACAGCTGATCATCAGCTGTACACGGCGCTTGCGCTTTTATTCTCACCCTATGTCCAGGTTCATTCCCTACTATCCAAGTGGACATAGAGTTAGAATAAATAATTGCCGAGCGCAGCGAGGCCGTGCCCGAAGCGTGGCGAGCCCGCGAGGGGCCCTCTTACAAAGCCATCACTAAGAAGTGCCCAAGCGCCGTGTACAGCTGATGGTCAGCTGATCAACTTCGGACACTTTCGGCATCTCCTTCTGCTCCGTACTGCGCAAGCGCAGTACGGGGCGGACACTATCCGATAGGAGGACAGTTCTAGTCAGAACACCGGCCGTAAATAGTTCGAATCTTGGCCGGTTCAGCAGGAACTGGCCAAGATTTGAGCTATGTATCTGCAGGCTGAATATACCTAAGTTGATCGATCAACTTGGGTACAACCAGCCTGGTGGATTTTACATGCGATTATTGCTAGCGGCTGTTATAGCTGCTAGCCATAAGCACTGAGTCCTCCTGGCGGGGACAGCTTCCCCCGCTGGGAGAACACAATGGCTCAGCAGGAGGGATTCCCCTGTTAACGCTGTCTGTGTTGATAGGGAAAACAAGCTAATTTCTTTCCTGCAACCAGTCGTTGCAGAAAAGAAATTTGCTCTGTCTGTGGCCGGCCTTATTGATGTAATTCACACCACTTTAAATTGGAAGATGAGCCTGCAGCTTCTACCCATACTGTTCCAAGTTTAAGCTCTTTTAGGGTCCCCAAGACCTTTCCACTGCACCCATTTCCCATCATCCTTTGCAGAGATCCAAAGAATCCTGACAAGCTGTGCATTCCTCACAAGTAAGGATGGGCTCGGGTGTATTTGAATCAAACCCGCCAGGAAGCTGTCACAGCATACCGCCAATCATAGGCAGTGAGGCATTTCCCGACCGGCAGCTGCACATACACACGCTGCCAATGATTGGCGGTGTGCAGTGCTTCCTGGCGGGTTCGGTCCTAACACACCCAAGCCCATTTTTGCTCACAAGCGGCCATCTGTCCTTTGCCCACTTGAGGAGGGCTTTGTTAAAAATTAGACTTTCCCTGCTGTGGATCTGGCAGTTTTCCTTTTGAAGAATTCCAGGTTTCCTATCACTTTAAATATTTAGTTTGGGCCAGCCGGGTTAAAACAAATTCTTACCAAGCCATTTTTTGATTGTTTGAGAAGGAAAGGCGGGCAGATGATGTCACAAAATGCACAAAATGCACCTCCGCTAATGAAGAAACAACTTGTATTCATTTAAAAATAATACACGGTTGTTTCTGCATGGCCAAAATGCAGTGGAAGCAACACACCTCTTCTGGCAGCTGAAGGGAAGACGACTCTACTTCCCTTTTGGTACATTTAGTGGTTATTTGTGGAATGTGGTTGTTGAGTCCATACTTTTATTTTTTGGTCCTAATTATATATATATATATATATATATATATATATATATATATATATATATATATATATATATATATATATATATAATATCAATCTTTATGGTTTGAATATCTATCTATCTATCTCAATGGAATTCTTTGATTTTGAGCCCTGGAGACAGTTTATTTTTTTGTTTTTTCTGTTATAACCAAGCTGGTCCAAATGAAATATTTAAAGTGACAGGAAACCTGGAGTTCTCCGACAGGATGTTTACATATAGCAGAATGGTTTTATTTATTGGGACTCTTTCATACATGTTCATCTGTTTTATTGCTGCTGAGGCTTTTGTATCATTTTAAAATATGGCTCCTTTTACATGGACGCTTCCGTTTGGCTGATTCCTCATGCTCAGTGAGGGATCACTCTGCTCATCCCCGCTGAGCAGGCGGATGACAGGTCTGTCTCCGCTCACTGTGCTGAGATGGACCTGTCAGAGCTCCACTCTGCTCTATGGGGAAATCGGGTGAAAACGGACTGCCTGTCCATTTCCATTCTGCCAGATGGATGGAAAATAGGACCACCATCCATCTGGATTTTGCAGACGGGATCGGATATCGGCAGATGTCAGGAGACATCTGCCGCTCCATAGTGGAGAGTGCACGGTCCAATCAAGTCCACCTGAAAAACTGACAGGCGTACCTGATTGGACAGCCTGTGTGAAAGGGGCCTATATATATATATATATATATATATATATATATATATATATGTGTGTATGTATGTATGTATGTATGTATGTATGTATATATATATATATATATTCTTTTAAAAATTCATTACTGTTAAATATTTCTTTTCCCCAGCCATGGTGAAGGGTATATTAATAGCGTGCATCATGTCGGTTAGTTATGGTTAAGGCCTCCCCAGCCAAGACAAGTTAGGCTCCTTTCACACTGATTCAGTTTTCAGGCTTTTTAGCGCTAGAAATAGCGCTTGTAAAGCACCTGAACACTGCCTCCCATGCCGCCCGAATGTGAAAGCCCGATCGCTTTCACACTGGGTTGGTGCGCTGGCAGGAGATTAGAAAAAGTCCTGCAAGCAGCCTCTTTGGAGCAGTCTGAAAAACGCCCTGTCTGTTGAAATGAGTGGGCAGCGCTTTTGAATCACAAGAAAAGCGCCGATTAAACAGCGCTAAAGCTCTTCTAAAACGAGCAGCACTAACGCACGGGCAAAAGGGGTCTTGTTTTTATGGAGCTGTGTCTGACTTTTTTTACATTTTTGAGAAGACCCATGCTGTGTGCAGGATTTTGTTTGGGGAATTGCTTTGGATGCCAAGGAAAGCTTTGTTTAAGGCATTTTCTTAACTAATTTTTGAATATACATAAATATTAGTCTTTTATTTTGCAATTGTGCTGGGTTAAGCCAATGCACATGCACCCCAGTTTGCTTTTCTCATCTGTGGGTTACCAGAACTGTAATTGGTTTGTTCATACATAAGGTTGGCTAAATCTTGTGTTAGTGGGCAAATGCAGCATGCTTTCAGATGCATTTAGCTTGTATTTGAAATCAGTTTTCAATGCTTCAGAGATCATTCAAAGTTCCATCGCAAGTTCTTCTGACCTCTTTATGACCCTCTAAGCTGCATCAAGACGTTTTAAGCTGCTTTTGCATTACCTTTTGACCAGTATATTGGTAAAGCATTTCAGGTGCAAACCGATGCCATGTACACGAGCCCATATTGTGCACACACTGATGCAGCCATAAAACAATAGCATTTTTCAACACTCATGCCCAGTAGCCAGGCAGAAAAGGATCGGGTAGTAAATTTCACTTCAGCGTCATGCATATGCTGATTACGGTATTGATCTTTTTTTTTTTTCGTTGGGGGGGGGGGGGGGGATTGGTCTAATCTAGTACCATTTTATATTTGAAATAGATGTTTACTTTGGGATTTGTCTTGCACTTGACTGTTGTACATGAAAATAATACTTGTTATTTTTTTTACACTTTAGAAACTCATTGGTGAAGTCTTTAATATTGTAAGCCAACAATCTACTGCTCGCCCTGGCTGTATCATTGAGCTTGATGCTATAACAAACAAGGTATGTCAATCTGTACTGGTTTAGTCATTGCAGTAGGGAAATGCTGTATGTTTTTTCATAGTACCTCATAATGGCTTTTAATTATTAGGTTGGTTACCTAAAAATATACATTTTATGTCCTTGTTTTGTCTGAGAGTTTTCTTAATGGCAGACGGTTGCAGTTAATGAAATAAGAATGGTTCATTTAACGCTCCAGTAACCGATCAGTGTACTATATATCTCTTAACCAATTTTGGACCATAGGTACAATAGATGCCCTAAAAACTTTATCTAAAGATGTTAGGCATATCTCTTACACCCTGGGGCTTCCCTGGGTGTATATGTCGCTCACGCTGGTCCCACTCTGTGTTGACAGAAGCCCTTGTCTGACTGAAGAGTGCGACTACATATTAACCACAGGGGGTTGCCACTGCCACCATTCACAGAATACCTTGTATATTTTTCCACCGAGTACAGGGTTTTCTCTGATTGGGCGAGGTGGAGAGGCTGGGTGGTGACACCATGATCCTTACCTTGTCCAATTAGAGAACACCTTGTATTTATTGAAAAGACTGCACGGTGTTCTGTGAATGGTGGCCATGATGGAGTAAACCCCTGTGGTTACCATGCAGTGGCAAAGGCGCTTGGCACAGCACATGCAAGATTGCTGCTATCACTGTAGTAGCGATGACTGCTACTGTGATGTGCAGCTTCCACGGTTCACATATGAGATATTGCCAACTTACATTAGTCCAAACTGGATCAATGTAACTATGCAATAAAATCATACCTAGACTTCAGCTTTAAACTTTATTTAAAACTCTGTTGATCTCAGTTGTTCCTGATTAACTGGCTTCTTTTCTTTCTTTAGCAAATCTGTTTTCATTTATTTAGTTGTTTACTTGGGCCACATTGTGTGGAAGGTGACGATGAGGTTAGGGGAATGGCTTCCCTCTTGATAGTTTATAGGGATAGGGATTATCTTTCAGCCCAGCCAGCTGGTATAGTCAAGTTAGCTCTGGTTCACACCAGTGCGATTTTGAAGTCGCGTTGCTTTAGTGCGACTTCAAAGCAGTGCGATTTAATGTGTAGCTTCCTGATATCTGTGCAACCTCATTTAACAGATGTCAATGCAAGTCACACTGACATCGCACAGAAATAGTGCAGGGACCTTTTCAAAGCCGCTGCAACTTGAGTCGCAGCAATTTGAACAGTTCCATTGCCACAAATGGAGTGCGACATGTCATATACCTTTGAACTTGTCGCATGACAAGTTGCACTGGTGTGATCCAGGGCTTATGCTTCTAGTTTAGTGCTACACGATTTGCTAACTTAAAACATGGCTTGTTTTTTTTTTTTTTAAATGAGGGAATTGAAAGTGCTGCCATCATACTTTCAGGCTCTACATTTACATTTATGTGTATGTTTGTCACACTAGCACATTGGTAATTGTAGATTTGTAGCTCTTTGGCAAAGCAGGTGATATGTATATCAACTAAGGTTACGCTTGAAATGAGGTGTAGCTCTTCTACAGCAGCCCATGAATTGGGCTTTTTTATCGTCCCTGACCCCTTTGTGTAAAGTTCTCTATATCCCGACACTGATACATTGTTACCCTAACACCTGTGTGTGCCTCTGCTTTAACATGATGCCTGTAGATGGATTTATTAGTTCGCGTTTAGTGAGCATGACTGATGCTTCTCTTTGTATTCTTAGTGTGGATCAAGAACACAGCTGCTTCATGTTTTCCAAGAAGACTTCATTTTAGGATACAAGCCACATAAAGATAATTTGAAAGCAAAGGAAACCGAGGTTTTCTTCCAACCATCTCAAGGTATGAATGCAGCATAACATCGTCCCAGAATCAGGTTTTTCATAAATTTCAGTGGAAAAACAAAAATAAAGCACTGCTGTCAGTCAAGTATAGGGCTGATGTAATCTCTGATAAGTGCAATATTTTATATTTCTATCAGATTAATCATTCGAGATGAAAAGCAAAACATTAAAATATTTTTCTGGAAAAAAAAATATATACAATTGCACAAGCCATTTAGCCACCTCAATACCATCATACGTATATACAGGGCCTTGTATTGAGGTGGTTATATCGGGATCATGGTTGAGGTTACAACCATAATCCCGGTACCATTTTTTTTGCTAGCGATTAGTAAAAGTCATCTGGTTTTACAGCTGCTGGATAAGTTTTACATGCGGCAGAAGGGGGTCCCCCAATCTTGGTTTGATTGGATGCTGTGGAAGTCAGAGGAGAGAGATGGAGTCTGATAGATCCTAGATATCTCCATAAAAAGGCCTGTCACAACCCACGTTGTTCATCCCTTTTGATAGCAATAAAGTTGATTAAAAAAAAAATAAAGGCACAGTGTAAAATAAATGAAAATAATAAAATAAAAACCTGGCAAAAGTCCCAACTGTGTTTTCTAATTAAAACTGGCTGGAGTTGGGTTTTTAATGACTTTAGCTGCGGATTTAAAGCAATGCTTTTTTTTTTTTCCAGTAAGTTTTTTTTATTTGATTTTATTTGTTATGACAAAACTTAGAGAAACATAATATTCCGATATGAGTAACAGAGAAACGCATATACAATGTAAAAGAGTAAATGGTTATATAGCATACAAATGGATATGTATCACAATTAGTTAAAGCAATGCTTTTAACATTTTTGTGGGAACAAGAGAAATAGTCACACAGTTCATAGACTCACTAATGAACTAAACTCCACTAGGACACATTCCAGTTTTAAGGAAGCAGTCGCAAGTCACTGTATATAGCCATTTCTTCAGGCTTGGTTAACTGAAAAGTCGTAAAACATATTATCTCCCACCTTCGATATTTGAATGGTAATGCCAGCTAAAGGTTTTTAATACTAACATTATTCTGTTAAATTGGGTACCCGCTTCCTAAACCACACCCCAATTCCTCAAGAATGCAATGGCAAGTTTCCCTCCTAGCAGTCTGTGTCTCTGCCCCTTCCCATAACCAAAGTAAAGGTGTCACCCCAACATATGGACTTCCAATTATCGAAAATACTTTTGGGCACGAACACACCTACATCTGGCTTTTGTATTGACTCTAGAGACACAATTATATTATAAAGCATGCATATAATGATTTAGGAAGTGAGAGCATTTAAATCCCATGTATAGCTTGTAGGTTTTTGTAGCAATATACCTTTGTACTTGGCTATGTTTTTGCTGCCCAGCACAAAGTACGCCTTATTATATATAGGTTTTGTCTGTTCATTCTAAAAACAGGCCACTTTATCACACATACTAGTTTACAGACACCCATCTCAAGGCTGCACTGGGGAGTAAAGGTGGTTGATATGAATTTAAAACCACCTTTATCAAGATAAGTCCACAATGCAAAGGTCTCGTCTCCACTCCTTATCTCCAAAGTATAAACTTGGAATGTTCCTACAACACAAGCGTTTATGTTTGTCTGCCCACTTGACTGTCATGTTTATTTCTCGGCTACCTTGAGATACTTAGGCCCCTTTCACACTGGGGCAGTGGGGACGTCGGCGGGAAAACGGGGCTATTTTTAGCGCCGCTTTACCGTCGTTTTAGCGGCGGTATTCGTCCGCTAGCGGTGTGGTTTTAACCCCCCGCTGGTGGACGAAAAAGGGTTAAAAGCGGTATAGCCACGCTGCCCCATTGATTTCAATGGGCAGGAGTGGTTTAGGAGCAGTGAATACACACTCCAAAGATGCTGTTTGCAGGAGTTTTTTTTCTCTCCTGCCAGCGCACCGCTTCAGTGTGAAAGCCCTCGGGCTTTCACACTGAAGAAACAGTAGCGGCAGTTTTAGGTTGGTTTGCAGTCGCTATTTTTAGCGCAATAGCGCCTGCAAACCGCCCCAGTGTGAAAGGGGCCTTAGTGTAAATAGTGAGCTAAAGTAAGACTACAATATTTAGGCGCAACAAATTTAGAAAACTGACTAACACAAAATAAAAAATTGGTGATTAAAAATATAGTAATTTTCTGTGTTTCTTTCTTTTTGTTTTTCAAACCATGTATATATAATAATGTATTTCCTCCTTTGAAGGATCACCTTTCAGTTATGTTAGTCTGTGTTCATAAATAAGCATAACAAATTGAATTTATTATTGCTTCTAAACAGGTTACCGTCCGCCACCCTTTTCAGAAAAGTTCTACCTTGTTGTAATAGAAAAAGATGCACACAACCGATCAGTCCTCAACATGTGGCATCTTCATTTAAAGTCTGTTCAAGCATGTGTTGGTAAGTACCAGCCTAAAGCCCAAGGTGGGTATTTTACAATTATCTTTCTTGTTGCTGTGCCCTTTCAACGCCATAGAACTTTGCCCATCTTACTATAATGTAGTAAAATATAAAAAAATATATATAAGAGTTTTCCTGTAATGGCTACTGCGGATCAATAGACCCGGGAATGTGCATGCTGAAATTTGCCACCAGGATCCCAGAGAGATGTAATAAGCAATTGACTGATGCAACTCATTAAACTCTAAACTGAAATATTTGTTCTTAATGGTTTTATACAGAACCATTTATACAGTTTATATTTTTGTACAGGTAATGATATTCCCCTCCTCATAAGTAACAATTTGGAATAAAAATTCTTGAAAACATGTATGCTTTTCCAGTAAAATAATGATTTTTACCCCTGAGCATAAGCAAGTCTGAGAATACATAGTGTGATCCGCATTCCTGGCATCTGTTAGAGCATGGAGGGGGGGGGTCGGGGGGGTGCATCCCTCAGTATTATGTGTTTCCTCCGACCAGACAGGAACTTCAAGCAAGTTGTTTATTATTTTGTTTGGCCTACGTGATAGGTAGCAGAGGCCTGCCAATGGCCAGGTCCCTCTAACAGGGGCAGTGCTTCTGGGGAGCTGGTTGGCTTGGGTCATCCTGGGCCCCTCTGCTAGGGACTCATGGATGAGTAAAAAGGGACCCCCTCTTATCTCCCTGTTTGTATGTACCTTCAGTGTAAGGTGTCTTCTTGGTTGCAGGAGGATGTGTGCTCAGAGGAGTCCATCCCTGGTGGTAGCGTGCCAACTGCAGGCTGGTCTCTCATGGAGGGGGTATCCTGCTTTTCCTGGGTTATTCCCGCTTGATTCCCACCATTGCTGGCGCATGGGGAGCGTGGTAGGCCTCTCTCCATGCCTGGCATCCTCGTGTGGCTGAATCAGTCTCAGACGCGGGCTAATGGCGTCACGTCCGGCGCACAGACATTATATAGTCAGACAAGTGTGTTTACAGTCATTACTGACAAAAAGCTCTAACACAAAACTATTGGATCCCATTATTGAGAAGCAGATTATACACACATGTCCTCTAAACCTCAATTTCCCAAAGCGTCTTTCAGGACAGCACCTGAGAGATCGTGACTCCACCCACTGGACCACAGGAAACACCTCTTTCCTCCAGATCTTTAAAGGGAGGCAACTCCCTACCACATATCAGTTTTTGTGTTACCTTCGGCCTGGAGGGAACATCTTTGGTGGGGGAGCCATGATCTCCTAGGGCGGTCCTGAGACAGGGGTTTCCTCACTTTTTTCCTCCTTATTTTTAAGACCCCAGCCCTCCCGCCTTACCAGGGTCTCTACAGCGGTAAGGGCGGGCTCCTCTTTCCTCCTAGGTGCAGGCTTCCAGGAGCGGTGGCTGCATGTGCACCGCCGCCATTTTTGCAGAGGCCAAGTAGAGTCCCGGCTGTGCCAGAAGTGACGCTCCTATGATCGGGTCACTGGGTCGGCACCCGGTGTCATTTCCGGCGGCCGGGTGCAGGGGGGGAGGAGGCAGGGCAGGAGCTGGCGCCTATTTACGGTCCGGTGCAGTGGCACTATGGGAGTCTGGAAGCGGCGTGTAATGCCACAAGTGGAAAGCTGCACACCTGATATGGAGGACATGGCGTCTGCAGTGGTAGGGACAGGCACAGGCACCAGCAAGGCTCAGGTAGGAGGCAGTTAACTAAGTCTGCCCGTTTCCTTTCCTGGGGTTTTTGTCTTCTATTTTTTTTTCCCCCTGGTGGCGGGGGCCTGTCTAGGCACTGGAGGCTGTGTTTCTTCCCCTCATAGTGCACCTTATGGGGTGGTCCACAGGCAGAGACTGGGTCTCACCAGGGGTCCCCTGTTTTTTTTCCCTTTTGTATTTTCTCTCTCAGGCCAAAAGCTCTGACCCGGGAAAAAAGATATGCCCCTCGTGCAAAGCCAAGATGGGAGAAAAGCCCTATGCAGTACTTGTATTACTTCTTTAGTAAAAGAGGAATCTGCTTCTGTGTGTGATGACTTGGTTGCCTCTGTAAAGAAGGAACTTTATGCCATGATTCAATCATTCCGTGACTCATTGGTTAATCCGGCTGCGAGTCAGCCCTCCACATCAGAGTCCTCTCGGGGTTCACTTTCTGTCCCGGTGGTTGAAGCTCTGTCTGAGGGTCCGTCTACCAGGGAAAAACAATCCCCTGCACCTTCCAATGACAGTTCGGAAGAGGAGGAGGTTGAGGGGGCAGAAGTGGTCCTCTCCAAGTTTAAGCTATCCCTTGACGAAGTTGATGGTCTCCTTAGAGCCATACATGTTACTCTTGGCCTAAGTAAAGAGAAAAAGGAACTTGCACTACTTGACTGCATGTACACAGGTCTAAGTAAGCCTAAGGAGAGAACATTTCCGCTGCACCCTCTCATCTCAGATTCCATAAAGAAGGAATGGCAAGACCCGGAGAGAAAACCTTTTTTCTCGAGAGCCCACAAGAGGCACTTTCCTTTCGAGGAAGACCCCTCTGCGGTATGGAACAAGGTCCCTCAGCTCGACGCTGCCTTCTCCTGAGTCTCTAGGTCCACCGACCTAGCCTTTGAAGACATGCGGATCCTAAGGGATCTGATGGACAAGCGAATGGATCTTTTGCTCAAGAGATCTTGGCAATCGATCATGAGCAATTTAAAGCCAGCCATGGCTACGATATCATTAGAAACCTGGAATATTGGGTTAACCAGCTAAACGCTCATGTGTTAGCAGATTCACCCAAACAGGAAATTGTGGATTCTTTTACTACCGTGTTCTCTGCAGTAGCCTACATGGCAGATGCTTCAGCTGAAGCAAATAGAATGTCGGCTAGATCAGCAGCCCTAACAAATTTGGCGAAAAATCTCAATGCAAGAAGAGCATTGTTGCTGAAGACCTGGCCAGGCGATGTGGCGTCAATGAGTAAGCTCTGTGGGATTCCCTTTTAGGGTGACCTTCTCTTTGGTCCTGATCTAGATACCATCCTGGACAGGACAGCCGATAGGAAGAAATCCTTCCCGGTAAAGAAGAAGAAACAGCCCCCAAAGCACCTTTTTCGACCTCAAAGAGCTCAGGAACAGGACAACAAGTCCCAGGGGAGGAGGAAGAATTGGCCCACGCAAAAAGCTAAAGGCAAGGGCGAATTCTTTTCCATCCTCCTGCGCAAACTGAAAAATCACAATGACTCGACCCTGCGGGTGGGCGGAAGGCTGAAAAGTTTCCTTTCGCAGTGGTCAGGCATAACATCAAATCAGTTCATCCTGACCACTCTTTCTCAAGGCTATGCAATAGAGTTTACGGAATCTCCCCCAAGAAGATTTCTTGTGACAAATACCCTAAAGGATCCAGTAAAAGCCCTGGCCATGAAGTCCTTATTAAAGGAGCTGATGCAGCAGGATGTAGAGGTCCAAGTGCCACCAGGAAAGTGGCAACAGGAATTTTATTCTCTCATTTTCATGGTAAAAAAAACAGCAGGAAAATTAGAAGAAGTACAGAAAGTTCAAGATGGACTCTTTTTTTTTTTTTAGTCAGAAATCTACTGACCCCAGAATGTAACATGGCGTCAGTAGACCTAAGGGATGCATATTTGCATGTCCCAATTTCACTCCAGTCCCAGAGGTATCTCAGGTTGGCAGTAGATATGGGAAGTGTGATTCACCATCTACAGTTAAGGGCCTTACCATTCGGTCTGTCATCCGCACCACGGATTTTCAATAAAGTGATAGCGGAAGCACTAGCTCCGCTTCGACTTCAGGGAATTGCAGTAATTCCTTACCTGGATGATCTTCTATTCTTTGCTCCCTCCGGGGAGAGGTTACAGCAAGACTTAGTCAAAGCACGCAACCATCTGGAGTCTCTCTAGGTTGTATTCTGTAGCTCTAGAAGTCCTCCCTAGACCCATCCCAGGAGCTTCGGTTTCTGGGCTATCGAATCAATTCGATTTTTCCCCCACAAAAAAGGTTCAGTGCACGGCTGCTATGCTGCAGACCAACCAACCGATAACAATAAGGCAAATAATGTCAGCATTAGGGGTCCTGCCCTCAACAATTTCGGCTATTCAGTGGGAAAGACTACACTTCAGGAGTCTACAAGCCTTTCTCCTAAGGTCATGGGATCACAGCTTACGAGGATGAAGATTCTAGCCAAGGTGAAAAGGTCACTATGGTGGTGGAGGAATCAGGAAATTTTTATCAAGGGGCCTGGATTGGGGTTTCCCAGTAGAAAGACTAACAATGGACGCCAGCTCTTGGGGATGGGGGGCCCACCTAGAGGAAAACTTTGCTCAGGGAAGTTGGTCCAAAAAGGAAGCGATAAGGTCCTCAAATTGGAGAGAGTAGAAGGCGATCGCTTTATCCCTAGTGATATTCGCACAACTTCTCTAGTATCACCATGTGCAAGTGTTGACAGACAATGCCACGGCCGTGGCTTATCTAAACAGACAGGGGGGCAGAGGGAGCAGGTCCTTAGAAGCACTGGCAACAGAAATTCTTATATGGGCAATGAAAAATGTACTATTCTTGTTGGCAATCCACCTATAGGGGACCCTGAACAGAGTGGCGGACTTCCTAAGCACGTACCCCATTCAGGAAGCAGAGTGGTCTCTGAATCTAGAGGCCTTCGCGATAATTTCCAGGATGTGGGGACAGCCAGAGGTGGATCTGTTCGCTTCGAAGGAGAATACACAGGTGCCTCGTTATTTTTCTCTGAACAATCTCGATGGGTCACTAGGGACAGATGCCCTGGCCCATCCATGGAGGTTTTACCTTTGCTACGCTTCCCCCCCCCCCCATTCCAGCTAATCCCACTGGTATTAAAGAAGATCCAACTGGAAGGAGTACCAGTCATTCTATTAAATCCATTTTGGCCAAAAAGGGCCTGGTTCTCAACCATTCTGGGGATGGTGACCATACCTTGTTGGCATCTACCTCTCAGGCAAGATTTACTAATCCAAGGTCCAGTAAATCACCCAGAAGTGGCCAGGCTGTCGCTTGCAGCATGGTGTCTGAAGAGCAGCTCCTAAAGAGTAAGGGGTTTTCAGATCGTCTGGTTGCAACATTGCTATCAAGTAAGAAAAAAGTAACGAGCCTTCTATACTAAGATCTGGAAGGTCTATAACTCGTGCAATTCATCCACCCAAGGAGCCTTGCTTCCATCTTGGAGTTTTTACAGGATAGGGCAGATAGGGGACTAGCAGTCAAAACCTTGAAGGTACAGGTTGCTGCACTAGCAGTTTTTTTTTTTAGAGAAATCTGTGGCCCCTGAACTGCTGGCAGTTAATGGTTTCCCAAAATGGGACATGTCAGTAGTCCTGCAATTCCTAGCAAAAAGTCCATTTGAACCTCTGGATGCAGCATCACTCAAATGTCTCACTCCTAAAGCTGTGTTCCTGATCGCCATTACTTTGGCACGCAGGATCAGTGGGCTACACGCTCTGTCAATTAGGGAACCTTATCTCTGTGTTTCCGGATAGTTATCCTTGGGACAGACCCAAAATTCTTACCTAAGGTAGCCTCAATGCATAATCGTTCACAGGGACATTGTGCTCCCAACCTTCTGTGCTAACCCATCAGGGGAGGAGACTTTTTTTCATATGTTGGACGTCAAAAGGATTTTGTTATGTTATCTAGAAATAACAAAGGACTTCGTTTTTTGTCAATTTTTCGGGCAACAAGAGAGGTTGCCAGGCTTCTAAAGTATCATTAGCCAGATGGCTGAAATTATCCATCCTGGAGGCATACCCGCACGCAGGTTTGTCTCCGCCAGCTGGAATTTGTGCACACTCAACCGGAGCGCTTGCGGCCACTTGAGCAGAAAGAGCTGGTGCCACCCCTGAACAAATTTGCAAGGCGGCAACGTGGTCAAGTTTTCGCACCTTTATGCGACATTACAGGTTGGACCTCACATCTGCCAGCGATCAGGCATTTGGCAGGCAGGTCCTGCAGGCTGTTGTCCCACCCTAAGTGGGTAAGTCTCTGTTATCCTCTCAGGTGCTGTCCTGAAAGAAGCTTTGGGAAAATTCAAGTTAGATTTACAGGTAACTTGTTTTCCATAAGTCTTTCAGGACAGCAACGACCCGCCCTATTCGTTTCTATGTACTATGCTGTGACTAACATATGTGGGAGGATTTGACAAAGTTTTTTTCTCAGTTTGTCAAGATTTTTCTCACTGAACAATAAAAGAGGATTGCTCAGAGATGGATTAACTCTGTGTGGCAAGACTGGGCTCAAATTATAGGAAATCTTATACTCTACAGTATGATATAAAAAAAATAAAAACATTTCGGGTTTACATCCACTTAAGGTCTTTTTGCATTTCTTAATGCACAATTCTTCAATTTTATAGATTTCCTAGTGTGGGCTGGTGTGCAATGTATTCATCTCTGCTTTTGAACCTATCAATCAATATGACCACCATATACTTGTTATTATTGTGAACATTTATTCTGTATTTTTAAACTTTGTAATAATAAAATTTATTGCTTACTTTAAATTCAAATTTTTTTTCTTGTACTTACTGGCACCGCAAAAATCTCCTCAACCGCTAGCTTTTTTTCACTTTTACATTTAAATCTTCAGCAAAGCCTGTCGAAGCAACTCCATCCGAAAATCTGCTTACCATTCCTGGGCAAACAAATGCAGAGTCATCTCCAGAGACATCACCTGGAACCAGCCCCATGACACGCTCCGCATCAATTGCAAATCTTCAGACTGCCAGCAAACTGATTCTGAGTTCCAAGCTTGTTTATAGCCAGCCACTGGATATACCAAGTGGTGTGGAAGTAATAAGGGCAACACCTTCAGCAGGTGAGGCTGCATTTATTTTTATTTTTTGTGTGAAACATTAGAGAGTCTCGGCTTTAGAAACATATGCAATAAGTGGGTTAAAATGTTTTAGTTATTTGTACTTGGTTTTCTGTACTCGGGGTCAGTTCACACCAGGAAGTGGTGTGGGAAACCCACGTTCCTTGCTAAGTTCCCACTATGTTTTCAAAATGCACTGAAGTTGCGATCTGCGCTTTAAAACATTTTTTTTTTCTTATTTATTTTACTTTATTATTGTTATTGATTTTAAAACGTTTAAAAAAAAAAATTTCGGTCACTTTTATTTCTATTACAAGGAATGTAAACATCCCTTGCAATAGAGAAAAGCATGACAGGTCCTCTTAAATATGAGATCTGGGGTCAAAAAGTCCTCAGATCTCATATTTGGACTTAAATGCAAAAAAAAAAAAAATGTCCGCCCTCCTATGGTATGGAGACGGGTGGGGGCCATCTTCCCCTCATTCGTCTCCATACCACAGACATGACAGGTCCCGGTTGCCTCCGCCGCTACTGACGGCTCTGGTAAGCGGCGGAAGGGCACGGGAGGGGGTGGCACCTCTCCTGCCACCGATAGCGGCGATCTCGCGGCGAATCTGCCGCAGAGACCACCATTATCGTAAGCACAACCGGCTCCTGAAAAAATGTATACCTCGGTTGTGGCAGCAGCTGCTGCCGTTACCGAGATATCCATCTTCAAAGTGCTGACGTATATGTACAGGAGCCGGTCAGTAAGTGGTTAAACGGCATTACCCAAAAGCAAACATTTATTAAATTGCAGCTTACCAAATCTTAGATGTGTTGACTGCATTAGGTTTTTTTAGGCTTTCTTTCATTTATTTTCATCTGGTGATCCAGCCAGTAAGTCTGTTATTTTCCAAAAGAACACACTGTCTTGCAGATTGTATCAGTTACAAGGATTAGGCAAACCATTTACCACTGACAGGGGTGCTTTCAATGATACACTTTAATTTATTTTAAACCTTTATCCCAAAAGAGGAAAAAACTGCTATTTCTGCCTATAAAGTGTTAGCTGGAGTTGTGTTCCCTCTTTTAGGCCTCATGTACACTGCTGCTGCTAAAAGGACGTTAAGAGGCAGTTGGACACTTTATTCAACTGCCCCTGAACTCATTCGATATTATCTTATGTGTACATGTACACAGGTTTGTTTACTGTCGTTTTTAGACAGTTGCGTTTATAGGCCTTTTGGGTTACTATCTGTCAAGTTAAATCGTTCAGGAGAGGTTGTAAAAACGTCCCGTGTACATGAAGCTTTAGGGGTTTGAACACTGGCAAAGCTTTCAGGACAGCCCTGCATAACCCCTCCCACTTTCAGCAAGCCTCAGTTTTTTTTTTCTAATGTCCTTAGACAACCATCTCCTCTCAGCTTTGAGAGAAGCAAATCTTTTTTAACTTTTGTAAAGATCCTTTATTATGTAGAAAGTTTATGCAATTTCTGCAGAGACCCCAGGACTCAGTTTTAGCTTTTGCGATTGACTGATCCATGGCCTGTACACACATCCTGTTGGAAATAAGAAGCCAAGCTAGCCTGTAATGTGCCCTATGCACTGGACCATGTGTTTGACGTCAACTCCTTGGTACAAATGGTTCAGTATGAGTGGAAGCTGCAGAGAGCATTACAGGTTCAGAGTGGGTTCATCACTTTGGCGGTCCCCTGCCTCTGAAAAATCCCGAAGGCTTGTGCCCACTAGGAAGGAGAAGCCTGGGGGAAAATCAACCACTATGGTGTGGACTGCTTTTACTGTCTAACCACTCAGTCCAGGTGAGGTGTATGATGACCGGGCTATCTCTTCCTATTTCTGCTCTATAGAGTGGAGTTTCAAAAGCCACATTGAGGGGGACTCTCTGGCTTTTATTGGGGAGCCCAGGGGTTAAAGCTGGCTGCAACATATATTCCCAGCAGCAGTGGGTGGCACACATCACCTGGTTTAAATTTTGCCCTGTTTTCTGCTGTACAGGCCAAGCACCCTACTGGATCTGTGCAGCCTCCTTTCCCCAGGTCTTTCTGCACATGTGGGCACCAACTTTCAGGGCACACAGAAACAGCTTGCACTTCTCACAAGCTGTGCAGGCTGCACATACCCAGTGATCTACAAGATGTCTTTGGTCTCCCTGCTTCCTTCAGTGACATGGTGTATTTGGCTACTAACCCCTCCTGCTCCACAGATGTTGAGTACCCCTAGAGGCAATACTTTCTGCTTGTAATGGTGGGTCATAAGCTCCGAGGTCATCAGTACTGTGGGCCTGACTGACTTAAGATCCATCCACAGCATCAGTAGGGCTTGCATGCAGTGTTTCCTTAAAGGAACCTGATGCCATAAGCTCAGATCACTGTCATTTACCGGAGTTGCAGCACTCATCTGAGTCTTGCATTAACCTCTTATGACAACTGTACAAGACACATGCCATCCCCTATGTTCTTGTAAACATTCCTAATTGCTTGCCAAAATACTAGTCTCAAAATGTGGGTGGGGTTACAGGAGTGTGCACTAGGTATGGCCCAAACAATATTGTGTCAGTGTCCAATCAGGTCACTGCATATTAACCCATGGTCTATGGGTCTCTGTATCATGTCATGTACTCCAAGATGAGAAATTTACAGGTGAGCCAAAATTCCCCTTTTTGACGTTCCAATGTAATCTTACTTGATAAATCTCTTACTTGCAAATGTTAGTGGTTGTTAACCCACTTGTTTAACTTTATATAAGCCCCTCTGTGTCCTAATAACAAGTGCTCATGTCTGTGCATTTTATTTTAAAAATGCCTCCTTTACCATATTTCGGAGCGGTTCCTTGCAATCAGGTCGCCAGCTCTCTCCTCTACCTCGCTGACAGATGCAGTGGGTGGGGCTGAGATTCCCTCGCTGACATCAGCCAGGAGGAGAGGAGAGGAGAGGAGAGAGAGCGAGCCGGCCGGTCATGTGATCATGGGGTACCGCTGTAAAATCCGGTAAAGTAGGCATTTTTTTTAATAAAGCACACAGACAGGAGCACTTGTTATTAGGACAAAAGGGGGCTTCTATAAAGTTTTAACAGTTATGAGAGCAGCAAGAGCTGAGGGGGAGGGGAGGAGCACAGAGGAGCTGCTGATGACTGAGGCACGTAAACTGACCACCTTGTCAGGGCTCAGCAGCCAGGCAGGATCAGCCAGCTATTACAGGTGTTACAGGGGGGCCAAATGACACAGCACAAGCTCTGTGCTGTATAGCATGCTTTAAAGGGACAGGATCCTTTTTTTTTTTTTTTTTTTTTTGGGTTAACAAACGCTTTAAGTGCTGCCATTCTGCTGGCCATCTTACCACAACTTCGTGGATTCCTTGCATGCTTTGCAGTTTGTCTGCTGTTTACTTTTGATATCTAAGGACTACATATCCCATGGTACTTGTCTAGTGATTTATTTATTGACTCTGCCTCCTGAAACGCCTTCTCTCAAAACCTCTGTAGTTCAATTAGGGCAGGCTCTGTGAAATGTGTGACACGGCAGTGCCTACCCACAGCTCATAGTGAATGTGTCACAGAATTCAAGGAAGAAGATGTGTGGGAATCCTTACAAAGTAAGTTTACCGTTACACCCTTCTTCCTTATCCACTGCAGCATGATCCTACCTTCCCAAATACCTTCCTGTGTCCTGTAAATCTAGGAAAGGGATTTTAGAGCCGAGGCAAAAATCCTATTATATTGCAGCTTACCAGTGGCAGATGTAGTGGCTACATTAGCTTCTGGCTTCTGCAATATGACCTCATTTAAATTGTGAAGTGTATTGGCATGGTGTCACCATGTGAGGTACACTCCCCGACTAAGGAAGTCTCTGCCTTTAACAGGAAGATTCACCCTCTTTATTTGTCATGTTTACCATTAGCACTGAGAGTGACATTAAAGGAAAATCACGAATTTTGGGTTGTCCCCAGAACAGTAATAGAGGGAAAATTTTCTAATGGCAACACTAGTTCTGGTGACAACCAGTGATTCCCTCACTCTGGAGGGATCTCCTCTCACGTCCTGTTTTTGCCAGGGTACAGGAAGTGAAAGGAAACCTACCTAATGGGAAACAGATGGCCAGGAAGCCTGACAAGGGTTATTACCTTTGTATTACCCTTCCACAATCCAAAATGGAAAACATTTTTCTTTTAGTCATCCTTTAAGTTTGAGTTAAAGCGAAGAGTTGAGTGAGGTAAAGGGTCAGGATGTGCAAGGGCTTTTCAGCATCAGATTGCCCTTGCTGAAAACAATTTGGTGCTGGGTTTTCTGCCCCCTAAAAGCGATTTCCAAAATACCCTTATCTTTGCTCTTCTGGTTATCTTTTAAATGAGCTCATATAATACGATGATTTCTCACAATATAAAATAAGAACTCACTCCAAGCTCTTTTTCTTTTGTCCTCACAGGTCATCTCAGCTCTTCTTCAATTTACCCAGTGTGCCTTGCACCATACTTAGTAGTTACTACGTGCTCAGATAACAAAGTGCGATTCTGGAAATGCAATGTTCAAACATTTCAAGATTGTGTAAGTAACGAGGAACAGCAAAGCTTTTACTGGAGGGAATGGTCATTGATGAATGAAGGGCGAGAGGAAAGCAGCAGTACCATACCTGTGGCAGGAAAGCCGGTTGCAGTGAGCTGTTCTTATACAGGAAGACTTGCTGTGGCTTACAAGCAGCCTATTCAACATAATGGCTATGTCTCCAAAGAGTTTTCTATGCATGTGTGTCTCTTTGAATGTGAATCCACAGGAGGATCAGAATGGGTCTTGGAACAAACCATTCATCTTGATGATTTGTTAAGAGTTGGCAGCATGCTTGACCCTCATGTGAGCGTTGATAGCAATTTGTTTGTCTATTTTAAATCGGATGTATTTTTAAACACAGACAAACATCTGGTTCCCAACATCAAGCATTTAGTGCATTTGGATTGGGTTTCAAAGGAGGATGGCTCTCATATACTAACAGTCGGAGTTGGTTCTAATATTTTTATGTATGGACGACTTTCGGGTATTGTTACTGATCAGACCAACAGCAAGGATGGCATTGCTGTCATCACTTTACCACTAGGTGGTAGTATAAAACAAGGAATAAAATCCAAATGGGTGCTACTCAGATCAATTGACTTGGTGTCATCTGTAGATGGGACACCTTCATTGCCTGTATCTTTGTCCTGGGTTAGAGATGGAATTTTAGTCGTTGGAATGGATTGTGAAATGCATGTATATGCCCAGTGGAAACACAACCTGAAGTCTAGCAACAGTGAAACTGTGGTTTCTGAAGACAATGCAACACAGTCTGAATCAGCCCAAATCTCTAAGAAGACCAGCGTAATTGATGGAGCAGCTATTGTAGATGATGTCTTCGGTAGTCCTACTGTGATTCAAGATGGGGGGCTTTTTGAGGCTGCTCATGTGCTTTCTCCAACCCTTCCACAGTATCATCCAACACAACTGCTAGAGCTCATGGACTTGGGAAAAGTTAGAAGAGCAAAAGCCATCCTTTCACATTTAGTCAAATGCATTGCTGGGGAGGTGGCAATTGTTAAAGATTTAGATGCGGGAGATGAGGGAGCTCCAAAACGCCACCTGTCACGGACAATTAGCGTTAGTGGCAGCACGGCGAAGGACATGATTATCACTGGAAAAGATGGAACACGAGATTACACAGAGATCGACTCCATACCACCATTACCTCTCTATGCGTTGCTTGCTGCAGATAAAGATACAGGATACTCTGCTCCTGAAGAAACCACAAAAATGTCCCAGACCTCAAAGCTTAGTTTTGATAGTAAAGTCGGTGACCAGTATTCTGACTTGTTCCAGGTGCAGAAGGTAACAACGGATGACTTCATTGGGTTTGAAACTGAGAAAAGAGAAGGTAAATCCAAAGTGATCAACCTTTCTCAGTATGGCCCTGCTTACTTTGGCCGCGAGCATGCCAGCGTACTCTCAAGCCATCTCATGCACTCTAGTTTACCTGGCCTGACACGGTTGGAGCAGATGTTCCTGGTGGCTCTTGCTGATACAGTGGCCATAACCAGCACAGAGCTTGGTGAAAGCAGAGATAACAACTATTCAGGTAATAACTGCATTTCACAGAATAACCACAATAAATAGGGATTCATGAATGGTCTTGTAGATGACTATGCAATTTCTAAGATATACAATATATTTACAAATTAAGATTTTAAAAGAATATTTTATTACACAAATAATAAAACTAGTCGCTAATTCATACTAACAAAACAAAGAAAAGTAAATGACTGACACCTTAGATCCTTTGTGACTAGAAGATTTCTCGTTAAATGTGATTAGCCTTTTATTAATTTTTTTTTTAACCACACACATCAAAGATCTTGGGTACAATTTACAGTCCTTTTTCTCTCACTTCGTCTTGATTGTTATGAGCAGAGGGAGGCAGATATTTATGATGCTAAATAAATTTGTCATAAGAGCAATATGGGGGCTACCATTACTGACCAACTTCTAAAAATACTTGGACTTAAAGTGGTTGTACACCTTTTTTTTTTTACTTTTACCTACAGGTAAGCCTATAATAAGGCCTACCTGTAGGTAAAAAAAAAATATCTCCTAAACCTGTACGGTTTAGGAGATATTCCCCTCGCAATGAGCCGCTGACTGCAGCGGCGCATGCGCACGGGATTCTCGGCAGACAGGCCGCCGGCAAACTCCGGAGCTTGCCGGACAGAAGTCTCCCGCGCGCATGCGCGGGAGTGACGACATCGCGGCTCCGGCCACTCACAGCGCCGGAGCCGCGATACCCGGAAGACACGCCGAGGGGAAATGTCAGCTGCCTCGGCGTGGACTGTGTGAGATGCCGGCGCCTCGTTCTAAGGTAAGTATCTCATAATGAGCTAGTATGCGGTGCATACTAGCTCATTATGCCTTTTCCCTTGCAGGTGTAGAAAAAAAAAAAAAAAACAGCGGGTATACAACCGCTTTAACTGTTATGCTGTGACCCATTTGCTTAATTACTGTGAATCACTGAACAAGTAAGCAGATCAGGAAAGAGAGAAGTGAGAGGGCAAATATTCATGCCAAAGAGTCAGCAGGTAGCCAAGTAATCATCATTTCCAGAACAAGTGATCAGCAGTGAAAACCTTCATGTGTCTCTTATTGCAACCTTTCTTTGATCAGCACAGGTTTGTCAGAGGTTTACTGTATAACTGGCAGGGAGTGAATGTTTCAGTTCTCGCCCCCCTTAATATACCCATCGCTGTTAGTAAAGAGCTGACCACGGCAAGTGTACGTGAATGTGCATATTTATACACTGTTCTTGTAAGTGCTAGCATGGCTCACAACAGTTGGCGACTAGCGTACATCTGTGTACTGGTGGCTGAAAGTAGACCTGTCAGAGAATTATGCGGGCTTCATTCTAAACAAGCCAATTTTCCAGATTTCTCTGGCTCAAGTACTTTTAACTTAAACCCAGGACAAGCATACAGCAACCAGTGTCAGAATTCCTTGTCTTTATAATTGTTCTGTGTCAGTGGTTTAGAAAACAGTAACTCATATAAGCAAGATAAGCATGCAAGTAACATTTTCAGAAACAGAAATGGCACCCTACTTAATACTCTGATCACCATCACCATTTTACCTCATGGGGACAAGGATCCACATCAAGTGCTTTTTAAAACGAACCTGAGCATAACTGCTGTGTGCTCCATCTTGATTTGGGCAGTCAAGGAATAAAGATTAGACTTTGCCCTCCCTGGTGCGAAGTCTCTCCCCAATCATTCAACAGGAAGGGCATGGCTGAAGCTTGTCTTGGGCAGAAGACACAGCCCATGTACAACCTTTTGGGGAGAGTTCCTTTTATTTCCTGTCCCACAGACCCAACATGGTATGAGGAGAAATCCTCTCTTGGTTATCATTGGACTAAGTGTCCCCATTTGGTTTCCCTTATCATCTTGTTCTGGTGACCTCAGTCATATTTTGGGTTTGCCATCTGTCTCAGTGACAAGCGCCACCATGAAAAATGTGGAAAGGTTTCCCAGCCAGGACATAGACAACATTTAAAACTGACACAGGTTTTTATTCTTCAATAGTTTATCAAAACTAGGAAAAAAAGTTTTGACTTAGATATATTAACATATTTTATGATAGCCAGGATTCTTTTTTCTTACACTGACACAAAGACCACTGGTGGACTGTAAACTGTATCAACTAGCAGCAGGTCTGCTTTTATGAGTATAGTAGTATGAAATGTCTAAAAGCTGAAAGTGAATTAGCAATGATAGGTTTTAGCACTACATCTCTGCCTCCCATTCTTTTCAAGTTGCAGTTAATTTGTTATATAACTTGGTCTAAATCTTTGTTTGCAGGAGGGGACAATCTTGATGAGTGTGGCTTAAGATACTTGTTGGCCATGCGACTGCACACATGTCTTCTAACATCCCTGCCTCCACTGTATCGTATTCAGCTGCTTCATCAAGGTGCTTATTTTCACTCTACATTTAAATTTTACATACAAAGCATATTTTACTAGAATAAGGTTGATTAACTGGGCAAGCTCATAAAAAGGCATCCCCCCCAAACAGTCAGTAAGTAAATCTATTGGTCATTGTCTTGATCATCAGAACACCAGAACTTTTTTGACTTTTATATCGATTCTGATGACACTAAGCACAAGGGCAATAGTAAGATTGTCTCTATTTGTTTAAGAAAAATGGTAATGGTTATATATCAGCCATGTATATTAAGCAATCAGTAAATCTTTTACATTAGCTGCTCACTGTTATTGTTGTATTGGTGATCATACATGCTTCGATAAATGATTAATCTATTCCAATAGAAATAATTGATAGTTGACAACACAATCCATCGATATGCCACAGAGAAGTATAATTTGAGTGATAGTTATGATCGCAAGCTATTCATTGTGTTTCTGCAACCTCATATTCTGATCGATCTAAATACAATCAAGTTTATGACATTAATTTTCCACCCTGGTCAATATGACTCAATTACTCAGGTTGATTGAATCTGACCTAGACAAAATCTAAATCAATCGGAAGGGAATTTATGGCTGTTCAATCAGTTTCTGATTTGATCAAATCGCACATCGATTGGATAATAAAATTGAAACGCGTGTGACCATCATAAGGGTACACTTCTTTGGAAATATTGTGTATTGCCAACGTAAGAGCTAAGACTCCAGTAGTTATTCAACATTTCTACAACAACTGTATTAATGTTTTAGGGTTATCAACATGTCACTTTGCATGGGCTTTTCACTCGGAGGCCGAAGAAGAATTAATCAACATGATTCCAGCTATTCAAAAAGGTGATCCACAGTGGTCTGAGCTTAGAGCAATGGGAATTGGTTGGTGGGTGAGGAATATAAACACTCTCCGCAGATGCATAGAAAAGGTAGGCATTTACTTATTACTTACTTTATACATTGTTTTGAAGTATGTTATTTTGTAAAATGGCATCTGAAACCTTAAATGTGCCACAGTTTAGAGCTGTGGTTTTCAAACTGTAGTCCAAAGACCATGCATGTGGCCACAGGTTTGCATTGGAGGGTTTGCAGCCAACAGCTGTAAAAATACTATCACTGGTTTTAGTTAACAAAGGTCAGATGTAGCATTGTTGCTGCAATTTTCTCCAGTTGTCTTATTGGTCATCGGTGAAGGGTCAGGATAAGACTTCTTGCTGCATCACTTCTTTCATCACTTCTTCCATTCTTTTAAACCGAGCCCCTGGATGGCTCTAATAGACAAAGCGCGCACAGCAAATTATTTTCCAGGTGCCATTTTTGGTGCCTTCATCTCGATTGGGTAAATAGTTTGTAGAGCCAAATGGGGGAGGGAGGGCTTTGGTAATAGTGGGTGTTTTGGGAACTATCAATGAGAGTGCGGGGAATGAATAGGGGTCAGAAATGGGTATGATAAATTTAAGGAAAAAAATCTAAGAAAAACAGTTGAGAAGATACAAAAATGGCTAGGCTTAGTAATAAATCCATTGTCCTGAAAAAAGAGGCAATTCCCTACATTGTTATAGTAAATGCAGCTTGTGTTTTGAGGAGTCCCCAGGTTACATTTTAGCATCTCTCAGAATCTTTGTTAAATTAGCTGGGCTGCATAAAGAGTGTGAACTCCTATTTGAGTAACCAATTGGGAGAGTGAACTGAATTTTAAGAAGCTGTGGTAAGTTGTTTATCTTAATTGTACAGTACAGGACACAGGCTGGATATTTATAGCCCCAGGGCTATAGGCTGTTACCTTCAGGCGATTGGAAACTGGCAAAGCTTTTTGTGACATGCCTTCTGTGGGCGTACCCCTCTAGCCCTGCCCCACTCTGTGAGACTTCTGTTTTTTGCTAGTGTCCCATAGGTGATGGGCTGCTTCTCCCTTATGGAGAATTGTCATGCTTAACTAGTTATATTTTACTTTGGATACTTCAATCAACGTCACTAACGTCTAATATACACTAGAAACAGTGCATCTGAATCAGCACAACCACAGTAAAATCTAACAGCAGCAGATTTCTCTGCAACTATGTCATACTTTCTTAGGCACCGAACGGCCATAATTTAGCCATCACTGTCCAGAGCCCAAAAGCACCAGGCTCTAGTCAGAAGTGGAACTACCTCCCTTAGAAGTAATAGACATGGAAAACGTTGAAGACCCTGAGTTAGTGTTGGAGGAGGCTGCAAAAGATTTCTCACCTCAGCCACTCATACACCAGAAGCTATGGCTTTATGCAGTATGCTTTCCAATGTGAAATTGCTTACTTCTGCTGTGTGCAAAAGCCTCGGTATAGTCGCACTTGATTTTCCCCAGTCTTGCCAGGCCCTTTGGGTACTAAGAGACCTGCAAAGTCTAAAAAGACATTCCCCATTCATGAACAAATAGAGTGGGCAGTTTTATCATTTGGTTTCTTCTGAAAAGGTTTTTACTCCAAGAGTCATTGCTGAGGTTTTTCCAGTACACCCTTTACACACAGGTGCACCATTCATAGCAGCCTTAACTACAGCTTCTGTGAATGAAAAATTACGTATTAATGGAGGGCAAAGCAGGTGATTGAAAGGTCCGTCGGCCTCCCTTCAAAGATCGTATTTTATTTATAGAAGCTGCATGGAGGTGTTACACAGAAAAGGCGAGCATAGTTGAGTGCTTATGACAGCTCCTCAGGTACATCAGAAGAGGAAGATTACTGAAGCTAATTGGACTAGGGTAATGAACAATCAGCAGGATCCTGTCTCTCAGGACTGAACCCTGGCGGGAAAAATTTACAAACACTGCCTTCTGCCTTGCTTTTTTGTGTTGATGCCATAGAACAATCCCAATGGCTCTTTTCTGTCCATATGCACAGAATCTTATAGCTGAAAATCTAATCAGCTGAAGATGCCCATAAAAGACACCTCACTTGTATGTCATGTAAAGGAAAACACCACCTTGGGGATTGACATATTCATAAAAGATGTCACTGGAAATGGGTGCTTCTCCCTAAGCGGAAAGCCCCCTCTGCCGCCTCAAAACACAGAATGCCACACCGCTCTCCTAAGTCTTCATCTACAAAGCCAAAATACACCTGTCTTTCAGTCGAGAACACAAAGCCTACCACTTCTGCCTCAAAGGGTGGGGAAGGGGGGGGGTGTCTCAGGGGGATTACAGTCTTGGTTTACATTCCTCTGGGCCACAGACATCCAAGACCTATGGGTTCAATAATGGTTTTATAGGGGTAAAAAATACAGTTCAGACCTCTACCTCCTCATCCTGTTCTTCTTTTAAACCAACCAAGATCTGCCCAAGGACGAGTCAGATTTACAAACTGCCCTGGAACATGTCTTGTAACTGAGAGTGGTTGTTCCGGTCCCTCTAGAGCAGGGGTCTCTAAACTTTCTAAACAAAGGGCCAGTTGCCTGTCCTTTAGTCTTCAGTGGGGCTAGACTGTGGCCAGTGAGAGTAGAAATGTCCCAGCATCGGTGAGAGTAAACAATGTTCCTTCACTGGTTTTAGTGGAAGTTATAGTGCTCCATTATTGGTATCAGTGAGAATAATATTAACCCATTATTGATATTAGTGCGAGGGATAGCACCCCATCATTGGTGTCTGTTGAAGAAATTGTGCCTTACCACTGGCGTCAGGGAGAGGAATGGTGTCAAGTCACCTGAGACCAGGTGACAGATGCACTCCGTAGGAATCGGAAGTGCACCGCTAAGATAATGGACCTTAGGACTGACTGCTGCGGATAGTACCCAGGGAGGTTCAGGAAGTAGGTCTACTGGATCACTAACACAGATCCCAGTGGGAGCTAGAGCATAGATTCCCCAGGATGCAGAGTCAGCCAGCAGGTGTTCACCAGAGCCTCTAGTGAGGATGGACTGCGCTGCAGTCTGGATACAGGTCGCGGCCCCCAGGGTCTCACAGCTCACGCTCACGTTAGACTACAGGAGAAGGAAGCAGCAGGCTGGAACAACAAGGATAGTAAAGGGATAAGGCAGAGGTCATTGCGACTAGCAGACAGGGACAACAGGTACACCCCAAAGGTTCAGGGTCACAGGCAAACAGGGATAGTCGGGGACACGCCAAAAGGTCAGGTTCACGAGCAGACAGGAATAGTCGAGAACACACCAAGGTCGGTAGCAGAGACAAACTAAGAGCACACGGCAAGCAGGAAACAGGAAGCCAAACACACAATGAATACACAATGGTTGATCAGCACCGCTGGCTTGCAGTGCACAGGTTAATATAGGGTTCCCTGATAGGGCCTGGTGAAAGTGGCTTGTCTCTTAGTCTGAACACATGAGGAGAGGTAAGCAGACAAAGAAAGATTACTGCATAACCATGACAAATGGTTCCCCGTCATTGGTGTCAGTTGTGGATGGAATAGTCTCAAGGGCCAAATAGAGGCAAGCAAAGAGCCACATCTGGCCCCTGGGCTGCAGTTTGGAGATCACTGCTCTAGAGGACAGGTTCAAAAGCTTCTATTTAAACCTGTTCCAGAACCTAAAAACCTAATGGGGGTATTCGTCCAAACCTGGACCTAAAATCGCTAAACAAGTACCTTTTGCATTCACAAGTTTTGCATAGAATAGCAAGGTCAGTTATCTCTCTGAGGCAAGGGGAATACTGAGCTGATATTAATAGACATTCAAGATGCCCACCTCATCAGTGGTTTCTGTGCTTTGCAATAGGAGGCAACCCATTCTAATTTGGCGCACTGCTGTTTGGCCTATCCTCTGTACCCTAAGTATTCACAAAGGTGCTTCTTGTCCTTTTTATCAATTCAGGGCATCCAGAATACTGGACAGCTAGACATCTTCTGAAGGATTCATATCCATCAAAACTGCCTGCAGACATCCAAAGATTTATTCAGATTCTTCAGGCTTTTGAATTAATAATCCTCTTTTACAAAAGTGTTTCCTCCAGCCCACTTTGCATCTAGAATGAAGAGGCCTCATCCTATACAGAGCACAGGCAAACATTTTCCCTACACCAAACAAGTCTCTCTCTCAACAAACACTCTCCATATATTGGTTTCCCTATGCTTCCCTCTAGCCAAACAAGGAATCCTCTAGCTTGGTGGATTACCATAATGGGTAAGTTCTTTCCTCCACCTTCATGAAAGGTGATAACACATGCCAGCTCACAGGCTGGGAGGATGGTTTCAATCTCTCACTGAGTTCAGAACCTGGTAACCTAAGGAAACATAGCGCCCAATCAACATCTTGGAGCTCAGACTATTAAAAATTGTTCTGAGCCACTACACACACACACACACACACACACACACAAACGACTTTCTCTAGGGACACCTAGTAAGGGTGCAATCAGGCAGTGCCACACCAGTGGTCTATATCATTTATCAGAAGGGTAACCAGTAGTCAGGCAGGCTTGAAGAAAGTAGATCTAATCTCCTGAATGGAAAAGCACTGCCTATCTATCTTTGCTGTTCACATCCTGGGAATTAACAATTGAAATGTGGATTTCCTCAGTAGTCATCACCTGGATCAAGCGGAGCGGTTTCTCCATCCTGACATCATCAACCTCTTATGTCAGAAATGAGGGGCCCCAGGTGTGGGCAATCCTGGCTTCCATGTTCAACAAGTTACCCTTTTTTGTGGGCAGGACCAAGGATCCTCTAGCTCTGGGATCCAATACTCATAATCCCATGGGCTCAGTTCAGGCTAATATATGCCATCCAGTGCAGATTCTTCCTTGACTGCTGCTCAAGATAAAGGTAGAGAAGAGTTTGGTGATTCTTAATTGCACCAAGCTGGCCTAGAAGAACCTGGTGTACACATGTACACAAACTTCAGGGAGAAGACCTATGGCCTCTACAAAGCAAGACAGACCTGCTGTCCCAAAGCTTCTCAGTCACTGGCTTTAATGGCATGACTGTTGAAGCCCATGTCTTACAGAACAGAGATACGTCTGTCCCTGCCACACTCATATTGCTCAAGGCCAGAAAAGTTACTTTGAGAAAAATCTACTTCTGCACCTGGAGCTCCTTTTTCACCAGGTGTGAACACAGGCATTTCCATCCCAGAGAATACTCAGTACCTTGCATGGCCTTGTCCATCATATTCCAAAAGCCTTTGGCTTATCTCTCATTTGTAAAAACCTTTATTCAAGGCATTTCACAGATCTCAACCCTATTACAGCACCCTGTGCATTCTTGGGATGCCAGTCTGGTCCTCTCTGCCCTGCAGAAACCACCCTTTTAGTCCATTTGGAAATTACTCTTAGGTGATCAAGTAGCCTTGGTGGCCATCACATCTGTCAGACATGTTTCAGAGTTAATGACCCTGTCTTGTAAGGAGTCCTTCACAGGGATATAGTAGTCTTGCGTTCAAAACTCTCCTTTCTCCCAAAGGTGGCATCAGCCTTCCAACTTGATATTGTATTACCTTCTTTGTGCCCTGCCCCTAAGCACCCAAAGGTTATTATAAAATTAAAAAAATTTGCTCTTTAAATCAAATACCTCATACTAGTGCAATAATGTTGCACGACTCAAACAACAATCCATGTAAAAAATCATTAAAGGATATTGATAAGCACTCTACAGGTGAAACTACAATATTGTGAACAATCAAAAGTTAAAACATTCAATAATAAAACAAAACAAAAGTTGTCCACAGAAATCAGTGAATGCACGCAAAGCTGGCACACACAAATGCAGTGTTTCTTTCGATGCAATTGCACCACTGTTCCACCAACACACAATTTCATTGCTTATCAGATGCTTAGTCCCCTAAACATATGAGGTCTAACATTGCTTAAACTGTAATAAGGTACTCGCATTGGTAGTCCAGATAAACCTCTGCCGCTTATAATCTCAGCCAGATCAGTTTAGATCACATCCAGTATAAAAGAGAAAACAGAGGAACTCCCCTGTTCTAATGTTAAAAGAACCCCATTTATTATAAATAAAGGTACTCACATTTCAGCTTAAAGAGCAGAGTAAAAGCAGTGCTGCTTATCAAAGCGGACGTGATATCAGCTCTAAGCTCTATCTAAAACTTTTCATCACAGGTGGGCCGGAAATCCTTGATGGTCAATCTAGGTCATTCTTTGCACTTTTATTCTAAAATCAACCAAATCATACATTTTGTTGAGTTCCAGAGGTTCCAAAGGGCACTATAGATATAAAATATCTTATCTCCAATAAGTTTTGTAGTATCAGTGGTAAACAAATTGGTAATTAATGGCCTATGCAAACACAGTAACCAAAACAAGGACGAATAAAAAGGTATTAGTTGACTCGTAGGACTCAACATTGATTTTTACTTGAGGATGTTATAAGGGGAAAGGTGAAGGTTAAATGGCAGTGGTGGTAAAAAGAACAAACCCTTGTAAGTGGGGAGCACTCTAAACATACTTTTAGCTGGATGTCCCCTTGTATGAAAGAATAAATATATAAAGTATGTACTTTTAAACAGACAAGATTACATCTCGGTCTGTATGGGGAAGTCCTTTTTCAGTTTTTGCTGTTGGAGAATGTAGTTTACAAAATAAACTTGTTTTGAATAGTGACGAGTTTCTTTGATGTGATCTGATTTTACAGGTTGGTAAAGCAGCTTTCCAAAGAAACAATGAGCCACTAGATGCTGCACTTTTCTACCTTGCAATGAAAAAGAAAGCTGTTCTCTGGGGCTTATTCAGGTAAAAGTAGAAAATGTTATATACACATACTTTTAAATGTGCTGAATATAGTCCCAAAGCTGTCAGTTGAGCCAAAAAATCGCCTTGTTACTCAGAATCTATGTTGGTAGTAGGTGGGTAGCTTTAGCGCAGCTCATTGTGGATAATTACCATTGAGAGACCCGTCTCCACTGCTGTGCTTGAGCATGAGTATGGAAAGCTAGTTATTGGCTAAGATATCGGTTACTGCAGGCTAGTTAAGTTGGCCATAGTCTGTTCGAATCTCAAACCATGTATGGGCAGGCTAAATGTACCCAAGTTGATTGATCGATCAACCAGCTTGCCGGATTTTACTTGCAAATTTGACTAGCGTCTGTTATAGCCACTAAGAATATTCACTGTGTTCCTCCAGAGGGGACTGATTCCCCTTATTACCTGTGGTTGCAGGAAAGACATTTGCTCCGTCTATGGCCTGCCTTAGTAAAGATTACCAAGATGCATGGGGTGGTGCTGATCAGGCGCACTTTCAAAGCCCTAGTGTGTAACTAATTTTATATGTAGCTGCAGCTTCACTTAATCTGGTTTCTTACTCGCTTGTATAGTTTGAAGATGATTTGGTATAAGATGTAATTTTAAGAACAGTGTGAATGCAATTTAGTTTACAATAGTTTGATGCTGACATTGGTATTTTTAGGTCACAGCATGATGAAAAGATGACTCAGTTCTTCAGTCATAATTTTAAGGAGGACCGCTGGAGGAAAGCAGCTCTAAAGAATGCCTTCTCATTACTTGGAAAGCAGCGATTTGAACAATCTGCAGCTTTCTTTTTACTAGCTGGCTCTCTAAAGGATGCTATTGAGGTATAAAGAAATCTCATTTTACTTCTTGTTACACAAAAGTCGCAGTTATGTGATTGTTATTTAAAAGACCTAAAGATTTTCTACTTTTAGGTGTGCTTAGAGAAAATGGAAGACATTCAGCTAGCAATGGTTATTGCCAGACTGTATGAGTCAGAGTTCGATACCTCTTCTACACACGAGTCCCTTCTGTATGAGAGAGTGCTGGGATGTCAGAAAGACGGATCAGGCTTCTGCTGTACAAAACTTCATCCCGATCCATTCCTGAGAAGCATTGCTTATTGGATCATAAAGGACTATACGAAAGCCCTGGACACGTTGTTAGAGCAAACGCCTAAAGAGGATGATGAAAACCCTGGTGGGTATATTTGCACCGAATTAGTGTTTTTCCTTTTGTGCTGAATTTTCAATGTCACTAAATATTATTGCTTACTTTGTATTAAGATATTTTTTTTCTTTTAACTGAAGGTGGACATCACCTCCTCATATAGCCTGTAGATTTTTAACAGGGTCACCTCGCTCAGATCCTCGTTGAGCAGCTGTTTGCCAAATCAGAAATATCTTCTCTGAGGCTGATAAAGAAATAATTTTATTCAAGATACTTGAAGTTATTAAGCCCTTTTAGCACAATGGAGTTTCAGCCCTGTGCCAGTACACAATGACTTCTGTGTTATGCATAGAGTGGCACACCCCTTCCTTATCTCACAACGCAGTGCTAGGTGTCGAAGTGATCTTTTGCTGGATCCTAGTGCTGTTGTGGTGTGAACGTGGTGTAAGATTTGTAATCTCATGTCATTACTGACTTTTGGAAAGTCTGTATTTTGTAGTGTATGTATTGGAAGGTACATTGGCACAGTTTACAGTAACAGTGCAGGGATGTTCACTCAAATACACTGTACTATACAGCACCACAATTTGTTGGTGTCAAGGCACCTTGTAGATAACAATCGTCATATGCTACTGGTTTGAATAAAGCTCTCCGATGTTTTATTTGGCTTCCCCTTCAAATCTCTTTTCCACTGAAATGTTAGCATAACCTCTGACCTTTGTTGGAAAGGCCTAACAAAAGGTGTATGCTACGCAAACATTAAAGTGGTTCTAAATTCAGAAGGTTTTTTAATCTTAATGCATTAAGATAAAAAAAAACCTTCTGTGTGTAGCAGCCCCCCTAATACTTACCTGAGCCCCATCTCAATCCAGCGATGTTGCACGAGAGCCTCGGCTGTCCGGGACATTCCCTAATGATTGGCTGAGACACATAGCGGCCACCATTGACTCCCACTGCTGTCAATCAAAGTCAGTGAGGGGGTGGGGGCGATTCAAGGCTCCATGTCTGGATGGACATACAGAGCAGCGGCTCGGCTCGGGTGCCCTCATAGCAAGCTGAGGGACCCGAAGTGGAGGATCTGGGCTGCTCTGTGCAAAACCACTGCACAGATCAGGTAAGTATAACATGTTTCTTATTTTAAAAAAAAGACTTTAGTATCATTTTAAGCTTTTGAAGTTGGCCAGCATTTGTATCTGTAACTGAAATTGCCCATGTAGGGAATTAAATGTGACATGGAAAGTTCAAGAACGACCAATAACAATTTGTGTCAGAAGCAGCTCACAGGTAGGGATTACTTTAGCTTTCACAATTTGAATGTTTTAAAACCTTATATTTATTTTCCATGTAAGTTCAGTCCCATTAAATCTTTGTCCCCAAAATATTAAAATCACAGGAGCACCATAACCATACAGTACCTGACCGCGAGATTGTGTTTCCAGCGCGATAGCATCGCGCTGGTTCTCGGCGACAGGGTACTGTGAATGTCGCGCTGGCTTGCTCATCGGGAAAGGAAAACTTTGTCTTCCTTCCGCGATGAGTGACAGGCAGTGCTGACAGCTGTCTGGTATGAATCCTGAGGCGGGAACACCGCGCCAAATTTTAAATGAAAAAACCGGCGTGGGTTCCACCCCAGGGGCATACCAGGCCCTTAGGTCTGGCATGGATTGAAAGGGGAACCCCCTATGCCGAAAAATCGGCGTGGGGGTCCCCCCCAAATCCATACCAGACCCTTATCCGAGCACGCAGCCCGGCCGGCCAGGAAAGGGGGTGGGGACGAGCGAGCGCCCCCCCCCCCCTCCTGAGCCGTACCAAGCCGCATGCCCTCAACATGGGGGGGTGGGTGCCTTGGGGGAGGGGGGCGCCCTGCGCCCCCCCCACCCCAAAGCACCTTGTCCCCATGTTGATGAGGACAAGGGCCTCTTCCCGACAACCCTGGCCGTTGGTTGTCGGGGTCTGCGGGCGGGGGGCTTATCGGAATCCGGGAGCCCCCCTTAATAAGGGGGCCCCCAGATACCGGCCCCCCACCCTGTGTGAATGAGTTTGGGGTACATGGTACCCCTACCCATTCACCTAGGCAAAAGTGTCAATAAAAAAAAAAACACACTACACAGGTTTTAAGAGTCATTTATTAGTCAGCTCCGGGGGTCTTCTTCCGACTTCGGGGGGTCTCCTCCCACATTCTCCCGGTGTTCGGCCTCTTCTCCCGGGCCCCGCCGCTATCTTCTTCCAGCTCTATTGCCAGCGAGGGGCCCGGTCTGCTGCCGCTGTCTCGCCGCCGCTGTCCGGCCTCTTCTCCCGGTGTTCGGCCTCTTCTCCCGGGCCCCGCCGCTATCTTCTTCCAGCTCTATTGCCAGCGAGGGGCCCGGTCTGCTGCCGCTGTCTTGTCGCCGCTGTCTCTCCGCCGCTGTCTCTCCGCCGCTGTCTCTCCGCTTCTTCTCTTCTTTTCTTCTTCCCCGATGTTGACACGACGCTCTCTCCGGCTCGAATGCTGTGTGCGAGCTGCGGAGCCGTTTATATAGGCGGTAACCCCACCCCCTTACGACGTCATGGTCCCAGCATGCGCAGGGACTCTGGGGCCACGCCCCCTTATGACGCCAGAGTCCCTGCGCATGCTGGGACCATGACGTCGTAAGGGGGTGGGGTTACCGCCTATATAAATGGGAGCGCAGCTCGCACACAGCATTCGAGCCGGAGAGAGCGTCGTGTCAACATCGGGAAAGAAGAGAAGAAGCGGAGAGACAGCGACGGCGAGACAGCGGCGGAGAGACAGCGGCGACAAGACAGCGGCAGCAGACCGGGCCCCTCGCTGGCAATAGAGCTGGAAGAAGATAGCGGCGGGGCCCGGGAGAAGAGGCCGAACATCGGGAGAAGAGGCCGGACAGCGGCGGCGAGACAGCGGCAGCAGACCGGGCCCCTCGCTGGCAATAGAGCTGGAAGAAGATAGCGGCGGGGCCCGGGAGAAGAGGCCGAACACCGGGAGAATGTGGAAGGAGACCCCCCGAAGTCGGAAGAAGACCCCCGGAGCTGACTAATAAATGACTCTTAAAACCTGTGTAGTGTGTTTTTTTTTCTATTGACACTTTTGCCTAGGTGAATGGGTAGGGGTACCATGTACCCCAAACTCATTCACACAGGGTGGGGGGCCGGTATCTGGGGGCCCCCTTATTAAGGGGGGCTCCCGGATTCCGATAAGCCCCCCGCCCGCAGACCCCGACAACCAACGGCCAGGGTTGTCGGGAAGAGGCCCTTGTCCTCATCAACATGGGGACAAGGTGCTTTGGGGTGGGGGGGGCGCAGGGCGCCCCCCTCCCCCAAGGCACCCCCCCCCATGTTGAGGGCATGCGGCTTGGTACGGCTCAGGAGGGGGGGGGGCGCTCGCTCGTCCCCACCCCCTTTCCTGGCCGGCCGGGCTGTGTGCTCGGATAAGGGTCTGGTATGGATTTGGGGGGGACCCCCACGCCGATTTTTCGGCATAGGGGGTTCCCCTTACAATCCATGCCAGACCCAAGGGCCTGGTATGCCCCCGAGGGGGGAACCCACGCCGGTTTTTTCATTTAAAATTTGGCGCGGTGTTCCCGCCTCAGGATTCATACCAGACAGCTGTCAGCGCTGCCTGTCACTCATCGCGGAAAGAAGACAAAGTTTTCCTTTCCCGATGAGTGAGTCATCTCGGCGCTGGCTCCTGCGACGGGGCTCGTAGGTGTCAAATCTCGCCGAGAAGTGCGGCGAGATTGACACAATATCGCGGTCACCTACTGTATGCTTGGTGTATTTTTGAAGAAATAATTTAATGCTCACCTTTAGTAACATTTTACAAAAATCCCCTTATGCAATTCCAGACTTCCTAATTAGTACATACCAGCAGTCCTCCTTTTATAATGCTGCTCCTGCTTTCCTTAACAAATGCACGCCATTATACCATTGGCTGGATGCTACATGTGTGTGTGTACCCTAGTGGCCAATACAGCCTGCTCAAACTGCATCATGCATGCCCAGTGCACTCTCACTTTCTCTAGCTGATGTGGCTGATTTCGTCTGTTACAGCTAGAGAAGGAGAGAATGCACTGCTGATGCACACAGTTTGAATGGTCTGAAGCTCCTGCAAGGAGGCACACACTTTATAGTGTCCTGTTCATTCTTCAAACGGGCTGCATATTTAAAACCAGCCATACATGGATCAAAATTTGGACATTTCAGCAGGGACTGGACTAATTTAGATCCATATATGTAATAGAAAAAATACCGCGCTGTATGAAGTTAATGAAAATTTAAAAACATTATGTACAAATTATGACACAAGAGTTTACCATCATCAAATGTTGAAAATATGTGAAACCAAAAAAAATAATAAAATAAAAATAAAAGCAGCCGCTATAAGTGCGATACACACAAAAACATATGGAATAAGAAGTAGCAGCGCTGACAACAGTGATATCAAACAATATGTTGTAATAAACACTAAATTAATAAAACAAAAAAATAGTGCCTATATGAAAAAATGTCCATCTATATAAAATGTGCAAAGCTTTAAGCCCATAAATAGATCTCCATTGTGATGATTAGATACGATGATTAAATAGACAAATCCTCCACCACACTGCAGTGATGACACCATATAATGTGCACGCTTACCCCAAGGCAAGCTTTGAAAGCTTGCAACCTTTTACCCAGTCAGGGCCTATATCCAAGAGGAAATCGGGGGGTAATATTCCACCAAGCCCCACGGAAGGGGTCAGTCCCAGCACAAATCTCGTCAAGTATACAGATCCAAGGTACCAAGATGAATAGCACTCAGAGGTTCCCCAGGAAAAGGAAAGGAATCGACATAGCGTAATCCTGATAACTTGTATTTATTGGTAATTAAAAAGACACTTACAATGTCGTAGAGGTAAAACAGCAAATGGCAAATCAGCCGGCCGGCTATAGCGAACACCCGTCCTGCAGACGGTACACACGGAACGTCAGCACGTCAGCTCCTCCTCTAAATACACACCAAACTGAGCATGTGCAGCCCGTCCCCTGGCTCCTGTAAATATCAGTCTATTTTTTGGAGACCTTGGAAGAAGGAGATGATCTGTGCAAGCTGTGTCTGTTACTCAGTCAACTGCCTTTTAAGTTGTTTGTGCCTTTTAAATTTTATTGTATTTAAAAAAGAAAAAATGCCCTGTGGGTAGGCACTGCTGTGTCTCCAAATTCAGAGCCTGCCTTCTGAACTACTGGAGTGCTGAGAGGAGGAGGTTCCAGGTGGTGGAGTTATTACAGGAACCACTGCTTGTTGGCAGCAAGGTACCATGGGATATATATTCCTTAGAAATTTAAAGTAAACCGCAAAGGAGAAGCTTCAGAGCATGCAGGGAATTCAGGAAGTTATTGAAAGAGATGGACAGCAGAGGCAGGACTCGCAACATGAAAGGAAGTAAAAAAATATTAGATTGTCAAAATTGCTATTACAATTCTGATGGTATAAAATAAATGTGTATGCTGTGACTATAGAACTCCTTTAAAGGGGTTGTAAAGATTCGTTTGTTATGTAAAAAAAAATGTTATAATAACCTCCTCTGTGCAAGGGTTTTGCACAGAGTGGCCTCGATCCTCCTCTTCTGGGATCCCCCAGAGGCGCTCCTGGCTCCATCTCCTTCTCGAGTGCCCCAACGGAGAGCCGCATTCCATGGGGCAGTCGTGCGGGCGCACTCCCAAGTTCTGCTGCTGCGTCCACTGACACAGACAGCAGGACTGGGCCCCCCCCCCGCCTTCCGAGTCACTGAATGTGATTGACAGCAGCGGGAGCCAATGGCTCCTGCTGCTATCTATATCCAATGAGGACCAGAGACAGCGGCTGGAGCTGCTGTGCTCGTCCCTGTCCCTGGAAAGATCATGTTCAGGTAAGTACAAGGGGGCTCTGGGGGGGCTGCTGCACTACAGAAGGTTTTTCACCTTAATGCATAGAATGCATTAAGGTGAAAAACCTAGAGGGTTTACAACCCCTATAATAAAGAACTAAATGCTTGAATATGTGCCCAGAAAAGGCAGGCAGATGGTAAAGAACATTATACCAGTATTGCCTGTGGTCTACCTGCTGCTGATTTTTCCCTGTTACTGACTCACTATGTCTTGCTCTGCGCTGTGTGTCTACATGGAGGCAGCCATCTTGATAGAGGCAGGGCTTAGGTGAACAGTACAGCAATGATATATCACCAAATCTTCTAAGTTTACTAGGCAGCAGCAATAGTGCTCAAGATCTCACACTGCAGATGTAAAGAAATGAGACTGCAGGTACAGGAGTGCCTAGACTCGCATACAAGGAAGTGCACTGCTATTTTCTTTTTCATACATCATGGGACACAGAGTTATGCTAATATTAATTACCTACTGGGTTATACGCCATCTCTAGGTGAATGGACACTGGTAGACAAAGTCTTAGACAGGAAGTGATCCCCTATATAACCCCTCCCATACAGGAAGTACATCTGTTTTTTACTAGTGTCTACAAGGTGGATGGGCATGTTTGTTTGAGCTCTCTGAGCTCCAGGTTTCTAGTCCCACAAACGGTTCTTAAATAAATCAAGGGATTGACTGATCGGATCCATTTAAAACTGGCTCTATATATTTAGATAAATGGTACCCGAGCCTCGCAAAGAAGACTCAAGATCCTGCAAGGTTTTGCCTGTAATGCGACCTCCGGACGCTGGACCCTGTGAAGTGGAATCCTGGACACCACAGAGCTAAGGCATTCCTGCAGGGTATAGAGTATAGAGTGGAACCTAAACATGAAAAGGGTACCCAGTCCTTGAAGGTCCTCCAAGTGACAGGATCCCGCCGTGAAGGGTGAAGATTGGGCTCTTAGTTTCTAAGCTGCCCTGTGCCTGGACAAGTAAGTGAACCCCTTTACTTATTGTGGGGTGTCCCAGTGATTGTAACAATCAGTCAAGCTATATGAGGCTGGATACCTGTGTGTGGTGACCATACAGGGAGTTTTGGGCTAGCTGTGGGTGTTTGTAAAGTGTACCTTTTTTGCTTGTGTCTAGCTGTTTTTTACCTGTATGATGGCACACAACGGTGCGTCATTTCGCCTTGGTTCACCATGGAGCATGTGACTTCGCTATAGGCGTTATGCACACTCGAAGCCGTGCATGCACCGTAGCCTAATCTGGGTGCACGAAAATTTGCATCATATGCGAATACAGCTGTGCCTGTTCGCTTGGACCGCGCACGCATACGCAGAACATTCCAGCGCACAGCCAGCTTATTTAAGCTGTGTATGCCAAGCATGCAGTGTTTTCAGAAGGCAGCTGTGGGACCAGGCATTTGCAGTGGTTCATTTCTCCTTACCCGGGTCACGTGAGTCACCAGGTGTTGCTTGGTAGGCTAAGGTGCTTAGCAGGATTGTTGCATAGGGGCTTGGTGAGCCCTATTAAAGGGTCTCCCTTCTGAGGTGTGTTAATACTAAACCTAGGTACTCCCTTTTTGTTGGCTTGTTAAATGTGTTCAAAAAAGAGGAGTGGGACTAACACTACAGGGAAGGGCACACCTATGTCGTCAGTAGCTCCTGATGAATCTAGTCTTATCCCTAGTGTTGTATCCCCTGAAAGACCAGTGGCTTCCAGGCAATCTGAGCCGCTGCGCCTATCTGGTATGGTGCCTACAGTCAACGCTGCTGCTTCACCCTTTATCACCAAGGATGAACTGTCCTCGGCAGTGACAGATCCCCCTCCCCTGAGCCTCCTAGTTTGGAGCAGGAATGGGTTGAGGATGGGGAAGAGCTAAAAGCTCGGGATTCTGTGGAGGGCCTGGCGGGTGAGTCTGCTTCTGAGCAATCTGGACAAGAAGATATCCAGTTGGTTTCTGCATCTCCGTCTCAGAGGCTTTTCATCCAGAATCCTACCGAGATGGTTCATTATACCTTTAAGTTGCCTCCTGCAGAGGTTACTGAGCCCCCCTGGTCCTCTTTTGTGGTCCCTGAGGCCTCTTCAGGTCGCACAGGCTTTCCCCTTACACCCACTGTTGGAACAGGCAGTGTATTCTGATTGGGAACATCCTGACAGGATTTTTGTTCCCTCGTAAGAGGTTTTCCCTTTTATATCCCATGGATAAAAAGTTCATAAAGAAGTGGAGAATGCCAGCCTTAGATGCAGCAGTCTCTTCCTTGAACAAGAACTTAACTTGTCCGTTGGATAATGCACAGGGTTTGAAAGACCCTGTTGACAAGAAACTGGAGTTATTATTAAAGGCTTCCTTTTCTTTGGCCAGTTCAGCTATTGAGCCAGCTGTTGCAGCAATTGGTATCTGCCAGTCCATAAAGGATCAGGTTAGACGGCCTGACCGGCCTAACCAGGAGGAAAATCTTGCAGAAAATAAGACAGATATTCCTCGAGCGCTGCGTTTTGCTGTTGATGCCTTTAAAGGATTCAATACAACAGGTTTCTCGTTTGGCTCTCTTGTCTGTACATATGCGCAGACTTTTGTGGCTTAGAAACTGGTCAGCCAAGCTTCCTTGTAAGACGTTATTGGCAGGTTTCCCCTTTCATGAGGAACGTTTGGTGATGATTTGGACAAATATATCCAAAAGATTTCCAGAGGGAAGAGCTCTCTACTTCCTGTAAAGAGAAGCACCAGGCGTCCGCCGCTTAAAACCTCCGGGACTGCTTCCTCAGGTGTCTTAGCGCCAAGGAGGTTCGCCGCCAACAGGGCGCTAGAGCCATGGGCAAGCCGCAAGGCCAGAGCCAGAAAAAGCCCTGGGTCCAAAACTCTGTTCTAAACCCGGCATCAAGCCCTCCTGTTGAGGGGACGCCCCCACTCTTATCGGGTGGTGGGAAGGCTGCTGCACTTTGCGGACATTTGGAGAACAGTGGTTCAGGACGAGTGGGTCACCTTGACTATATCCCGCGGTTACAAGCTGGAGTTACGTTGGGGTTCCCCCTCAGAGGTTTCTAAGATACAACGTTCCCTCGGATCCTCCAAAAGGAAACTTACTGTTTCAGACACTACATCATTTAGTGCATCAAGGAGTGATTGTACAGGTTCTTGTATCTGAATGGGGTGCAGGGTTTTATTTGGATCTGTTTATGGTTCAGAAACCAAACGGGGACACAGGCCCATTTTGGATCTAAGATCCCTGAACCAGTATCTACTAATCCAGTCCTTTCAGCCTCATCAGAGGTTCCTGCAATTTGCAGTAGAGGAACAGCGTTTTTGAGTTTGTGGCTCTACCCTTCGGGCTTGCCACAGCTCCCCGGGTGTTCACAAAGGTTACATAGTAGGTGAGGTTGAAACAAGACACAAGTCCATCAAGTCCAACATGTGTGTGATTATATGTCAGTATTACATTGTATATCCCTGTATGTTGTGGTCATTCAGGTGCTTATCTAATAGTTTTTTTGAAACTATCGATGCTCCCTGCTGAGACCACCATCTGTGGAAGGGAATTCTACATCCTTGCCACTCTTACAGTAAAGAACCCTCGACGTAGTTTAAGGTTAAACCTATTTTCTTCTAATTTGAATGAGTGGCCACGTGTCTTGTTAAACTCCCTTCCACAAAAAAGTTTTATCCCTATTGTGGGATCACCAGTACGGTATTTGTAAATTGAAATCCTATCCCCTCTCAAGCGTCTCTTCTCCAGAGAGAATAAGTTCAGTGCTTGCAACCTTTCCTCATAACTAATATTCAGACCCTTTATTAGCTTTTTTGCCCTACTTTGTACTCGCTCCATTTCCAGTACATCCTTCCTGAGGACTGGTGCCCAGAACTGGACAGCATGCTCTAGCTGCGGCCGGACCAGAGTCTTGTAGAGTGGGAGAATTATCGTTTTATCTCTGGAGTTGATCCCCTTTTTAATGCATGCCAATATTCTGTTTGCTTTGTTAGCAGCAGCTTGGCATTGCATGCCATTGCTGAGCCTGTCATCTACTAGGACCCCCAGGTCCTTTTCCATCCTAGATTCCCCCAGAGGTTCTCCCCCAGTGTATAGATTCCATTCATACTTTTGCCACCCAAATGCATTATTTTACATTTTTCTACATTAAACTTCATTTGCCACGTAGTTGCCCACCCCATTAATTTGTTCAGATCTTTTTGCAAGGTTTCCATGTCCCTGCTGAGAAGTCATTGCCCTGCTTAGCTTAGTATCATCTGCAAATGCAGAGATTGAACTGTTTACCCCATCCTCCAGGTTGTTTATGAACAAAATAAATAGGATTGGTCCCAGCACAGAACCCTGGGGGACCCCACCACCCACCCCTGACCATTCTGAGTACTCCTCGTTTTTCACCACCCTCTGAACTCGCCCTTGTAGCCAATTTTCAATCCATGTACTCACCCTATGGTTCATGCCAACGGACCTTATTTTGTACAGTAAACGTTTATCTGTGTCGAATGCTTTTGAAAAATCCAGATACACCACGTCTACTGGCTTTCTTTTATCTAGATGGCAACTCACCTCCTCCATAGAAGGTTAATAGATTGGTTTGGCAAGAACGATTCTTCATGAATCCATGCTGATTACTGCTAATGATACCGTTCTCATTACTAAAATCTTGTATATAGTCCCTTATCATCCCCTCCAAGAGCTTGCATACTATTGATGTTAGGCTAACTGGTCTGTAATTCCCAGGGATGTATTTTGGGCCCTTTTTAAATATTGGTGCTACATTTGGCTTTTCTCCAATCAGCTGGTACCATTCCAGTCAGTAGACTGTCAGTAAAAATTAGGAACAATGGCCTGGCAATTACTTGACTGAGTTTCCCAAGTACCCTTGGATGCAAGCTATCTGGTCCCGGTGATCCTAGCACCAGTAGTGGATCTTTTAAGGGATCTTGGTGCTCGGGTATCTGGACAGAGCATGACCCGCACAGTGCAGTATTTGGAAAGCTTAGGCTGGATCATAAATACCAAAAAGTCAACCTTGAGACCAGCTCAAAGTCTAAAGTATTTAGGTCCGATCCTAGATATGGTCCAAGCAAGGGTAAGGATCTGTGCCCTGAAGGATCAGGTGCATCAGATAGGGGGCACCAGACAACCCTTCATTCGGCTCTGTATGAATCCTCTAGGGAGGATGGTGTCCTCCTTCGAGGCAGTGCCCTATGCCCAGTTCCATTCCAGGCCTATACAACAAGTCATCTTTTTTGCTTGGAACAGGAGAGGACACGCTTAAGCCTAAACTGGTGATAGGAGGATCAGAACCTGCAAAAGGGAAGATCCTTCCCCCCAGTAACTTGGAGAGTACTGACCACAGATGCCAGTCTCTCAGGCTGGTGAGCGGCCCTAGAGGGGCTCACAGCTGAAGGGAAATGGTCAAGGACAGAACAGATCTTGCCCATCAACGTCCTGGAGATACAGGCAGTACGTCTGGCCCTGCAGTCCTGGACAGTGGAGCTTCAGGACTGCCCTATCAAGGTTCAGTCCAACAATGCCACTGCAGTGGCCTATATAAACCACCAAGGCGGTACCAGGAGTCATTCAGCTCTGAAGGGGGTGAACCACATACTAGCCTGCGCAGAGGGACATGTGCCAATTCTATCGGCAGTCCATATTCTGGGAGTAGAGAACTGAAAGGCAGACTATCTCAGCCGCCAGCAGATCTGCCCGGGGAAATGGTTCCTACACCCAGGAAATTTGCCAGCGTTGGGGATGGCCAGAGGTCGACCTATTTGCATCCAGGTTCAACAACAAGCTACAGCAGTTTGTGTCCCGAACAAGGCATCCTCTGGCAATCGGAGCAGATGCTCTGGTAGTTCTATGGAGCCAGTACTCCCTGGTTTATGCTTTCCCCCCAATCCCCCTTCTTCCACATTTGTTGCGCAGGATTCTGAGAGGGGGTTCCAGTCATCCTGGTGGCACCAGCCTGGCCCAGAAGGCTGAGACTGACAATAGACAGTGCATGAAGGCTTCTACGTCATGCCAATCTACTGTCTCAAGGTCCTATATTCCACCCCAATTTACAGTCTCTAAATTTGACGGCATGGCTATTGAAGCCAGGGTGTTAAAGAACCGTGGCATCTCGGGACCAGTGGTATCTACCCTAGTGAATGCTAGAAAAGTTGTCACTAGGAAGATCTATCATAAGGTCTGGAAGACTTATATTGCTTGGTGTGAAGCCAGGAAATGGCATCCTTGGAAATATGTGATTGGGAGAATTCTCTCTTTTCTACAGTCAGCTGTGGAAATTAGATTGGCTTAGAGTATAATCAAAGGTCAGATTTCGGCCTTGTCAGTATTCTTCCAAAGGCCTTTAGCCTCCAATTCGCTGATCCGAACCTTTATGCAGGGGCAACTCATTTGCTTCCCCCCCATTAGGTCACCTATATGTCCTTGGGACTTGAACTTTGTGCTGTCTGTGTTACAGAAACAACCATTTAAGCCTATGAAAGAAATTCCATTAGACTTGCTGTCATGCAAGCTAGACTTTCGGATGGCCATCACCTCGGCTAGAAGGGTGTTCCCTTTTCGTGCAGGGAACCATACTTGATCCTTCACCACGACAGGGTTGTGTTATGACCTGTTCCATCCTTTTTGCCAAAGGTGGTGTCAACCTTTCATTTAAATCAGGACATTATTTTGCCTTCTTTTTTCTCTCAGCCTCATTCGGCGGAAGAGAGACGACTGCATTCCTTGGACGTTGTCCAGGCAGTGAAGGTTCATTTGTCTAGATCTGCGGAGATCCGAGGATCAGACTCCCTTTTTGTTTTACCAAAAGGACCCAAGAAGGGACAGGCAGCTTCCAAGGCTTCCATTGCCAATTGGGTCCGTCAATTGGTCATTCAGGCCTATGGTCTGAAACGTAAAGCTCCTCCTTTAGGGTGAGAGCTCATTCTACCAGGGGTGTAGGAACATCCTGGGCTTTTCGCCATCAGGTATCTGTGGCTTTATATTTGTAAGGCTGCTACCTCTTCATTAAATAGGTTCACAAAATTTTATCAAGTGGATGTTCGAGCAGCTGAGGATTTTGCTTTCGGCCGCAGTGTACTGCGGGCTTCTGTATAAGGTCTGATGGCTATTGTTTGGCAGTCTCCCTCCCCTCAAGGCTATTGCTCTGGGATGTCCCAGTAGGTAATGAATATTAGCTTAACTCTGTGTCCCATGATGTATAAAAAATAAAATAGGATTTTTTCGTCATACTTACCTGTAAAATCCTTTTCTTTAAGTACATCATGGGACACATATCTCTCCCCTCTTTTTTGAGGATTCAGTGCTTGCTACAAAACTGATGTACTTCCTGTATGGGAGAGGTTATATGTACTGATGTACTTCCTGTAAGGGATCACTTCCTGTCTAAGACTTAGTCTACAAGTGTCCATTCACCCAGAGATGGTGTATAACCCAGTAGGTAATGAATATTAGCCTAACTCTGTGATGTACTTAAAGAAAAGGATTTCACAGGTAAGTATGACTAAAAAATCCTATTTTTAGCAGGAACTTCAGACAGAAATTGACTTTTTAGGGCATTGCTTAGGCATAATTAACACTTCTGGTTGTTCCCTATAACATAGCAAATGTTCACCTTTTGAGCTCAGGTCCACCTAAATGAAAATATATGAAACATGAAAAATGTTAGTGGAGTTTAAAAAAAAATTTTTGTGAAAGATTGTAAATGGTTCCTTCAGCCTCCCTTCTCTAAGCCTAGTGCATGTACCCTGTTAGGAACATTAAGTGAAATGCCTTCTCCGACATGCTGTGATTCCGGCAGTGTAGCACCTGCCCTGTGTGAATGAATTAGTTGCCATCAAATTAATTTGTGCTTTTTTTATATTTATATTAGTCCTCATCAAATCGTGCAACCCTGTGGTCTTCAGCTTTTACAACTACCTTCGGACTCATCCTCTGCTAATCCGCCGGCATTTTAATACCCCGGAAGCTACTTTTGTAACAGCCAGCTTGAAAACTGACAAAAACTATGTGGATGAAATAAATCTAATTGAAAGGAAATTATTTTTTACCACTGCTAATGCTCATTTCAAAGTGGGGTGCCCTGTGCTTGCTTTAGAAGTGCTCTCCAAGATTCCAAAACTTAGCAAATCATCAGCAAATTATGAAGATCTGTTGAGCTTCAGTTCTGTTGGACAAGATAGTATACATTCCATAGGCAAAGTAAACTATTTGGAAGAATTAAGTGAACCAGGTTGGATCACTCCAGCTTCAACGGCAGCAAAAGATTCTTTAGCTGATTTTGACTGGGGCGTGCCAGTAGTGAAAATTGAGGATGAACCTCTTCAGCTGGATTGGGGAGAAGATAAAGGGAGTGATGAAGATGATGGGGGATTATTTTTAAAGAATTTGAACTTGGACCACAAAATTCAAAGCCTTAAAGATGTCAGTTCAGAAACACCAACAGTTGACAATTCAGCACTGACTGGAAAAGAACCGGATGTAATTGCTGAACAGCTAAAATTTCGAGCATGCCTAAAAATTCTTATGACTGAGCTAAGAACGCTGGCTACAGGGCATGAAGTTGATGGTGGAAAATTGAGGTTTCAGCTTTATAACTGGCTGGAGAAGGAAATTGCTGCAATGCACAAAATATTTAACCATGAAGCTGACAGCAAGGATTTCACCATTGAAACTCCACCTCCTGTAGATATATTGGATACCCAAGAAATGTCTGAAAATAGTGATATTGGATCATATGAACGTCACCAAATAGAACGTCGCAGATTACAAGCTAAGAGGGAACATGCTGAAAAACGGAAATGGTGGCTGCAAAAAAACCAAGCTCTTCTAAGAGTATTTCTAAGCTACTGCAGTTTACATGGTGCACAAGGTGGCGGCTTGGCCTCTGTAAGAATGGAGCTAAAATTTTTGTTGCAAGAATCTCAGCAGGTAAGAAGTTTTCATGTTTTAGTTTACCAAGTAAAGTCAATAAATTGGCACATACAGTGCCTTGAAGGAGTATTCATACCCCTTAAAATTTTCCACATTTTGTCATGTTACAACCAAAAACGTAAATATATTTTATTGGGATTTTATGTAATAGACCAACACAAAGTGGCACATAATTGTGAAGTGGAAGAAAAATGATAAATGGTTTTAAATTTTTTTTACAAATAAATCTCTCAAAAGTTTGGTGTGCATTTGTATTCTGCCCCCCTGAGGCAATACTTTTGTAGTACCACCTTTCAATTGCAATTTCAGCTGCAAGTCTTGTCACAAATTCTCAATTTGGATTTAGGTCTGAACGTTTGACTGGGTCATTCTAACACATGAATATGCTTTGATCTAAACCATTCCACTATAGCCATTATAGCTCTGGCTAAATGATTAGGGTCGGTGTCCTGCTGGAAGGTGAGCCTCTGCCCCAGTCTCAAGTCTTTTGCAGACTCTTTTCTTCTAAATTGCCCTGTATTTGGCTCCATCCATCTTCCCATTAACTCTGACCAGCTTCCCTGTCCCTGCTGAAGAAAAGCATCCTCACAACATGATGCTGCCACCACCATGTTTCACGGTGGGGATGATGTGTTTAGGGTTATGTGCAGTGTTAGTTTTCCGCCACACATAGCATTTTGCTTTTAGGCCAAAAAGTTACATTTGGTCTCATCTGACCAGAGCACCTTCTTCCACGTGTTTGCTGTGTCCCCCATATGGCTTCTTGCAAACTGCAAATGGGACTTCTTATGGCTTTCTTTCAACAATGGCTTTCTTTTTGTCACTCTTCCATAAAGACCAGATTCGTAGAGTGTACGACTAATAGTTGTCTTGTGGACAGATTCTTCCTCCTGAGTTGTGTATCTCTGCCGCTCCTCCAGAGTTACCATGGGCCTCTTGGCTGCTTCTCTGATTAATTCTCTCCTTGCCCGGCTTGTCAGTTTGGGTGGACAGCCATGTCTTGTGTAGGTTTACAGTTGTGCCATGCTCTTTTCATTTTCGGATGATGAATTGAACAGTGCTTCGTGAGATGTTCAAAAGTTGGGATATTTTTTTTATAACCTAACCCTGCTTTAAACTTCTCCACAACTTTATCCCTGACCTGTCAGGGGTGTTCCTTGGCCTTCATGATGCTCTTTGTTCGCTAAGGTTCTCCAACAAACCTCTAAGGGCTTCACAGAACAGCTGTATTTATACTGAGATTAAATTACACACAGGTGGACTATATTTACTAATTAGGTGACTTCTAAAGGGAATTGGTTCTACTAGATTTTAGTTAGAGATGTTCGAGTAAAGGGGTCTGAATACAAATGCACTTTTCAGATTTTTGTTTGAAAAAAAATGTGAAAACCATTTATAATTTTCCTTCCACTTCACAATTATGTGCCACTTTGTGTTGGTCTATCACATAAAATTACAATAAAATACATTTACATTTTTGGTTGTAACATGACAAAATGTGGAAAATTTTAAGGGGTATGAATATTTTTTCAATGCACTGTAACTGAGCCCATTTCATTTAAACTTGTGCTTCTATTTGGTCTGATGTCTACTTTGGTGTGTTTTCTTGCACAACATTATTGCAAAGTTTACAGCAGGTTATCCTGGTGTGATCAGCCCCTGTAGAGAAAATGACTAGTCCCAGTATGCCCTAGTATTCTCTAGTGGGGAGGTCCTTTTTTGATTGTGGTTCACTCACAGCTAAATGGCCAAAGGCTGGACTACGCAGAGTTCAGGAGGGTAGTGAAACAAGATCTCTCTCTCTATCTGTTGCACTCTTGATAGAATGTCTACTAGTTACAGTCTAGTCCAGGTAACAGATAATTAAAATTCATTGACTTTTTGATGAATCCAGTGCTGAGAATTACGTCTATTGAAATTACATTTCATCTTTAGAACATTGCATAATAAGTTACTACATATAAAGGAAAATCACCTCACTTTGATAGCGGGAAGCACAACGCCAGACAACACAACAGAGCAGTGGTATTTAATAACCGCAGCTTTAAAAAAAAAAATTACTAAAACATCACACCTCAAAGTGATATAATTTTTTGCCAAGGGGAGGGGAGGAAAAAGAGTTCACAGGCCAGAAGCTTTATTGAACTGCCAAAGAATACAGAGGGGAGATAGTGGGGGGGGGAGGGGAAATCTTCAGACCTCCTCCAGTGCTGGCTATGCCAAGATCCTCCTGTTATGTGTCACTGTGCTAGTGATGTCGCTGCTCCCACTCCCACTAGTGTTTTTATATGTCACTGCACCCAAGCTAGTAACATCACCTGTCACTGCACTGTTATAAATATTATCCCTAAAGTGCCTCAATACAAAGATATGAATAAACAAATGTTTCATAGTACCAAATGCTCGTGTGCAATAATAAATTCATATACATCTACTTAAGCAAAATGGCAATGTGCATATATAAACAATCTGCAAAGTGCTCAAGTGCATTACAGATTAATATATAATGATCCCAAGTCCATAATAAATCTTGTATAGAAGAACACAGTGCTGTGAGTCTTCACTGTCTTCCACCACCTTTAAACTTGCCTGTTTACCAAATAGTTACCTCCAGATTATAAGAGGTTAACACAGCAGAAAAATGCCTCACTGACTCCATAGCAATGGATGAAAACTTCTGGTTGGTAGCTCCCCTTAACACTCTTAAACTTGCCTGATCTCACCAGGGATGTCTTTGCAGCACTCGGAGAGAGTAAACCAACAGACCATGGCCCAATATCTCAGACCAGCAGGATTTAAGATAAAATGTACTCGCAAACATCCAATGTACAAAACTGCATGTAACAGCCAACCCGCCCAGCTGCCATTGTGCGCAGTGACGTCACAAACTGGCTCCACCCAACACGATTCCTGGCAAACCACATCATCAGAGACCGTGCTGCCTGTCCATAAAAGTATGTTTAAAAATGGCAGTGGGTAAATAACAACAGTCCATCAATCCTCCATTTATAAACATACTTTGGTAAAAAAAAATAGGGTTAAAGTAATGTAAATTTAATTCAGTTTGGTGTTCATGTATATTGCTCCTCGGCAGTATGATGAACTGTTGGATTACCAGTAGCACATGCTGCTATCTTGTATATAATATTGGTTGCCATAGTTCCCTCACTTCTCTGTATACTTTAATTATTTTGCTATCCGATTTACAAAATAACCTGTGGTGTCCTAGAACATTTTATTTTGCCGGTTATGTATGACTACATTTAATCTGCAGATGACCCAGTTAACAACATTGTTACTCTGCTCTGGTCTTTAAATTTCCTTTTCAATTTTCTCAAAAAAAAAAGAAAAAAAAAGAGGGTTGACTCTACAGCAAAACACTTGTAAGTCTTTCATCCATTTGGAATCCCAAATGTGCCCCTTAAATGAGGACAGTTTAAAAAGCATTTTTTTTTTCTTTGCTGCTTTCTATATCCTTACTTTTTATATTTTTTAGAAATGAGACGCAGACCTGTGCTACTCAAACTAATGCATTTTACATGAACATGAGATATGTTCAGTTTGGCATAACAAATTATTCAGTCTTGAATCCAAATAGTTTTTGATTACTTATTCTTGTTTAGAGCTCTACATTTTTTTTTTGTTTTTTTTGCCTAAGGTACTTTTATAGGCTCGGTTCACACTTCTGCGACTTAGGATCCAACTTGTGAGATCCCAAGTTGCAGGACATGTAAAATGCCATGTATCTAAAAAAACAAAAACGTTCCAATTGACACCACTGAAGTCACTGCAACTTCAGAAAATGTTCCTGCACTTCTTTGATCCGACTTTGACACGTCTTCAATGCCAGAGAGTGTAAAAGTCTTATTAGTCATTTCAACATCGTATCAAAGTCAAATTAAACTCAAAATCGCACAACTTTGGAATCGGCTAGTGTAAACCGAGCCTCATCATGAATGTTGGCTTTTCAGCCTTCACTATCAGTGTTAATTTTGGCAGCAAATTTCGTAATAGTATTAGTCTTGGACGTTTAACTAAAATGCAATTTTAGTTTTAGTCCCATTTTAGTCATCTGCAATTGTTTTAGTTGTATTTAGTCGACTAAAACTTTCACTACATTTTAGTCGACTAAAATCAAATTGATTTAGTTAAATTGTAATGCATTACAGGCATACCCCACTTTGGGGTTTATTTACTAAAGCTGGAAAGTGCAAAATCAGGCTCACTTCTGCATAGAAACCAATGAGCTTCTAGGTTTTATTACCAAAGCTTAATTGAACAAGCTGAGGGTTAGAAGCTCATTGGTTTCTATGCAGAAGTGAGCCTGATTTTGCACTTTCCAGCTTTAGTAAATAAACCCAATTGTGTACTTAAAAGTGGGGTATGCCTGTATTTAAGCATTTCTCTGCAATTTCCAAACTCCTTATATACTCCTGGAGTGAAAGATCGAATAGATTGTTTTTTATGGTATTAGGTTTGAACATGTACTACAGACACAGATTTAGTCGTTATATAAGGACTTTAAGGTAAACCAAGTTTTGTTACAAGAACATTGCTTTTTTGACAGAATTGTAGCGTTAAAATAATGTAATCTTCAGGCCTAAATAGATGTTTTTGACATGGGTGCAAAAAGAGCTCTGGTAGCAAAATGGTTAATCCTGCACAGATCAGACAGTGTGCTGTTCTCCCATAGTGGACAAGCTGTGAAGCCTATTGACAAGGAGCAGGTCTCCTTCAGGGGGCCTCTATATATCAGTATGAAGTGTGAGTGTGTCCACAGACAGCGGAAAGCCCACAGTGCTTGTAGGATCAGTGTGATCAGAGCACTCAAACTTCTGGGACACACAGCCTTCACCTCAATGGACTAGTTGAGATCCAATCAGCCGTGCAGGCGTATATCTACAGAGGCAGTGCATGAGAGGGTTGACTACACAGCCAAGCCCGCACCATCCTAATAGACCATCCCCCTTCAAGCTGCACATAACAGCCATTGATAGTCTAACTATCCGCTCGGACAGCCTCCTATCTACAAATGGCGGACTCCATCCAGAGGAAGCAGGCGGAACTCCATGGAAACCAGAAGTTCTGAAGGGTAAACATCCCTGCCTCACGTTTTCGTTACGTTTTTGGTTCAGTAATGAAAACGGAATTGATTTGCGTCATTGTTTTCGTCAGTGGATGAAAATGTGGTGTACTTTTCGTTTTCTTCACTGTAAAAATGCCGCTGACAAAAATTTTGGCAAACAATGACGAAATTAACTTTACATATCAACCGTGATTTTGTTTCAGCTGTTACTCATTTCCCTTAGCTGTAAAACATTTTGAGATACTTTTAAATAGGATATACATAAACACTCCAAAATTGTAGGAGTAATGCAACCTGTAGATGGATCAGTATTTTTTCCGTTTTAATCAGCAGGTTGAACAAAAAATACGGACACAGTTTCCCTATCCACACATTTGAGGCGGATGGGGGAACCATCCCCCTGAGCTAGAAGACTACCCCGCCATCAGAATACAGTGATCAGCATTGCAGGATTTAGCCTGTAACACTGATCTAGTGGGGGAAATCTGACAGGGCGGTTGTAAAGACGTTTTTTCAGTAGATCGAGTTCTGTACAACCTCCCTGCCCATACAAGGGTCACAATTTGGCCAGTCCCTGCTGAACTGCCCAAATTTAGATCCATATATTGCCAGCTTTAGCATCATTATGGCTTTGGCCTGAGGATGTTTTTAGCCTCATGTTTTACCCCATAAAAAGGGTTTGCAAAATTTTAAGCAGAAAAGAACAACCATGTCAAGAGCATTTGTAGAGTTTGACGAATATGAAAAGACTACTCATTTAAAAATGGAGTTGAGGTCACGCATGCCCCAGGATGAGCAGCAGGAAGATTAAAAGGATTTGCAGTGCGGCACTGGGCAGGTCACACAATGAAGATCTCCATGGGTGGGGAGTGAGGTGGAAAACTGCACTTAATCTTTATAACAGAGCTCCAAGCATGCAAAGTTGGAGAGATGGTACTCTTCAGTGTCTATTCAGAATCGGAGAATGTTGCCTGCAGCTAGGGTTCCGCATCTCACTGCCAACAGAATTTATTGTTTTAGGTGGACTTGCTGCAAGTGGTGGAAATGTACTGAAAGAATACAAAAGTTGCCATTACTGACCTGGCTTTCCAGAAATGACAATTGCCTGACTGTCAGGATATTTCAAATGGCTTTAATACATTCTAAGACAGAAACCTGGAGCAAGCATACAGATTAACAGTTCCCGCATCGCTCTGACTTTCCTCAACTGCATGCTTGATCTGGGTCAAAAAAATGAAGGTATTGATGTTAGAGACAGCCAGGTAACTGGTATATTTAGGTGGAGGTCAACATCCATATTTCTCTCTGTGCAGTTTTGTATTAGGAAATTATGATAGATGCAGCTTGTAATGTTTCCAGGCTTCAGTCGAAATGAGGTTGGTTGGGATCTTCAGGCTGCTTCCTGATTGGCTGTCAGTTATAGATACTTTAGAGGACTAATTGGCTGTCAACATGCTATCTGCTTTTGCCTTTGTTTAGATTATTCCTCATTCTGACCAGTTGTGTTGACTATCAGTGCTTTTTAGGGGATGTGGGGAGTGCAGAGGATAGAGAAGTATGGCACAGTGACTGGCCCATGAGTATTTGATCTTTTAAGCAGTTAGCAGGACTTGTGTAATATATTCAGATAAAGGGTAAAACATGACTTTTACAAACCAAAATCACCTTATTCTTTTCTTTACATACAGGAAACGACTGTAAAGCAGCTTCAGTCACCTCTCCCACTGCCTACAACTCTCCCATTACTATCTGCGAGCATTGCTGTGACAAAGACTGTGATTGCTAACCCTGTGCTCTACCTGAATAATCATATTCATGATATTCTCTATACTATTGTTCAGATGAAGAATGCTCCACATCCTGACAACCAGGATCCAAAGGTAAGTGGGCACACTTTATGTCAGGGGTCTCAAACTGGCGGCCCTCCAGCTGTTGCGAAACTACAAGTCCCATCATGCCTCTGCCTGTGGGGGTCATGCTTGTAACTGTCAGCCTTGCAATGCCTCATGGGACTTGTAGTTTTGCAACAGCTGGAGGGCCGCCAGTTTGAGACCCCTGCTTTATGTATTCTGCACAATGTTGGTCAGAATCAGGTTCATTACTTGCAACTTTATGCCTTTGGTTTCCAATCCTGCTCCCATTAACACCATTGTTAGGCCCCATTTACACAGGCTTTCCGATCAGGTCCACCTGTCAGTTTTTCCTGATCTATTCACCTCTATGGAGCGGCGGATGTCAGCGGTGACCTGTCTGCTGACATTTGCTGATATCTGATCCTGTCCGTGAAATCAGAATGAGATTGAATAAAACCGGGCAGGCAGTCCGTTTTCATCTGATCTCCCCATAGAGGAGAGCGCGGCCCTGACAGGTCCGCCTCAGCACACTGAGCAAGACGGACCTGTCATCCGCCTGCTAAGTGGGGATCACCGGATCAATCCCCCGCTAAGCAAGACGTAGTCCGACGGGTGGACCGCCCATGTGAAAGAGCCCTTTTAGATTGCATTATTATTCAAATATAGATTGACATCAATGTTTTCTAAGGTTTCAAGGGTTTTGCAGGAGCCAGTGTGTCCTTATTTTGATACTTAGAATATTATTGTCCAAATATTTAGTGATGGTGTCATTTCTGTAATAACTTAAAACAGAAGGTTGGGAATACAGAATACAAACAAAAAAAATCATACTCGCCTAGATGGCTGCAGCACCGATCCCAGTTGCAGCTATCTCCTGCTGGCTCTACCCGAGCTGATCGGTCATTTTCCCCCCTCCACTCTGAGCAGAGAGCCGTGACTGTCAGTCAATGATTCTTTGCTCTGCCCCTTCAGCACTCACTGGAGCGCTGGGCTGTGGAGGGGGCAGAAGGGGCTGGCTCAGGCTCTTTGTGGATCGCTGAGAGACTGAGCCAGCTGTCAGTCCAGGCTTTTGGTAGATTCCAACTATATGGTCAGGATCTTTTCAGAGCCTGGACCGGCTCTGTGATATCAGCCAACAGCAGGCTTTAGCAGGACGACCTGCACTCTTGTTATCCATAGGAGAAGTACTGCCAAAAAAGCTTGGCTGTACTTCTTTAATACTGTTGAATACATTTCCTGCTTACCTTTTACTTATTTGAGTTTCCATTTGCTTTAAAGGGTTCACTATTTAAAAAAATGATGTTGCATTTCAGCATCATAATATGGTGAAAGTGTCTTGCACTTTTTTGAAAGCTAATATAAATGGGGTGTGTATAGCAGCAATTGTCCTACTAGACACTCAGTGTTACTAGCTGTGTTTACTAGTTGTTATAAGCTTTATTTCACTAAAACAAAATGTTTTTTATATATATATATATATATATATATATACGTTTTTATCTTTCTTTCTTCAAATTTGGTATAATTTGCAGGTATAAAAGGTTTCTCTGACAATTTTGCACATACTGTAGGTTGAGGTGCCAAACGTTAACATGCTTGGTTACTTTTGGTCTCTACGAAATCAAAGATGAGTATGTTATATGATGTCTGTCAGTAATCCTCGAGTATTTGATGCATGTCATAAGTTGTGGATTTGTTCACGAAGAAAGCCTGTACTTTGGGAAATAAGGGGCTGCTGTTGCTGACCTCTTCCTTGAAAATATTAGTTGCTGGCTGCCTATGGCTTTCATACTTTTTAAGTTGTTGACCCGGTACAAGCATGCAGATTCAAACATTGGTTTGAATGCAGAAATCATACTCTACGTACTTGTTGCTGGTCAGTGCCTCAGAAAGTACTATTTGTTTAGGAAAGTGGAAAGATAGCTCTGTACCTATAGGGTTATCTTACTGGTATTGTTATGTATTGATGTTGGTGTAAATGATCTGGTTCGTAGGCAGGCAGCTTTCACACCCCAGAGAACCTCCACAGTCTCCTTGGCTTGTAGCGTAATATAATGACAATTGAAATTGAAGCGCCACACCACTGCTAAGAGGTCTAGATACAACTTTCTTCCATTAAAAATCTTGGGTAAAATCCAAAAAAGTAGTTCATGCATTTCGGGGGTCCAAACTTCCCCCTTCATCAGGGCTTGACTGGCAACAAACAAGCTGCTGATAAGGAGTGTGCTTGTATTTTACACAGGAAAAATACCATTGTAGGTTTAGTTCACTCTGGCTGGTTCATATTGTTGCCAGTCAAGCCCTGATGAAGGGAGTGCTTCGACCCCCCCGAAACACGCTGACTACTTTTTTAGATTGTACCTCTGACTTCTAATGGAAGAAAGTTGTATCTGGACCTCCTAGCAGTGGGGTGATGCTTCCATTTCAATTCTCAGAAAGTACCAAAGCCATTGAACTGCCATGGCAATTAATCAACTTCAATTTTCAGTAGGAGAGGATCCACAATGGCAACCATCATTTTTTCTCAATTTCCGGAAGTCTTATATGAATATTAATAAAGCTATGCTTTCAAATAGCCAATTGCTGTATTACATTTCTTTCTTCCAGGTCTCCACTCTTCACTTACTGGCTGCTTCACTCTCTGCATCTATATATCAAGCACTCTGTGACAGTCACAGCTACAGGTAAAAGTCAATTTTTCTGCGTACCGGAATTTAGATACTTGGAAGATTTTTTTTTTTTTTACCTTTCTGGGAATCTTTGTCATTGGTACTCTATACCAAGGGTCTCTAAACTTTCTAAACAAAAGGCCGGTTTACTTTCCTTCAGACTTTAGGGGGGCTGGACCCCCCATTCTTGGACCACATGGCTTGGTGCAAAAAAAACACGTTATAGTGCATTTGGGGTGACCTAAGAAATGAATGGCACCCGAGTGCTTATCACGTGTTTTGCTGTGATTTTAGCACAATCCAGATTCGCAGACAATGTCGCCATCTCTGCCCATAATTCTGAGTTGCTCAGATATGAACAGGGCCTTATAGTTACTGTTTTAGCCACCTCTTGGTCAGTATATCTGTAATTTTATTCTGTTATACGGGCCGGTTTACATCTGTATTGCACAGGAACGCTCTTCCGTGCAATTCCTATGCAACTCGGTGCAGTGAGATTTTCAGCACATTCATTTGAATGGGCTGAAATCGCAATGGATTGCACCAAAAGTGGTTTATGCACTGCTTTTCCAAAATGCGCTTCACTGGATCGCATGGTACTGTTGTATCATGCGATCTGGTGCAGGCAAAGTCACTGCATTTATGATCTGGGGTGCTGTTAGGATTACATTGACACCCTCAGCAATTTGCACACCCAGGGCGTTTTGAACGGGGTGCAGCAAACACTCACAGAACACCACGTCCAGTGTGAACGAGTTCTATATCTGTATAAATGGTTAGAGTTTGGGGAAAAATTTCTTCACAGTAAACGTGCATAGAAATACTGTTGGCTCAGAATGTTTGTCTTGATTGCAACAACTTCAGATGTGTGAACTCTGTTGCTTAAAGCTTAACTCCAGGAATACTATGACTTTAAATAGTTTGGACCAAGCTTGCCCAAAAAAATATTTTCTTATTTACTAATTAATGCAGCAGCTGTCAGCACTATATTGACTGTAGTATCAGCTACATATAGATTACAGCACTGTGTTCCAGTTCCTGTTCCAGAAAAAAGTCAAGTCAGGTGGAGCACTGCTCAGTCATTTATAGGAAGCTTTGTATTTTTTATAAATGAATACAAGGCTTCCTCTGATTGGCTCTGAGGTGGAGAGGTTGGTGGTTTACATTAAGATCTCCAACTCAGCCATTTAGAGGAAGTTGTGGTCCAAATTAACTATTTAAAATCATATGGTCATAGGAATTGTGTCAGATTAGTGGTGAAACACCCAGTAAGATTGGCACCACATCCTATAAGGTAGTATATCAAGTGGGAAAAGGAAAAGGGATTTTAACGGTGCAATAAAACCAAACAATGATGAAAGAAGATTGTAACCAAAATATATAAAAAAAATAATTTTTAATAAATTTGAGATTAAAAAAAGCACATATAAACATTTGTCAATAAAGAAGTAGGCAGAGATTCATATGAGTGGTGGTCATAACAAACAGGTCAAGTTGAAAGAGACATTGCACATTATCCCGACATGTTTCGCTGTAATGTTTCTTCAGGGGATGTGCAGAGTAAGTCGGTAATTTCAAGAAAAAGTGTACAAGTGTGGGAACAAAAATAGTACAATGAGCATAAATCCATATAATAGAACATTACATTACATACAAAAGAAAATCAGAACATATGTAGGGCATTACAAAAGAACCTGCTTACCCCGCAATAGACTCCACCCAAGACCGCCACTGCCAAATACCGGAGCTGAGCATATATCCCCCAAGAGAGGGGTTCATACCTGGTTATAGAGGTTCTCTATGACCACGTGGGGACCCCTAGCAGTAGAGTGGTCAGGGTGACTATGCTGACCCATGCCCAATGCCAAAACAGCCTACAGTGGACATGTGAGCATCTGATCTGGGCCATGGAGCAATGGAAGAGGGTGTTCTGTTCTGAAGAATAACCTTTTTTAAAGTTGATGCGAGTCGCAGCAATTTGAACAGTTCCATTGCCACAAATGGGGTGTGACTTGTCATGCAACTTTGGACTGTCAAGTCACATGACAAGTCGCACTGGTGTGAACCAGGGCTGAGAGCTTGTAATGTATAGATTAGTTAAAGGCCTTCCCCACCTCTGTATTGTAATAGAATTGCCCAACAGGATGGAGGGTGGGAGGCAATGGCTCACCTAGGCTCCAGACAGGCAATGTGGTGTGACATCCGTTGACGAGCTGGGGGATTAAATAGGATGAAGGGCAGGCTGAAAAGAGTTTGCAGACATAACTGTCAGTAACAAATCTGTTAATTATGTAGTGGGTGAAAAATGAGCTTAGTGGAGTCAGAGCTGACACTTCTCAGTGATTAGAGCAGTGTAATGTGAAACCTGGAGGGCATGTCTCCAATTTTTACATCTATATTCTCCTAATGCCTGTAAAAAGGCAAGCTAAAATGGTACACTGAAGCATACAGAACAGGCATCAGCTGAGGGATTCAGGTATCTGATACACCTGGATGTGTCAGAATGTAAACAATAGAAGTCCATGTGTCAACTGGCTTTGGGCTTGTGTTGGTGGCATCACTTTGACATCCACTTAACACACATCTAAGATTTCTTTAGAAAAAGTTAGAAAGAGGTCAAGGGCAGGTGCTGCATTTCACCTGCCGTTGACCTCTTTCTAACTTTTATTTGTCCAGCTTCAAACTGGTTTTGCACTCACATAGATTTGTAAGGAATACAAAACCTGCCTGAGCCAAACAAAAGCCTGTCGACATGGCCCAAAAAGAGCCTATAACTCTTCAGCATACAGTTAAACCTTGGTTTGAGAGTAACTTGGTTTGAGAGCGTTTTGCAAAACAAGCAAAATTTTTAAATACATTTTTACTTGATATACAAGTAGCGTCAGTCACAACAGAGTATAAAAGAGAAGAGAGGCGCCTCTAAGTGTAGCAATATGGTTGCATTTAATGAAGGTACAACATTTAGCAACATATTGCTACACTAATGCCCTGTACACACGGTCGGACTTTCCGACGGAAGTTGTGCGATCGGAGCTTGTTGTCGGAAATTCCGACCGTGTGTGGGTTCCATTGGACTTTTTCCATCGGAATTTCCGACACACAAAGTTTGAGAGCAGGCTATAAAATTTTCCGACAACAAAATCCGTTTGCGTATATTCCGACCGTGTGTGGACAATTCTGATGCACAAAGTGCCATGCATGCTCAGAATAAATTAAGAGACGAAAAAAGCTATTGGCTACTGCCCCCTTTATAGTCCCGACGTACGTGTTTTACGCCACCGCGTTCAGAACGATCGGATCTTCCGACAACTTTGTGCGACCGTGTGTATGCAAGACAAGTTTAAGCCAACATCCGTTGGAAAAAATCCATGGATTTTGTTGTCGGAATGTCCGATCAATATCCGGCCGTGTGTACAGGGCATTAGAGGCGCCTTTCTTCTCTTTAACACTGTAGCTCCTGCTGGATTTTGCTTTTAATCCCCTTGTGGAGGCTTCCATTTGTGGACGGACATTTTATGGTTACACAATCTGGTCACATTGCTATAATCTTTTTATATGGACTATAAACTGAAGGACCTATGAATAAATGGTTGTGGAACGAATCATTTGAGTATCCATTATTTCTTATGGAAAAATTTGCTTTGATATAAGAGGGCTTTGGATTACAAGCATGTTTCTGGAACGAATAATGCTCGCAATCCAAGGTTTTACTGTACCAAGAATTTGATTCAACAGTGGGCCTTCCCACTGTTGCAAGGGTGACTCCACTTTAGTGGGGAAAAAAATAGCAAATAAAGAAAAAATAACATAGCATATACAATTGCGACACAAGTCATATTGCAATTGAATGTTATTAAAAATTACCTTTCCTTTTCAATCTGCAGCTCTGTAATTTTATGAAAATGCAATGCAATAAACCTACCTGGAGGTGTTCTGTACACAGAATGTGTATAGAGCGACCCCCAGAAACAATTCCTGCTTGTGTGATTGGCTCACTGATTTTCCCAGAAGTCTGCACTAAGATACAAGTCAAATTTCAGGCATCCCCTGCAAAAAAGATGTAATTTTGGTGAGATACTCCCAATAGGAAATCACGTCTAAAGGGATGCAGGCCCAGCAGCTTTCCTCATTAGAGCCCTGCAGGTGCTGCAGCTGATTGATAATTATGAAACCACTCCCATTAGACTCACTTTCCCACATGGATACAGACAAACACATGGGGATTTCTTCAGAATAACAAAAGGTAGGAATCTGCAGCAAAATTTAAAATCCTTGCAATGCACATAGGTCACCCGGGGGGAATGTTTTTTTCTCAACAAAAGTGGGGTTACGCTTTAAAACTGGCCATACACTAATAGATTTCTTTGTTTTAGTCTGGGGGTTAAACAGAAGAAATCTAGCATATCCCTCCATCCACTAATCACACAGATAAACAAGCCCCCCTGCCAGACTATTGTATTCTGACAGCCAGAAGTGCCAGCTGTCAGACTACCCAAAACAGTGCCTGCAGCTGATTGGATGAAATTCTAACAGTGTATGGCCATCTTAACAGTGAGTGAGGACCATGCTTGCCATCTCCTCTAAAATCTTGAGTGTTAAATGTGGTGACAGGGTCTCTTAAATGTTTGTCTGGCCTCACTATGTTCATCATTCATCTGCTTTATAATAAGCAACTTGGAAACAATCTGTGAGTGCTGTGTAGTAGAAATAAGTTGCTCTTACAGCTGCAAGCGTTCTCCAGCTTGGTCGTACTCCTTTCCCATCTGTGTACAGAAGAATTCGGTACTTCATCAGTTACATACTGGAAGGCAGCCCAGCTTTGCCTCCTCTCACCTCTTGTCCCTATATGACCCTCTCTGCAGAAATCTCCACTTCTCATGTGGGTGTCCTGTGTTGCAGCTTGCAGTTGCTGAAGGACAGAGAGGGTAGCAGTACTCCTCCCTGCTCCCTTATCTCATCCTGCAGCACTCTTTGACTGGAATGGGGGCTACCTTCACTACACACAGAGAATTCTTCGCTTGTTCTACAAAATTATTTGTAAATATACTGTACATTTACTTTAGCTTTTGCTACGGTAAAGTGTACTTTTAAGTGTTCTGATATGATACATTCATTTTCTGTATTTTATTGCTGATTTATGAAACTGCTAAACCAGTGGTTCAAGCACTTTGTCAGTGACTCAGGGTGGCCATGCAGATCTTAAAAGAGAAGTATGGGTTTCCACCCACCCCCCCCCATCATACTTACCTAGGTGGATGCAGCATTGAATGTACTGAGAAACGAGCGATCGAACATCGCTGATGGCTCGGTTCTCTCAGCTCCCCGAGAGGAGAGCTGCCGCCTGTCAGTCAGCAGCTCTCCACTCTGCCCCGCGCTCACTGGAGGGCTGAGCTGTGGGGGGCCGGGGAGTGGCCGTCTCAGGCTCTCATTGACTCGCTGAGAGGCTGAGACAGGTATCAGTCCAGGCACCTGGCGGATCTTGACTTTATTGTCGTGATGATGCGGTGCCTGGACTGATTTCTGTGACGTCAGCAGGGAGTGGACTTCAGCCTGATCTCTGCTGAAAACGGGTCACAATAAATTAAAAGAAATTAAAAAATCTAATTTCTTCATCAACTTAGGCCAATATGTATTCTGCTACATTTTTTTGGTTAAAAAAAAATACCAGTTAGAGCATATTGATTGGTTTGTGCAAAAGTTATAGCGTCTATAAACTATGGGATATTTTTATTTATTATACTAGTAATGGCGGTGTTTAGCAACTTATAGTGGGACTGCGATATTGCGGTGGACAGTCAGACACTAACTGACACTTTTTTGACACTGAACCAGTGACACAAATACAGTGATCAGTGCTAAAAATATGCACTGTCACAGTTCTAATGACACTGGCTGGGAATGGCTTAACATCAGGGGCAATCAAAGGGTTAACTGTGTGCCGAGCTAGTGATTTTGTGTACTGGGGGGGGGGGGGTGCTTTTATTAGGGAAGGCATGGATCTATGTCCCTGCTTTGCCTTCCCTACTGACAGAAAATGGATTTGCCTTGTTTACATGGGCAGACCGTCGTTCTCCCTCAACACCGAAGGATCAGCGGGTGCCGGTGGACTACGAGTCTGTGGTATCCTCCAATCAGCTCCCGCTGTGTATAATAACATTGGGAGTGGGCTGGCGGCGGTGCGCATGCGTGCCCCTCACTCGGAAGTGTCGGATTACGTACTAGGTACATGATCCAGTGCAGCAGTGCCACTTTGCCACTGTATATGTAAGCTATACCATAGATATCCTACTTCTAGCTAAACATAGTGCAGACCTGGTACAATAAAGCATAATTCATGCTAGGCTACCAAGTTCTGACTTTGATTAACTTGTATGTATACTCAAAAGCTATATTTTTATAGATGCACCATGTAAATCCAATAGCTTACAAATGTTTAGTTTTACTGTAGTTTTATTTTGAAGAGAAAAAAAAAACACCTCTCCACATTGTCTAATCAGAGAACACTTTGCATTCATTCAGAAAATGCAAAGTATTCTCTGAATGGTGCCCATGCTGAGCGACTGGCCACTTGTGTTTAGAATGTAGCAGGGTGGCTGTATGGGTGTTTTTTTTTTGTTTTTGGTTTGTTTTTTTGTGTTTTTTGTTTTTAATATTCATACTTACCTTGGTGGATGATTCTGCATCTGCTCCCGGCGCCTCTACACTGTGAACAGAGGGATTGAACATTGCAGATGGTTCGTTTCTCACAGCCCCCTGAGCAGAAAGCTGCACACTGTCAGTCCCAGCTCTCTGCTCTGCCCCCTCCTTGCTCATTGGAGTGCTGGGCTGTGGATGGGGCGGGGCGGCCGACCCATGCTCTCATCGGCTCGCTGAGAGGCAGAGCTGGGTGTTGGTTCAGGAATATGTCAGATCCTGACTCCATGGTCGTGATTACGCGGAGCCTGGATCGACTTCTGTGGCGTCAGCAGAGAGCGGACTTCAGCCTGCTCTGCTGAAAATGGGTTACAGGAGTGCAACGAACTGCACTCCTGTGATCTACAGAAGAAGTACAGCCAAACAAGCTTTGGCTATAATTCTCCTTTAATACTGTTGAATGCATTTTCTGCTTACCTTTAACCTGTTTGGGTTCCCATTTGCTTTAAAAGGTTCAGCATCATAATATGACCATGCACCAAGAATCTTTGGAAAGCACAATTTAGCATGCTTTTGTTTTGTATTGATTACGAATAACAAAATATTAAAATATAGTTATTGTAACCAATAATATAGCTTTTTTTTTTTTCCTTTACACTCGACTTTTATAGCCATAGACCTTTCTAAAGATGTCTATGGTATTACATACAACCCCAATTCCAAAAAAAGTTGGGATGCATTGTACTACTGTGCATGTTCCAGTAGGACAATGCTAAACCTCATACTGCATCTATGACAACAGCATGGCTTTGTAGTAGAAAAGTTCAGATACTCAAAGCGGAGTTCCAGCTGTTTCCATGTTTATTAAAAGTCAGCAGCTACAAAAAGTATAGCTGCTGACATGCACTCGCCTGTCCCACGATCCAGCAAAGCCTTGGATCTCTGTCCTGTCTCTCTCCGGTGCTGCCATCACTAGTGTGGGCACCCAGATGTGACAGCTGCATGTCCTGAATGGCTGAGCAATCTTCTGGGACCTGTGACATGTCCCAGAAGACTGCAGAGAGGGATGGGCTACCTAGGTGGCCTGAGCAGAAGTGGGAGCTGGGTACCTGTCAAAACTAGGTACCCGCTCCCCCCTCAAAAAGTGACATGCTAAATGTGGCTTGTCAGGGGGTCAGGAGTGCTTAAAACTTCCACTTTTGGATGGAACTCCGCTTTAACTGGCCTGCCTGCAGTCCAGACCTTTTACCAATTAAAAATATTTGCCAAATCTAGAAACAAAAAACATGACAAAGAAGACCCAGGACTGTTGAGCAGTTAGAATAATATATGGGTCAAGAATGGGACAAAATTTATCTCCCAACACTCAGGTGACTGGTCCCCTCTGTTGTGAGTGTGGTATTAAGTGTGTATAAGCCGAGGGGGGCATTTTCAGCACAAAAGAATGTGCTGAGAAACTTGGCTTATACTCGAGTATATACGGTATGTTCTCTTTCATAATTGGCATCTACCTATACATTGGGGCTTATGAATATATATCTATATTGTTCAGGGAAGCCCGGCAACTGGTACAAAATATAATATATTTAGTATAAAATTGATTAACCACTATCACACAAAATGGATGTTTATATGGATAAATGCATGACATGTATTTTTATGTAGATGCGGTCACGGTTTCTATGTCTTTACAATGATGGTTATTTAAACACAATTCTTCATTTGTCCTATATCATAATTTATATTTCTACCTTATGGTAGATTACTCATGGGGTCAGTGGATATTAAAATTATGATCACGTATCTGTGACCTGGAGTCTAATATAACATTTGAATCGCCTATGATCACATATATTTAAAATATCATAAGTATACAGGAATTAAATGTTTTCCTAGAGCATTTGCAATGAACCTTAGACAGGCTCAATAAAGAATTACATCAGGGTTTAGCTGTCCAAACAATTCTTCCTTTCAGACACATTTTCATTGACTGTTCCGATACTGGTGCCTGTTGGTAATTTTAATGTATCACCGAGTCTGTCCGAGTTCAGACTCGGTGTTTACAAGTTAAAAACAAGTTTTTTTGCTAGAAAATTACTTAGAACCCCCAAACATTATACATTTTTTTCTAACACCCTAGAGAATAAAATGGCGGTCATTGCAATACTTTTTGTCACACCGTATTTGCGCACTTTTTTTGGAAAAAATTCACTTTTTTGATTTAAAAACTAAGACAACAGTAAAGTTAGCCCATTTTTTTATATTGTGAAAGATAATGTTACGCCGAGTAAATTGATACCCAACATGTCACGCTTCAAAATTGCGCCTGCTCGTGGAATGGCGTCAAACTTATACCCTTAAAATCTCCATAGGTGACGTTTAAAAATTTCTGCAGGTTGCATGTGTTGAGTTACAGAGGAGGTCCAGGGCTAGAATTATTGCTCTCACTCTAACGATCGCAACAATACCTCACATGTGTGGTTTGAACACCATTTTAATATGCGGGCGCTGCTCACGTATGCGTTCGCTTCTGCGTGTAAGCTTGTCGGGACGGGGCGCTTTAAAAAAAAAAAAAATTCTTATTTATTTTACTTTATTTTATTGATTTTAAAACGTTTAAAAAAAAAAATTTCGGTCACTTTTATTTCTATTACAAGGAATGTAAACATCCCTTGTAATAGAAAAAAGTATGACAGGTCCTCCTAAATATGATATCTGGGGTCAAAAAGACCTCAGATCTCATATTTGGACTTAAATGGAATAAAAAATAAAAATTAAAAAATTTGTCATTTTGAAAAAATGAAAAAAAAAAAAATATCCCTTTAAGAGCTATGGTCGGAAGGGACGATTTGACGTCGCTTCCTCCCTGCTATGGTATGGAGACGGGTGGGGGCCATCTTGACCTCACTCGTATCCATACCCAGCTAAGAAGAGGACCCAATCGCCTCCGCCGCTACCGATGGCTTCGGTAAGCGGCCAGGGGGGGGGGGCCCTCTCCCACCGCCGTTAACGGTGATCTTATGGCGACTCCGCCGCAGAGACCATCATTATCGTAAACCAGACCGACCACTGAAGAGATCGATATCTCGGTTATGGCAGCAGCTGCTGCCATTACCGAGATATCCATCTTTAAAGTGCCGACGTATATATACAGTGGGCGGTCTGGAAGTGGTTAACCTCGTATCGCATTCATTGTCTGAGGGGAAGCTGAGTCAACATGGGGTTCTCGCTATGGTGGCGATCTCACCCTTTGAAACAATGGGGTTATTTACCCAAGCTTTTCCTTTAATTAAAGGCTTTGTTACTTGGGTCTGAAAACACAAATTTGACCATTGTCAGCTGGTTTTGTATCAGGTGGCACTATTGTTCATTTTTACTTGGTTTCAACATAAGTTTTTTTGTCTCTTGACTTTAACTCTCCAATGGATAGTATAACCTAATCAACCTTCTCTGTTAGGAGGGGGGAATGCTCTCCTGGAGTGATTACTCCTAAGCTGAAAGTTTCATGAAACACATAATATTTTATTGTATCTAGGCCATGACACCTCGGTTTCCAAATGTTTGTAGAATGTTGTTAAAAGAAGAGGGTATGCTACACCATGGTAAACACGGCCCTGTCTTAACTTTTTTGAGACATGTTGCTGCCCTCAATTTCAAAATGACCTTATCTTTTTCTTAAAGTGGTACATTTCCTCAGTTTTAAACATTTGATATGATTTCTATTTTCTATTGTTAATAAAATAAGGGTTTATGAGATTTGCAATTCATTGCATTCTGTTTTTATGTAGATTTTACACAGCGTCCCAACTTTTTTTGGAATTAGGGTTGTGTATGTACTATAAAAAAAAAAAAATAGGTAAATTTAGTTTAAATTGTCTGATCTGTCTATCAGATGGATAAACTAATTTTGTATAATCATGCTAAAGAATATTAGTTGTGCTTGGCACAAAAGAATATTCCTCAATTTGTTTTTACAATTATTTTATTCATACAAGGAACACGGTCAAAGACAGACATCTGGGCAGTCACAGTTTGTTATCTTACAACACATTGCATGTACACGTTATATACGAGAACATTTTATTACATCCAAAGGACAGTATGACATTTTGCTTAACTGAGACGTCTTTTATTTTATGTGATAGGTGCTTAAAGCAACATCTTGGTGCTGGGTGTGCAAAGGGCAGTAACGCTAGTGGTGCAGGTGTGTTGCCCTTTATTAGGTCCCAGACCGGTCCCAGGGTGTTAATGATGGAAGGAAGGAGAGGAATCAGAGAAGAGGGGTTGGGGAGAGAATAGGGAGAATAGCATGTCATCGGCATAGGCCGATGGGGGGGGGGGGGAGGAGGGGTAAGGGGGAGGTGAGGGGTGGGGATCTGGAGGATAAATGTAAGCCCACCATACGCGGGGGCAATCAGTCAGGACCTCTGGGTGCTCTGTAGCCAGAAGGGTCAGTAGTTAGTCATTTGGTTAGTAGGGTGACTTTTAGTTATTCAGGTCGCTGTTAAGGAGGGTTCTTCCTTCGTCTGAAAAGATAAAGACGTTCCATGGCGACCAGGTCTTGGAGTATCGCTCCTGTTGGTGTTGCGCAGTTAATACTAGGTCTTCCAATCTACCTATTTCCTTTACTTTTCGGATCCACGCCCCTTTAGCAGCGTCAAGAAGGTGCCCGATAATAGACTTTTTATATATCTTCCCTGGTATATTGGTGGCGTGTAGGAGGAAGTATGCTGGGTCATTTCGCGTTCTGTGAGTTTTTGGAGGGTGCGTTGGACCTCCGTCCCAAAGTGTTGTAGTTTGGGGTAGGTCCAAAAAATATATAAGATGGTGCCCTTGTCTTCCTTGCATCTCCAGCACTGATTTTCTTCAGTTTTACTGGGGTTCTGTACCACCTGGTTAGGATCTTACCATCCTACTCAAATGTATCCCTTGGTAATACTTGCGTATGTCCGGCACTGCCAGTCCCCCGTATCGTTTAGGTAGCATTAGCTGATTACGCTGTAGTCGTCGGCATGTATGTGCCCAGATGAAGTCGAAGAATGTAGTTTGAATTTTTTTTAAATAGCTAGCTGCGATATGGACTGGGAGTGCCTGTAGGAGATAGAGAAACTTGGGGAGGATGCTCATTTTAATAATGTTGCAGCGGCCTAACCAAGAATGTAGACCGGTGTTCCACTCGTCTAAAAGTTGTTTAACTCCACAAAGTAGTGGTGGGAAATTTAGTTCATAGATTTTGGCTATGTTGGAGGGGACCAATGTACCTAAGTACGTCAGCGCCTTGTCAGTCCATTTAAATTTAAAGTTGTTTTGTAGTTGTATGATTGATTTTTGTGGAAAATTAACCCCCATTGCTTCCGACTTGGAGAAGTTAATCTGAAGGTTTGAGAGCACTCCGTATCTCCCAAACGCCGTCATCAGGTTAGGAAGTGAAACCAGAGGTTTCGTAAGGGAGAATAGCATGTCATCGGCATAGGCCGATACTTTGTGTTGGGTGTCTCTAATCTTAACTCCTTCAATACCTGGGTTATGTCGGACCGTGCAGAGAAATGGTTCCAATGACAGGGCGAAAAAGAGAGGCGACAATGGGCACCCCTGTCGTGTCCCGTTGGAGATTTCAAAGGTGTCTAAAAGAACACCGTTGGCCCGGACTCTTGCTGCTGGTCGGGAGTAGATCATGGATATCCACGGTAGCATTTTGTTGCTGAAGCCAGCGTGTCGTAAGACATCAAGCATGAAATTCCAGTTCACCCTGTCAAAGGCCTTCTCCGTGTCCGTGCTAAGAAAGACACATTGTGTCTTTGAATGGTTTACTACCTGGAGTAGATTCAGTGCTTTTGTGGTGTTGTCTCTAGCCTCCTGTGTAGGGACAAAGCCCACTTGATCTAAGTGTATCAGGCTCGGGATAAGATGTTGAATCCTATTTGCGGATAGCTTAGTAAAAAGTTTGAGGTCTAAGTTGAGCAGTGAGATCGGCCGATAGATTCCACAGGATGTTGGATCTTTCCCTTCCCTGGGGATCACAGAGATGTGTGCGAGTAATGTTTCGGCCGCGAATGTTGCAGTTGAGCCTAGTGCATTGACCAACTTGACCATGAATGGGGCAAGGGAGGGAAGAGAAGAAGGGTCTTGTAGTATTGGGCCGTAAGGCTATCCGGACCGGGTGCCTTCCCCTATTTAGTGGCCCCGACTGCCCCCTGGATTTCCCCTATAGAGATGGGGTCTTCAAGGATGTCTTTGTCTGCGTCTGGTAATCGGGGCATGAGTGATGATGACAGATGGGATTCAATCTGTTCTTGTTTAGGAGGTTTGGTCTTCAAATTATATAATGAATTATAGAATTCCCAGAATTCTCTTGTAATTTTGGTTTATTAGGGGGTACTAGATGTGGTGTATATGTTACTAATCTCTGTTCTCTCAAGGTTCTGTCCAAAAGCCACCTGCATTTATTCCCCGGCTCATATGAGAATTTCCTACATATCTGTAGTGCTGCCTTGGCTTTAAATTGTAGGATATCTGTAATTTGTGTCAGTTTGACAAGGAGGTCTCTTTCCAGGGATGGGGTTTGTGTTTGTTTATGACTGAGCTCCAGGGCGGCCAGGTCTGTGAGTAGGGACTGAGCTGTTCAGTTTGTTTCCCTTTATCCTGGCCCCGTGTTTAATCAACACGCCATGAATAACCGCCTTGTGTGCCTCCCATTTAATGCCTGGGACACAATCTGGGGTGTCATTAGTTCTAATGTAGCAGTTCAGTTCTCTAGTAACGTCTTCTAGAATGTCCTTATCTTGTAAGAGACTTTCATTGAGTCTCCATTGGTTAGTTTTGGTGGTCGTGGAGTCATAAAGAGGACAAGAAAATAGGAGCATGGTCGCACCAGGTAATGGAGCCTATGGCTGAGGTGCGTACTGCATGTAACTGGGCATGGGGGATGAGGAAATAATCAATGCGCGAGTATGTCTTGTGGGGGGTAGAATAGGGGGTAAAATCTCTTTCCGTGGGATGGAGAAGACGCCATACGTCAGTTAGTTGGCTATCGTGCAGGGAGTGAGCAATACGTTTACGGGAACCGAGAGAGATAGATGACAGACCCGTGGATGTGTCTTCTGCTGGAACTAACGGGACGTTCAGGTCGCCTCCTACAATCAGGTGGCCCTCTGTAAAATTGGTCAGCTTCACTAGTATCCTACCTAGGAAAGCCTCTTGTTATTCGTTCAGGGCATATACATTCGCAATTGTGATTTTAACATCGCCGGCCATGCCCTTCACAAACAGGTAGCAAACTCCAGGGTCAGTAATGGAGTCTATGAGCGACCATGATACTCTGCTGGAAAGGAGACTAGAAACCCCCCTTGACTTATCTGTCTGATTGGTGGAGTGGTACACCGTCGGGATTGACCTGTTTTTCAGGGTGGGTAATTTGTCATCCCTAAAATGTGTCTCCTGTATGAAGGCCAGATCAGATTTAAGATGGTGCAAATCATGTAAAAGCATCCATCTCTTCTCGGGTGTGTTAAGGCCCTTGGCGTTAAGCAAGGTCACATTCAGGACCTCCATGGGAGAGGGTGGGGTGTGGAGAAAGTGGAAGGGGTAGGGGGGGACGGAGGGGAGAGGAATGGAAGTAGATGAGAGGTGAGAGAGAAAGAGAAAAAGAAAGGAGGAAAAGAGGGGGTTCCTCTCGAGAGGGTCTCAAGAGGGGGAGAGCTGAAGGAAGGTGTTTACCTTAAAGACTGGGCACCACCAACTCCGGAGAAAGAGAGAGGGTTATATACTAATTGCAGCAAAGATACTGCTTAAACGTTTCCCAGCAACAGGCTGGGGGTAAGCGTTGGCCTATTTGGGAGTGAGGTCAGCGGAGGCCGAAAAGCAGCTGGCCGGCCCCCCTGATCAAAGTAGGTAGAGGAGTTATCATACAGACATGAGCAATGCGAATATGAGCCAATAATGCTAACCTTCACGTGGTTATCTAGGGCACGCAAATCATGAGCAAACATTGCTAACCTTCCTGTATTTATCTGTAGCATGTAAATATGAGCAAACAGTGCTAACCGTCATATATTTATCTATAGCATGTAAATATGAGCAAACGGTGCTAACCGAAATGTATTTATCTATAGCATATAAATATGAGCAAACAGTGCTAACAGTAGTGTATTTATCCGTAGCATGTAAATATGAGCAAACAGTGCTTAACAGTAGTGTATTTATCCGTAGCATGTAAATATGAGCAAACAGTGCTAACAGTAGTGTATTTATCCGTAGCATGTAAATATGAGCAAACAGTGCTAACAGTAGTGTATTTATCCGTAGCATGTAAATATGAGCAAACCGTATTGACCTTCATGTACCGTATCTCTAGCATGTAAATATGAGCAAACCAGGCTAACCGTGGTGTATTTATCTATAGCATGTAAACATGAGCAAACCATGCTACCCGTAATGTATTTATCCGTAGCATGTAAATATGAGCAAACAGTACTAGTCCTCCTGTATTTATCTATAGCATGTAAATATGAGCAGACAGTGCTAACCGTCATGTATTCATCTGGAACCTATGAATATGAGTCATGTATTCATCTAGTATATTTAAAGAGGAAGTAAACCCTGATGGGTTTATGTCCTCTTTGTTTCCCTGCAAAGGTAAAGCATAATGGGCTACCATGCATCGCATAGTAGCCCATTATGTGTCACTTAACTGACACAGGAGCCTGCAATATCACCGCTGTCCCCTCTGCTACGGAGCATCCATCTTCTTTCCGGGTATCGTGGCTCCGGCGCTGTGATTAGCCGGTGCCACGATGACGTCACTCCCGCGCACGGCCATATCGCCATTAGCAGCGGCATGCTTAGTGCACCTGCGCGACGCTGCCATAGACAGCGGTGCCTGTCTTTTTGCAAATATCTCCTAAACCCGGTAGGTTTAGGAGATATTTCTTTGACCTACAGGTAAGCCTTAATCTAGGCTTACCTGTAGGTCAAAGTGGTCTGTAAGGGTTTACAACCAATTTAAATCTGAACAAACAGTGTTAACATGTGTTCATCTATAGCAGGGATATGCAATTAGTGGACCTCCAGCTGTGACAAAACTACAAGTCCCATCATGCCTCTGCCTCTGGGTGTCATGCTTGTGGTTGTCAGAGTCTTGCTATGCCTCATGGGACTTGTAGTTCTGCAACAGCTGGAGGTCCGCTAATTGCATATCCCTGATCTATAGCATATGTTCATAGAATGCGAGTAATGCCCTTAATACCTGTACATATTAAGCTTCGAAGAAGAATCGGAGCATAATTATTATCACAATCCCGCCAGAAACCCCCCCCCCCCAAGGAATTATTATACCGGTCCCTATTACCTCATTGCGGTAGTCAATGTTAACTCCGCATCTGTGTCTACCTCGCCGCGGGAGAACTATGTCTCTCGGAGAGGGGGAGACTCATTCCCTGGGAGCCCAGTGCCACCTCTCGGCTCCATCCCTAGCAGACCTATACAAACATTAGAGCCCCAGAGCTGTCCGCTGGGGGAGATATGTGCTCATGGGGAGTTTCCAAATCCAGCCCAGCGGGGTCGGGACCATCCGCCCCCTGCTGCCACCGCTGTGGTATCCCCTATAGTTAACGGGCAATATACCCCTCGGTCCCCCACAGGGGACGCCAACACGAGGAGGGAAGAAATTGGGGCACTAAGACACCCAGATATATTGTTGTTATGGGAACTGAATAGTATCTCATACCTGAAAAGGAATATTGTGTTAGTTAAAATTTAGAGAATGTATTGTGCAATACACATGCAACCGGTGCTTATATGCGGAGACATCCATTCTGCCTGTCCTGGAAGCATGGGCTCTATTCTCCCCATGTCTGGTACATCTATATGGGAAATGCCTTTCAAGTCCCGGTCCCAGGGAGGGGGGTCACTTAGGTTCATGAAAGTACCTGACCTCTCAAGGTTGCTCCGTTAATGCTGAAAAGAAATGTGAGGGGGGGGCTCAAGCAGCGGCCCCAGAAGGAGGGGCCGGGCGCCCCTCCAGTCAGGGGGATAGGTACACTGTTTTGGATCGGTAGAGAAGTGTCTGGGCAGATATATGTTCTTCGGCAGGTGGCAGTGAGAGGGCACCGGGCACTGATTGTCATGCGTTGTTGTGAGGGGCAGAACAAGTGGGGAAGAGAAGCGCCAACTAGCTGGGGGTTGGAAGTCTGTGCTCGTGAAGGGGAGTGTTATGACTCGCGTGCCCATTCCAACGGCGGGTCCCGCGAACGCCTCCTGGGTCTCTGAGAGCGGGCAGGCTGGGAAAGTCGGGCAGCTGGAGGGGGTCCTTGCGGCCGGATGACCGTTGCAGGATTTAAAGCCATTTCTGTACTCACACCGGTTCAGCGTCCATAAATGTGAAGAGGGCCGGCAGATCTGCAGGTGAGCGTAGCGTGAATGACGCCTGTGCCTTTTGGAATGTCACCGCCAAGGGATACCCCATCTGTAGGTGCATCCGTGCCGTCTCGCTGTTTCCAATACTGGTTTCAGGAGGGCTCTTCTCTGGAGTGTCGCTCTCGACAGATCAGGGAGGATTTGTATGTTTGCCCCATCAAATTCGATCGGACCATGATCCTAGGACTTGCGGAGGATGGTGTCCTTCTGTGAGTATCTGTGTAGTCTGCACAGTACGTCCTGTGGTCTGTCTGGGTCTGTAGACCTGGGTCCCAGGGCTCTGTGCACCCGATCTATTTCCAGCGTCGGTGGGGGAGCTTCCAGAACGCTGTGAAATATAGCTGTAACCGTGGCAGCCAAATCTTCTGTCCCTGTAGCCTTCTGGAGTCCCCGCAGCCGCAGCTTGTTCCGACGGCTGCGGTCCTCCATTTTCTCCAGGTGTAGCTGCATCTATCCAGCCATGATGGCTTGTGCGGTCTGTGAGTGTTCCAGGGCTGACACTCTGAGTTCCAGGGAGGAGATTATGGCCTCCTCCATATCCATGCGCTCTGTGAGAGAGTGAAGGTCTGATTTCACCGCTGCCATGTCTCTGCTATGTGCCGCCTCGATGTGGAGGATTAGGGCTTCTATATCAGACTTCGTGGGGAGAGCATGCTACGGAGATCTTCCTCTAGGGATCCCGGGATCTGCGAGGGACCAGCCATGTCAGATCTAAAAGCTGCTGGGGTACTGAGATGTATTCTGGCTCCGTGAGAGGTCCGGGAGAGGCAAGCAGGGTAGGCGCACTGACCTCTATACGAGATGCACGTGGTGTTTCTGTGATGGCGCCTGGTGGGACCTGCTGCATGCTTCGGAGGAATCTCTGGATATTCTTCTGTGAGGTCCTGGGAGGGTTCCCACGGGTCGCCGATCTGGTTCTGTATTGATTGGGGTTGCTCATGCCGCATTCACATGAAAGATTTGCTGTCTTTTGGTCGTGGTGAGCAGGGGGAAGCCGGGAGCTCCTTAGAAGCCCATCTTCATTCAGCCATCGCTAGGCCACACCCCCCCTCAAATTGTTTTTAAACCCCTTTTTTTGTAGATTTGTGAGTTATGTTTTATTGGTCATCAATTTCACTCACCCTACCCCCCTAAAATCGTATCCATGCTGCAATAGCTCCCATATGGGCAGCTGCTTCCTCGGTGTATGTGCAGAAATTCATTCCAGTTCAAAAGCCTGTTGCTTATTCTCATCTTTGTTTTCTCCCCTGCTATAACTCAAAAATTGAATCTAGGGGAGATACTTTTATTTATGGGTATAGGGAAGGATGTGACTTTCTCCCCTTTTACCCACATAAAACCCGAGTTGTCAGTTGCCATGCCTGAGAGCATGGGCAAAGCAAAGGTTCATTTTAAAGCAGAATCAAACATACTGTACAAATTTTAAAAAATGGTTGACGGGTAATATTTTATGACAGAAGAGCCCTATTTTTACTATTCTGTCATAACTGCTTCTCCCTGCCATTCAGCTTTGTGCTGAGATCACATGACTCCCATGCGCATGTGCGGGAGTGACGTCATCCCAGTCTGACCAATCAAGTGGGTGAAGAGTCCAAACCCAGAAAGAAGACCAGGAGAAGATGGAAGCACTTGTGACTGATGGGAGCTCTGACAGCGCTGGAGGAGATCGCTTCCAAGGGTAGCCTGCTATCTTGTCCTAATATACTGTGCATTCTAGTTTATTATAGTTAAATGCTCCTGGAGGGCCCCTTTTTTCATAGGTTTAACTTTGCATTAAAGGAATTCTGTTGTCACAGCATACACTTTCATTTTAGAACATCAGCATTTTAATAGCAATGCAAACAATAGTTATACTTGACATCTATAATAAGCTTACTTGCATAAAAAAGATCTCCTTTTATGTTTTGATTGCTTACTGTCTGCCGGCCATCTCTTTCCACAACTCCTTGAATTCCCTGCATGCTTTGCTGCTTCTCTGCTGTTTACCTTTGATTTCTAAAGACTACATATCCCATGGTACCGCCCTGTCTAAATGCAGTGATTTCTGTACTGACTCCACCTTCTGAAACACCTCTTCTTGGTACTTCTGTAGTGTAGAAGGCAGGCTCTTAAAGTGGTTGTAGGGGTAAAAGTGTTATATTTTGTCCCTGGATACTCTTTAAGCTTATTTGCTGAGACACAAGAAAATACTTGACAATTTGCCATCAATACAGATTCTTCATTGTCATTTGTTTTTTTTTTTGTTTTTTTTAAACTTGTAATGAGAAGTCTCTTAGTAGTAGTTTGGTTGATATGCCATAGATGATCCTCATTCCTTCCCATGTTCTGCAACCCAAGCATAGTCAAGTACAGCTAGCTATGTTATATTTATGCTATTATATTCATGAATATGGAATGTCATTTTCTGGTTATTTGGTTGATCATATTCAATTATTGTGCAGCAGTCAAGCAGAAGCAAATCAGTTTACGGGAATGGTTTATCAAGGACTTCTTTTAAGTGAACGAAGACGGCTTAGGACCGAGAGCATTGAAGAACATGCTTCTCCAAATTCACCCCCTGCCTCCTGGCCAGGTGAGGTCAATACTATTGACATCCTATATGTTTATTGCTCATAGCTATGTTGTACCATTTTTATTTAACTATGCCTATTCAAACATACTGTTAAGAATTTACCACACCATTTTTGAGTTGAGAATTCCTGCTCTGAATCTTTCCCTTTGTTAAGCCATTAACCACTTCCCATCCCGCCCGTTATCATATGACATCAGCAGGAGGGATCTCCCATCCTGGACAGGCATCATATGATGTCCTGGGCTTTCCGGCCATCTGGGGGGCCCCCACCGCATCACTCGGAAGCTGATGCGCATGCCCGGCGGCCGCAATGTCCGCCGGGCGCCCGCGATTGCCCGTTAACAGAGCAGGACCGTGGATCTGTGTGTGTAAACACACAGATCCACGCCCTGTCAGGTGAAAGGAGACCGATCATGTGTTCCCAGTACAGAGGAACACCGATCGGTCTCCTCCCCGATCGGTCTGCTTAAAAAAATAAAAATAAAAATGCCATAAAACTATCCCCTATTTTGTAGACACTATAACTTTTGAACAAACCAATCAATATACACTTATTGCAATTTTTTTTGTTTTTTTTTTACCATAAATATGTAGAAGCATACATATTGGCCTAAACTGAGGAAAGAATTTTTTTTTTTAAAAATGGGATATTTATTGTAGCAAAAAGTAAAAAATATTGTTTTTTTTTTTTTTTCAAACTTGTCGCTCTTCTTTTGTTTATAGCGCAAAAAATAAAAACCACAGAGATGATCAAATACCACCAAATAAATCTCTATTTGTGCGGAAAAAATGATAAAAATTTAATTTGGGTACAGTGTTGCATGACCAAGCAATTATCATTCCAATTGCGACAGCGCTGAAAATTGGCTTGGGCAGGAAGGGGGTGAAAATGCCCTTTATTGAAGTAGTTAAAGAGGACATACATCCAAAACAATTAATTTTGGTTTTAGATAATGAATGAGGAATTCAGGGAATATGTAAAGATTTCACTTGCATATTCAACTATATTGTGACTATAAAAGGATTGACCACTAAAGTAAACAGATGAAGTTTTAAGTAATTTAGTGACAGATATTTACATATAATACACACAGGCTGTCCACAACCAACTTCCCTCAAGACACATTTTCTGTATTAAAATGTATGTCAGGACACAATAAAAAAAAAAAAAGATAATGTATTGTAGAGTTGTGTGCAGAGATACACAAGTATAGGAAAATGCACTCAGTACAGAAAAATGCGCTCAGCTCCTAAAACTGGCCATAGATGGATCAACATTCAGTGGATTCCAAATTTTGATCTATGTATAGCCATTCCCGCTCGAATGAATGGGAATGTTGCAAAACTTTTGACGGTCAGCAGCTGCAGCCAATTTGTTGCAGCCGCTGATCAGTGTATTCTGACAGCAGAATACAATGGGAGAGCGGAAAGGGTTTCTCTATCCACCTGGTTTGTGTGAATGGGGAAACATTTTTTTTTTTTTTTCGATCAGCCCGCCGGCTGATCAAAAAAAAAAAATGAATCTCTAGCTGGCATAAGTCATGTTGTGTGCTGACAACACACAGCATTTTTGTGCACAGAGCGGTGGTAGCCTTGCCCAGTTTTCTTTTACTAAACTACTTAGACCCATCTACTCTCCCATCTCCACAACATACAGGCTAAACATTTTGTTGTCCTGGCATAAGGACAAAGAGTGTTAATTTCTCTCCTTGAAATAACACAAAGTGTGCACAGTATACAGGGCAACTCAAAATTTCTGACATGATCACTACTTATTTAGCAATATCAATTATTATTAAAAATATCAACAGTCATTTGCAGTTATCAATCGACACTTTTATAAACAACTAAAAAAAACACACAATGACAGACAGATGTCATTTGTCTTGTGTATATTACAGTGAGGGAAAAATCTGATTTTGTACATTTGCACACTGACAAAGAAAAGATCAGTCTATAATTTGAATGGTAGGTTTAGTTTAACAGTGAGAGACAGAATAACAACAAAAATATCCAGAAAAACATAATTAAAAAAAGTTATAAATTAATTTTGCATTTTAATGAGTGAAATAAGTATTTGATCCCTTATCAATCAGCAAGATTTCTGGCTCCTAGGTGTCTTCTATACAGGTAACAAGCTAAGATTAGGAGAACTCTCTGAAAGGGAGTGTTCCTAATCTCAGCTTGTTACCTGTACAAAAGACACCTGTCCACAGAAGCAATCAATCAGATTCCAATCAGACCTACACAAAGCTGGAATGGGCTACAAGACCATCGCCAAACAGCTTGCTGAGAGGGTGACAAATGTTGGTGCGATTATTCGCAAATGGAAGAAAATGACTGTCTGTCTCCCTCGGTCTGGGGCTCCATGCAAAGTCTCACCATGTGGAGTTTCAATGATCATGAGAACAGTGAGGAATCAGCCCAGAACTACACAGGAGAATCTGTTCACTGATCTCAAGACAGCTGGGTCCATAGTCACCAAGAAAACAATTGGTAACACACTACGCTGTGAAGGGCTAAAATTCTGCAGTGCCCGCAAGGTCCCCCTGCTCAAAAAAGCACATGTACAGGCCCGTCTGTAGTCTGCTAATGAACATCTGAATGATTCAGAGGAAAACTGAGTGAAAGTGTTGTGGTCAGATGAGACCAAATTTGAGCTCTTTTGCATCAACTCAACTCGCCGTGTCTGGAGAAGGAGGAATACTGCTTTTGACCCCAAGAACCCCATCCTCACCGTCAAACATGGAGGTGGAAACATTATGTATGGGGGTGTTCACCGCATCAAAGGGATAATGTACTGTCAAATCTTGGGTGAGAACCTCCTTCCCTCAGCCAAGGTATTGAAAATGGGTCATGATGGGTATTCCAGCATGACAACGACAATGACCCAAAACACATGGCCAAGGCAACAAAGGAGTGGCTCAGGAAGAAACACATCAAGGTCCTGGAGTGGCCTAGCCAGTTTCCAGACCATAATCCCATAGAAAATATGTGGAGGGAGCTGAAGGTTCGAGTTACCAAACGTCAGCCTTGAAACCTTAATGACTTTGAGAGGATCTGCAAAGAGAAGTAGGACAAAATCCCTCCTGACATGTGTGCAAACCTGGTGGCCAACTACAAGAAACGTCTGACCTCTGTGATTGCCAACAAGGGTTTTGCCACCAAGTACTAAGTCATGTTTTGCGAAAGGTCAAATAATTATTTCACTCACTAAAATGCAAATCAATCTATTACTTTTTTTAAATGCGTTTTTATGGATATTTTTGTTGTTCTGTCTCTCACTGTTAAAATAAACCTACCATTAAAATTATAGACTGATCATTTCTTTGTCAGTGGGCAAACGACAAAATCAGCAAGGGATCAAATACTTTTTTCCCCTCACTGTATATGTGTAATGCAGGGCTCTTCAGAAGACCAATGATAAAAGGGAAGATAATTTCTTACTAAATCTAAAGCTAGCCATACACTGTTTGAATCAGCAAAATTTTGACCATTCCTGGGACACTTTGTAACATTTTCTTCGATCAGCGCCTGCAGGCAGCTTTTGATTAGTGTATTCTGGCAGAGTGACTCTGTGAGAATGAAATGTCCCGGAGGGGGCAAATGAGTTCCTCCTTCCACCTCTTTATTAGGGCCAGTTAACTTGTGCCTGATTCAGGGCTGGTTCACACTAGAATGCTCATGTTCCGATTTTGACAGCCCATTGATTGCAGGCGCTACTTTTGCAAATTGCATTGCACCAAGCCACATGGTACTGCAGTACCATGCTGATTTACAAAATGAGTTTAGGGTTCCATTAACGCACAAGGGAACACCAATTTTTAGTGCAAGTTGACCCTGAATGAAAAGGACTTGTTTGATTTTTCACCTATTCATTTAGCCAGGAAAATGGTCTGTTTTTCCAATTAATTTTTACGATGTCATTTTATCTCTTCTATACTGATTTTTATGTTTGTTTTTTTTTACCCCCAGGTGTTAGTTCCCTTATAAACCTACTAAACACAGCTCAGGATGAAGACCAGCCCAAGCTCAATGTCATGTTGTGTGAAGCTGTTGTTGCAGTCTATGTGAGCTTGTTGATACATGCCCTCGCTACTGACTCTAGCACAGAATTATTTCGATTGGCTGCCCATCCTCTTAATGGTCGAATGTGGGCAGCTGTTTTTGGAGGTGGAGTCAAGCTTGTTGTAAAACCAAGAAAACCACCAGAGAGCATTCCAGGTACTTTGCTTTCCAATTATTTAAGTGGTGGGTCTGTTTATGTTGGCTGTCTTAGCGATGAACATGTAGTTGGGTTTTCATCTCCTTGCCTACAAAATTTTGACTATATGCATCATGAGTACAAAAAAATATGGCACAGCCAGTCATTGAAGATTTGCTCATATACTTAATGTATCTCATCCAGGTAGGGAGCAACAAAAAACCCAGTGTGCTCTCACTTTTCCAAATGAAGAACAACCCACAGCAGACACTGCTATGCTAAACATTAAAGGCAATTCTTCTGTTATTGATATGGGACAAGAGTCTCAACTGTGTGGTGAGAAACCAGTGTTGATGATTGCTGTGCTCAGAGTCTGAACTGTATTCCTTCCTTCAATCACTTAGCGTTCTGTGAAAGCGCACTTTGAAGATAAAGCATGATAAATCAAACGAATGAGATCTCACATAATCACTGTGTTTTCCACATCTAGGCTTTCAGATCTATATTTTTTCTTTAAGTGGATGTTTAATTGTGCATGCAGAGTTATTGGGAATGTGTAGCTGCTTCATTATAAGTCCAGTGAGTTTTCTGGTTTCTCCTGACAGCTATACCTGTCTTAGAAGAAATAGATAAGCATCGTCGTCGCTTTAACATGAGGATGCTGGTGCCTGGTAGACCAGTTAAGGATGTGGCTGTTCCACCCCCAGTTCCTGCTGAAAGACCAACATACAAGGAGAAGTTCATTCCTCCAGAACTAAGCATGTGGGACTATTTTGTGGCAAAAGTAGGTGATGACTTTTGATGTATCAACAGTATATTGATATATGTCAGACTAAAGCTGGCGTTTGGTTGGGTGGGTGCATCTGAGTTGCAGTATTAAAGATACTCTCTGTAGAATCACCTTAAATGAGTATTCTACACAGGACAAACATATGTATACTTTTTAATTTTAAAACTTGAAGTGGTTGTACACAGACATGAAATATGAACAAAGCATATCCCTCTCTCTTGGGACTGTGGCCTAGATCCCCACCACAAGAGATAAGAACATTTGTTAGAAAATAGAGATAAGGACTCTAGAGCTTTTGTTTAAGGTGAGTTTGACGTTTACACATTACTGGGATTGTGATGTCAGGAGATTAAAGGGAGAGGTTTGATGGGAGTCTAGTCATTCTTTCTATTCACAAGGCTGTAATCTGTGTGCTTGCTTATCTATTTAGTGGGACTCTTGTTTATACTATGTCTGTGGGACTTCATTGATCTGCAAAGATCATTGCAGATATTTGTATCCGGTTTATGTCATACATGTGTAAAGGAAACCATGCTATGCATTGTAACAAATGCATCACACTACACAAAATTTACCTGCATTCTCAAATCCTTAAAAGTATCTTCATTGGCTTTATACTTGGTCAGTAACTCTTTAAATATTGAAACCATAAATCACAAAAACAGCCCTGGAACTTCCAATGTTAATGTATTTTAACCTAACATTTCATATTTCTGATATGTGGTGGTTGTACCATGTACTTGAGTTAAATGTATCCTGTTTGCTATTTCTTTCATTATATGAAATACCTGGTAAAAAACATAAAAAAACAGCCCACAGCTCCACCCGCTAGCTGAAAAGCAGAAGTCAATATTAAATATTAAAGTGTAAGTAAACCCTCCTATCGTTTCCAGCCAAGGAAGCTGCCATCTTTGCCTCTGTTTGTTTAATCTACAACTGCCACGATGCTGCGCATGTGATCAGTTATGACACCAGCCATTGGATGGTTTGACAGTTTGGTTGAGAGCACAACCAATGGGAGTGTTACATTTTTGGCATGTGACGAAAATGAAACTGTTTTATGGATGGGTTTACTTCCGCTTTAAAGAGGATCTTCACGCTGAAAACAAAAAAATATGTACTGTAGCTGCTGACTTTTAATAACAGGGCACATACCTGTCCAGGGATCGAGCACTGCTCTCACCCGAGCTGGCTCTTCAGCTGTCCTCGGTTCCAGGGGCTGGCATGTTTACTTAGGAAAGTCGGCTGCGAATACTTGCAGCTTCAACGGCCGGCTTCCCACTGCGCATGCTCAAGCTGCACTTTGTGAATGGTCCCGCAGCTTTCTGGGATCTGTGACGTGTCCTAGAAGGCTGCAGGAAAGGAGGGGACTGAACTGTCAAAAAAGGGTACCCACTCACCCCCCCCCCCCCCCCAAAAAAAAGACATGTCAAAATTTTAAGAGGGGGGAGGCAGACTTTACACCTTTTGGATGAAGTTCCACTTTAACAATGCAGTGTTTTAATAGTCCTGTAATTTGTAGTCTTGACCCCAACAATGAAAACAGAAATTGCATACAGAACCACTATACATTCTCTTTTAATTACTTACTCAATCATGCCTCTGCTATATAAATTGTCAAGATCTAGTCCAGTTAAATGAAGGTAGAAAGTTAACTACTCAGAAACTTAAGGCCCCTTTCACACTTGTGCGACTTTGGACATCAGAGTCGCATGACAAGTCGTACCCCATGATTCCTAGTGATAACCATTCATATCTGTGCGACTCCAAGTCGCACCGACTTTAAAGTAGTCCCTGTACTACTTTGGTCAGACTTTCATGCAAGTTGAGATCCATAGACCTCAAGTTTACGCAGGCATTCCCTGAAATCGTGGCGGTAAAATCGTGCGAATTTCAAGTCGCGGCAGTGTGAAAGGGGCTTAACTGGCACTTTCATGTGGGTAATTTCACAACTTGTTTACTTTTAATACCTTGTCCAGGCAAATGTCCTTTATACAAGTACTGTATGCTTGCCTCTTTTTTGCCAGTCTAGATTTATATGTTATGATAAAATATTTTCCAAACCTTGTAATACAATGAAGTAATCTATAAAGTAATGTGTGTCCATTAAAACAAGTAATATGTTTCCCTTAGACGATATTAAAATTCATAAGTGTTAGAGGTGTTCTTGAACTCAACTTTATCTTAACAGGTATTTTGGTATTTCTAGTATCTTGGTAATAGAAGTAACAGTTCATTGTCTTTAGTGAGCCTACTGACGGAGTTTCATTGTACATCACTGTCTCACCCATTCAGCAGACAAAATATCTGAAGGTTATGGATCTACCATGATCCCTTTGCCTCAGTTTTCTCCATCAGACAAAATATTTGCCTCTGATATTGTGTGATGGTGATCTGTGATATTTCATACTTTTGTTCCATTTGAGTACTTTTATTATGATAATGGTTTATATAGCTTACCTCTATAGCTGTGAATTACATTGCATTCATTCATGGTGTTATAATGTTCTATAGGTTCTACATATACAGTATCTCACAAAAGTGAGTACACCCCTCACATTTTATTTTATCTTTTTACGTGACAACACTGAAGTAATGACACTTTGCTACAATGTAGTGAGTGCACAGCTTGTATAACAGTGCAAATTTGCTGTCCCCTCAAAATAACGCAACACACAGCCATTCATGTGTAAACAGCTGGCAACAAAAGTGAGTACACCCCTAAGTGAAAATGTCCAAATTGGGCCCAATTAGCCATTTTCCCTCCCCTGACTTGTTAGTGTTACAAGGTCTCAGGTGTGAATGGGGAGCAGGTGTGTTAAATTTGGTGTCATCGCTCTCACACTCTCATACTGGTCACTGGAAGTTCAACATGACACCTCATGGCAAAGAACTCTCTGAGGATCTAAAAAAAATAATTGTTGCTCTACATAAAGATGGCCTAGGCTATAAGACACTGAAAATGAGCTGCAGCACGCAGGACAGGTTCCACTCAGAACAGACTTTGCCATGGTCGACCAAAGTTCAGTGCACATGCTCAGCATCCTATCCAGAGGTTTTCTTTGGGAAATAGACGTATGAGTGCTGCTAGCATTGCTGCTGAGGTTGAAGGGGTGGGGGGTCAGCCTGTCAGTGCTCAGACCATACGCCACACACTGCAACAAATTGGTCTGCATGGCTGTCGTCCCAGAAAAAAAGCCTCTTCTAAAGATGATGCACAAGAAAGCCTGCAAACAGTTTGAAGACAAGCAGACTAAGGACATTCATTACTGAAACCAGGTCCTGTGGTCTGATGAGACCAAGATAAACTTATTTGGTTCAGATGGTGTCAAGCGTGTGTGGCGGCAACCAGGTGAGGAGTACAAAGACAAGTGTGTCTTGCCTACAGTCATGCATGGTGGTGCAAGTTTCATGGTCTGGGGCTGCATGAGTGCTGCCGGCACTGGGGAGCTACAGTTCATTGAGGGAACCATGAATGCCAACATGTACTGTGACATACTTAAGCAGAACATGATCCCCTCCCTTCGGATACTGAGCCACAGGGCAGTATTCCAACATAACGAACCCAAACACACCTCCAAGACGACCACTACCTTGCTAAAGAAGTTGAGGTAAAGGTGATGGACTGGCCAAGCATGTCTCCAGACGTAAACCCTGTTGAGCCTCTGTGGGACATCCTCAAACAGAAGGTGGAGGAGCGCAAGAGAGGACTCCAGTGGCAACCTGTTAAGCTCTGGTGAACTCCATGCCCAAGAGGGTTAGGGCAGTGCTAGAAAATAATGGCGGCCAAACAAAATATTGACACTTTGGGCCCAATTTGGTCATTTTCACTTAGGGGTGTACTCACTTTAGTTTTCAGCGATTTAAATATTAATGCTGTGGGTTGAGTTATTTTGAGGGGACAGCAAATTTACACTGTTATACAAGCTGTACACTCACTACTTTACATTGCAGCAAAGTGTCATTTCTTCAGTGTTGTCACATGAAAATATGTAATAAAATATTTACAAAAATGTGAGAGGTGTACTAATTTTAGTGAGATACTGTAAAAGTAGATACATTGTGTCATGCTGCCGTAAATTTCAAACTTAAAGTGATACTAAAGTCTTGTGGGTTTTTTTTAGTTAATTATAACAAACATGTTATACTTTCCTGCTCTGTGCAGTGGATTTGCACAGAGCAGCCCAGATCCTCCTCTTCTTGGGTCCTTCTTCGGCGCTCCTGGCCCCTCCCTGCTGTTGAGTGCCCCCACATCAAGTGACTTGCTGTGGAGCACTCGAGCTGAGCCACAGACACGGAGCCCTGGCCCCGCCCCCTTTCTCTCATTAGATGGCTGGATTGACAGCAGTGGGAGCCAATGGCGCCGCGCTGCTGTCTCAGCCAAAGAGGAAGGGAGTCCCAGGCAGCTGAGACACTGCTACAACATCACTGTATCTAGATAGGGCTCGGGTAAGTATTAGGGGGGCTGCTGCACGCAGAAGGTTTTTTTATCTTATTGCATAGAATGCATTAAGATAAACCTTCTGCCTTTACAACCACTTTAACATTATGGTAAAATTCGGTTATAATCGTACAAAATAAACAATTATTTATTTTTTACATTTGTCTTTTTTTTTTTTTTTCTTGTGGACTTGTAGTGGGAAATAATAGACTTCTGTTCCCATGGACTTCTGTTCCCATGGACTCCAAGAAAAAAAGAGGCCATTGCTTGCTTACTATGTGATTCCATTGTATAGTAAACCTTCTACTATTAGGATAAATGTTACCTTGATAAAAGGGACCTGTGTGTCCCTGAAACATCAGTACACATGGTTGACAAGTAACTGGCTTGAATCATTCAGTCTTGGTCATTGTCAATCACTGGAATCCTCCAGTCTTTCTCTTTTTGGTGTCACCATTGGCTATACACCCTTCTCCCAATGGTCAGCATTGGAGGATGGACTGCTATATGGTGTCAGAGTCAACAGGGAGAGAAGTAAAGAGAGGAGATTGTTGTAATACGTCTGGTTAGCTTGTGTATTTGGTTTACAGTACAGGTTTATAACTTTTAAGAAGCGGAAATCATCTATTAGTTTGATACATTAGTATGCTAATTTGACCTTTACTCTATACTTTTGTTAATATCTATCTAAAGAAAATATTTCTTTAATCGTACGTCACGGGACACAGAGCCATAGCAATTATTATGTGGGTTATAGTCCACCTTTAGGTGCTGGACACTGGCACACCCTAAACACAAAGTTGCCTCCCTATCTAACCCCTCCCATACCGGGAGCATCTCAGTTTTTTTTCGCCATTGTCTAAGGTGTTGGTCATGAGTGAAACTGTGCTGAGCTCCACTGAAGCAATCCTTGCTGGGGCTAGCTATGCAGCCGGATCCATTCAAAGTGTCTTTTAGGCCAAATTGAATGGTGCCCGGGCCTCGTATCGGAAGAAACAAGGTTTTGCTTGTAAACGCTTCTCTTTTTAGAGAGCTGGACCCCAGGATCCAGTACTTTTGGTATTAAGGCCATCAAGTTTTACTGGCGGGGTGCTATTGCAGGTCCAGGATTGTGGGTTCCCCCGAGGGTCCCCGGTTCCTGAATGTTTATTAACGGAACCCACCATGAAGGGTGAAGATTGGGTCTGTTGATTTTACCACAGAAAACTGCGGTGGGAAAGATAAGTGGAGTTTTCTAAGGAATTTTTAAATTTTCTTATGAAATGTCTCCTTTAAAGTAAATGTTGTCATGCCTAAGTGTCACCACTGGGGGCTGTATGGAGCACTTACCTTCTCATGCTTTGCTCAGAGATCACGCTGTGTCACAGAAGCAGCAGTGTTTTTTTCATACGGCTAGCAGACAGACCTCTGGTAAGCTTGGGGGGTTTTGTTTCCTCCAGACACCCCCACCTAGGCTGAACTCTTCCCCTCTTCATGAGGCTGAGTATAAGGGAGAACTAAAAACGACCATGCCGTTTTCTTTCACTGCCCCTACTTGGCGGCGGCTTCCAGGTCTCCTCAACGCCATCCCTCACTCACTCACAATCCGATCCCATCGGATCGGAGGCCCATGCTTGCACGGGAAAACTTCTTTTGAAAGAGAAAGGAGGGGGGCGTGATGCGAAGTGGGGGCGGGGCTTAGCCTGGCATTGGCGTCCTCCAACGCGGGAGTGTGTTTTAGAAAAAGAAAACTCCATTTGTGCTGGCTGCAAAATTGAGAGGCATAAGAGCAAAGAGGAGCATGAAAGAGGTTTTAGTGACACAGGCTTTTGTTATTTGACATATTTACTATTTGCATTAGGCTGAGCATTAATAGCAGTGGCTGGACTATTGCTCAAGCAGTGGATGTGATTTCTTCTGGTAGTACCTCTGCTGTGTGCATCGGGCTAAGGTCAGAAGGGGGGGGTTGAAACACCCAGAAAAGCGCTAAAAGGGTCCCCCTCAAGCTCTGGAAAGCCTACTCATCTCTACAAATGGCATCGTCCCCTGAGTGGGGGTGGCTGGTCAGAGTGAGCATCGGGACCATGAAACGTTTGCAACTGTTTTCAACACTGCAGCCCCTGTTTATTTTACTAAAAAAGATCTTTTTTTCCTCAGTAATGATAGGTTTAAAAAAAAGAAAAAAGTTTAATGACTTTAATCGCATCCCAGTGTGGGTCAAAATGCGACAGGTTCTCTTCCGTTGCCCAGGACCCTCAAGCTGAGGAACTAGGGGTGGGAGAAGACGAATTCCCTCAGGGGACCGTGGTTAGGCTGATGACTCCTCTTCTGAGGTGTCAAATGCGGGAGAATCAGCTGTTTCAATCTTAAGATTGATGTTGCAATTTCTTGCTGAATGGTCCGCTCCACATTTATGTACACTTAACTGAGTGTTTGGGTTCGCTAAAGCCTCCTCAAGCTGTGCATGCCTTTTCCTGTCCATTCATTGCTGGAAAAGCTTGTTTTGTATCTGCGAGGATCACCCAGATGAGCATTATTTTCCCTCCTAAAAAGTTTTTACACTTTATCCTATGGTGGAGGAAATTCACTAAGTAGGGTATACCAGCAATTAAGGCTGCTATATCCTCTGTGGATAGGAGTTTGACTTGTCCAGCAGACAATGCTCAAATGCTTAGGGATCCAACGGATAAAAATTTGGAATTCCTATTATTAAGAAAAAACAAACACTTTTTTCTCTGGCAGATTGAGTGTCTCAGCCAGCGCTGACAGTAATTGCTTAATCATTGAGAGACCAGTTTGAACAGGTGTTCAAGGTTATCCTGTCAGGATCTGGCAGCTTTATGTTTGCAATAGTTGCTATGAGAGATTTTATCCTTCAGGCCTTGCGCCCTTCGCTAAGCACCATGCAGAAGCTCCTGGCTAGTCTTCCTTTTTGCGGTGAAACAGCTATTTGGGGATTTTTTTGGATAATACATCCAAAGAAATTCTAGTGGGAAAAATACCCCTTTTGCCATTTAAGAAAAGAAGTAAATGTATTTTCGTTTTAAAGCTCCTTCTTCTGTGCCAGGGGCATCAGCCTCCAGGCAGTCACGACGGCTTTCGCGGTCAGATTCAAAAGGTAATCCTCAGGGTTAACCCCAGGGACAAAAGAGGTCTTGGGGGAGGAAACCTACAAGATACTGAAGCCTCCTTATGAGGAGGCGCCCCCACACCCTCAATAGGGGGAATTCTTCTGCAGTTCTCAAGGATCTGGCAGGAAGAGTGTCAAGACGAATGGAGGACTTCCTCAATAGCTCCAAGGTACAAACTGGAGTTCCAAGAGTTCCCGTCTCCTCGTTTTCCCAGATCAAACGTGCCTAAGGATCCAGAGAAAAAAGTCTTTCTCTCAAGCATTGGACCATCTTTGGCAAAAAGTGATCATGGTGGCCTCCAGGTAAGAGCAGAGGTTGGGGTTTGGTTAAATCCAAATGGACATTCTGGATCTCAAAAATCTAAATTCAATTCCTGAAAATAACCACTCTTTTTTCGCATAGAGTCAATCTAATCAGTTATCTCCATCCTACAAGGAGGAGAACTTCTGACGTCAATCGACGTCAAAGATGCATACCTCAATATGCCTATTTCCTCGCTTACTAGTAACATCTACTTTTCAAGGTGGAAAATGTTAATTTTCAGTGTGTAGCTCTGCTTTCCGGTCTAGCTACTGCACCTTGAGTGTTTACAAAGGTTCTGGCCCCTCTTCTAGACCGATTAAGGGCCCAAGGTATAACGATTATGGTATACCTGGACGATCTGTTCTTGATAGTCCAGTCGGTAGCCCGCTTAGACCAAACTATGGTCACCAAAGTATGGTCACCACATTCAATTACCTGGAATATCTAGGTTGGATTCTCAGCCTAGGAGAAATCTTCTTTAAAACTATGAAAGATACTTGGGTCTGATCATAGGTACACCCAGAAAAGGGTATTCTTGCCCCAGCCAAAGAGGGTGTTCCTTATGCTCAGTTTCATTCGAGACTGCTGCAAAACATTATCCTATCAGCTTGGAACAAAGGGTTTAGGCTCTAGATTCCCAATGTGTCTGACGCCAAAGCCTATGGCCACATCACCCTGAAAGCGCCCAATCTCGTCTGATCTTGGAGGCTAAACAGGGTCGGGCCTGGTTAGTACCCGGATGGACCACCTGGAAATTACCAGGTACTGTAGGCTGGCTACACTGGAGCCCCAGTTTATGGTTGATATCCAAAAATCTGCAAAAGGGAAAATCCTTCCTTCAGTTACCACGGAAGTGGCCCAGATCAGAAATGACCTTGCCCATTATCATTCTAGTAATTTAGGCAAAGCTCTTGGTTCTGAGGGCCTGAACGTTCAGTTTACAGTATTGTCCTGCCAGGATTCAATCTGACTATGCCACAGCAATGGCCTATATTAATCACCTATTGGGCACAAGAAGTTGTGCGGGCCAGAGAAATGTGAATCTTATCCTATCTTAGGCAGAAAACAAGGTACTTTGCCTATCGGCGGTCTTCATTCTAGGAATAGAAAATTGGCAGGCGGACTACTTGAGTCGCCAGCAGTTGTTCCCGGGAGAATGGTTCCTTCACCCCGATATCTTCCTGTCAATATGTCAAAGATGGGGGATACCAGACATAGATCTGTTTATGTCCAGGTTCAACAAAGAAATCGACATCTTTGTGTCAAAAACAAAGGATCCGCTAGCATGCGGAACAGATGCCTTGCTATTCCCATGGAATCAGTTCTCACCGATTTATGCATTCCCTCCTATTCTGCCTGCGTCCAAGATTTCTTTGCAGGATCATGCAGGAAGGGAAGTCGGTAATTCTTGTGGCCCCCAGCGGGGCGCAGGAAATCTTGGTATGCAGGGATCGTAAAGATGACAGTAGGGGACTCGTGGACCCTACCGCCACGGCCAGTCCTTCTTTCGTAAGGTCCGGTATTTCATCCTACTTTACAAATGCTAAATTTAACGGTTAGGCTATTGAGACCCACACTCTGAAGAAACGTGGGCTGTCCGGTTCAGTTGTTTCTATCTTGGTTAATGCAAGGGAGGCGGGAGCATATGTCTCCTGGTGTGAAACCAGGGGTTGCACCCCAGGAAATAGGTCAAAGGAAGAATCCTTGACTTTCTCTAGATGGGGTGAGAAATAAAGCTGGCCTTGAGTGCTTTCTAAGGACAGGTCTCGGCCTTATTGGTATTATTTCAATGACCATTTGCTTCGCTTTCTTTGGTTTGTAACTTTATTCAGAGGGTTAGGTATTTATACCCGGTTAGGTCACCCCTGAACCCTTGGGACATGAATTTAGTTTTGGCGGCATTACAGAGCAGCCTTTTTTTGGATACGACATATTCACTTGGTCCTTTTTTGACAAGGAAACAATTTTTTCTGGTAACCATATCTGCTGCAAGAAGGGTATCAGAATTGGCTTCTTTTTCTTTTAAAGAGCCATATTATTATTATTCTCAAGGATATGGTAGTATTGCGTCCTCATCCTAACTTTTTACCGAAGGTAGTATCAGGTTTTTATCTAAACCAGGATATTGTTATATCTTCATTTTTTCCAGAACCCTGTTCTATGGAAGAAAAATCACTACATTCTCTTGATGTGGTGAGAGCAGTCTACTTAAAGACGACTGCTCAGATTCGGAAAACTGATGTTTTGTTCGTATTGCCTGAAGGTCCTAAAAGAGGACAGGCAGCATGGAAATCTACTATTCTAAATGGATTCCACAAGTAATCGTTCTAGCTTATGGTTAAAAGAGGTAGTTTCTACCCTCTCAAATCAAAACGCACTCCTCTAGAGCTGTTAGTGCTTCATGGGCAGTGCATCACCAAGCCTCCATGGCTCAAATCTGCAAGGCCACAACTTGGTCTTCAAGCCACAAATTTACCAGATTCTATCAGGTGGATGTAAAAGACATGAGGATGTCGCCTTTGGGTGCAGTGTTCTGCAGGCAGCAGTCTAAGTCCTCTGATCTCATGGTGCCCTACTTTTGTTGTGTCTCCCTCCCCTCAGTTGGCATTGCTCTGGGACATCCCACATAGTAATTACTATGGCTCTGTGTCTCGTGATGTACGATTAAAGAAAATAGGATTTTTATAACAGCTTACCTGTAAAATCCTTTTCTTTTGAAGTGCATCACGGGACTCAGAGTTCCCGTCCCTCTTTCTAGTATACACATGTATTGCTTTGCTACAAAACTGAGATGCTCCAGGTATGGGAGGGGTTATATAGGGAGGCAACTTCCTGTTTAGGGTGTGCCAGTGTACAGCACCTGAAGGTGGACTATAACCCACATAGTAATTACTATGGCTCTGTGTCCCGTGATGTACTTCAAAAGAAAAGGATTTTACAGGTAAGCTGTCATAAAAATACTATTTTTTTTATGTCCCATTTTAAATGATCATCTATTACTTTCCTCTGCTTTTTATTGCAGCCATTCCTTCCTCTGTCTGACAGTGGGGTTATTTACGACTCAGATGAAAGTATTCCAAGTGATGATGATGAGGATGATGATGCATTTCTCTCTGATACACAAATACAAGAGCACACAAATTCTAGTTCCTACAGGTAAAAGGGATGATGAATTCACTTTGTTGTACACATGCATTTGTACTTGGCAACCTGCTTTAAAATCTTATTGTGCCACTTTTTTTTGCCTTTAGTAGCAGGAGAGGACAGTAAAGTCAACAGATGGTGTCAGAACTGCAGGGCTTAATGTTTAGAATTGGTTATTAGCAATAGCTAATTGGGAAAAGATGGATATAATGAAGCAAAATTTTATGGGCATCTCTTTAGGAGGAACCATGAAGTAGACTTGAAAATAAAAAGTTCATCCAAAACGCTCAGCAGTTCAGTAACCTTTTTGAAGGTAGTGTGCAAATTAGGTGTAATTATGGTATGGTATTGGAAGTTTTAGGGTGCAGAGTTTCTTAACCTGCCCAACTAAATCCATCTAAAGCAGATTCAATTTGCTACTGCCTTACTGGGGTAAGATAACTTGACTATTGGGTCAGGCAGGGGATTTAAGAGATACTGAGTATTATTGAATGTTGGGTAAGAGTTGTCCCTTTTAGGAGAGTCCCGTATGGTCTTGGTGCCCCAGCTGCTAGTAGTCTGCAGCCCTGCTTATTCATGCCAGTGAATGTAAAATATTCCTTACAGTTGCTTCTGCTAGGTAAATAGTTTGGCTTATTTTACACATTTTTCTTTTTACCCTACTGTCTGTCCCCGTTTTCACTTTGTATGCTTTTTTGCCCCCTTGTCTTATATAATGCATCTTGCTGAGAGTTTACAAATGTGAGACCAGTAACATTTAGGAGGGGAAAGAGAATCCAAATGTGGCAGCATTAATAATGGCAGTGGTCTCTAGTAGACTCTTGTAACATTCCCGAAAGTATTTGTCTGTTGCAGCATGTTATCAACTAATGTACAGTGGATATAAAAAAAGTCTACACACCCCTGTTAAAATGTCAGATTTCTGTGATGTAAAAAAATCAGACCAAGATAAATCATTTCAGAACATTTTCCACCTTTAATTTGACCTATAAAATGTACATCAAAATTGAAAAACAAACTGATATCTTTTAGAGGGGGAAGTAAAAAAAAATATATAATAATGTGGTTGCATAAGTGTACGCACACTTTTATAACTAGGGTTGTAGCTGTGTTCAGAACTAAGCAATCACATTCAAACTAATGTTAAATAGGAGTCAGTACACACTTGCCATCATTTAAAGTGCCTCTGATTAACCTCAAATAAAGTTCAGGCGTTCTAGCAGGTCTTTCCTGACATTTTCTTAGTCACTTCCTACAGCAAAGGCCATGGTAGGCAGAGCACTTCCAAAGCATCAGAGGCATCAGTGCGTCTCCATTCACCATTTCAGGCCCGATTTCCGTCCTGATACGGACCAAAAGATGCACAGGACTCCTGTGCAGTTAGCACCAGAGATGTGTCAACCATCTCTATAGAGAGCCAGTCAAATCTCCTGCTGTGCGAATTGGATGCGGAGAAACCCACATCCAATTAGCAATAGTGTGATCCCAGCCTTCTTGTTAAAAGGTATCAGTTAGAGAAGGGTTCAAAAGACTTTCCAAGGCATTAGGGATACCATGGAACACAGTGAAGACTAGGATTGCACCGATACCAGTATCGGTATTGGTGCCGACACCAAGCATTTGCATGAGTATTGGTACCCGTGCAACTGCTCCGATGCCTAATCTGATACCTGTTGTATCGGGCCAGGCATCCTCAGCGTAGCAGAGGGGGTGGGCAGCCTCACAGGTGATCGGTGCAGCGGTGGGGGGGGGGGGGGGGGGTACAAGCACCAATCTCCCTGTATAGCTTTTAATTAAGCATCTGACAGCCGATTCTCCTTCCCTCCCTCCCACGGCTGTCAGATGCTTTATTGAAAGCTATACAGGGGGATCTGTGCTTGTACCTCCCCCCCCCCCCCCCCCCACCGCTGCACTGATTGTCCCCCTGTGTCCTTCCCTGGGTCCCCTGTGTGCTTCTCGCTCTGTCGGGCCCCCCACCTGCTCCCCGTATGCTCCTCGTTCTGTCGGGTACCCCTCCAGTTCCCCTGTGTGCTCCTCATTCTGTCTGGGTCCTCCTCCGGTCCTCCCTCATCCCGAATCTGTCACAATGGAGAGTGGAGGAAGGAGCCGGTAAATATGTCATGTACCGGCTTCTTCTTTTTTCGAATGCACAGAGTCAGTGATCACTGACTCTGTCCATTCATAACTGAGCATCGTAAACTGTTTTACTCTGCTTCAGTTTATGAATGAACAGGAGCTGCTGACTCCTGTCCATTCATCTTCAGTGCAGCTGGGGCTGCAGAGAAAGGGATTGAGGATTCTATGTCCTTAGTCCTTTTCCCTGTCTCGAAGGGGAGATGTCCGGCCACACCTGGAGTATGCTGTCCAGTTCTGGGCACCAGTCCTCAGGAAGGATGTGCTAGAACTGGAGAGAGTCCAGAGAAGAGCAACAAAACTAATAAAGGGTCTGGAGAATCTTAGTTATGAGGAAAGGTTATTAGCACTGAACTTGTTCTCTCTGGAGAAGAGACGCTTGAGAGGGGATATGATTTCAATGTACAAATACCGTACTGGTGACCGCACAATAGGGATAAAACTTTTTTGCGTAAGAGAATTTATGATTGTTTGACTCACTGCCGCTGGCAGTAGAGTCCTCAGTCTCTGGTTAGATTATTTACCCTCTCCCCTGGGTGGCAGAAACATAATCCTGGGTGACGCCTTTAGCAGATGATGGTCTACTCGTGTCCTTACTGAACAGACTTCAATCTTCAGTGTTCTGCTTTTTTGAACTGTTTTATGTGGATGGGTGGTGACTTTCCACCTTTGTCCAGCAGACCCACGTTTGCAGCCTGCTTCTCATTTTGAACTGTCTGAACCTATAGCGACTATTTGCACTTTATATGCATTTAAGTTGGTTTATACTTAGGTTTATGGTTATTTCAGCACACTGCACTTTATATTTGGTGTACGCCGGTACTACCAGTCACACAGATTACAATTTTATATGCATTCGTTTTGCACACTTGTTTGTTGGTTTACACCTACAAAATTGTTCATCTGTAGTGCTGCACTTTTTTATTGTTATTTCTCGCACAATTTGTCAGACTGTAGTGCTAGCAGCTATTACTTCATAGATGGTAGCACAGTCATTTCTTTATTCACAGTATCTGGAACTGCCTCCTCCTAGCCAAATACTACTTCCAAGGTTTCTTGGAAGTGGACTGAAAACCATCTCTTAAGTTTGACGTATGTCTTCCTCTGCTTCAACAGCTCCAAAACTGCCATAGGCCTCCTCCTCCCTCTCCTCTTGTGTGTTCTAGGGCGTCCCAAGAATGGTGTCTGCATAAAGCGGGCCTTGAGAGGAAAGTCTTCTTCCTCCCGCTGTTTTGCCTCGAGTGCCCTGTCCATAATGCCATGCAGAAAGTATGCTCCAGCAGGAACACAAGGGATTGTGTCACTAATGCATGCATTGTCATGGCTCACCATCTTTGCCGCCTCTTTAAATGGTGACAGTACAGTGCATGCATCCTTTATCAGCAGCCATTGACGTGGGGCCATACTCACACAGGTATTTATTGACGGCCCTCTGCTGCATGTGCAGCCGCTGTAGCATTGCAAAAGTTGGGTTCCCCCTTAGTGGGCATGTCACAAATCAGGCGATTTATTGGCTGGTGGAATTCCTGCTGAATTTCAGCCAACTGAACACTGGCTGTGTATGACCATCTGAAATGGTTACAGACTCTTCTGGCCTGCTTTAGAAGATCTTGCAAACCTGGGTACCTGTTTAAGAAACACTGCACTACCAAATTGAGGAAATGTGCCAGGCATGGCACATGTTAACTTTCCCTGTCAAAGGGCGGACAGAAGGTTAGTGCCATTATCACACGCCACCATGCCTGGCTCAAGCTTCTGTGACGTGAATCACCTCTGGACCTGGCCCTGCAGAGCTGAAAGAATCTCTGCTCCGGTGTGGTTCTTGTCCACTAGACAGACCAGTTAAAGCACTGCATGGCATCTTTTAGCCTGACTCGTTGAATGGCCCCTTGAACGCTTAGGGGGTACTGGTGGTTCATTGGACAATTCAGCAGAGGATGGCATGGGGCAGGGGGTGGAGCTGACAATTCTCGCATCATCACCACCAGCCGTATGGAGACATGGTGGCATAACAAGCTCCAGCACTGAGCCCTGTCCTGCATCCTTCCTAGTTGCAAGCAGAGATACCCAGTGTGCTGTGAACAAAAAAATATCGTCCCTGACCATGCTTGCTGGACCACAAGTCAGCAGTAAGGTGGCCCTTGTGGCTGACTGCCTTGCCCAACGATGCCAAAACATTGCCTTCCATGTGATGGTACAGAGCTCTAATGGCCTTACGTGAAAAAAAAAAAAAGCGACTGGGAACCCTTCCATTATGGTACAGCACATTCTGCAAACTCACAGAAGTGGGTAGAATCCACCAGACGGAAAGGGAGGAGTTGTAAAACCAGCAATTTGGAAAAACTGGAATTTAGACGCTGGGTATGTGGGTGGCAGGGAGTGTGTTTTTTCTTGCGTTGCAGCAGCTGGGGCAGAGACCTTTTCCTGCTATACTCTACAACTGGTGGTGTGCTGCTGGCAGACGTGTTGCAAGGACCTGTGACACCCTTTGCTATACCATCATCCCTTTCAGTGGAGGCTGCTGAAAGGTCTTGAGTTATAGCTGGGTTAGACATGAGAGATGAGGAGGAAAAGAATGTGTCCCTTGTGTGTGGCTTTCAGGTGCTCTTGCCAAGGGGCTGAGTGGTGGGAGGTTAAATGCCTTGTCAAGCATGTGATACCCAAATGGCGGGTGTTTTTGCCACGCTTGATCTGCTTGTCGCAGAGATTGCAAATTGAAACAGTGCGATCAGCTGCACGTGTGCTAAAAAAGGCCCACACAGCTGAGCTATGGGAAGTGGTCCCGGATATGACAGCTCCACAATCTGATGGCATAGTGTGGCTGCTCTATACTCTTCCACGATGGCTGCCTTTGGGGTTGTGCCTCACCCTCACTTTCCTCATTTGCTCTATCTGGCACCAAAGTCATGTCAGTGACCTCATCAGCATCCTCTCCATCCTCATCATCACTAGAGTCAACTTGGCAATACGCTGCAGCTGGAGGAACATGACTGCCAATTTGTTTATCGGTGTTCTCCTCTCTCTGTTGGCTCATGCTCCTAGAACTTCCTCAACCTCAGAACTAACATCAGAATCAAATAATGTCTGGACATCCTTAAGAAGCATGTGGCTAATGCTGTGCTCAAATAATTCAGCTGACTTCTCCATGCATGATGCTGGGGCTATAGCAGGAGTAGCTGTGGACAAAGAGGCAGAATAAGCCACTCTAGCAGCTGCGGTGGACTGCGCACTAGTGCCAGCTTGAATCATAGAGGATAAGGATTGTTTAGCAAGCCAGCCCACCACCTCTTCTACATGCTGTGGCTGGATAAGCACAGGCAACATCACTGAACGGAGACAAAGGGGCCCTGCCTGAGGATGAACCACATCCACCGTTACATGTGGACACAGACGCTGCTGGCCCCCTCATAGTGGCATGGGAACATCTCTCTCTCCTTGTTGGCCTCCCAGACATGATGGGGGGAGGCTTATTACCCAAATTTTATAGATACTGGGAAATGTGTAATTGGATGTACTTTATTCAAAGAAAAGTGGTGTTTGGTGCGCTTTAAATTGAGGACTGACGCTGACAGAAATGTAAAAAATAAAAAAGGGTGAACACCAGCGTCGCAGTCAGAATAGCTGTGGCTGACAATTTTTAAAAAAAGGGGAGGGGGGCAAGCAGGGGACAAAAAAAAAAAAAAACAGCAGCCAAAAGAGGGGGGTATGCAGCACTAAATGTTGTGTAATGCTGTGTTAAACAATGCACTACACTGACACACTATTCTCACACACAATACGAACACTCTACACTCAAAGTCACAATAAGTGAACACACTAACTGCTAGTTTAAAACTGCTCTATTTTTCTCCACTCTAACATACTACAAGACCTGGCTTTGGGATGTTACCTTTTAACGTGTGGGGTGGGACTATGAGCACTGAGCCATTATTGGAGAAAGCAATCATCACTTTGTCCAATCAGGGCTCTGACAGTGTTAATTAGCGAAGCCTTGCACCTGACCAGCAAGGCTTCATCCAATTAGGGCCCTATAGTGCACTGAGAAGCGCACAGTGCATTGTGGGGTGCTCGGCAAGCTAACATCCTGCCGAACTACCCGCGCATTCGGATGTTTTCCGAACAGGCTGAACATTTGCTCGGCGCGACCTGTTGGCCCATCTCTAATGGTTAATAGAGTTGACTGCCTGTATAATGAGGAATTGATAAAAGCTTAAAATATAGAAATTGTATGTTTTGTAATTGTTATATAAAGAAAAAAAAAGCCACATTGTGTACATGAGCCCTAAAGACTGTTGCCAATTTACACTGACAGTGTTTACCTGTGCTTCACATGCATTTTTAACCACTTGCCTACTGGCCACTTAAACCCCCCTCCTGACCAGACCAATTTTTAGCTTAAAGTGCTCTCACACTTTGAATGACAATTACTCAGTCATGTAATACTGTACCCAAACGTATTTTTTGTCCTTTTTTTCACACAAATAGAGCTTTCTTTTAGTGGTATTGGATCACCTCTGGGTTTTTTATTTTTTGCGCTATAGATGAAAAAAGACCGAAATTTTTGAAAAAAAAACGCATTTTTCTTAGTTTCTGTGATAAAATTGTGCAAATTTATTAATTTTTCTTCATAAATTTTGGCCACAATTTATACTGCTACATATCTTTGGTAAAAATAACCCAAATTAGTGAATATTATTTGGTCTTTGTGAAAGTTATAGAGTCTACAAGCTGTGGTGCAAATCATAAAAAATTGATCACACCTGATGTACTGGTGGCCTATCTCATTTCTTGCGACCCTAACAAGCCAAGAAAGTACAAATACCCCCCAAATGACCCCTTTTGTGAAAGTAGACATTCCAAGGTATTTAGTAAGAGGCATGGTGAGGTTTTTGATGTAATTTTTCCCACAATTCTTTGCAAAATTAAAATTTTTTTTTCCACAAAATTGTCATTGTAATAGGTTATTTCTCTCACATGGCATGTGTATACCACAAATAATGCCCCAAAATACATTCTGCTACTCCTGAGTATTACGATACCACATGTGTCTGACTTTTTCACAGCCTAGCCACACAGAGAGGCCCAACATGCAGGGAGCACCATCACGTGTTCTAGGAGCATAAATTACACATCTAATTTGTTGACTACCTATTACACTTTTTAAGGCCCTGGAGCACCAGGACAATGACACGTGACATTGATGTTGCACTGATGACAGGTGGCACTGATGGCACGTGACACTGATGTGGCACTGATGACAGATGGCACTAATTCGTTGCACTGATGACAAGTGACACTGATGTGGCACTGGTGACACTGATGACAGATGGCACTATTACGTGGCACTGATAACAGATGGCACGTGGCACTGATGACAGATGGCACTTATACCTGGCACTGATGACACGTGACACTGATAACAGATGGCTGACAGGTGGCACTGGGGGCAGGTGGCACTGGGGACAGATGGCACCGACAGGTGGCACTGGAGACAGATGGCACTGATAAGTGGCACTGGGGACAGGTGGCACTGGGGACAGATGGCACTGATAGGTGGCACTGGGGACAGTTGGCACTGATGGGTGACACTGGGGACAGGTGGCACTGGGGACAGATGGCACTGATAGGTACTGTGGGCATGTGTGTTTGTGTGTGTGGGCACTGTGTTTGTGTTCACACACTCACGCTGCAGCCGGAGTTCGCTCTCCCTCCTCACACACGATGAGAGATTATCTCATCTTTCATTGGACACTCAGATCGAGTGCTAAATGGCCGCTGTGATTGGCCATTTAGCACGATGTGTGATTGGCTGTGTCCATGGGCCACGGGCAACACAGATTTCCCCCGATGCGCGCCCGCGTCGGCGCGCAGGGAGGATGTAAACAGGAGGACGTCCAGGGACGCCCTCCTGGCAATTGAGCGCCGTGCTATAGACGTCTTTCGTCTATAGCGCAGGCGTGAGGTGGTTAAACACGCACTCAAATGCAGGTCAGCCAATTCCCTATTGGCTTTGTTGTGTTTCTTCGGATGCAGCATTTCCTATTGAGGTGCATTTAAAATTCAGGCAAAACAGGTCAAATGCATCCTATTCTTGTCTAAAGCTACTTTTTCTATTTAAACGCATCTGTTTCAGCAGCACTCGATTGGCAACAGCTGCATTTGGCATGAGCACACTAATAGTTCTAAAGTACTTCCTTAATGAGATGTGGAGATTTGTGTATTACTTGTAGTATGACACATTTAAAGCATTATGATTATGCATTTCATATAACTATATTCTGTTGTTTTTTTTCCCAGCTGGACCCTCATACGACTAGCAATGGTGAAGCTTGCGGTTCATAATCTTAAGAATTTCTTTCCAATTGCTGGACTGGAATTAACAGGTTGGTCTTTCTCTTTCCTACTTGCATTCTTTAACCTTTAATTGCATAGTTGGCAAACTTTTCAGCGCTTGGGCTTTGATAACATGAGGGAGATTTGAGGCCTTCTTTTGATGAGATTCTGGTCCACGTTGACATGATTGCATCGCGTAATATTCACACATTTGTCAGCTGCACATTCTTATTGCAAATCAACCATTCTACCACATCCCAAAGGTGTTCTGTTGGATTCAGTTTCAGTGACTGGCCTACCATTTGTATGCCTTAGAAGAAATCAAGATACACCAAGATCTAATCAAGGCTACATTTTTAGAGGCTTCAAATATCCAGTTGTAGTGAGCTAGTGCAAACTGTAGCTTTAATTTTAGCTTTGTGGTGTTGGCTGGCAGAAGTAGTCTTTTGGTGTTGTAGTGCATCTATCGCAGGGTTCAACATTTATTCTGAGATGTTTCTTATCTTAGCTAATCACAGTTATAAAGGGGGGTTATCTAAGTTGTCATAGCTGTCAATTTCAACCAGTTTTTTCCCTGACCTCTTTTTTTTTTTCCTCAAAACTGCTGCTCTCTGGATGTTTTTTGCAGCAATCTGAGTGAATTCTAGAGTCTGTTTTGTGTGAATATCCCAGGAAATCACCATTTAAAGAAATATTCATACCAGCCTATTTGGTACCAATCATCATGCCACGGGTCAAAATCACTGAGATCCTATATATTTTTTTTCATCCTAGTATTTGATGTGAAAAGATGTTCCTAATTAATTGCTTGGTGTGTGTCTATAGATAGAGACAGACAGATTAATTTTATTTGCTTCAGATTTACCTATCTTAATCATATAAAACAGAAGACGTCAAGACTTGTAATCATAGAGCATGGTTTTATATACTGCTACTGTCAGGTGATTAGACACCAGCAAAAGCATTGCTGGGAATAGATGTCAAAAAAAGTTGCGCTACTAATGATAACAAAACAACGAAAAACAATAATTTAGCAGCCAGCATCAACAGTGTAGTGAACTGTATAACAAATAAAGAATTGCTGGGAATGCCCCCAATGCACCTTCGTATAACCACTTTCTATGAAACCCCAGTTTTTTTTATAGTGTCTTATAGTGACAATGTGTGGGGTGGGACTATGAGCACTGAGCCATTATTAGAGAAAGCAATCATCACTTTGTCCAGTCAGAGCTCTGACAGTGTTAATTAGCGAAGCCTTGCACCTGTTGATCAGTGGCGTCGGGAGGGGGGGCTAAGGGGGGCTGGAGCCCCGAGTGGCTCCCCAAAAAGCCCCAGGTCTCGGACATTCACTAATCTATTAGCCCTGAGCAGGGACCGATCTGACTAAGAGCGCGGCCGAGTGACATAGCAGGTCCCACCTCCTGGCCCCTGCAGCACCTATGATGGACGTCCCACTGGTCCAATGCTGGGACCGCGGGATGTGTGATGTCCATCATATGCGCTGCAGGCTCCAGAAGGCGGGAATTGCAATGCAGCCGCGTCACTATGAGAAAATCCCCGCTCGGGCGAGCGACTCTCCTGTCTCTGGCTGCCTGCTGTCTACTGGGATGGGCACGCCGGTGCCGCACACTACGGCTGAGCTGCAGGAGGAGCCGGAGGTCACGGTCACCTGAAGTCTGATGTCACGACTAATGGTCAGGTAGGTCAGTGTGGGCCTGGGTCAGTGTGTGTCTCAGGTAGGTCAGTGTAATGATCATTGAGTGTCAGGTAGGTCAGTGTGGGTCAGTTTAATGATCAGTGTGGGTCAGGTAGGTCAGTGTAATGGTCAGTGTGTGTCAGGTAGGTCAGTGTGGGTCCGTGTAATGAATCAGTGTGGGTCAGGTAGGTCAGTGCAATGATCAGTGTGGGTCAGGTTGGTCAGTGTAATGGTCAGTGTAAGGGTCAGTGTGTGTCGGGTAGGTCAGTGTGGGTCAGTGTAATGATCAGTGTACAGTGCCTTGCAAAAGTATTCACCCCCTTGGCTTTTTACATATTATTTTACATTACAGCCTTTAGTTCAGAACACAATAGTCTAAGTTGGTGAAGTAAAATTAGAAAAATACATACATAAAACTCTTTTTCAAAAATGAAAAACTGATATTTGGCATGTGCGTATGTATTCACCACCTTTGTTATGAAGCCCACAAAAAGCTCTGGTGTAACCAATTACCTTAAAAAGTCTCATAATTAGTGAAATGATGTCCACCTGTGTGCAATCTAAGTGTGACATGACCTGTTATTACATATACACACCTTTTTGAAAGGCCCCAGAGGCTGCAACACCTAAGCAAGAGGCACCACTAACCAAACACTGCCATGAAGACCAAGGAACTCTCCAAACATGTAAGAGACAATGTTGTTGAGAAGTACGAGTCAGGGTTAGGTTATAAACAAATATCCGAATCTTTGATGATCCCTAGGATCGCCATCAAACCTACCATAACCAAATGGAAAGAACATGGCACAACAGCAAACCTGCCAAGAGACGGCCGCACACCAAAACTCACTGACCAGGAAAGGAGGGCATTAATCAGAGGCAGCACAGAGACCTAAGGTAACCCTGGAGGAGCTGCAGAGTTCCACAGCAGAGATTGGAGTATCTGTAAATAGGACGACAATAAGCCGTACACGCCATAGAGTTGGGCTTTATGGCAGAGTGGCCAGAAGAAAGCGATTATTTTCAGCAAAAAACAAAATGGCACGTTTTGAGCTTGCGAAAAGGCATGTGGGAGACTTCCAAAATGTAGGGAGGAAGGTGCTCTGGTCTGATGAGACTAAAATTTAACTTTTTGGCCATCAAATAAAATGCTATGTCTGGCGCAAACCCAACACATCACATCACCCAAAGAAAACCATCAGCAGTCGGGCCTGGGAAACTGGTCAGAGTTGAGGGAAAGATGGATGGTGCTAAATACAGGCGAATTCTTGTGCAAAACCTGTACCACTCTGCCCCTGCCCTTTGATATATTTAGTAAGGAAGGTATTGGCCTACTACTACCATGGATACTACCTGTTTCCATGGAAAGGGGACCCTTTCATTCCATCCAGGCATTCTTCTCTAAATTAAAAGTGGCTTTCATCGCAAGCCTTGGCCCCCAAAATCCTCCCAAGTCTAGCCAGAAGCTCACTTCATCTTCTGATCTTTTCTCCGATCAAGGGAATTTATCGCATAAGTGGGCTTCCAAGATGCCTATCTTAACAATTCCATCTTTGCCTCACACCAACGCTTTCCATGCTTTACTGTCGGAGATTTCAAGAGTCCTTACAAAAGTATTGGCTCTGCTCCTGGCTCTAAGATCTCAGGGCATTGACGCCATGGGTTTCCTTGATGGACCTGGAAGTTTCCTCAGCCACAATGCTGGTTTCCAGCATTCAAAGGAAAATCCAGTTTTTAAACTTTCTGATAGTGATTAATTTCAAGAAGTCTGCCTACCATCCTTCTCATCTCCTGGAGTATTTGGGACTGATTTTGGGCAGGAAAAAAATTTCCTTTCTCAGGAAAAGATTCCTTCTATGAGGTCCAGTTGCCTGACTCTCAGGTCAACCAGGCTTCCCACAACTCTCTTCTAAATGAAGGTTATGGGTCTCATGGCAACCTCCCTCAAGATGGTCCCCTTTGCTCTTTTCCACTTAAGACCCTTGCTAATCAACATTCTAATGATGTGGGACAAGCAGATTCTTTCTTTGAATTGCTCACTACTGCTGTGCAGCTAGGTAAAAGTCTCCCTAATAAGGTAGACTTGCAACTCCACCCTAGAATCTGGGAAATTGTTCCTTTCCTGTCCATGGAAGGTAGACACAGTCCTGTTAGGCAGGGACGGGAGATGTGATTCCTCGACTGTCCAAGCAACCTGGTCTCCACAGGATTCGATGCTCCACAGCAACATCTTGGAACTACGAGCCATATGATTTTCCTACGCTGGACCCCTCGAATACATGGTCATCCAGTCGGGGTGCAGTCAGACAAACCCATGTCTGTGGCCTATATAAACCACCAAGAGAATACCAGAAGTTGGGCAGCCCTGAAGGAAGGGCGTCTGGTTCTCTCCTGGGCCGAGAACCACATTCCAATCTCTACCTACATAACTGTAGTAAAAAATTGGCAAGCGGACTTCTTAAGTCACCCATTCCTGGGCTCAGGCGAGTGGGCTCTCCATCCAAAGATCTTCCTGATTCTCTGTCAGAAATGGAGAACACCAGATGTGTGTGTGTGTGTGTGTGTGTGTTTAGACTGGTATGTGCATTCCCTACAGCAAGCATTTTTCCTGGACTACTCCACAAGATAGAGGAAGAACAGATTCAGGTGATCCTCATCACCCCAAATTGGCCCAGAAGAACTTGGTAACCAAACATATACAGATTCCAGGCAGATGGCCCTTGGCCCCTTCCAAACAGCTCGGACTTCCTGTCTCAATGCTTTCTGTTCCATCTTCTCAGTTGCTGGCATTTAACAACATTGCCTTTTAAAAGCCAGGTCTTAAACAATAGGTGTATTTTTGGTTTCGTCATATCCACCTTACTCAAGATGAGAAAATCTACCTCTCGTTGGATCTGCCATCACAGCTGGAGGCATACTGGAGATGGTTGAAAACCAAGCTTCTCATTTTCAGATATATTGAAATATTCTTTTGCTCATATCCTACCCTTCTTCCAGTGTGGCCTGTACCAGCATCTGATTCTTAGTAATATAAAAGGGGCAGACCTTATTCATTCTATTCCAGAAAACTTTGGTTTCAGACTTGTCAAGACCCCTTTGTACAAGGAGTTGCCCGTGTCAATCTCCCATTCCGACCTAGTGGGGGAATGTCAAAAGAAGGGACTTTCTGCTTCCTCTTCCTGCATTGCTATGTTGCTCAAGCAGCTTTTATTTCCAGAGCTTATGCTCTTAAGGAAATTATTCCTTCCTACCATATTGGGGCCCATTCCACCAAATCTGCATTCCTCCTTGGGCTTTTTAGTTTTAAGCATCCATTTCAAAAGTTTGCAAGACTGCCACATGGTTCTCTGTTCATACTTTCCAAAAGTTATATCTGAGTGGATCTGCGGGCCTCTACTGATGCAAATTTCAACGGCAAGGTGCCTTTAGCTGTCTTCTGAATGTTTCCTGCCTGACAGTTGTTTTCAGTGGGCCGGTTTGCTGCTGTTATGTTGTTGCCTACCCCACAGTTTATATCTTAGGGACATCGCATGGTCTATGATTACAAGTCCTGTACTGTGCCATTCAGAAAATGGGAATTTTGACTTGCCTGTACATTTTGTATCTTGGAGTACAGTACAGGACACTGGTCCTTCCCCTCTGTCTATCCATATAGCTTTCTAGAAAATTGGAGTGATATGAGGGTGTACTTTGGGCTTACCAGCAAAGTTTTTGCCAGTGACCAATCACCTGAAGGTAGCAACATGTAACCCCATGGTCTATGACTACAAGTCCTGTACTGTATGCCAAGATGTGGAATTTACAGGTAAGTAAAAATTCCCATTTTTACCTATTGTTTGTATCTTGCCAATATTCAGAATTCTGAAAAATTACGATGTCTTGTAAACATTATAAATTATTTTTTTTTTAATTTAGAGCTACCTGTTAAGTCCCCACTTGGTATTGCTGTTGTCAAAAACCTAGAAAAGTGGGAGCAGATTCTGCATGAGAGAATGGACCAGTTTGGGGGCCCACCTCCTAATTATATAAACACTCTTCCAAATGAGCTGGCTGTTGGTGCGGGACCTGCTATTCTTCGACATAAAGCAATGTTGGATCCTGAAAATACACCATTCAAGTGAGTAGAAGTGGTCATCAATGCTAGATGTGGAACATGTAAAGGCTGAAAGATTTATGAAAATAGTACAGAATATCAGCTTTAAAATAATACAGCAGCTATGTAATACATGTAGCGGTTTTCAGCCTGGTTAACAGATTTACCAATGTTATATTTGTTTTTATATGTTCTTAAAAGTAATACGCTTTTAACAAATTCTATGCTTTTTTTAATGTTTATGAAATAGGGTAAGAAAATTGACACTTGCAGATCTATATAGATTTTCTAATGAGAGCAAGAGCACAGCACAAGGTTTTTTGTTTTTTTTTTGTGTTTTGTCTTTTGTTGAATGCCTGTATGGAGCTATGCAGCGCCAGAAGTGAGGAGGAGGGAGGGATTATTCGGCTGCATGTGTATAATTTGCGTTTTAAAGAGAAGGTCCGCCCACCCCTGCAAAAATTAAAAGCCAGCAGCTACACATACTACAGCTGCTGACTTTTAATAGGACACTTACCTGTCCTGGAGTCCAGCGATGTCAGCACTGCAGCTAATGTTTCCATCAGCTGTCGGGTGCTGCCGCCACCATTGCGGGTAAGGGAACCCGGCAGTGTAGCATTACGGCTTCATGCTGGGTCCCTACTGAGCATGCGCGAGGCACCGCTGCGCTCTCCTACTGGCCTGGCGGCGGGGTAAGGAGAGTGCGAGCTGTGACGTAATGCGCTGTGGCCTGGACTCCTGGCAGTAGGGACAGGTTACCTGTCACAGAGGTATCCGCCTCCCCTCCTCCTTCATAAAGGTGCCACATGTGGCACCGGAGGGGGGGGGACAAATGAGCGGAAGTTCCACTTTTGAGTGGAACTCTGCTTTAAGCTTTGTAAACAGTTTTTTTTTTTTTGTTTTTTTTTTGTTTTTTTGTTTTTTTACTAAGGCTGTTAAGGTTAGCCTGGTAAACAAACACATGAAAAGAGGCCTAAAGATCCATCGGCTGGCTGGAAATTATAAATCGTAATTACTTCTATGTAATTCATATATAGCAGCCTAAAAATATTAAAGTGTTTGTAAAGGCATACTTTTTTTAAAATAACAAACATGTTATACTTACATGCTCTGTGTAATTGTACAGAGCAGCCCCCGAACCTCCCACACCGGCGCCCTTGGATCCTCCTTTTCTCATTGCACCCAATAGGAAGCTGCTTCCTATAGTGGTGCTCCTGCAGGTTTGATCCTCTGTTGACACACAGCGCGGCTTGTGCCCGCCCCCTGCTCCCTCCTCACAGCATTTTATTTCCGTTGGCTCTTGCTGCTGTCTCTGAGCTTATGAGAGTTGAGAAAGAGAACCAGCACTGCTGCAGACAGGCACAGCACTGGATAGATACAGGACTCGGGTAAATATTTAAGGTGGGGGGGGGGACAACAAGGTTTTTTTTACCTTTATGCAGGTAATGCATTGTGGTAAAAAACCTTCTGGCTTTAGAACCACTTTAGGAATACGGATTTCTTTCTTATCCATTGAGGGACATGTCTTAAACCTTCTGTTAATACTGTTTCCTACCCGAGCAAAGGACACAAAAAAAAAAAAAACTGTTCTTGCACAATCACCCTGCCCACAACATCATGCTTCAGTTTTTTGCTAGTATCCTCAGGAGAGTTGATGTATTATCTAAAGCTCTGATGTTTTCTGCAGTCATGAACTACTTCTGGTAGATTCAGATCCTATATCCTGGAAGACTTCCCATTTACTTTGCCCAATTAGCGCATTTTCCCAATTCATTATCTATACGGGTGTTTTTTTCAACAGTTGGCTTCCCGTTTGCACAGGACTTCGCTGTTTAGGTTATACCAGTATGTCTGGGGATTCCTTATGGCGTTATCGGCCAGAGCGGAGGCAGTTATCCTGTCCTGTGTGTCTGCAACTAACTGTTGTGTGTACCTAGCTGGGTTGAGGTTCGCTGATGCCCATTTTGTGTGTGATTGTTACAATTCTCATTTTATTCAGGAATAGTTTTTTACTTTGTGCCTGTTGCAATTTGGCCACATAATAACCACAATGAACATAATAAAGACAATATTCAAAAACACTGTGCATTGCCTTGTAAAATGTGAATGTTCATATTAAATATCTTCATGCTAATATACTTTTGGAATCTGTGATACAGATCCAAAGATTATTCTGCATTTCCTTTGAAACGTCTTTGGCATTACCTGGTCAAACAAGAAATTCTGCAGGAATCCCTTATAAAATATATCTTTACAAAGAAGAGAAAGCAGAGTGAGGTAAACACTGGAAAAGAAACTTGTCTTTACACTGCACATTCATCTTTATTTTTGTGTGCTTTTGTTTTGCTTTCAGTGCCTGTTTGGAATACTAGCAATTACTAGAGCAATATATTATATTGTGTGTTTATTTTTGACAAAAAGAACAGGATAAAGTGACTATACTGCTCTCAGTAAAGGGGTTGTTAGTGCCTCAAGCTTTTTTACGGCTAGCGCTTATGTTCCTGGTAACATCAATTCAGCATAACACACATTTACTGTGTTGTGAAATAAACTCAGATTTTTTATTAAAAGAACCTTCACTAACCTTCAGACAAAAAGAGAAATCCTAACAGCCAGTGTTTTTTTGAGAAACATTGTCAGCTGTACTAAATTCTGAAAATCCATTTTTATATCCTTCAATCAGAGATTCATATAATTCAGTAGAGTTTATTGCAGGATCCTAACATATGTTGCTGGGCACAACCAAGCTTTGTATCGCATGATTCTGTGCAGCTACCCCTCTTTCGTACATTATATAAGCTTTGCTTCTCAAATAGGAAACCCCTTTATTTTTTGAGAGCAGTTGTTTGGCAGCAGCTTAAAATATGTAGAGAATTTTTTAAGTTCCATTATTTATTTTAAAAATGGTAAGTAAGTTTAAGAACACGCAGCAATGGAAAGATCTGTGTAAGTATGATTTTCTTGCTGTATTATTTTGCTTTACCATTTTATATTTGTGTATATATTTATTTTTTTGTGCTCATCATCTGAAAGTTAAAGATGTGCCTTTAATGTGCATGACAAAGCATCAGAACCGTATTTGTCATGCTAATAAGATGGTTTTCAAATCGTGATCTGGAATGTCTCATTCTTTGTTTTTTTTTCTTGTATGTGTTTCTTTGTGCATGTGTTTTCGTGTTTGTGACTGTGTGATGTCATGTAGTCTGTAGAAGACAATGCGGAGCGTTTCAGAGTAGACTCCGTAACAGATCTTCAGAAAAAGGTAGTATGTCTTACAAAGGCTCCTCCACCTGTAGCACTCACCTCCATGTTCACTGGTACCAGCATTTTATGTCTTTCATTTTGGCTGTGGTGTCTTCTGGGTGACAGGTACTTCATTGGCTTTATTCACATTGCTGATGGTATGCAGTAAATGCTCAAAATATTAAATATAATGAGTGACCTTAAATCATGCTGGCCCCATTATTTGATGATCCACCGCAGAAAGATCTCTCACCTTAAACAACATACAGATGCATGTCTGATGCTAACAGAGTGCATATGTACATGACAGACAGAAACCCACATCACTAACACTGAACTCTGCCTGTCAAAGTTGCAGTCAGGGAGAGACCAGCTCAGCTAATATTCCTCCCTCGGCAGTGGTAGCCAAAGGAGTTTTCCTCTAATCTGCCCCCTGGGCAGCCCAGGTTTAATCCGGTGTGCATTGCCTAAATCACAAGTGTCTAATGTGTGCACCTTCAGCCTTACTAAAGCAAAGTAAGATACTTACCCTCAGCAATAACCAAGAATGCTAAACTTGCAGATTGCTCTTTCTGGCTTTTGTTAGTTTTCTGCTTTTAACTCTCTTATAGAACTTTTTTCCAGTATTATGTGTACATTGGTATGGGAAATTCTTCTTCATGTCTAACCATTGTGAGTCCATGAAACTGCTATATCCATAAAGTGCTGGAACAAGTGAACACTGCATGTGTTTAAAACTTGTTGTGTGTGCGCTTTGGGGGAAAAAAAATCCTCTACTTGCGGTTTTGATTCAAGAAATTTTCTTTCTTGTAGGTTGAAGCTGATCTAGGTTACCCAGGTGGAAAAGCAAAGATCATTCACAAGGAGTCAGATATTATAATGGCTTTTGCTGTCAACAAGGTAAAATGCGCAGAAATTTAAATGCATAACTCTGCCTTTGCAAGTAATTTAGAACTGGAATAGGAAAGCCAATTTAAGCAAGCTTTGCATTATGCGTATAGAATAGCACAAATAGTTAACCTCTTTAAGGATGTGTGTTGCTTTGGCATTTTGAATAGACTATTTTCACACTTGTGTCACTTTTTTTTTCTTTTCTTCACTACATGTAAATGGTTGAAATCTGGGCTATGCGTTATTGAGGTGCAGCAAGTTGCTAATCATATTAAATGGCGCCGCAACACACTGTAATTAGATCTATGAATAGTTTCTAACTGCATACCTGTACTAAGACAATGGTTCACAAGTATTGAATTCAGACACATCTAGGCAATTGTCATTTTTCAGAATAAAATTTGCAACATCAGCCTCCATGTTTCTCTCATGACAGGTTTCCTCTAATATAACTACATCACCACTAACCCTTGAGTGATTATAGGTGTCGAAATAATAACCTGTACCTGCAATCATTGCAAGCATTTGCTGCATTGCACAAGTGTTTATTTGCATGTGTCATTGTGCACTGTACACTCTGTATTGGGATCAGTGAAGGTTATTTTATGTGCTGAACAGCAAGTGTTGGTTGTGCTGTGTAAATTTGTCACATAGTATATATGCCTAATTTTTTTCATAACTTATTGACCAGATTGTAATCCAGGTAGCGAAGTAATTTTAAAATAAAGTGATATAATGAATGATGGTATTGCATATTACTGCCACATAAAGCCGTTTTAAGCCTATGGTTAAGTAATTACAAACCTCCTTTTTTTATATATCAAATAACCTAATGCTTTTATAATACATGATATTACATACACTTAAACTGATATTAAATGCTAGGTTGCAATGCGGGCACCCAAGCAGGCTCGTTCCTGAGCTGCAGCTCTGCGTGACCATTTACACACAAAGCCGAGGTTTGGGTAGTTTCGCAAAGGCCCTGCAGGGCTGACAGCACTCAGTTCAAAAAAAGTTGTGTGTTTTTTAGTTTACAACAGGACTTAGTAGCTGAGTGCATTTTTAGCAGATTAGTAAGTATTTTTCTATACTTCAGGATCTTTAAAAGGCTCCATGCACACTTGCGTTTTTTTAAGCTCCTAGAAACTATTTGCATTTTTCTTTCTGCTCTTAGAAGCTAAATAGTGCTATCCTATGTGTCCATGCACACTATATTAAGCTATTAGCATTTTTTGAGCTTAAGCTTCTGGGAGCCAAAAAAAAAAATGTCTTTTTTTCATGTACTAAAAAAATGCCAATAAAATTGCTAATGCTCCTAAATGCTCCTAAAAGCTTCTAAATTCTTCTAAAAGCTACTAAAATGCTACTAGAAGCTGGCACAAAAATGCTATTACCAGCATTTTTCATCCGGCGTTTTTTTCTAGCTTTTTTTGAGCTTATGAAAAATGCTAGTGTGCATGTAGCCTTAAAAGAGAAGTATGGGTTTCGAGTTTTTTTTCATAATCATACTTACCTAGGTGGAGGCAGCATCAGTCTGATGCTGCATCTGTCCCCCGGTGCCTCTACACTTAGAACTGAGCAATTTAACATCGCCGATGGCTCAGTTTCCGCCGCTTCCTGAGCAGAGCAGCAGCTCTCCGCTCTGCTCTCTCCTCGCTCACTGGAGCGCTAAGCTGTGGAGGGGTGGGGTGTGGCCCTCTCAGGCTCTCTCCAGCTCGCTGCGAGGCTGACACGGGTGTAAGTCCAGGCACCTGGTGGATTCAGACTCCCATTGTCAGGATGACGTGGTGCCTGGACTGATTTCTGTGACGTCAGCAGAGAGCAGACTTCAGCCCGCTCTCTGCTGAAAATGGATCACAGGAGTGCAAAACGATTTGCACTCCTGCAAATCCATAGGAGTAGCCCAGCCAAACGAGCTTTGGCTGGACTTCTTCTTTAAGGGATAAACAATGGAAAAATTTTCATATATTGCATATGCCCCCACATACACCTAAAACAAAGCTCTATTGTATGTTTTCATTTAGGCGAACTGTAATGAGATTGTCCTTGCCTCTACACATGATGTACAAGAACTTGATGTGTCGGCCCTCCTGGCTGCACAGCCTTACGTGTGGATTGGGGAAGAATATGACAGAGAATCTAAAAGGTTTTTTTTTCTCCCATCTCTGATTCAGTGTTATTTTTTAATGTGTAAAGTCAGTACTAAAGAGTTCTCTTCTTTCCTAGTTCTGATGACCTTGATTTCAGAGGATCAACCACTGCCATTCATCAGACTGGTGTAGCTACTTTTAACCTTGAAAAAATGCAAGCCTCTTCATCCATGCCTTGGCTTGGAAGTGGACAGACAAGCACCGGAGCTGGCATTGTAGGCACATTTTATATTGTTACATATATGTTTTCAGGGCATTATTTCACCTTTAGCAAATCATAAACTCATAGTTTACTAAAAGTGAGTATATAGCGTGCTTTGTTATAGGTGGAATGGTTGTATCTTTTTAAGGCTATAATTAGCAATGTGGCTTTAACTTCTTCTCTGCAAATTACCTTTTTATAAGCGTTTTTTATTAATAACTGTGTATACAATAATTTCCAGTGCCTTATGAACCTGATGTGTGAGAGCTTGTTTTCCACCACTTGAATTTTTCAATTCAGTTTTTTTTCCATTATGCCTGGTCCTACAAATGCATTGCTTTGTAGTACATTGCTGTGAAGTTTGCATTTTGAGTATTTACACTTGCAGCTTGCCATTCATGTCCATTGAAGTGGTATCTTTTAAACATGCAACAAACAAATAATCCAATGTTTTCTGCCGGGAACAAACCTTGAAATATGCTACACTTGAACTGTTACAAAAAAAAAAATGAAAAAAGAAAAAAAAAACAATGTAAAGCCAACTGATTGCTAGAAATCTTACCTGTTGGTAATAGGGGTTTTTACATTGGGCCATTTTTGTGTTCACAAATGAAGCAGCAGTACCTTCAAATGTGATATGTATTGACCAATGTACACAAGTGTCTCAGTGATTTTTTTTTTTATTATTGGATGGAGAACTATTTGGCACCAACTGTTGTTTGTGAGGTTTCATTAATTATTTTCAGGACCTTGTGGATTCATTTACATTTTATTGCTATATTTTCCCCTGCTAACTTATCTTACCTCACCTCAGCCCAATATATGCCCTTTAAAAACAATAAAGTTTGCATATATTTTTTCTTTTTCATTCAATGAGGGACACAAGAACTCTGATACAGTCAGATTATATTGCTGCCTACAGATGATTTGAACACTGGAAAACATGTAACCCCTCCTCCTGTGCAGTATGTTTCAGTTTATTTCTAGTGTTCTAGTGAGTTAGATGCCCTTTCTTCAGCTTTGCTGAAAAAAAGTGTGCCTATTTTTTCCTAGCTTTCTTTTTGTGGCTTTTTTTCCTTTATGACTTCATTCAAGATTCTTTGCTACACCGCTGCTTGAACTCTTCCCTTTATAGCCTCTATTCAGATCCGTGTTATCTCAACTTAGTTTTGAAAGCCGTGCCTGGACCTTACTGGACTGGACATGTGAGCAAGGCTGGAATGTGACCTTCAGACACTGGTTTCTGCATTGTGGTGCTTTCCAGATTTGAAGTGTCAAGCACTGAACTCATTCACTGGATGAAGAGATTTGCACACGTGGTTGGCTCTCTTTCTTGCTATTTAGCCTGGGGAAAGCATTATCCACCCCCCTTCAAGCTTGCCTTGGGTCCCTTATCCCTGTCCAGCTAAGGACTCTTTTGGAAAGATATGGGAGTCCCACTTGCGGCAGGACAAGTAGCCTGGTTCCTACACTGCATGAAACTAAAGCCTAGTACACATGGGCTCAATGTTGGGTGACATTGGCCGGTTCAGTAAAAAACATCTCACATTCGGCCCGTGTGTATGGCAGCCAGTCCAACAGAAGCTGGCTGAGCATGCTGGAAAATCAGCAGCTGACTGGCTCCTGATCAGCACTCTCAGCCAATGGCTGAGAGCGCTGACCGGTGTGTTCTGGCAGGGGGCTTGTCCCCCTGTCAGAACACAATAGCTCCAATTGTTAGTACAGCGGCTCCGATCTGTGCTGTGTTTTTGAACGAAAAAACTAGTAGTGTGCACTAGGCTTAAGACCTCTACTCTGAACCTCGTTATCTTAGGTGAGGACACTGCATTGGCATCTAGCCCTTTGAACTGCACATCAAAGCAAGCCCGCTTGTGATGGTATGTGGCAACCTCATTGTGGGCTCCTTCCAGACCACGCCCCAATGCATTTCACTCCGCCCCTCGGAACTCACTCATGGGGATTCTCATGATTAAGCTCTGAGGGGTGGAGCGAAACACATTGGCGGCATGGCCTGCTCCGTGGAGGAAGAGCAAAACGCATTGGGAGCATTGCCTGGCAGGAACCCAGGCTGAGGTTTCAGGGTGCAGCTTAAAGGATATCTATACTCTTATACAGTGATGTTTGGAGCCAGGACGGGCTCCCTTCCCAGCCAGCACTCACAGCAGTATACCAGGACAAGCACCTTTTCCTAGCCTGAGTGGCTCACACACAAGGTTTTTGGTCATAGCCCGTTGAACTGTTTAGTCTCTGCACCAAAGGGTGAGGTTTGTGTTCCTCAGTACTCCACATCATCTGCAATGGCAGGCAGAAATCTTCACTTGAGGAATGTGTGCCCCCCTTGTTAGCAGGCAAAACATTCCAGGGACCTTGCTAAAGGCGCCGACCGTTGGTGCTAGAATATGTCCGGAGGCCTTAATGGGACTTGATCACCTAGAGAGAGTTCCGTGGCTGGTCGGCAGCCTCTTGACAACATTTTTCAGATGCCATCCTCCGTTCTAACCTTATTCAGGTGAATTTTTTTTTTTTTTTTACAGTGTGGCTGTTTTCTCCTTAACTGTGGCAAGTCAGGCGTTTCCTAGGGTCATGTTTTGTGACCAGGAATAGGCAAGTCCTACAAATTTCCTTTGTAAGGCCTAAGAGACACATCCAGGTGTTAAAATGGATTGTGTTTGTTTTTCCTTTTTTGTAGGAATATCTGTCATGCTCCCTTTCCCCTCTCGGGCAGGCTGACTTTGTGGATTAGTGCTCTTGAGTTCTCAGCAGGTCTTTGCCCCAATTTTATTCTGTTAACTACTTGGTAATGTGGGTATGTTTTCCCTTACCAGGCAGTTGTTTTGTTCCACCTGCTTTTGCTGAGTTTTTATTTCACAGCCTTTTTACAGATTCAGGCCCAGTTTCCTTTTGAGTAAGGTAATTTATACTTATCCTGGTCTTGAGCATTGGGCTGATGTTCTCATGCCTTTTCTTTGTCATTGGCAGTTACCTCTTTCTTGTAGGTGGCTTCTCCTCATCTAGTTCAGATTCAGGAATCAGTTCTTTAGGTGCTCCAAATTTGCAGATAGGTTCCAGTTCCACTTGTGGACCTGCCAGCGGCTGTCCAACTGCTTTTTAAAAGAGAAAGAAAACAAGATTTTTGTATATACCCCAAAATCCATTTTTTGGAGTCTATTAAGAGGCATAGGTCCCACCCCCTGTGTTTCCTTGATGTCTTTTTTTTTTGGTACTGCTTTGACATGCTGGGTAGTGTCCAAATCACCTCTTGGTAACATTATAACCTTGTTGTATCCGAATTCCTGTGTCCCTCAATGCAATCGAAAAATATATTTTATGGGAAGTACAAAAATCTTTAAAAAAATCTTTTTTTATTTTCCTGAACTTTCAAACTTACATTTTTGTTTTTACTGTGTTGTTCCTAAAAGCTGATAAAAAGGAATCTGAATAATGTCAAAAGAATGGCTTCACACCCTGTCCACCGATACTGTAAGTATGAGATTCAAATAGAAAACCTAAATATTCCTAAAGAATATGAAATGTAGAACCAGAACACTGACATTGTTTCATCCACTTTACATTAGATCTTACTGGTGCTCAGGATGGCAGTGTTCGTATGTTTGAATGGAATCGACCACAACAACTTTTATGTTTCCGCCAAGCTGGCAATGCTCGGGTTACCAGGTTATACTTTAACTCCCAAGGCAACAAGGTTTGTTTTTTATCTTGTGTTCTAATGTTTGGGTTACCACACTTCTCTGTGGGTTGTTTTTCATGTGACTAGCTGCTGCTTCCCTTTGGTAGACACAAAAAGGGGGAATTATGAATTCTATAGAGAAGGAAATATTACAGCCGTTGAATAGTAACCGTGTGATCAGAGAATCTGATTGCCATCTTCAGTACTTAACTTTCTGCTGTAGTTTTCACAAATCAGGCCCATTTTGCACCATGTGAATATGGCTGCCTTCTGTAGCTTATTATGAAACTGCAGAATTACTTGACACAAAAGGGTCTATTTCTTAAAAAAATTCTATAACTATTCATCCAGCTAAACATCATGTACAATTATTCTATGTGAATTAACCAGCTTTTGTGGGAATGGGGAAAAATCAAATGCTGTTAAGGTATTTTCTGTTCTGGTTAATCGTATAGGTAATTTTTTTTTTTTTTACTAAATCAGCACAAGGTCTTTAGTCCAAAGAATCCCTTGTGCTGGCCGTCATAGCTGAAATCCTGTGCCCCCCTCCCATATCCCACACCTGTAATCCTCTGTTGCTGCGAGCAGGGGTCTCTTCACCCCGACATATTTCAGGCTGTTTGCCAAAGATGGGGGACTCCGGATGTAGATCTTCTAGCGTCCAGGTTCAACATGAAGTTAGTCAACTTTGTGGCCAGAACAAGGGATCCATTCGCATGCGGAACGGAAGCGTTGGTGACCCAGTGGGATCAGTTCTCACTGATCTATGCTTTCCTCCCTATTCAGTTGCTGCCTCGACTTCTTTGCAGGATCAAGCTGGAAAGAAAGCTGGTAATTCTGGTGGCACCAGCATGGCCCAGAAGGTCATGTTATGCAGAAATCATAAAGATGGCAGTGGAGGGCCCATGATCCCTCCCACTACGGCCAGATCTGCTCTCACAGGGACCGATATTCCATCCTACCTTACAGTCTCTAAATTTAATGGCTTGGCTATTGAAACCCACATTCTGAAGAAACGTGGGCTTTCCGGGTCAGTTATCTCTACTTCAATTAATGCAAGGAAGCCAGCTTCCTGAACTATATATTATAGAGTCTGGAGGGCTTATGTTTCCTGGTGTGAATCCAAAGGTTGGCACCCTCGGAGATATATCATAGGCAGAATGCTTGCTTTTCTACTATTTGGGGTAGTCTGCAAGAGCTAGCTAATAATAACAGAATTTTCAGATATTGGAGTTATTGCTACTAGTGTTTGATGATATAATTGTTAAATCAGGGCTTCCTTCAAAGCATGACTGGAAGAGTTAACATGACTTTGTTTTCAGCTTGGCATCAATCACTGGTCAGGTCAATGAACAACCTGTCTTGCATGATTTCCTTGAGGTGGGTGCAGTGTAGTTTCAGGCAGCAGTTAAAGTAAGTGTGGAAGCCAATGATGGACATTGTCACTTAGACAAAAAGAAGAAACCAGGGCCAAGCAGAGACTTAAAATCAGTGGAGTGCTGGATTAGACATAATCTTTTTGGGCATGAGAGTGGCTAGTATTTGGAATATGATAAGAAGCAACTAGCAAGTTGATTGTGGGTAATGGGTAAAACATACTTAAGCTGATCATAGATGTACCAATAATTGGTTCAGGAAGGACGGACACATTTCTGTTCATCTATGGCCGTTCCCACTTAAGAGAATCCGTTGTGTTTTTGTTTTCTGGCTGATCAAAAAACAAAACAATCCATCTATGGCTAACTTTAAAGTGGTCCCACTGCTGTCAGTCAAACACAGTGAGCAGAGAGTGCAAGGTGGGGCCGGCCGAGCCATGCTGTGTGCATCAATGAATGCACACAGCCCAGCACAGGAGCGAGCCCACATGTGTTCCACCATAGGAAGCGGCTTTCTGTGGTTGCACACGGAGAAGAGGAGCCAAGAATGTTGGCAGGGGACCCCAGTAGAGGAGGTTCAGGGCTACTCTGTGCAATACCCTTGCACAGAGCAGATAAGTATAACATCTTTTTTTATTTTGGTAAAAAAAAACTGCTTTAAAGCCACCATATTACACTGTGCTTTGCTGTATGAAATGGGAAAATATTAGGGTTGTCCCGATACCGATACTAGTATCGGCACCGATACCGAGCATTTGCCCAAGTACGTGTACTCGTGCAAATGCTCCCGATGCTTCCCCCGATACCTGGACTTTCAGCGCTGATCGGCACGTGGGGGACTTACAAGCTTCTCCCCCCGCAGCTTTTAGCTGCTTAGTGACATACAGCGGTGATCGGTGCTTGCAACTCCCCCACACGCGATCACCGCGACTCTCCAGGACCGTTTTTAAGCCAGGGCAAAAGGGGCAGCTGCCCTGGCCCCATCATTGTTGTGGGGCCCAAAGCAGCTGCCTCATACTTGCGAACTATCCCAGTTTAAATCCCCTAATCCCTTAAAGTTTTAGTCCCGTGCTGTGTCCCAATATCTCAGTGTAAAGTTCTGTTTCTGCTGCCCAGCTCTGTCCTTCTGCCGACTCAGCTGACTGTCCATTCACATAACTGAAACATTGTAACCTCCTGTGATTACGATGTGTCAGTTTATGAATGGAGAGGAGCCGCTGTCTTCTCTCCATACATTTTCAGTGCAGCTGAGGCTGCAGAGAAAGGGACTGGGAAATACTCTATCCTCGGTCTCTTTCTCTGTCTCAAGGGGGAGATATCAGAGGTCTGTTAAGACCCCTGATATCTCACCAAAGCCCCCCAACAGGGCTGATTAAAAAAAAAAAAACACATATTGCAATAAAGAATAAAAAAAAATTATTGTAAAAAATAAAAATTGTACATAAAAAAAACAAAACAAAAACACAGACACCGTTCACACAACCACTTCCCCCCCCTCACCCCTCTTCCCCCCCTCTCCCCCCCCCCACCCCTCTTCCCCCCCTACCCCTCTTCCCCCCCCTACCCCTCTTCCCCCCCCCTACCCCTCTTCCCCCCCCCCCAAAAAAAGAAGAGAAAGCATTGTAGAAAAAAAAAAAAAAAACTGTCACGCGACATTAAAAAAATAAGTATCGGTAATCGGTATCGGCGAGTACTTGAAAAAAAGTATCGGTACTTGTACTCTGTCCTAAAAAAGTGGTATCGGGACAACCCTAGAAAATATCATTAAGTTCAGTAAGGTGCAGCAATATGTGTGGTTTTATTAGAGTTGCATGCATGTTAAATGCATGTCCTTACAAGATATAATGATTTTTTTGTGTTTTGTTATACTTTGCAGTGTGGTGTTGCAGATGGAGAAGGATTTTTAAGCATTTGGCAAGTAAACCAAACAGTCTCTAATCCAAAACCTTATTTGGTAAGTTGTTGCATAGTAAGGTTGAAAAAAAGGCAACTGTTTATCCAGTTCAACCCTGAGTGTGTCTGTGTATCGCTACCATTTTATAAACCCCAGTACACTGCACTTGCTAAGAAATGCATTTTTTTTAAGTATTTGTTGGAAGAAGAGATCATTATTTGGAAATTGGCTTTAGATTTACATGAATATTTTTTGCATATTCAGTATCCTTTCAAGTTTTAATAGCACCTGAATAACTGCCCCAACTCAAGCCTATGTATTTGATCTCTGGTCTGGTTTTCACCTAGTCTGTGAAATTCCATCCGTAGAAGGCAAACAATGTTGATTTTTTAGCGCAGTTGCATGGGAAAAAATATTCCGTCTTTTTAGCCAGCTGTATATATGATAACTATTGCTTTGCCCTTGTATGGCTCTTTAGTCTTTTACAACACATCAATATCAAAGTATTTTTTTTTTTTTTAACCAACAATTTGTAGTGTATAAAAGATAGCAGACATGTCTTCTCCTGAGTGGGGACCTTCAGAACTATAATGATTCAGCTATAACCAAGGTTCAAGGTTGTTTATGTAGAAGGCCTGGTATTTTTTATAAAATACAACACAATAAGAAGGGCTTCTGCTTTGAAGGTAATTTTTATGTTTACAGCTGCAGGCGGGATGATAACTGGATTAAACTTTTACAGCATAATTGCTTCAGATATGTATTCACATTGAAGATGTTGAACCCAATTATAATCATGGCTTTCCCGCAGACCTTAAAATTGCTCAGTTTGTTTTTTGTATCCCTTCGTGGTTGCAGTGGAATTAAGTTACCTTTTTCCTTTAAAACCCAGAGCAATCAGCCATTTCGGCAAATCCACTAAAGTGTATTTAAAGCTCTTTGATTGCTGAGTTTCACATCATGTCTATCAGGCTGCTTCAAGTCATATTTGTAGGTTTTGGATAAATAAAAATATAATTGAACTTTAAGGCCTCATGCACACTGGACGTTAAAATAACGTTATGAAAACGCCAGTAGCTTTGCAGTGAGTTTAACTTTTTTCAACGTTTTTGCAATAGCGTTTTTTAGCGTTTTTAGCGTTTATTAGTGTTTTTTCGCGTTCGCGTTTTTTTTTTTTTTTTTCAAAATTTTTTTTTTTTTGTTCAATGGATCAAATACATTAAAAACCGCTGGTGAGCGACGTTTTTGAGCATTTATCGACGTTTATCAGCATTAGAGCATTTTTACAGTTGAAAAACTTCTCTCAGAACCCACTAGTTCTGGGGTTTTTTTACAGCTTAAAAACGCCTGTGCCATTTGCAGCTCAAAAACGCCTAGGTGAGCATGAAGCCATAGACTAACATAGACAGGCGTTTTTAAGCTGCAAAAAACGCTCAAAAAAGCAGTTGTAAAAACGTCCGTGTGCATGAGGCCTAAGTGGTTTGTGTGAACAGGGTTTTGCTGCGTGGGTAGCAGTAGAAAATAATTAGGCTAAGGTGTTTGGTATATATTTAGAAAACTAATGTAGCTAAGCCAATTTTGCACTATATTTACATTTATAATTAGGAGGTTGAAAAAAACATGGCATTCATTCATGTGTTTTGGACCCATATACTTAAAGTGGTTGTAAAGTCAGAAGGTTTTTAATCCTAATGCATTATTCATTCTATGCATTAATCCTAATGCATAATCCATTCTATGCATTAGTATAAAAAGCATTCTGTGTGTAGCTGCCCCCCTAATACTTGCCTGAGCCCCATCTCTATCCAACGATATCCACAAGTGCCTCATCAGTCCAGGACTCTCCCTCCTGATTGGCTGAGACACAGCAGTGGCGCATTGCCTCCTGCTGCCATCAATCAAACTCAGCCAATCAGGAATGAGAGGGAGCAGGGCTGGGCCATGGCTCCGTGTGTGAATGGATACACAGAGCTGCAGCTCGGCTCTGGTGCCCCATAGCACGCTGCTTGCTGTGGGGGCATTAACAGGAGGGAGGGGCCAGAAGCTCCAGCCAGGGACCCGAGAAGAGGAGGATCCGGGCTGCCCTGTGCAAAACCACTGCACAGGGCAGGTAAGTATAACATTTTGTTATTTAGAAGAAAAAAAAAACGAGACTTTACAATTACTTTAAAGGTTTCAAAGGCAGAAGGTTTTTTATTTTAATGCATTCTGTGCATTCTGTTGCAAACAATACCAAGAGCCTTATCAAAAACATGGAAATCTGTCTCCCACAAAAATCCTATTTTCTTGTAATCCTTTGAGAGACACAAAGTCATAAACTGCCAAAACGCCCAAAAGCAGTCTAACAAAGGAAGAGTGGGGAAGGGGACAGCAAACACAACCCTAACGGGCCCACAGAAAGTCAGAGCTGTGGACTGCCTGATTTGAATAGCTGGCATCAGATGAAGCCTGTATATCCATCTGGAAGAACATGGAAAAAGTGTGAACAGACCAAAATGGCAGACTTGCAGATCTGGAAGACGGTAGCCTGGTGTCATAGAGGCACTCACAGATCTAGTAGAGTGCTCCCTAAAAGAAAGAGAGCCTGTCTTTCTAAAGGAATCCATGGCTGAGCAAGGCTCTCATAGCCCAAACAACATCCAGGCAGGTGGAGTAAAATCTCCTGATAAACTGGAGCCAGAAATGGGGATGGACGGACCTGGTTGACATGAAACTATCTTGGGTAGAAAAAAAGTTCTGGACTTCAACACCACCTTGTCTTTGTACAAGACCAGAAAAAAATATTTACAGTATAAGAGTACTAGCTTGTACACTCGCCTTGAAAAAGGAAAGGCTAAAAGACACACTACCTTATGGGTAAGAGTGTAAAGAGGAATATCTATGATAGGTTCAAGCTGCAGTTTTTGAAGTGCTCATAGAAACAAATTCAGTGTAGACTCACAGGGGGAGTTGACAGGAGGAACCATACAGGAGACACCCAGAAGGTCTTAATCAAGGAGTGGGTGGCCAACAGTGTCTGGAGCAAGATAGCAAGAGAAGAAACTTGACTTTTAATGGTGCTGGCCGCAACCCAAAAGACCTTGCAAGAAGTAGACTTCCTTAAAACCAGTGACTATGAATCAGGATGGCAAATTAGTCCTTGAGAGAGAAGATCCAGATGGTCTGGTAGAGTCAACAGAGCATCTGCCAAGGATGCTTACGGTATTGGAGTACCCCAGATCCCTGGAATGCTTTCTATCTTGACCCTTTGAAGCAGACAAAGAGTAGTTTTGGGGGAGGAAAAGCATAGATCAAGTTGGTCCCATCCCGTGGAGCCACCAGAGCATCCATTGCTTCCAATACAAAATCCATGTACCTCCAGACAAAGCTGTCCAGTTTGCTTTGAAACCTGGAGGCCAGAAAGACCACATCCAGCATCCCTCATCTATGACATGGGTCCTGGGACATCTCCTGGTGTAGTGACCACCTTCGCTGGGTGCGAATGCTGCTGGCTGAGGTAATCTGACTGCCAGTTGTCCAACCTGGGATGGAACATTAAGTTATCCAGGACAGGAGCCCAGTGAGATGGCTGCTGGACTTAAAAGTACAAGTCTAGGAATGGAGATTTTGACATTTCTCTTGGATAAGAAAAAGCTCTAGCTTAATTTTGTGTCTAGGACTAGACCCAGATATTCCAAAATGATGAGTCGGTTACAGTGCTGAATTCTTGAAGTTTCAGCATTCACTCAAATCTCTGCAAGGTCTAGACTATCAGAGCTACCTTGTCCCCAAGAACTTGTGCAGACTCTTCCCTCTGTAGGAGGTCCCAAAGTTGGGATGCTCTGATAATGCTACTAGGCTAATACTGGGGCCAACTCCTTGGTAAACACCCATGGTGTCGAAGATAGGCCAAATGGCAGGGCCATAAACTGAAAGTACAAAGGTCCCACAGCAGGATGTTGATATGGTTGGTGCCGGGGATCATGTAGGTGCAGTCCTATAACCACTGTCCAGTGGACACAGCGGATCACGGAGCTCGGTACAGCAGCTGGGATATCATGTGATCGCTATAACCAATCATAGGGATTAAATGTATGACACGAATGGCTTCCCATAATGGCTAATGACTGCTTGTTTTTTAATTTTCCAAAAAACTGTGACATAAAATTACAGCTTCAAGAACATGCACTGCAAACTCATTGCACTTTTAGAACTGCATACTGAATGTGGGGCTTGAGATGTTAACAAGCCCTATATGGGCATTTTGTGTGTGTTTTATTATTATATATAGTAATGTTACAGAACTACTGTAACTATGTACAGTACTGTTAAAGCTTATCTTTAGCCTTGCACAGTTGTGCAGTCTCCTTTCCTGTACTGAATATGCTTACTCTGATTTCACTGCACGCTAAGAGCTTTTCACAGTGTGTATTAGTAGCTGCAGCAAGTCACATAGTCGGTTTTAGTTCCTGGAAGGAGGCCTTCAAAGGTTATTTAACCATTTCTTTACCAGGCTGTCACTGGTCCATCCATTTCACTTGGATTTAAGCTTTTCCGCATGGATTCTCAGCATCACTTGTGGGCGATACCTAGATTGGTCTGCCTGCCTAGGAAAGCAAGAAAGCACAGTCCTCCTGACTGATATCCATCCATTATGGCATTTTCATATTCTCCACTCTTTTCAAGAGCCAGCTCACTATTTGCATCAGAACAGAGAGCTCTTGAAAGTATTCCAGTGAAGCAGGGTGCTTTGATATTTTCAAGAAGCTATGTACAGCACCTTACCAGCCCCTTCATCCAGTCAAGATCTGCATGCTATGCATAGAGAAGCACAGAGGCCCAGTCTGCTGTCACTGGGTCTAAAATAATGTAATATACAGCAAACTAGTTGTTTTTCTCTTATTTTCATCAGCATGGTGATTATGTTGGGGGGGGGGCAATAATTTATAATCAAATTAAACGTAGTCTGTAATTGGTTCTAAAAATATCCATAGTGTGATTGCATATTTTTACTGGCAAGCTTTTACACACTTTATTTGTGAATTCACTTGTTGAAACAAGTATGCTAAAGTTAATGAGATTCTACAGAGCGCTATACGAGTGTATTAAAATCCCCTGGAAACTAGACTTCTTGTTTACATAGTTACATAGTATTTACAATAAAAAAGAAAATACACAGGTCATCTTTTCCTTTCTCTCACAGCCAATATTAATCCATGGGAAGGCAAACATTCTTTGTGTCTGATAAATTAAAAAAAACATTCCCAAAAACACTTTAGACAGTCTCTAGAATGTATTAACTACCAAGTAACAGGAAGGACATGGTATTTCACCCTTGTGTCACTGCAGTTCTAAAGAGCTTTATTCTCAGTAATGCAATAATATCAATGTTTGTAAAAAAAAAAAAAAAAAACTTTAAGAAGCATAAAGATATGGTGGGGAAATGCAGGATGACCTTTCATGTGTACTACCTCTACCTTGTATCAACGGCACAAAATGCTGTTACTGCCATAGACCCTGCTAACCAGGTATGATACATGAAGGGTAATCCTAACATGCCTTTTTCCTAAAGGGTAACTCTGCTCCAGATGAGTTAAATCTAGAAGAAAAATAGAGGTTACAAAGATTTTCCCAAACTTCAATACACAGTTTTATCCACCGCTGTTTAAGTTGTTTTCAGTCATGCCTTTTTTTCAGAGTACTAAGTTGATAGGCGTGCATGCTATAACAACATGATTAGTAACAGTGTCTTAACAAAAGAAACCGTCAACCAATTATGTCATCAGGAAATTACCATTTTATGGTGGAACATTGCACAGGTCCTGCCCAGCTCATTATTACAAGGAAGTGATGTTTTTATTAAAAAAAAAAAAAATAGAATGTTAACTACTTCCTGCCCACACTATAGCTGATAGACGGCTGACTGTAGGTGACGCGCTCTGTGCTCGCCAAGTTCTTTGGACCTTTACTGCGTGATCAGCTGTCAGCCAATGACAGTTGGTCACAGGATGTAAACACAAGCCCGGTTATTGGCTTTTCTTTCCTCATGCTGGCAGTGTGAGGAGAGAAGAAGAAAGCTTATAACTGGCTTATGTTAAGGGGACAACGGCACTGATAATCAGGGCACTGATTATCAGTGCAGTCCAATTAGTGCCCACCAGAGCTGCCAATTAGTGCCCACCAGAGCTGCCAATCAGTGCCACCTCTCATTGCCCATCAGTGCAGCCTCACATCAGTGAAGTAGAAAAATTACCTGTTTGGAAAATTTTATAACCAACTATGAAAAATATTTTTTGGTTTTTTTTTGTGTTTTTGTGGTTTTTTTTTTTTCTTTCCAAGTTTTCGGTCTTTTGCGGTAAAAACAAAAAGACCCACTTGTGATTAAATACTACCAAAAGAAAGCTCTATTTTTGTGAAAAAATGATAAAAATGTCATATGGTTACAGTGTTGCATGATAATTGTCATTCAAAATGCGAAAGCTGAAAATTGGCCTGGGCAGGAAAGGGGTAAAAGTGCCCAGTAGACAAGTTGTTAATTTGTTCCTGCATTGCACGTGGTCGTGCCATGGCCCCATACACTTGAGTGGGTTTCATTTTTGCTGTGGCATGTGTAAAAACCCTGAGGGGCTACATGCCCTTTTTTTAGGTGGGTGAGCGGAAGTGTGGAGTGGGGGTTGCTGTAAAACTGCAACCCCCTGGCCACCCATTTTTAACAAGCCCTAAAGGTGAATCTCTCCAGTGGGCAACAAACGGCAGTAAAGACCTGATAGATATTTTTAACCCAACTTAGTCTAAACAGCTAGAGTTACTCTTTAAAGCAGGGTTATGAAAGTAGGATTATAAATCATGCACCTTCTGGTGCCTGCACACACACTCTTTATTCAAGCTCTGATATACCCCAAAGTCAGTGGTATTTCATTACTGCAAACCAGAGCCACGGCTGTTATAGTTTTACTGTATTCTGCTCCTTCCTGCTGTCACAGTCTCTTTACTGGGCCACCCTCACATTCTGCAGCCAACAGGAAAAAGAGAAGACCCCAACCATTACAGCTTTCATCCTCTCTTAGCCCACTGCCAAATTCTTGTGGATTAGAAGCCCATTGGTTTAAATTACAAAATAGCTTGTATAGTAATATTTGTTGTAACAACATTTTTTTTAATGGATATTGATAATTGTGTTTCAATATTGTGTCTTTTAGAATAAGTCATTGGTTATTTCTGATATAGTAATGAAGCATTTCTTCTTCCCCTCCTTTCTTTCTTTCCTTTTTTAAGCGTTGGCAGTGTCATAGTAAAACGACGAGTGACTTTGCCTTTATTACCTCATCTAGCTTGGTGGCAACATCAGGGCAATCAAATGATAACAGGTATGTTTTTCGTTTTTTTTTTAAACCCAGTTGGTTAATATAGTACATTTTAATTACAGTGGCATCAACATTACAAGAACAGCATCCATCTTTTTTTAAAAAGCCTTTAGAATTTGCTTTGCTGATAGTAAATATGTCGAATGTCAGCACCATAGCTGATGACCTTAAATTGCATGAGTGACAGAATTTATATATAAATTCTATCTAGAGTTCTAACTCCCTGCTAGTACCAGCATTTGCTGCAAGTCCCTGTATTGGAAGTGTCCACATGCTGATGTGCAAAAAATTAATGTAAGGGTCCTGAAAATTCAAAAGCAGGTAATATAGTAGTCTGAGTAATTTTACTGTGAAATTTTTAAAGCCTGACTCCAGCTTTGCTATCACCTTAGCCACTTACCGACCGGCCACTGTATATATATGTCATTTCTTTGAAGCTGGATATCTCGGTAACGGCAGCAGCTGCTGCCACAACCAAGGTATCCATCTTTAGGAGGGGCGGTTCTGTGTACGATAATGGTGGTTTCTGCGGCGGATTCGCTGCAAGATCACCGTTATCGGCAGCGGGAGAGATGCCGCTCTCCCGCGCCCTCCGCCGCTTACCGGAGCCATCTGTAGCAGCGGAGGCGCTCGGGACCTGTCACGTCCGTGGTATGGAGACGGGTGGGGGCCATAGGAGGGCGGAAGCGACGTCATAACGTCAGCTCCGCCCATACATCTTAAAGGCATATTTTTTTGTTGTCGTTTTTTTTTTTTTTTTTTTTTTTTTTTTGGCGTAACATTATCTTTCGCAATATGAAAAAAAATTTGGCCAACTTTACTGTTGTCTTATTTTTTTTATTCAAAAAAGTGATTTTTTTCCAAAAAAAGTGCGCTTATAAGACCGCTGCGCAAATACGGTGCGAAAAAAAGTATTGCATTGACCGTCATTTTATTCTCTAGGAAGTTAGAAAAAAAACAATATATGATGTTTGGGGGTTCTAAGTAATTTTCTAGCAAAAAAAACTGTTTTAAACATGTAAACACCTAAAATCCAAAACGAGGCTACTCCTTAAGTGGTTAAATTTCTTTTACTAATTGATGTGACTGCTGTCCTCGCTGTATAAACTGTAGCCATGTGTTCCGGGGACTTCCTGTCTGCTGCTGGAACAAAATTGAGTTGGGCTGAGTGCTGCTTTCATTCCTAGGAAGCCTTGCATTTTTATAAACAGGACCCTGAACAGGACCAACTGCATCAACGAGGTAAGATTTAGGGTTTCCATATAGCGTTTACATACTGGTTCCTGGATATAGTATATACCAGTGATGGCAAACCTTGGCACCCCCCAGATGTTTTGGAATTACATTTCCCATGATGCTCAACTACACTGCAGAGTGCATGAGCATCATGGGAAATGTAGTTCCAAAATATCTGAGGTGCCAAGGTTCACCATCACCGGTATGTACGATACACCCTATCCTTTTTTTTCCCTTCAAGATACACTGCCATGCTAAACACAGAAGTAGTTTTAAAAGCACAGGTTAGGGAGTCTACACTTTTTGTGTTTTGTCCCTAGCTATAATGGTATCACTTTATTTGTCCTTATAGGTAACACTATTATACTTTCTATGTATTTAAATTTGGTGGCCATTTCTTCCACCTTACTACCGGAAGTTCCTCTCTGACTAGTAATATGTTGCCTGTAAGACTCCTAACTGTGCACTTCAGCTGTCATCTTCCACCAATCACAGAAGCTGACCATTCATTTGCTGTCTCCCCTGTCACCTAATACCTCAGAGCCTCATCCACAGCAACTCATATAGATCCTGGGTTATTGCCAATTCTTCATATCGGACATGCTGACCAACCCCCCCCCCCCCCCCTTCAGTCTGCATTTATTCTTTGAGTATCCTGCAGGAAAGATCCCCACTTAGCAATGGCAAATTACAGGTGCTTTGGAGCAGAAGGAAAAGGGACAAATAGGGCGAATTCCACTGCAAGCCCTGAGGAAACTCCCAAGTTTATTTTAGGTTGATAGCAGTTTCATTGTTCCAGAGCAAGGTAGCACAGTGATACGGCTCCATCCCCCTAATTTGAGCTCCCTCCCCTCACAGACTGCACAATATGTGATCTGTCTGATGAAAGCAGAATTTTTCTGCCATTATGTCTGATCTACTCCAATGGTTATAATACCATCTGTAAATGCAGCCCCCTTATTTTATCCTTTGGTTTCAAAATGAATTGCCCTGCGCACTTACATTTGTAGGAGACAAAACGTAATCGGACATCTTAGTGGAGGTTGCTAATGTTTTTTCACCACCAACATTTCATGACATTAATTCCTCGCCTTTTTGTCACATGCTGGACCTATAGTGCATCTAGTTTCTAGATAGACACACCTACAGTGCATCCATAAAGCATTTACAGTGCTTCACTTTTCTTACTTTTTTTTATGTTACAGCCTTATTTCAACATTGATTAAATTCATTATTTTACTCAAAATTCTACAAACAATACCCCATAATGACAACGTGAAAGAAGTTTTTGTTTGAAATCTATTAAAAATGAAAACCAAAAAAATCACATGTACATGAGTATTCACAGCCTTTGCCACGGCACTCAAAATTGAGCTCAGGTGCATCCTGTTTCCACTGATCATTCTTGAGATGTTTCTACAACTTGATTGGAGTCCCCCTGCGGTAAATTCAGTTAATTGGACATGATTTGGAAAAGCACACACCTCTCTATATAGGGTCCCACTGTTAACAGTTCATGTCAGAGCACAAACCAAGCCATGAAGTGCAATGAATTGCCTGTAGACCTCTGAGACCGAATTGTATTGAGGCACAGATCTGGGGAAGGGTACAGAAAAATGTCTGCAGCATTGAAGGTCCAAATAAGCACAGTGGCCTCCAGTATCCCTAAGTGCCGGTTCACACGGGTGCGATGCGAGAACACTGCGAATCCACTGCGTGTTCCCGCATCGCATGTCAGTTCACACTGCCTCTCCCATCCTCTGGAACGCGCAACCTCCACCTGTCTGGCTATCCCCTACTCTTGCTACCTTCAGGCGATCCCTGAAAACTCATCTCTTCAGGAAAGCCTATCACGTCTCCATCTAATCTTTTACCACTTCCATCAGCTCATTCCCCACAGTTACAACCTTTTGTACCACCTGCCCCACCCTATTAGATTGTAAGCTCTTCTGAGCAGGCCCTCTTAATCCTCTTGTATTGTATTGTATTATAACTGTATTGTCTCCCTTTTATATTGTAAAGCGCTGCGTAAACTGTTGTCGCTATATAAATCCTGTATAATAATAATAACTCTTTGGCCTGAATGGTGTCAGAAACCATGAATCAGACCGAGACAGAAGTACAGTTTAATCACAATTGCAAAAGCATTTGACACAGTTTCCCATAAATGTTTACCGTACAAAATAAGGTCCGTTGGCATGGACCATAGGGTGAGTTCCTTGGATGAAAACTGGCTATGAGGGCGAGTTCATAGAGTGGTGATAAATGGGGAGTACTCGGAATGGTCAGGGGTGGGTAGTGGGGTCCCCCAGGGTTCTGTGCTGGGACCAATCCTATTTATTTTGTTTATAAACAACCTGGAGGATGGGGTAAACAGTTCAATCTCTGTATTTGCAGACGATGCTAAGCAGGGCAATAACTTCTCCGCGGGATGTGGAAACCTTGCAAAGAGATCTGAACAAATTAATGGGGTGGGCAACTACATGGCAAATGAGGTTTATGTAAAAAAAAATTTAAAATAATGCATTTGGGTGGCAAACATATGAATGCAATCTATACACTGGGGGGAGAACCTCTGGGGGAATCTAGGATGGAAAAGGAAAAGGGGGTCTTAATAGATGATAGTCTCGGCAATGGCATGCAATGCCAAGATGCTGCTAACAAAGCAAACAGAATATTGGCATGCATTAAAAAGGGGATTAATTCCAGAGATAAAACAATAATTCTCCCACTCTACAAGACTCTGGTCCGGCCACACCTAGAGTATGCTGTCCAGCTCTGGGCACCAGTCCTCAGGAGGGACGTACTGGAAATGGAGCGAGTACAAAGAATGGCAACTAAGCTAATAAAGGGTCTGGAGGATCTTAGTTATGAGGAAAGGTTGGAGGACTGAATTTATTCTCTCTGGAGAAGAGACGCTTGAGAGGGGATATGATTTAAGTATATAAATACTATACTGGTGACCCCACAATAGGGATAAAACTTTTTCGCAGAAGGGAGTTTAACAAGACTCGTGGCCACTCATTAAAATTAGAACAAGAGGTTTAACCTTAAACCATGTAGTGGGGTTCTTTACTGTAAGAGCAGCAAGGATGTGGAATTCCCTTCCACAAAAATAGGTGTGCCAAGCTTGTAGCATCATGCTCAAAAAGACTTGAGGCTGTAATTGGTGCCAAAGGTGCATCAATAAAGTATTAAACAAAGACTGTGAATACTTTGATTTTTGTCATTTTTTATTTTTTAATACATTTGCAAAGATTTAAAAAAACTTTTTTTCATGTTGTCATTATAGGGTATTGTTTGTAGAACTTTGAGGAAAATAGTTTAATCCATTTTGGAATAAGGCTGTAATATAACAAAATGTGGAAAAAGTGAAGCACTGTGAATACTTTCCAGATGCACTGTAGATCTGTTCCACTTCCACATACTACAGTAATAACAAAAAAAGATATATACACACTACATTACCAAAAGTATTGGGAAGTCTGCCTTTACACGTGCATGAACTTTAATGGCATCCCAGTCTTAGGCAGGCAGTACATGCTTCGAATTCCGAACAAATTTTCTTTCAAATCTTTTCAAAGAATTTTTGTTTGAATTTCGCACCATTAGTAGGACAGAGCAACGTCCGATTTTTGTGCAGCTATCGAATTTGAGTGATCGGACATGTTGGAAATTTTTTGAAAAGCGAACGATTTTCTAATCAATGATGGGAAAATCGTGTGAGAAATATAATTGAAAAAAGAGTGTACATGAGTGCAAGAAAAGAAAATTCCCGGAAAGAAAAGAAAATTCACAGACACGAAAAGTCTTTCCTGTAGCAACATGAGGTGAAATTGAAGGCTTGGTTGGTCAAATTTCGAAAATCAATGGTGGCATCATCGGATCACAAAACGCACAATATTTCTGATTTTGAAAAGAAAATTCATTCGGAATTCAACCATGTATGGCCTGCCTTAGTCCGTAGGGTTCAATATTGAGTTGGCCCACCCTTTGCAGCTATAACAGCTTCAACTCTTCTGGGAAGGCTGTCCACAAGGTTTAGGAGTGTGTCTATGGGAATGTTTGACCAATCTTCCAGAAGTGCATTCATGTGGACAAGAAGGCCTGGCTCTCAGTCTCTGCTCTAATTCATCCCAAAGGTGTTCTATTGGGTTGAGGTCAGGACTCTGTGCAGGCCAGTCAAGTTCCTCCACCCCAAACTTGCTCATCCATGTCTTTATGGACCTTGCTTTGTACACTGGTCCAAATCATTTGGTGGGGGAGTTGTTTCTCAGGGGTTGGGCTTGGCCCCTTAGTTCCAGTGAAGGGAACACTTTCACACTGGGGCAGGGGGGGGGGGGGCGTCAGCGGTAAAGCGCCACTATTTTTAGCTGCACTTTACTATCGTTTTAGCAGCGCTTTTCGGCTGCTAGCAAGGCGCTTTTAACCCCCGCTTGCGGCCGAAAAAGGGTTAATAGCGCTTGGGCAGCACTGGCCATTGTATTCAAAGGCAGGGGCGTTTTAGGAGCGGTGCTCCCGCAACGTCCCAAAGATGCTGCTTGCAGGACTTTTTTTTTCCATCCTGCAAGTGCACCGCTCCAGTGTGAAAGCACTCAGGCTTTCACACTGGAGAGGCAGGGAGACTTTTTTTTTAGCCCTTTCGCGCCTGAAAAAGGCCTCAGTGTAAAAGTAGCCTTAAGGCGTTAGCATACCAAAACATTTTGGACAATATGCTACCAATTTTGTGGGAACAGCTTGGGGATGGCCCCTTCCTGTTCCAACATGACTGCACCAGTGCACAAAGCAAGGTTCATAAAGACATGGATAAGCGGGTTTGAGGTGGAGGAACTTGACTGTCCTGTACAGAGTCCTGACCTCAACCCGATCGAACACCTTTGGGGTGAATTAGAGCAGAGACTGCGAGCCAGGCCTTCTTGTCCAACATCAATAATTAAATTTTTTTTTTTTTTGACTGGCCCATCTCCGAGAGGTTAGTCATCCTTCCTGGGATTTTTACTTTCTTGTATTGTGGAGGAAGAATTCAAAAAGATATCAGTTGTTGCCACTTGTGGACCTAGTCATTCATGCACTATATAATCTACTGTTTCTGTTGAGGGCATTCCTTTCACGCATGTGTTAATTATAAAGGTTGATGCAATGCTCATTAACATACTTAAAGCATTTATCATGAGTGACGTGTTTTTGTAGCATTGAAAAAGCATCAAGAATTCGTGTCAAATGTCCATGAAAGTGTTATTTTTCTAGGGAGAGGTGATGTAGAGGAAATGATCTGCTTCGAGGTATGGTTGGGTTATGGTCACACGGGTGCTCTACATGAACAGGAAGTGACTGGAACTGCTCAGTCCTAGTTTTATATTTCCCACTGGGATACAGGAACCCTCCACTGTCTTTACTCCAGCACTCAGCTAACACTTTATAAATGCTTCACTAACATGTCATAAATGCTATAGGAGTAGTTAAGATGCAGTTAAAGTTAATGCAAACCCTCACTTGTAAAACAACCCAATTCGTTTTAAATAGAAAGAGGAGAAACAGCAGCACAGCTAGGGAACTGACCACACAGTGCTCTTATGCCTAGCATGGTCAGTTTTGATAGCAAAGTAGAGGGGCTGGTTCCCATTGTAATATTCATGACAGTCATTGAAGGGCAATATGAGGCTTTGAAAATACTGCTTTTTCTTACACTACATGGGGACCAAGTATCCTAGTATTTAAGCCAGTCCTTCTTGCTTCCGTTATGAGAAACACAGAGCTATAGTAGTAAAAGCAGCACGCATTACACATAGGCACCCCTTGATTGCCCTAGATGTTAACCTCTTCCCAGCCAGTGTCATTAGTACAGTTACAGTGTAAGGTATGATCACAGTATTAGTGTCACTAGTGATGTCAGTGGCATTTAGTCAGTCCCCCCCCCTCCCCCTCAGTGTCAGATTGCTTGCCGGACTATTGCAGTACCATAATAAGTCGCTGATTGCTGCCATTATTGGTATAAAAAAAAAGGAAAAAATTCCAGTCTATGTACCATCATTTGTAGACGCTATAACTTTCCCACAAGCCAATCAATATAAACTTATTGAATTTTTTTGTTATCAAAAACGTAAAATACATTTTGACCAAAATGTATAAAGAAATTGGATTCTTAAAAAAAAAATTTATTGCATGTTTTATAGCAGAAAGTAAAAAAGTTGGGGTTTTTTTCCAAACTTTTTTTTTTTTTTTAAATTTATATCGCAAAAATAAAAAAAAGTGGTGATCAAATACCACCAAATAGAGCTCTATTTTGTGTGATCGCCTCTGCAGTTTTTATTTTTTGCCCTATAAACAAAAACAGAGTGACAATTTTGAAAAAAAAACGCATTATTGTTTACTTTTAGCTATAACTATCCCCCAAAAATATATAAAAAATATTTTTTTTCCTCAATTTATGCAGACATGTATTCTTCTCCATATATTTGGTACAAAAAATCGCAATAAGCGTATATTGATTGGTTTGCGCGAAAGTTATAGCGTCTACAAAATAGGGGATAGATTTATAGCATTTTTATTTTTTTTTATTTTTTTTTACTAGTAATGGCGGCGATCTGCGATTTTTATATATTAATATATATAATTTCTATAAAAGTTGCATTGATTACTGTAAAAAATGTCACTGGCAGTGAAGGGGTTAACACTAGGGGGCGCTTGAGGGGTTAAGTGTGTTCCCTGGGAGGTGATTCTATAGTGGAAATGATGGATCGTGGTTCCTAGCTAATGGGAACACACAATCTGTCACTCCTGTCAGAACAGGGAAGTGTTTGTATACACTCGTCCCTGTTCTGTCTCTTCTGCTCACGATCGCTCGTGGCCGGCACCCCCGCTGTGCAGCCCGCTATCCCGACCATGCGAGCCGACATATAGCTACAACGGTTCGCGCAGGGGACCCAACTTGCCGCAGTATAATTGCGGCGGTTGGTCGGGAAGCGGTTAAAGTAGCGCAGTGCAGAATAGCAAATTATGGCCTGGTCCATGAAGGGGGTAAAACCTGGAGCTAAAGTGGTTGTACTGAAACTCCAATTTTGAATTGCTTTATCCATTTGTTATTGTTTTGCCTTTAAGATGAGGCTGTCCTGAAAGTGGCTGGGTAAGCCCCCATGCACGCGCTGGCAATCTGCCTAATGAAAAAAGCTAAAATAATTGAGCTGTCAGGAGGTAACTATCATGTTATGCAGTCGGTGTACACTTGGCACAGGAGATGGTAGTTTCTGTTGCCAAACTTCAACCTTTTCACTTGTCACACACTCCTTGTTAACTGTGTGTTACTTTTTGTTCTTGCTTTAGAAATGTTTGCCTCTGGGACACGTTAATATCACCTAGTAACAGTCTTGTCCATGGTAAGTAAGCTATATATCTGTAGAAATATGTAAAAATCACTTGTGTTGGAAATTTTTGGAATATGGCAACAACTTTTGTCTTAAAGCGGAACTTCGGTCATTTTTTCAACTTTCTATCTATTAAATCTTCTGCCCTTGCTGTTTTAACTTTGGGTAATAAAACATTTTCTGTCAGTAAATACCTTATACAGCCCACGTCCTGTTTCTTGTCTGGTAAAAAGCCTAGGCTTATGACATCATACACTGCTTCCTCTCGCTCTCGTGAGAGTTAGCCAGGAAGAGAGGGGGGGATGAGTCATAAGAGGGCCAATGAGAGCTGAAGAGCTGGAGGTGTGTCTGTGTTAATCCAGGAAGTGAACAGGCAGCAGCTTCAGCTGCCCCCAGTTAAAATGGTTGCAGCCAGACTCGGTGGAGGGAGATTTCTGCAGTATATTTGGACATACAGAATCACAGTATATATAAAATAATATGCAAAGTGGTTGGAGGGAAGCTTCAGAATGGCAAAGATGTTTTCATTACAAATTATGTGAGCAGACTGCAGTTCCTCTTTAAGTAGTCCTGTGAATAGAAAACATTTTAGCATCAAAGCTGTTTTTGTTGTCACAAAACGTTACATGCAAAAAGTTACCAGTTTTCTCTAATATATTGTACTACAAGGTAGGCTTCTTTCACACTGGTGTGGTGCGGTTTTGCTACAGTGCACTTTTCCATAGAGTTATGCATTTCTGGTACACTAACCTGCAGCAGACCTGCAGGTACACGTCACTACACCTACACTGTGGTCAAATCGCACCGCATCAGTGTGAAAATGATGCAGCAATGCAGATTTTTATTTTAGGTCATTCTTACTATGTTGTAGTGATTAACCAAATATAGGAGAAAGAAACAAATGCGTTAAATCTGTTTTATATTGTTAGCATTGTAGTTTTAGGGTTGTACGTTGACAGAACAGTAGCAGTCAATTTATAGGTGGTGAGTTTGTTAATGCCAGTATTATACTAGCTGCCAAAGCTGCCAGCGCCAACAAATGTAAACTCCATAGCTCCCTTTCATGTGCTTTAGTAGTACATGCTGTAGAAAAAGGATACATATAAATACATTTTATTTAAAGAAAGAAAATATTGAATAATGATGCATTACTCTATTGTATAATTTTTGTTTGCTATAATAATAAGCAGGCATCCTATACCAATTTTAAACTGGTTAATGTTGTAATTTTTCCTCAAATATGTATGGTTGGTGATTGAGAATGTTCCATGCAGGCTGTATTTTACCCTTGCTTATATAGACAAGAAATATTTAACTCATGAGCAGCCAATCTAAATAGGACAAAGTGATCATCCTATATCTTTAAGCACTTTTTGACCTGTGCAAACATTTGTCTTTCAACCCCCAGCTGACTTATCCTGCAGCAGAAGCCTTGGCTAGTTTGTATTTTCTCATGCCATGCCAGTGTGTTCATTAATAAACTTCCCATCAATCATATGTAAGCCTCAGTATAACAACCAATATCAGAACAACAAAAAATGTAAAAAAATATATGAGGAAGTCACGTGCCTGGTGATGAAACACGTAGGGGCAGGGCTTGGATGAAGTCACGAGGCTCAAATTTACATGGCAAGTGCGGTTATTCACACAAGCGATATTTCACAAAATTTCTATACTTACAGGAAGACTGGATGTATTTGGTGTGATTGAGCACCCATACAGTGCATTTTATTTGTATTTGGAAGTTAATAATTTTAAAGGATAAAGCACTGTTTCAGTGTTTTTTTTTTGCATGGTATGGAGCAGAGCAAAAGGAGGATGAGGGTAATAAACTGAGGAGAACAGTCATTCAGTACACCGAAAGATTATAGATCATAGTCCAGTTTAACCCTTTCGCTGCCAGGCCCTGTGCTCCATTTTGTACACTCAGGTGGCCAGACAATTTTTGCAATTTTTCCTTAGCATTTTTATTTTTCACTTTATAGCCTTCAGAATTTGTGAAAGACCCCCCAAACCCCCTCAAACAATATATTTTCTGAAAGCACATGATCAGTGGTATAAAAAGACGGTTCTACTGATTTTTTTAGGCCCCACGGTATTTGCACAATTGTTTATCAAACTAATATATTTGCAAACAAAAACATTTAAAACCATTATTAGCAGATAAAAACACAGCAAATATTACAATATTCCTACTAAATATAAAAGCCTAACCTGTATTGAATTAATAAATAACAAATATTTGTAACTTTTTAAAATTTACATTTTTTGTGAAATGGTGAAAATTGAACAGACGCAAAAGTGTAAATATCCAAATTTCTCAAACAATCTGAAGGTTTTAATTTTTCCCTTTACAGCTTTAACAATATGTGAAAGACCCCCAAAACCATATATTTTCTAAAAGCATATGACCTCTAGAACAAAAAGGTGCTACTGATTTTGTAGACCCCACGGTATTTGTGCAAATGTTTATCATACCAATATATTCACAAAAAATACACTAAAACCAATATTAACAGATAAAAAAAACAGCTAATTTTGCAAAATTCCTGCTAAATCCCTTCTAAATTTAAAAGCTTAACCTGTATGGAGTTAATAAATAACAAATATTTGTAAATTTTACATTTTTGCAAAATGGTTAACGTACCCAAATGTTTCTCTAAACATCTGGAGGTTTTCATTTTTCACTTCAGAGTTTGTAAAGACCCCCCAAACTAGACATTTTCTAAAAGCACATGACCTGTAGAATAAAAAAAAAAGTGCTACTGATTTTTTGGGCCCAGCAATAAGTGTACAAATGTTCATCATATCGCTATTTTCACTAAAAATACACTAAAATCATTAATAGTGCACATAAGCACGACGTAACTTACAAAATTCCTGCTAAATTAGTACTCGTTCACATGTGGCATACTAAAGTGTACGCCCGTGGAGGAGTTTACCCGCACAGGGATGCACAGGCGTCCTGTTCATCCCCATACAGGCAGTCCCATTAATGTAAATTGGGATGCAGTAGCTGCACAGGCATAGCTGCTGTTCCCAATCTGACATCCGTGTGGGTACATGACCCCGAATGCAGGCAGTGATAGCTCAGGGACATGCATGCAGACCTACATGGATGTAAAATTGGGAGCAACGGTTCTGTTCGTGCAGTTGATACATCCCAAATGACATCAATGGGACAGCCTGCACAGAGATTCACGGAGCACTTGTGCATCCCTGTAAAGGAACGCTGTGTGTGGCCTGTGTGAACAAGGCCTTAGGCCCCTTTCACACAAGCAGACCGATCGGGTCTGCCTGTCTGTTTTTCAGATAGGCCCAATCGGACCACCCATTGTTCTCTATGGAGAAACTCATGTAAATGGACATGTGTCCATTTACACCCGCCTGCATCAGATCCAGTCCGCTAAAAACAGACGGATAGAGATTCCATTTCCCCATCCATCTAGCAGATCAGATAGGATGGCATCCGATAGAAATGGACAGGCGGTTCGTTTCCATCTGACAGCCCCCATAGAGAACAGCGGGCTGTGTCCATGCCTGCTCTGCATCATCGGTCCATTAGGGGCGCTTTAGTGCCGATCCCCTGCCGGGCGATGGACTCATACGTTTGTATGAGTTTTTGGGGTTTTTTTTCAAACCACATGATTAGAGCCTGAGGCTCTAATTGGCTTGAAAAAGGTTGGGCTCGGGGCGCAGAACATTGCACCCGAACCCACCCACTTGTGACAATGGCGAACTAATATTTGCTATAGTCTTCCGGCTTCTCCTCCTGGCCAATCAGGACAGATCGGGTTGGCTGGGAGGAGAAGCTGAGGTATCTGTGTAGGGGTGAGTGCGGGGGGGGGGGGTCACCGTGGAGGGGTGATTGTGGGCGGACCTGGGGGGTCTTACTATGTTTGGTTTTTTTACTGTCATTTTTTTTATTGTTTTTTTGGGGGGGGGGGTCGTTGGTGAGATATCAGAGGTCTAATCAGACCTCCATATCTCTTTTTTTGAGACAGAGTAAGGGACTGTAGACAGTCCCTTTCTCTGCAGCCATTTATTTGAATGAATGAGGAACCTGTATAGAGATTCCATTCATTTGTAAAATGACAGTCTGATACATTGTAACACTCGCGGTTACACTATAGCAGCGATCGCTGCATGCGCCCTTTCTTTTTTTGTTATTGAGGATATAATTGTATTGGAACTACTGTATATGAATGCACTTCTTGTATATATTTTTTAACAATCATATATTTTTTTACATTTTTTGTTCTGACATTGGTTGTTACAGTATACTGAGTCTTACATGTGATTGATAGGAAGTTTATTAATGAACACACTAGCACGGCACAGGTTTTGATGTTCTTTATATAATGATGAGCATGAGAATCACATGGTGCACAGCAGCTGGTAGACGCTAAACTTTATTAGGTTATTACAGATAAAGTTAATGTGTTAAATATACACTGAACACCCACCTGTGTTAGAGACTTATATTAAAAAAACATATAGCAGCTCTCAAGGGACATAGTTATATTTAGTTTGTATATTCTGCTGAGATCTAGCTGATGACATTGTCATAAATAGTTTGGTGCCAATATCTTCTAGCCAGCATCCCATCTCCTTGGAGGCCTAAAATGTATGGTATCTGCTAAGAGGCCAGGTTCTGTGAGTATTTATCGTCTTTTGCGAGTTGCTACTTCCTTTGGAGTGAATATAGAGAGAGAGAGAGAGAGAGAGAGATGGAGGAATATGTCATATTGCTAGAATTAACATATAGGAAATATCCAAATGGGGAGTCAAAAGAATTAGAATGTACAGATGAATATGCTGACACTCAGCTCCACTGATTCTCCGTTGTATAGGCTGACTGGTGTTGCCTTTCAATAGGTTTAGAATGAAATATTTTAAGTAATTTGAGACATTTTAATTAGTTTTTTTTCCCTCTACACTTTAGCATTCAATTGCCATGATAATGGGGCCACAGTACTTCAGTATGCAACAAAACAACAGCTCCTTATTACTGGTGGCAGAAAAGGATTCATCTGTATCTTTGACATTCGACAAAGACAAATGCTTCACACTTTCCAGGCTCATGATTCAGCAGTTAAAGCTCTGGCACTGGACAACTCTGAAGAATGCTTTGTTACTGGCTCAGCAGAGGGTAACATGAAGGTAGAGTATATTAAAATTTTAATTTGGGAAAAAAATGTCGTCTTTGTAATGATCTGGCATAATTGTTGTTGGCCAGAGTCTCAGCAATTTAATAACATGTTTTTATTTTCCGCTTTAGGTGTGGAAGTTGACGGGCCATGGTCTGATTCACTCCTTTAAGAATGAGCATGCCAAGCAATCGTTATTCCGTAATATTGGTGCAGGTGTGATGCAGATAGAAGTAGGCGAAAACACACGTATCTTCTCCTGTGGAGCAGATGGCACTCTGAAAATGAGGGTGTTGCCTAATGCTTTAAAGACCCAATCTGGCATATTTGATATTCTTTAAGCTGTTTCATTACAGACCAGTCTCCCACTGCTGCAACACTTGTAGGAAGAGTTAGCAAGGAGCTAGAAACTTTAGAATACCAGTGTAAAGGTTACTTACTATGGAACCAGGTTTAATGCTGCTGTAAAAGATAGATAATCATGTCTGTCTTCTTGGTAAAGGAGAGTAGGATGGTGCAAATGAAGAAATTTCTGACAAGCCTATACTGCTCCGGCAGATACTACTGAAAGTGCTGGCATCGCTTAGATGTATTGTTTAGATGCTACAATTTATTTTATGTTCAGAAATTCATTCAGTGCTGAAACTTAATGGATAGCAGTCTGCTGGCTATAAAACTGCCAGAAACAAAGGGAATCTATGGATTCAAAAAGGGATCCAGTGGCTTTAAGAAGTTTACAAACACCACTGATTTAATTTTAAATGCCTGCATGTAATGTGCATTAATATGCCACTCAGCACTGGAGCATCACTGGGGCCAAGTGCACATACAAAAAAACGTATTAACTTCAGAATCTACTCTTATTTCATAATTCGCAGTGCTCCTATAATCACTATTGGACAAAGTTAGAGTGGCTTGTTTTTTTTTTTTGTTTTTTTTTATTATTATTATTATTTACATTTTTAACTGTTTACATTTATTCCCAACATTTGCTTCCAATTTTGAAACTTTTACCTTAAGAAAGCATGTCTATATTTTCCTTGGATTCTGTAATAAATGAAGGCAATGTGTGTACGTAATCTCACATTCAATACAAAATATATGGAAGCTGGTTTTAGGAATTTACTCTGAAGATTTCAAGAAATGAGAGGAAGTCATTCATTTCCTTGGCGGGTATCTTTTTATTGTCAATTTTTAAAATTGTTTTTATTTATTTATGGTTTTGTTGTTTCATCCTTGTAATTTGCACATCATTTTAACTGCAGTGTTTACTTTACACTTGACTTTTTTGCACATTACCACTTTGACCACCTGACAATATGGCTTTAGGTCTTGTTTTTATTTAATAAAACCTGTGTTGGTTGTAGTGAATGTGAACATAGTTCCTGCATTCATGCTTTGTTGATTTTTTTTCAATACACTTTGGGGTTTGATCAAATTCTGCTAGACACCCAATCTGTCATTGAGTAAGATGCACCCAAATATGGCCACTGCTCGGACAGGTTCCACAGCACCATGTTTTAAAATGAATGTTTGGCTTCCTGTGGCCAGATAGTGAATAGTCAGAAAAACTAAATTATTACACAGCATATGTATAACTATGCAGCGTTAAATATTGTTGGCTTGTAAAATACTAGGCAGTGTTGTCTTATTTTGATGTAATTCACTGTTGTAAACATACATACTGTTAAAAAGCTACCCAAGACTGTCTGTGTATTTAACTGTTTTCCTTTGACTTGTCTAATTATTTTTAATGCAAAAGTGTGTGTGTGTTGTACTGTAAATTATAATTGCATTTCATGCACCTTTCTCTGATAACATTGCCTTCTTTGAGGACAATTTAAACGTATGTATAGGAAAGAGAGAATCGTTGTTAGTTTTACCTTTGTAACTTAAATAAACCCCTTTTATTTCATGGAAATACTTTGTCTGCGATTTATACTCTGACCTCACATAAAAGTATGAACTATAAAAATATGACAAAGTGAAATATTACATGCTGAAAATCTGATTGAAAGCAACTTCCCATAGCATTTCTGCTTTTTTTTCCTCCACCAAAAATGTGTCAAAGTGACAGGAACACCAGCAAGTCCTTTTCAAAGTAACTTTTATTCCAGACTCAAGATACATTGCCTTTTAAAGACTAAGTCCACCTTTTTGCAAACAAAATGTAAAAAATGAACTCACGTTTGCAGAAAAAATGTGCATTTGTTACTTTTTTGCAATGAGCCCCCAACTCATTGCAAACCCAGTTAGTAGATTGTGGGTGCAATGCACACTCTTCCTCCAGCTCCTGGTTTGTTGCAGATTACGGACTTTCAGTTAGAGAGCTGAAGGAAGTATCAATGGACTATGAGAACGGTGATCACCACATTTATGTTCCATTGATAACTACAAGTTTGTCTGCTGCAATGGCAGACAGGACTTGTAGTTCATTCATTCATAGATCTCTGTGAATGAATGACATGGCTATGTGGCGTGAACTCCACACAGCCATGCAAAATTGAAAAGTGACAGCTGCCTACAAGTAAAAGGACCCCCACATGCTGTAAGAGGTTGGGGGGTTCAGCTTACAAACATCTTATGTTACACTCAAAATATGAGTGTACCATGGTCTAAAAGGTGGAGAATAAAGAGATTTCCAAACAAATTCCACTTTAATCTTGAGGAATAAGTCACTTCTTTGGACTTCTCAGCAATGTTAAAGTCTGCATGAGCAATTTCTGATGTGTCACAATCTGCAGCAGCAATATATCTTTCTCTTACGTTCATTGACGGATACAGCTGCTTCTTTTTTATCCATTACCAAACAGGGTTTTATAGCCCCACCTACAGGAGTAGTACACTAGGCAGAAAAAAAGGCTTGGCGCCTCTTATGGGCAGTCCTCTCCAGGGATAGAAACCCCTCTCTGCTATAGACCTCCAGTCATTCTGCCAAGTGTCTTCAGGAGTATGGACGTGTTGTTTTCTACTGGGAATTGTGGTCCCACATCTTTTTTCCCTTTATGGAATTTTGGCTTTTTTCCTGCGAAGATCTTCTATAAACAGGCAGGCTGGGCGACGGACTGGATAATCTAGATCCAGTGGTCACCGCAGTCTGACCAGCGAGCGCGTGCAGACCGTTAGCTCTGCGCTCGGTCATCCGCGACGATGCCCCATGGAGCGGCGCAGCCAGCGAGTTAAACGTCTTGCGAGGACACATATGACCAGGCACCTATAGTCCGTGTCACAGTGCTACCCCTGGCTGACAGCCCCCCCCCTCTTCAGTGGAGAGGAGGTTCGGTCGCAGGAGCCTTTCCCACATGCTCTGCTGGATTAGTAAGTAGATGCCCCCTTCCTTCCATCTGTGGACGTGGTGTGGGGCATGGGTACTCCCTGTAGTGGTCGGTTCTGCGGGCTCCCCCCCTTGGCAGCTTACCTGGTTCAGTGCACTGGGTCCCTTGCCACCCATCAGCAGGTGTCTGTTTCTCAAGTCTGCAAAGCGACACCTGGTTGTGCACACTTTACGTTGCTTTGTTGGCGTCCTCTGATGCTAGTTTTGGCCGCAAGGTGTTGCGGGCAACTATTTAGGATCCTCTGGCACCCCTTGGGGTGGTTCGGAGTGTTGGCATATTTTGTCTCTATTCGTTGGTTTGCCCACCCCTCGTTGTGGCACTGCTTGGGAAAATCCCTCTTTTGGTAATTGATAAAGAAGCAGCAGCTGTGTCCGTCAATGAATGTGAATTTTTGTGCGTGACAGTAAAATACCTTTCTCTGTGTTCAATGGACACAGCGCTCACCCCTCTATGGAAATTCTCCCTGCTTGTGACCAAAGATGAGCCCAATGTTCGAGTCAAAAGTAAGTTCGACTCGAACATTGGGTGTTTGCACGTTCGAATAGCAAACAATATGTGGCGTTCGTGGCAAATTCCAAAGCCACGGAACGCTGTTAAAGTCTATGGGACACTAACATGAAAAACATGCTAATTTTAAAGGCTTATATCCAAGTTATTGCCATAAAAAGTGTTTGGGGACCCGGTTCCTGCCCCAGGGGACATATATTGATGCAAAAAAAGAAGTTAAAAATGTCTGTTATTTCGGGAGCAGTGATTTTAAAAATGCTTAAAGTGAAACAATAAAAATGAAATATTCCTTTAAATATCGTGCCTGGGGGTATCTTTAATATGCCTGTAAAGTAGTGCATTTTTCCTGTGTTACTGTTTAGAACAGTAACACAGCAAAATGACATTGCTAAAGGAAAAAATGTAATTTTAAAACTTCTCGCGGCTGTAATGAATTGTCGGATCCCGGCAATATAGATAAAAATCATTGAAAAAAACAGCATGAGTTCTATTCCCACCCCCGGTCCATTACCAGGCCCTTCGGGTCTGGTATGGATATTAAGGGGAACACTGCGCCAAAATTTTTTTTTTAATTGCATGGGGGTCCCCCCAAAATCCATTCCAGGCCCTTCAGGTCTGGTATGGATATTAAGAGGAACCCTGTGCCAACATTTTTTTTAAAAATGGCATAGGGGTCCCCCCAAAATCCATACAAGGCCCTTCAGGTCTGATATGGATTTTAAATGGAACCCCGAGCCAAAAGTTAAAAAAAAAATGGCAAAGGGGTCCCCCCCAAAATCCACACCAGACCCTTATCCGGGCATGCAACCTGGCAGGCCGCAGGAAAAGGGGGGGACAAGAGAGCACCCCCCCTCACCTGAACCGCACCAGGCCACATGCCCTCAACATGGAGAGGATGCATTGGGGTCCTCCCAAAGCACCTTGGCCTATGTTGATAGGGACAAGGGCCTCATCCCCACATCCCTTGCCCGGTGGTTGTGCGGGTCTGCGCCAAAATGTAAAAAAAAACTGTGTGGTGGTCCCTCCAAAATCCATACCAGGCCCTTCAGGTCTGGTATGGATATTAAGGGGAACCTTGCCCAGTGGTTTGTTGGTCTGCGGCTGGATTATCAGTATCTGGAAGCTCCCTTTAACAAGAAGATCCCCAGATCCCGGCCCCCCCATGTGAATGGGTATAGGGTACATTGTACCCCTACTCATTCACCAATAAAAGTGTCAAAATGGTAAAAATGACTGTAGACAATTTGGGACAAGTCTTTAATTTAAAAAAAAAAACTGTCCCGCGATGTCCATTCATCTTCAATCACAGCGTCTGACGACCTGAGAAAAAAAAAGTACCGTCAGAGGGGGCGGGGACACTGTTTACGTCACCAGGTGGCCCCGCCCTCAGCTATATAACAGCTGTTATTGCAGAAAGCCAGTCAGCTGGAGCCTCCCATGGAGGTGGAGTTTTTTCAGTTTTTTTTCTTTTCCATTTTTTTCTTTTCTTTTCAGGTCGTTGGACGCTGTGATCGAAGATTTTTTTTTAATAAAGGACTTGTCCCAAATTGTTTACTGTCATTTTTACCATTTTTACACTTTTTTTTTGTGAATGAGTAGGTGTACAATGTACCCGGTACCCATCCACATGGGATCTGGGTGTCCCCTTGTTAAAGGGGGCTTCCAGGTGCCAATAAGCCCCCCGCCCGCAGACCCCAACAACCACCAGGCGAGGTTACCCTTAATATCCATACCAGACCTGAAGGGCCTGGTGTGGATTTTGGGGGGACCACCACGCAACTTTTTTTTTTTAACATTTTGGCGCAGGGTTCCCCTTAATATCCATACCAGACCCAAATGGCCTGATAATGGACTGGGGGGGACCCATGCCATTTATTTTCAATGATTTTTATCTATATTGCCGGGATCTGACAATTCATTACAGCCGCAAGCAGTTTTAAATGACATGTTTTTCCTTTAAAAATTTCATTTTGGTGTGGTACTGTTCTAAACACAGGAAAGATGCGCTACTTTACAGGCATACTAAGGACACCCCACAGGCATGATATTTAAAGGAATATTTCATTTTTATTGTTTTACTTTAAGCAATATTAAAATCAGTGCTCCTGAAAAAACATCAGTCTTTAAAACCTTTTGCGCATTGATGCAGGACCCAGGTCCCCAAACACTTTTAAACTTTTTTTATGGCAATAACTTTCATATAAGCCTTTAAAATGAGCACTTTTGATTTCTCATATTCGTGTTCTAGTGCGAACTGAACCGGGGGGGCGGGCGGGGAGGGGGGTTGTGGTGGTGTTCGGCTCATCCATACTTGTGACTGACTGGAGGCCTAATGCAGAGCCCAGAGAGGACTGCCCATAGGAGATGCCGAGTCTTTTTTTCTGCCTAGTGTGCTACCCTTGTAGGTGGGGCTATAAAACCCTCTTTGGTAATGGATAAAGAAGAAGCAGCTGTGTTCGTCAATGATCTCAGATAAGAGGGATTTATGGTGAGTAACAAAAAATCCTGTTTTCTCTTACACTCATTGATGGACACAGCTGCTGCTTCTTTATCCATTACCAAACAGAGATGTCCCCAAGTAATGACACAACGAGGGGTGGGAAAACAAAACAAATCCTGTTTTTTTTTTGTTTGGTTGGTTTTTTTATAGAATGAAGCTGAATATTTTAGAATGAAATCAGTCATTGATATTTAGACTGGTGACTGCCCAGGCTGAGCTGAGATGTTGTACTCCGCTGCAGAAGTTAATAGCAAGTCACAAGATAAGAGACACCAAGATGGACATGATTGCATCTTTTCTGAATCAGCATCGCAGTTCAGGAGATAAATAAGAGTGTGAACACAGATAAATAAACAAAATAAATAAGCGTCTGAACAAAGATGGTACTGCCCTCCTGGAGAGAAAGGCAGATAAAGGCATTGGGCAAGGGGAGTATTGTGATGTCTGTGATAAATACCCGTTAGTGTTACTTGGCATGCATTCACTTAAAGCAAACCCTCATCCATTTACATCCTCATGCCTTGCCTCTAATACCACTTTTTTAATGCGAATGCTTTGTTTTCATTTTAACATCTTCATTTCCTGAATCCTCGCCTTGGGATGTCCACCTCCCATCCCCAAAAGGCAGTTTGCGCAATCTCGCCCATGCAAAGACAGGTCATGGTGGTTATTTACTAATATTGGAGCGTGCAAAATCTGGGGCAGCTGTGCATGGTAGTCAATCGGCTTCCAGGTTTTATTATCAAAGCTTAATTGAACAAGCTGGAGTTAGAAGTTCATTGGCTACCATGCACAATTGCACTAGATTCTGAGTGCTCCAGTTTTAGTAAATCTCCTCCCATATGTGTCTGTGCATTCAATAGATTTTGTTTCAAGATGGTGGTGTGGAGTGGATAACTGAAAATTTCACTTGCAAAGAATAAAACACTGGACTCCAGGAACTAGTATTTTTTGTTCGTATAGAAACAAGAGTTAAGGATTTGATATTTAATTTAGGATTGGTATAGTGAAGTTCCGCTCTAATATGAAAACAAAAAATGGGCTGCTTTAGCAGGATTTTTTGGTCATAATTTAGTTATTATAGAAAATTTCTGGGCTATTTAAAAATTTTGGTCTTGGAAAACCAAAACCTTTGCAGAATGTGGGAGCAGTGTCCAAAACTTTGGACTTAAACAGTGCATCTGCAGCTGTGAAAATATTGTGAAATATGGTATATCTCTGAATAGTGCTGTGGTTATTTTTACAAACTTCTGCTTTCCAGCAAAGGCGTGTGGCCTAAAAAAAAAAAAAAAAAGTTCCATATTTCACAAGGAAAATCTGAATGTGCAGGGTTAAGGAATGCAATAGACAATATAACAAAGTAAAATGTCAGTTCAAACCCAATTTGAAGCTCCCAAAGAAAGCTCAGCATTGTCCATTAGCTGACTGTCTAATCCAGTGCAGACCAGACAGTTCCAAGTCTAAATGGCAAAAAAGAACCAGACGGCTTGAGCATAGAAATAAAAATACAGATTTTTACAAGGACATGTAGATAGCATCAAGATCCAAAAAAGAGGAGGAAATTTGATGCTAGTACTGGATATTGTACTGGATAAAAGTTAAAATCGCAGCTAATTATCTCATTGTATACAGTATTGTCAGGGCTGGGCTCAGCCCTTCCTTCTCTGAGCTGGCCGCTCAGCTGTCGGCTAATTGCCAGCTCCCATCTCTCTCCACAGTTACCCAGCTGTTGTTGATTCTGCTCATCAGTCCTGCCTACTTAAAGCCATCCAGCTCACTTTATCTCTGCCTTCGCCTTTGGTCACATCACAAGAAACCATCTCCTGCGTTCCTGTTTAAAGACTGGCTTTGCTGACATCCCTTCTGGCTCCTTATCCTGCTTGCTGTTCCTCTACTTGGATCCCTGACTTCTGGCCTGGCTGATTACCCTATCTGGTTACTGAACTCTGGCTTGGCTGACTACGCAATCCGGTTACTGGACACTGGCTAGTCTAGACTACACTTACTCTAATTACCTTTTTATTTTTTTTAATAAACAAGTGTGATTTTACTGTACTTCTGTCTCGGTCTGGTTCATGGTTTCTGACAGTAGGCGAAGGCCATGCATTCAGAAGATAGTCAATCCACTTGTTGGTAATATTTTTTCCAGATTGGATGAGCAAGATAACCGCATGGATCAGTTTGCAATGGCGTTACAAGCGCTTCTGAGTCGCACGACTCACCCTGAATCCCCCACTGTGGCTACTCTGAGTTGCAGGCTGTCCCTGCTGCTGCACCAGTCTCTGTGCAGGCACCCGCCTTGAGTATTACCTCTATAAGAGGTATGTCTGGTTCCACCCCGCTTCCCCAGCGATTTGGGGACGATCCAGTTTAATGCAGGGTTTCTCAACCAATTTGAGATATACTTTGAGATGCTGCCCCAGGCGTTTTCCACGGACAGAAGCAAAGTAGGGTTTGTGATATCTTTGCTTTCTGAGAGAGCCTTGGCCTTGGCTAACCCTCTATGGGAGACGCAAAAACCTGTTGTCTTGAGTTACCCTGAGTTTGTGGCCTCCTTTAAAAGGGTATTTGACATTCTCGCACGCTCCGCTTCTGCTGCCAAGTGCCTCATGTCCATCAGAGTACGAGAACTGTTGCCAACTACGCCATTGGGTTCCGTACTCTGGCAGCAGAGGTTGCTTGGAACAATGAGGCCCGCGTCGCTGCTTTTTCTCATGGTCTCTCGGATTCCATCAAGGATGAGATAGCAGCCCGAGATATACCCACTGAGCTGGAGAGCTTGATCTCGTTTGCTATCCTCATTGACTCCAGACTCAGAGAAAGACTTTCTTTTATGGAGCGCTTGTGGAAGCCTCCTGTACGTTTGCCTCCGAGCTTTGCAGTCCCACCCGCGCCTCCCTCACCTCCCATGCCTCCTGGAACCGAGTTGGTCAGTGAAGATGAACCCATGCACTTGTGCCTTTATTGTGGCCAGGCAGGTCACTTTTTGAAGTCTTGTCCTACCCGTCCTGGGAACACCCGAACCTTGAGGTCCTGTCATGGACAGACCATAGGTGGTGTGTCGTCCCCAGTTATCCAGAAGGATAAGCCCCTGGTTTCGGTCACCCTTTCTTGGGGCTGCAGGCCTGTTCATTGATGCTGCCTTTGTATCAAAGCACTCGATTCCACTGCAGCTGCGTGACATTCCACTTGCCATTGAGGCTCTTGACGGGAGACTTCTACAGCCTGCCCATGTGACTCATGAGACGGTTCCGTTATCCATGGCCGTAGGGGCTCTTCACAATGAGATAATCCAATTCCAAGGGATTTCCTCTCCTAAGTTTCTGCTGGTTATTGGTTATCCTTGGTTACAGAGGCACAACCCCTCTTTTGATTGGCTCCGTGCTGAGGTTCTCTCCTGGTCACTACAAAGCAGTGAAACATGCTTATGGAAGGTAGCCAAAGTCTGTTTACCTCTTTACTCTCCTCCCTGCCAGAGGAGTACTGTGATTTTAGCAATGTCTTTGACAAAGATCAAGCCGGTAGTTTGCCTCCAAACCGGCCTTATGATTGCGCAATTGACCTTCAACCTGGTGCCACTCCCCCTCGTGGCCGGGTTTCCCCTATGTCAGTCTAGGAGGATAAAGCCATGAAGGAGTATGCTGCAGACGCACTTTCTCGGGGTTTCATCCGCAAATCCTCGTCTCCTGCTGGTGCTGGTTTCTTCTTTGTGAAGAAGAGGAGCGGTGAACTGAGACCTTGTATTGATTATAGGGGTCTCAATCATTTCACGATTAAGAATGCCTACCCGATCCCGTTGATTACAGAGTTATTTGACCGCCTCAAGGGAGCAATAGTTTTCACTAAGCTTGATCTGAGAGGGGCTTACAATCCCGTGAGGATTAAGGAGGGCGACGAGTGGAAAACTGCGTTTAATACCAGAACAGGCCATTATGAGTATCTCGTAATGCCTTTTGGCCTTTGTAACGCCCCGGCAGTTTTCCAGGAATTTATTAACCACTTAGCAACCGGCCCATAGCACAGATTTCTCAAGCAGTGCAAGAAATATTCAGTAAAGTTGACCATACATGGATCAAAATTCAGCTAGTTCAGCAGGGACCAGCCAAATTTTCATCCATATATGAACACCAAAGTCAATCTATTGATTACCTTGTGTACAACCAGCCTGTCGCGTTTATATATATGCTATGCTATGCTATATGCTATTTTTTACTAGTAATGGTGGCGATTAGTGATTTTTATCGTGACTGCGACATTATGGCGGACAGATCGAACACTTTTGGCACTATTTTGGGACCATTCACATTTATACAGCTACAGGGAGGTTGCTTAACCCTGGGAGGGCGTACTATGACGTCCTCCCAGAATCCCGCTCTCGCGCAGCCCCTGGGGCGCGCACCCGAGAACATCCGTGACTGCCGTGTCCAGATCACGGTAAACGACCGCTAGTTGCTGCAATACTCTGCAATACCCTGCAATACTCTGCAATATTCTGCCATACCCTGCAATACCCAGCTATACTCTGCAATACTCGGTGATACCCAGCCATACTCTGCAATACTCGGTGATACCCAGCCATACTCTGCAATACCCAGCCATACGTTGCCATTCTCTGCAATACTCGGTGATACCCAGCCCAGCCATACTCTGCCATACCCAGCCATACTTAGCCATGCTCAGTCATACTCGGCTGTACTCGGCCTCTGTATGTGGCCAGGCTGTGGAAGTCTCACACATGTGGTATTGCCGTACTCAGAGGAGTAGAAGAATCTATTTTATGATGTCATTTTTGGTATGTACATGCTATGTGTTAGAAATATTGTATAAATGGACAACTTTGTGTTAAAAAAAAATGTGTTTTAACCACTTCCTGCCCACCGGCCGTCATACGATGTTCTTGACTTTGCAGCTACAGGCATCATTCAGAAATCAGCTTTTTCAGCTGGCGATTCCCTACACCATAAGAACAATCATAGTGGCTGTTCCACTGCTTGATCATTCTTACGGAAGGCGAGAGGGGACCTCCCCCTCCCGCCGCCCTCAGGTGCTTCTACGGACTCACCGCTACGATCGAAGCCAGGATCGTTTTTCTTTTTATTTCAGGCTTCCCAGCCTAGAGGTGAGATGTCGGGTCTTGTTGACCCCATATTTCACTGTAAAGAGGACGTGTCATGCCATATTCCTATTACAAGGGATGTTTACATTCCTTGTAATAGGAATAAAAGTGATCAAAAAATGTATGTTTTGGAAAAAAGTGTCAAACTAAAATAAATAAAGTAAAATGAACAATAAAAAAAAAAAAAAATTTAAAGCGCCCCTGTCCCTGTGTGCTCACATGCAGAAGCGAACGCATACGTAAGTCCCGCCCACATATGAAATCGGTGTTAAAACCACTCATGTGAGGTATCGCTGCGATTGGTAGAGTGAGAGCAATAATTTTGGCCCTAGACCTCCTCTGTAACTCAAAACATGTAACCAGTAAAAAAAGTTAAAATTTTAAATTTTGGCCAAAATATATGAAGAAAAATTACTAATTTGCTAAACTTTATAACAGAAACGAAGAAAAATGCATTTTTTTTACTGAATTTTCTGTCTTTTTTTCTTTTATGGCACAAAAAATAAAGAGCCCAGCGGTGATTAAATACCACCAAAATAAAGCTCTATTTGTGTGAAAAAAAGGACAAAAATTTTATATAGGTACAGTGTTGCATGACTGAGTAATTGTCATTCAAAATGTGAGAGCACTGAAAGCTAAAAATTGGTCTTGTTATTAAGGGGGATTAAGTGCCCAGTGGTCAAGTGGTTAACAATGTCCTCCAAAAGTTTAGCCATGAGTTTATGTCCTCTGCAGCGTTTCCTGGGCTTTGCCAACTATTATCAGAAGTTTATTCATAACTTCTCGTCTCTGGTCAAGCCCCTGACTGATATGACGAGAAAGGACGGTAACCCACAGAGTTGGCCTCCGGAGTCCATTAAGGCCTTTGAGAGTCTCAAGACTGCCTTTGTTTCTGCTCCTGTGTTGGCACATCCTGATCCTACGTTGCCTTTTATCCTAGAAGTTGATGCTTCTGAGACTAGAGTTGGCGCCCTTCTGTCTCAACGTCCTAACTCTGAGAGCGCTATGCATCCGTGTGGCTACTTTTCCAAGAAATTGTCACCTGCAGAGTGCAATTACGAGATTGGTGACAGAGAGCTGTTGGCGATCATTTTAGCCCTGAAAGAATGGAGACATCTCCTTGAAGGTACCACTGTGCCGGTTCTCATTCTTACTGACCATAAGAATCTCACATTCTTGTATGAGGCTAAGCGCCTCTCTCTCAGAAGGGCACGATGATCTCTTTTCTTGTTGAGTTTTAATTACATTGTCTCATTCTTACCTGGTACTAAGAATGTAAGGGCTGAAGCCTTGACACAACAGTTTTCCTCCACTTCCAAGTTGGAGTCGGTTCCGGTTCCTGTGATTCCTCCTGATCGTATTCTGGCTATGGTTCGCACCAGTCTTACTTCTCCTTTGGGTGACAAAATTCTTGCTGCTTAGGTCCATGCTCTTCCTGAGAAACCTTGTGACTGCTGCTTTGTCCCAGAGAGTCTCCGTACTGCCGTGCTCCAGACTTACCATTCTCCCAAGGCAGCTGGCCACCCTGGGAAGAATCAACTCGTTTGGGCCATTTCCCAACAATTCTGGTGGCCTAGTCTACGGGCTGATGTAACTGCCTTCGTAGCTGCCTGTTCCGTGTTCGTTCAGAGTAAGACTCCACGACACCTTCCAGTGGGCCTCCTACAACCCATACCCAATGGAGAGAGGCCCTGGACCCACCTGTCTATGGATTTCATTGTGGAGTTACCGAAATTCCAAGGCAACACTGTTATCCTTATGGTGGTTGACCGGTTCTCAAAGATGGGTCATTGTATTCCACTTAAGAAGTTGCCCACTTCTAAGGAACTGGCTTCCATTTTTGCTCAGGAGATCTTTCGCTTACATGGGCTACCCAAGGTGATTGTCTCGGACAGGGTTATGCCCCGTACACACGGTCGGACTTTGTTCGGACATTCCGACAACAAAATCCTAAGATTTTTTCCGACGGATGTTGGCTCAAACTTGTCTTGCATACACACGGTGACACAAAGTTGTCGGAAAATCCCATCGTTCTGAACGCGGTGACGTAAAACACGTACGTCGGGACTATAAACGGGGCAGTGGTCAATAGCTTTCATCTCTTTATTTATTCTGAGCATGCGTGGCACTTTGTCTGTCGGATTTGTGTACACACGATCGGAATTTCCGACAACGGATTTTGTTGTCGGAAAATTTTATATCCTGCTCTCAAACATTGTGTGTTGGAAAATCCGATGGAAAATGTGTGATGGAGCCTACACACGGTAGGAATTTCCGACAACAAGGTTTTATCACACATTTTCCGTCGGAAAATCCGACCGTGTGTACGGGGCATTAGTCAGTTTGTCTCCCGGTTCTGGCGAGCCTTTTGTGCACAGTTGGGAATTCAACTTTCTCCTCTGCGTATCACTCGCAGTCTAATGGGGCCGCAGAACAAGCCAATCAGTCCTTGTCGCAATTCCTACGTTGCTATATTTCTGGCTATCATAACAACTGGTCATACCTATTACCGTGGGCAGAGTTTGCTCAAAACAGTGCCTTGAATTCTGCTTCCCGATTGTCCTCGTTTATGGCGAATTATGGTTTCCAACCTTCCATGTTGCCTGACTCGTTTGTTCCACAGAGTATTCCTGCGTTAGAGGAGCATCTCCGTGGTCTTCGTTCCACTTGGGCACAAGTTCAGGACTTTGCAACATGCTAACGATAGGTACAGACTCCATGCTAGCTGCAGACGCCTGCCTGCGCCTTCCTACCAGGTTAGGGGCAGAGTCTGGCTGTCGTCTCGCAACCTCCAACTTTGTGTACCTTCTTTGAAGTTCATACCTCGGTTTATTGGTCCTTTCCGTATCCTTCACAGGATTAACCCAGTGGCTTACGCCTTGGACCTTCCTCCTAGTATGCACATCTCAAATGTGTTTCATGTCTCCTTTTTGAAACCTTTGGTCTGCAACCGCTTTACCACCTCGGTGCCACGTCCTCACCCTATACAGGTTAAGAACCATGAGGAGTATGAAGTACAATCCATTGTTGACTCCCGTAGGTTCCGTGGGCGCATACAGTACCTGGTGCATTATAAGGGGTACGGTCCAGAGGAACGCTCTTGGGTCTCATCCTCGGACGTACATGCCCCTGTCCTCCGTGAGTTCCATAGACGTTTTCCCCTCAAGCCCGGTGGTCCTCTGAGGGGGAGGGGTCGTTGAGGAGGGGGTACTGTCAGGGCTGGACTCAGCCCTTCCTTCTCTGAGTGGCCGCTCAGCTGTCGGCTAATTGCCAGCTCCCATCTCTCTCCACAGTTACCCAGCTGTTGTTGATTCTGCTCGTCAGTCCTGCCTACTTAAAGCCATCCAGCTCACTTGATCTCTGCCTTCGCCTTTGGTCACATTGCAAAAAACCATCTCCTGCATTCCTGTTTAAAGACTGGCTTTGCTGACATCCCTTCTGGCTCCTTATCCTGCTTGCTGTTCCTCTGCTTGGATCCCTGACTTCTGGCCTGGCTGATTACCCGATCCGGTTACTGGATTCTGGCTATGCTTTGACTGCTCTTACTCTATTTGCCTTTTTTTTTATTAATAAACAAGTGTGATTTTACTGTACTTCGGTCTCGGTCTGGTTCATGGTTTCTGACAAGTATGTACATTCAAGCTGCTGCGGAAATAGGTCTGAAAAAAAGGTGTTTAAATTGGAAGTGTAGGCAAACTGCTAAATTTAACAGTTGAAACACAGAAGTACAAACTCTTTTACCTGCCCAAAAGTCATCTCTGTTGGACTTCACAACATATGGTGTGACATTAGTATGATATCTGGTTCAATTTTTGCCATCTAACAGATGCATGCTCCATGCATAGACTAAAAAGTTGCTAGGGAAAAACTGAACAAAAGCATGTTTAGGTGTCTAATTCTAAATCTGTCATGGTCCCCTGCCTCCCTAATCTACTACTGCAATCCAGCAAATAAGGGTATGCAATGGACTTCCTGAAGGTTGGTGTTTTTGCTTAGCTTCCAAGCACGTTCCAGCTGGCATTGCTGAGGATTGAGGATAAGCTGCTCAGACTTTGTGAACTGTGGGAGTGCCTTTGTGATACATACCCCAAAGTTTCTTTTTTGTTTTTTTTTCATGGGGTTCCAGTGATCTGTATTGTGTTAAAGGAGAAGTACAGCCAAAGCTCGTTTGGCTGTACTTCTGTGGATCACAGGAGTGCAATTCATTCTGCACTCCTGTGATCCATTTTCAGTTGATGTCACAGAGCCAGTCCAGCAATGGAGTCGGGATTCACCCACATGCCTGGACTGGCGCCCGACTCAGCATCTGAGAGCCTGAGCCGACCACTTCCGCCCCCTCCGCAGCCCAGCACTCTAGTGAGTGCGGGGGGGAGGCAGAGCAGGGAGCCACGATCGGATTTTCCCAAGGAAAATGTTCGATGGGAGTTTGTTGTCGGAAATTCCAACCGTGTATAGGCTCCATCGGACATTTTCCGTCTGAGTTTCCGACAAACAAAATTTGAGATCTGGATCTCAAATTTTCCAACAACAAAATTCGTTGTCGTAAATTCCGATCGTGTGTACACAATTCCGATGCACAAAGTTCCACGCATGCTCGGAATCAAGCAGAAGAGCCGCACTGGTTATGGAATGTAATTTTTCTCGGCTCGTCGTACGTGTTGTACGTCACAGCGTTCTTGGTGATCAGAATTTCCAACAAGGTTTGTGTGACCGTGTGTATGCAAGACAAGTTTGAGCCAACATTCGTCGGAAAAACCACATGGATTTTGTTGTCCTAATGTGCGATCGTGTGTACGTGGCATTAGAGGCACTTAGGGACAGATGCAGAATTGGACCGATGCTGCATCCACCTAGGTAAGTATGAATCTTAAAAAAAAAAAAATATATACATCATTTAAATGCAGGTATTTTATGTTGTCTTTGTGCCAGAGTTTAGAATCTAATCTTCTCCTGCAATTAATAAAAAAAGTGCATCTCAGCACATTGTTTTTTCTTAAACATAAGGAAGAATGTCTGGGTTGAAGAGGGTGAGTAAAACCAAGTTTTTGGATCTAAGCAAACAATTCATGGTATGACATATTTATATCTGTAAAACGGTACATACATAACAGTTTTATTTGAAAAAAAAGGCATCTATATATGGTAAAACATCTGTAATATGTAAATATAAGATGATTTTCATTATTTCCATACCTTTATTTGAACCAGTTCTGTATAAATGGAGACTGGCAAAATACACTCTCATTGGTGGCTAACTAAAACTTTAACATCAGGAAAGCTAGCTAAAACAGCACAAACTGGTTTGCTAAAATATTTCAGATAAAGGTACATTTTTAGCCTTTTTAATGAAAATTACAAATTTGTCAAAACATTGGTGTTACATCCAGTTGCTACACAAGCCATTTTGTAATTTAACAAATTATCCCTTGCCACGTCTACATTAATGCTGGACTATACATTTAGTGACCAGACCTGTCGATAAACCTAGCAATTATTGATCATTTTTTCACTGACCAATTTGATACAGGTAAATATTTTTTTTTTTTTGCAGTTTACCACCCTTTTAGACTCCATGTGTAATCCTGGTGCAGTGTGATTTCAACCCTTTCTTTTGAATGGGCTGAAACCATGCTGGATTGAAGCAAAAGTAGCACATGAAATACTCTACAAAACACAGTGCAACAGCATTGCATGGTACTTCTGTACCATTTGATGCGTGTACGCAAGCACAGTGTGTTTTGAATGTGGTGCAGGAAAAGTGCACAGAACGTGGGTTTCCCACACCACTTTCTGGTGTGAACTGGCGGCACAGTGGTGTAGTGGGTAGCACTCTCGCCTAGCAGTAAAAAGGGGTCGCTGGTTCGAAACCCAAACATGACACTATCTCCTCCGGGTACTCCGGTTTCCTCCCACACTCCAAAGACATGCTGGTAGGTTAATTGGCTTCTGTTTAAATTGGCCCTAGTATATGAATGTGAGTTAGGGACCTTAGATTGTAAGCTCCTTGAAGGTAGGGACCAATGTGAATGTGCAATTTATATGTATAACGCTGCGTAAATTGACGGCGCTATATAAATACCTTAAATAATAATAACTGGCCCTAAAAGAATGCGGAAGACCCCATATTTCTGGGGCAGATCGTATGATTATAATAGGAACAGAGTTTTAGAAACACATGGCACAATCTCATCTACATAATTAAAGCAAATAAGGAACTGCACTAAAGATAGTTGGAATTCTGAAATTTATATATTTGACCTGTGTAATTTTTTTTTTTTTTTTTTCCTCCACAAAACTGGAGTTGCACTTTGAAGCAGACATAAGCTCATATCCTTCACTCTCTTGCTACTTTCTAACCAAAAGCACCATTAAGATAGCTAAAATATATCTATCTGTGCACTTGATAGGCTCCCGCCAGAGAACCCACTGCATGCTGTTACCCCAATACTTTTTGTGTGAGCCACATTGTGGAGCAGGATCTGTGTGGCAAAGCCAGTGATTGGCTATTTAAGGAGCCTATCCATGCCTCTGCCTCATACATCTCCTGACCCTGGCTACAACTCAGCCCTATCTTGATAACAAACAAATACTCCTGCGCAATGGTGCGACGTCGGGTAGTCTGTCAATCAGGGGATAGTTGCTATATACAACTCAGCCCTAGTAGCATCAAAGAAGTAGTGGTAGCTGGAGGGACCAACAGGTAAGTATTCCAGGGTCCTTAGTGCGACTATTGGTTAGGCAGAATAAAAGGTGAACTTCTATAGAGGTTTTAGATCTGCTCTAAATAATTCTAATATGAGAGTGAAGTAGTGTGATTAGCCAATGGCTCAGATACAAAATATATGATCATATTTAGGCTAAGTACACACGCCATATACACTCCAGCTACTAGTAAATTAAAGGACATGGTTTTCATTGACCCCTTAATCCATATTCACTTCAATAACTCCCCTGGGACTTTCCTGAACCTTGATAAACTGAGGTAGATATGTCAGTATTTCCTATCTGTGAAAATATTTATGAATATATATTGTTAGGATTGGTCTTCCTGGGACATACTGTATATTGACATTGTTAGTCATATTATAATATTAAAGTTATCTAGCAAAATGAAAGTCGTTCATTGAAAATATGTTTGGTTTCTTAAAGCAGATTGTGCAATAAAATACAAAGTCTGCTTTATTCAGTGGTAGACCACCCCCCACCCACCATGAAAAATCGCTGTTTCCCTCTGGAGGGATTGATGACACAATTCTGTCAAAATTCTAGGAATGCTGAGTAATCTCAGGGCTTGCCAGAAGGATCATGACATCACCCTTTCCTAGGCACTGCAGGTGGAAGCCGTAAGCTTGGAGCAGGCCTACCTTGCATTTTAGTGCAATTTATGCCTAAAGTGGCATACGAGTATAAATATTACATTTTTCTCCATTATGAAGCCTTTCCATGGGCAAGACCTTAATAGTGTGGAAGAATTCAGTATGGTGGGGGTGGGGGGAGAGTTTGGTGATATTTACACATTAATGACTCAATCCTTATCCATGAATAATATTTTGATGGAGTAAATTTGGTTTATTATTGAATTTCAGTAAAGAGGACATATATTATATAAACCTCTGTAGATGCCTTTACTTGTATTAAAAATTATATATTTTTTTTCTTTTATGAACTAATTTTATCTCATCTTTTGGACTGATTACTAAAACTGTAAACTTAATCTTAACTGCATAGTACACAGAACCTTTTTCTTCATAATAAACACTAGATATGTTAACGCAGGTGTTTTATGAAGCGGCGAACATGTCCTACACCAAACATTCACTGCAGGTAAATCAATCATTGCAAATTAAACTGCATGCACCTGGAAGATTTGCCCAAAGTAAATGTTTAGTGAATGTGCATTTACTGTTTCATAAATATCTCCCTAAGTGTTATTATTGGGCCCTGAATGATTTTGCTTTTTTGTTATATTTACTTAGAATTGCGAATTTAAGTATTTGATACAAAGTGGACAGGATATAACATCAGACGTCCCTCTTCCCACGCATATAATTTCTTATCTCTAGGGTTGTAGGACAGCATGGCAAGAACAGACGTTGCTGATCTCAAGTCGAAGCTAGCATTGACTGCCTTCTGTTTTAAGAGATCAAAAGCGAAGGTAACCCTTAAATCCTTAGTATCAGTCACATAGAGAATTCCACATGTGATGAACGCATTTCCGGCTTTTGACTTTGGATATGTAGTGTTGATGTGTTGAGTGACCGAGAAAGTTTTTTCATCCAAGTGAGCAACCATGATGCTTTTATCCAATTCAGAAGAGTAGATAATCCATATATCTTTTTCATCTGCTGCCAATTTAAAATAAGACTTGGAGTTTGGGAAGAGGTAACTGCGATTGTGATATGCTGCATTTTCAATACTTAGTGTTTCAAAGGATTCCGTCTCCAGTTCATACCTGAAACCAGAAGAAAAATCACAGGAATTCCTGTTACAATCTCGGCCTAACCAAATGCCTTTTAAATATATCGATAAAAGGTATTCAATAAATTTTCACTTTTTGGGGGATGTTCTTTTATAGCCACTACCATTGTCCATGCTACATTCTCTGACAACTCTCCCACAATCATCTATGCTATGTTCTCTGTCAACTTTCCCCAATCCCCTCCACCCCAACTACATTATTTGTCTGACAGCACTTCCACCACTATGTACACTAAATTGTCTGGAGGCTCTCCTGTCACTGTCTATAGTAGTTTCTCTTGTAGCCCTTCCCCTCTTATGCCCCATACACACAAACAGAATTTCTGTCGGAAAAAACTTGGATGGTTTTTGCGACGGAATTCCGCTCAAGCTTGACTTGCATATACACGGTCACACAAAAGTTCTCTGAACTATCGACCGTCAAGAACGCGGTGACATACAACACTACAACAAGCCGAGAAAATGAAGTTCAATGCTTCTGAGCATGCGTCGAATTTTTTCCGAGCATGCGTGTTTTTTTGCGTGTCGGAATTGCATACAAACGAACGGAATTTCTGTCAAGAACTTTTTCCGTCTGAAAAATAGAGAACCAGCTCTCAATCTTTTGCTGGCAGAACTTCAGAAAAAGCTGGATGGAGCATACACAAACGGTCGGAATATCCGACCAAAAACTCCCATCACTTTTTTTTTTACGGAAATTCCGACCGTGTGTATGCAGCATTAGTGTCTGTGCTCCCCCACCCTGCTCTCTTTCCCTCTAAAATTCCATCTCCTGTATTTTGTACTCATTCTCGCCAATCTCCTGTGTTTTGTATAGTACCTCGACTTTCAGCTCAGCGAGTGCTGCCTTGTGTTCCCATGTTACTGGCATACTGCACTCGCCATTCTTGACAATGCTAGGGGTATTCTGGTTGTCCTTTGGCTGCAATAATGGATACTAACTCCTAGGCAGATATCAAATACAATTTCACATTTTATAATCAGGTTCTAAACTCTCCCCATTCCCACTAAGTCACATCTGTTTGGCTAAATCACATGGATTGTGGTGTATCATAGTTGATTGAAACAGTTGCACCTTGATTTTATGCAACAAGAGAAAGGATATGAAATGCCATTCTTCCCCAAGAGGGAGAAATGATAGTTTATACATGAACCCCTGTCCACAATCGGCTACCTTTTTCTTTTTGTTCGGTCTTCCTACAATCTTTCATCAGGAGCTGCTCTGCATCCTCTCTGTTGAACATGATCAGTTAGTGCTCTTCTACACCCTCCACTTCTCTGCAACAATCCGTTCTCGCTGCCTCCTCTCTTCGATATTCATAATCAGCTCCCACTTCTTCCCCTCATGCCACTATCATCTTCCAACCACCCCCCCCCCCTTTTCTCCCAAATGAGCAGATGACACTCAGACATCTCTATCGCCTGTCCAGAGTCAAGTCCCACTGTCTCCTCTTTTCTCCCAATCCATGATCATCTCCTCTCTCCCTGATCAGCTGATGGTCTGTCTCCCTGCAGCCCTTCTCATCGCTCTCTATGGTACATTATCAGTTCAAAATGTGCTTTTTATCTGGGCGACCCCCTCAGCTCCTACTCTACCTTCACTTTCTCTCCCAGTGTTCCATAGTTAGCTATTGATTCCCTCAACCAGTCCACTTCCATGATCAACTTCCACTCTACCTTTTTAATTCCCCTTGCAGTTGCCATTCAGTCTCCCATCCACATTTTTATTTGCTTACGATCCATGAACATCTATGGCTCTTCCCATTCTTTGAGTGGTATATCACCACTTCTGAAACCTATACCCCCAATAACCATGATGATTACACTGTTTCCCCCAAGATCATGTCTTGTAAGAGAACACACTTGACCCACTTCAAATACTGTGTCCAAATAAAATATTGTCTGACTGGCCAGTAATACCTACCAGCAAGTTTTGAATTATATAGAGACCCGAAACTATTCATCCTAAATTCATTTTTCACAAACTGGTACAAATGTTCTAAAATATAACTTTACAGTGGGGGTGGGTCTTAAGCTATCATTTGCACTTATCCCAAGAGAATTACATCTTAGTTTGTTCAAAATGTCACAAGGAAGAATGTTCTGGTTACTCAGAACAGCTAGTCGGATTATACTTTTCATTTTCATTTCACTGCACTTAAAAGAGTTAAAGGGATTGTAATTGGATGTTATGGGAAAGAGCAACTCCATCTTCAGGCACTGATAAGTCCTAGTCCCAATATGTTTGTGAGTCAGAATAGCTGGCGTGGGACAATACAAACAGTTCAGTGACCTGAAATAAACCATTTAACGTATTACCTCACAATTTTGTTGGATCCTCCTTTGTGATAGTACAGTGATTTGTCATACACTAGATGACCGCAGCCATGATAGAACCAGCGGAGTTTCATAGTCTTATAGCTATCATTTTGTAAAGCAGTTACATTTTCATATTCTTTCATTATTAATCCTGCAGAAACAAACATAAAATATTTTAGTATTTAAAATGAGAAGAAAAATAGTTTGGTTATTGCACACACTATTTCTACCCATTATCCTGCCTTCAGTTTAAATCCATCTACTGACGTCTCTTGTATTGTATTCAAAGCATTGCTTTCAGCTGTCATGATTTTGCACAGAGTGCAGTTTTATGAATTTAATCCAAAATAGTAATTTTTCTCTAAGAAATAATAAAAACTAAATACCTAAAAAACTACGAAAGACCCCCTATCGGGGCTTTAAGGCAGCCAATAAAATACAATAGAAGTGGTCAAAAGGATTAATTTTATTGGTACAAAATTATCATAAAAATAGATAAATTGATTCTGACTGTTCAAGTCAGGACATGAACTGTGTGCATCATAAAAGTTACAACGGACAATACCCGTAACTAGGAACAGTACAAATTGCAATGTGTTAAGAGTACAACCAGTGTGTCCTTAAGGGTGTAATCCCCTAAAGTAAGGCAAAAGGCAATGCCTAAGGATAAAAACAATGTACAATACAATATATGGGACAACAGGAATTGTAGATATGAATCCTGACGCGTTTCGACCCTCGCTGGGTCTTCTTCAGAGGATGGGTTGTCCGCTGTGGAAATGCAAACATATATCGAACAATGGCATAAGACTCAACAATAGCAAACCCCTCTGTATACAGTATGACATGTCTACATAGATTCCATAATTACCTATCGACGAGGTTCCTGGCAATACAAGATATTTAAGGTAATGTAGTTCCTCCTATGTCCTCTGTCTCCCCCGTGCCGGGCCAACTCCCAAGGGGAAGGGCGGCGGACCAGATGTGCCTTACGAGGGATCACGCCTATATGCCCCCCACGTATGTGCAGGGAAGGGGAGGGGCCACGAATGGCCAGGAGCTGCGCCTGGAGAAATTCACTGCAATAGGGAAACTTTTAAACATTTGAGGAGTCTACTGACTCCTCACTTTTCATATTTTTTCTTCAGTGCCAACGTGAATTTCTCCAGGCGCAGCTCCTGGCCATTCGTGGCCCCTCCCCTTCCCTGCACATACGTGGGGGGCATATAGGCGTGATCCCTCGTAAGGCACATCTGGTCCGCCGCCCTTCCCCTTGGGAGTTGGCCCGGCACGGGGGAGACAGAGGACATAGGAGGAACTACATTACCTTAAATATCTTGTATTGCCAGGAACCTCGTCGATAGGTAATTATGGAATCTATGTAGACATGTCATACTGTATACAGAGGGGTTTGCTATTGTTGAGTCTTATGCCATTGTTCGATATATGTTTGCATTTCCACAGCGGACAACCCATCCTCTGAAGAAGACCCAGCGAGGGTCGAAACGCGTCAGGATTCATATCTACAATTCCTGTTGTCCCATATATTGTATTGTACATTGTTTTTATCCTTAGGCATTGCCTTTTGCCTTACTTTAGGGGATTACACCCTTAAGGACACACTGGTTGTACTCTTAACACATTGCAATTTGTACTGTTCCTAGTTACGGGTATTGTCCGTTGTAACTTTTATGATGCACACAGTTCATGTCCTGACTTGAACAGTCAGAATCAATTTATCTATTTTTATGATAATTTTGTACCAATAAAATTAATCCTTTTGACCACTTCTATTGTATTTTATTGGCTGCCTTAAAGCCCCGATAGGGGGTCTTTCGTAGTTTTTTATGCATTTCATGGGGTGTGCAGCCCTTTTGTCTACACTCATGTGAGTGTCATTTGTTGTCTACTAAAAACTAAATACCTTTAATGACTAGCTGCGCTAAAAATCATTGTAGTGTTTCAAAACACTTGATTTACCTAATCACACCAAAGCCTTGTAAGGTTGCTATGATTTCCACTGTAGTTGGCTATTTTATTACTTTGGCAAAAAGTGCTATTCCAGATTTGTGAGTACATCAGAACCTTACATTTGGGGCAACATGACCTGAAGAAATGAGCTGAAATCCATGCACCTTTCTTTTGACTACAGTGTTCATTATATTTCCATGAACAAAAGTAAAATTCTGGCTAGGGAAAAAAAAACACTGCCTCTTCTTCCAGCACCCAGTAAACCTTAAAGTGATATTAACCCAAAACCAAAAATGTATTACACTGTAGCTTACCAATCATTAGATGTGGTGGCTGCATCAGTTTTCTTTCCCTTGGCTTTGTTCCCCCCATAAATCTGCTAATACATTTAACACAAATCCCCCCAGACTGACAATGCTGTTTTCTACTGTGCCTCCTATGCTCATTCCTCCAGAATTGTGTCTCATTAATACTGGAGGTATGTTACTGGCCAGATCACCAGGTGAAACCAGAGAGGAAAAAAGAAAAGAGAACTAATGTAGCCACCACATTTAAAGATTGGCAAGCTGCAATATAATACATTTCTGGTTTGTGGTTTAATAGCACTTTCAGTGAAAGGTTTCCCTTGTGCAGCTAGCTGCTTTTCTAGTTAAAGTGACATTAAAGGCTCATTAAAAAAGAACATACTTCTCTGCTCTGTGTAGTGGTATTATATGGAGCAGCCCGGATCCTCCTATTTTTGGGTCTTTCTCGTGAGTCAGTGCCTCAATAGCAAATCGCTTGCTCTGGGGGCACTGGTGCATGCTCAATCCCGAGCCCCACTCTGTGCATCCATAAGACACACACAGCCATGGCTCGGCCCTGCCCCCATTTTCTTCTTATTGGCTCACTAGCTGTGATTGACAGTAGCAGGAGCCTATGGCTCCCGCTGCTGTCTCAACTAATGAGGAATGAGAGACCCAGGAGAAGCTCAGGTCTCATGCACATCGCTGGATCGAGAGGGAGCATAAGTAAGTAGTAGGGAGGGGTGGGGGGCTCTGCACACAGAAGTTTGTTTTTTTACCTTCATGCGTCGAATGCATGAAGGTATAAAACCTTGAGCCTTTAAAACCACTTTAAAATACAAAAATCTCTGCACCCCATACCCCCACAGCTGTGATCTTCTGGTGCTGCAAGGATAATATTGCAGAGGGGCCTGTCGTAGTTACTTGTCAAAGAGTTCTGACTATGCCTGCCCTTTTCACCCGTCTTCGCCATAACTTCCATCAATGAAAAGCACTCTATAAATGGAGGAAGCTTCCTGCCTCCTCCGTTCATAGGCTGTTTTCATTAATGGAAGCTATAGTACAGCTTCTATATGTGGAAGAGTGGGGCAGAAATGGTGAGTGCCTATAGGAGAACCCTCAACCCTATTAATCCCCGCAGCACCGGACGATAACAGCTAGAGCATGCATTATTTTTCTTTTATCTTGTTCCTGTAGTGAGAAACAACTATAATTTTTCTTTGTGACATCACAGCTGCTGGAAGCTCAAGTTTCTACTGACATAGACATGCCCCCAGAACTACATCTACCAACGCGCACATCAGCATTATTTTGTTAATAATGAAATCGGCGTATGCACGTGGATTGGACAGAGAAGGGTTGGGATAGATGGAGTTCGGTAGCCCAACAGGAAGGGTTGACAATGTTGGTTGGAATTTTAGTGCAGCACAGGCAAAGTAGTCAATGTAAGAGCACAGTTGATTTGTGATTGATCACCAGGTGTTTTCTGTACTTGCAGCCCTTCGTTGTATAAAACATTGGAACTGTGCTTGTATTGCTGAGATGCACTGAATGGTTTTTTTTTCTTACCCTGGTAAACACTTTAACATTAACAGTCCAGCACTGAATTTTACCAGGACAAAATAGTGACTTTGTTTAGGGATGGTTGACACCAGATGCAGTCCAGTGCATTTTTAATCTACATCAAAAAAACATGCACAGTGTTTTCCATGTATTCCAATGGCCCTAGTTCATATCAGTGTAGTGCATTCCAATACAGTCAGCAGAAGTAGAACATGCTGCATTATTTTTATATGGACTGCATCTGGAATACAGCCAAATCCTTAAAAAAACGCACCAGATCGCGCATATTCTGAATGGAGATGAAGAAAAAAAAGAGAGGAAAAACTGGAATGCATCAAAACTGTGCATGTAGGAATGCATCCAGAATTCTGAAGTTGTTGTGTGAACCAGTTACGGTTCTGGTTCAAACACTGATAGAAAGCATAAATATTTACATACACCAGAAGTACTTCTAATATCCTTTTATAGCATATAAGTGTGTTACACACTGCCATTCAGAACTTCCCAAGTCTGGGGGACTAGATATCTGTAAGTAACTCATTCATTATTAGATCTTCTACCTGAAAAATGTCCTGCAATCCAGATTCGATCATCAGTAGTCCAGTTTGAGAAATCCATCATCCAAGCCCCAAATGTCTCTTTTGCTTTTGCGATAGTTGTTGGGTTATCAATTGCTTTTATAGTACAGTCTGCTGAAGGGACATATACAACTACGATAGAAGTACAAAATGTTAAAATAAAAATATATTTGAATATATTTTAAACAATATAAGAATATGAGATACCTTCTTGTTTCAGCGGTTGGTCATTGCTTTTTTCATTTGGTTTTTCCACCATCTTATCGTCATTAGGAATTGCACAGGACTCCCCTGACAACAGAACAGTTATATGTTAAAGGAAACTAATGTTTTTGAGGTTTTTTTTGTTTTTTATAAATATATCCTACAGATAAACATACAGATTGCATCATCACATTTGTGTCTCAAAGCATTAAAGTATCACTAGACTATGATAAATAAAAAAAAAATAATAATCTATTTAAGTATATATTCTTCACTCAAAAAGTCTCTTCTATTATTCTCAGCCTGCTCCAAATTCTTTTTTTTTTTTTGCTTTGATCTGACTTCCTGTTCACCACTTGCCGACCGCCGCACAAACATTTACATTGACAGAATGGAACGGACAGGCAAATGAGTGTACAGGTACGTCCCTTTAAATTTGCCGATGTGTGGTAGTGCGCAACCCTGCCGCGAGCTCCGTGAGTGTGATCGCGGGTCCCGCGGACTCGATGTCCGCGGGGATACCTGCGATCGCCTCACGGAGAGGAAGAACAGGGAAATGCTGATGTAAACAAGCATTTCCCCATTCTTCCTAGTGACAGAACACTGATCACAGCTCCCTTTGATCGGGAGCGCTGATCAGTGTCGTGACACACGTAGCCCACCCCCCACCCCCTACAGTTAGAACACATCCCTAGGACACACTTAACCCCTGCAGCGCCAAGTCCTGGGTAACTCCTTCAATGCCAGTCACATTTACACAGTAATCAATGCATTTTTAATCGCACTGATCGCTGTATAAATGTGAATGGTCCCAAAATAGCGCCAAAAATGTCTGATCTGTCCGCCATAATGTCGCAGTCACGATAAAAATCGCTGATCGCCGCCACTACTAGTAAAAAAAAAATTATTAATAAAAATGCCATTTTCTTGTAAAAAAAAAAAAAATGCCATAAAACTACAACTATTTTGTAGACGCTATAGCTTTTGCGCAAATCAATCAATAAACGCTTATTGCGATTTTTGTACCAAAAATATGTAGAAGAATATGTATTGGCCTAAACTGAGGGAAAAAATAGTTTTTTTATATATTTTTTGGGGTTATTTATTATAGCAAAAAGTAAAAAATAATGCGTTTTTTCAAAATTGTTGCTCTTTTTTTGTTTATAGCGCAAAAGATAAAAACCGCACAGGTAATCAAATACCACCAAAAGAAAGCTCTATTTGTGGGGAAAAAAGCACGTCAATTTTGTTTGGGAGCCACGTTACACGAGCGGTCGGTTAAAGCGATGCAGTGCCGAATCGCAAAAAGTGCTCTGGTCTTTGGCCAGCCAAATGGTCCGGGGCTTAAGTGGTTAAACTGTGGCTACATTCCTTCTCCAGGCTCCCACTGTAAGTAGTAGCATAACCACCCTCTCTTTCTCACTCTCAAAATGGAATATGGATAATGAGATGAGCAGTGTGCATAGAGCAGTGCACATGATTGCAACTGACATGCACTGCTAATTTCAAACAAACAGAGGTAAAGAGGAAAAGAAGACACTCAGGAGCTCACGGAAGGTTTTACAAGGAGGCAGAAGAACACAATAAGAAACTATTTCAAAAAAATAGGTTACGGGGACATTAAATGGTGGATGTGCAAGATATATTTTTGAAAAATAGGAGTATTGTGTGGCGTCACGTTAAGGCAAGGTTTCTCAACCAGGGTTCCATGTAACTCTAGGGTTCCTCCAGAGGTTGCTAGGGGTTCCTTGAGCGATGAGCGATTTTTGCCTCTTAGATAAGTTCCCACTGACACCATTGATGTTTTTTTTTTTTTTATCTGTAAGGGGGTAATTCTTCCCAGTGACCACAAGTATAAGAAGCATTATTCCCACTGACCATCACACTAATGTTTAGAGAGTTGTAGATTATAGTCATATTTAGCTGGGGTTTCCTGAGACCGAAAAGTTGTTTCAAGGGTTCCTCTAAATTGAAAGCATTGAGAAAGGCTGCGTTAAGGGTTTTCTAAAAAGATCTGATTGACATTCCATATGGTCCTGCTGGAGGAGGTATTGGTGGGTGTGTCATGTCTGACCCATTCAATTATATGCTTACATTTATGGCTTCAGTTGTTGAAATCTGTAAACAACCGACTTATATATATATGGGTAGAATATAATTATTATCTTTCTTAGCTGCAAAGAAATTTAAAATAAACATCATACATAAGGCATCAAAAAAAAGTGCATTGCGCCCTCTCCCTGCATCTATAGCTATTACAGTGCATGTAGATAGATTACTCTGCACATCTCTGTGAATTCAGATCGGACTGCAGTATGTATTTTGTATTCAGTATCTTCTGCTTCTTGACTAAAGCATGTGCTGTGTGTTTATGGATGGTAGACAGTCTGATCTGAGCATTGTGTGCTGTAGATATGCCTGTTCTTGCCATCTAAGGCAATGGAGGGTTTATTTGATGGTAAATAGTCAAAGGGAAAACCTCATGCCAGGCCTCAGTCACTTACTGGTTTATAGTTGCTCTTTAGATTGCATCTTGGGAAAGATGGACTAAGCCTCATTGAAATGTTGACAAAAAAAAAAAAAAGCTGCTGTTTTGATTTACCTCCTCTTCAAGACCCATAAGAGCCTCTATACTTGTTTTGGTTTTGCAATTTTGGTAGTTTTGCTGGCATCTACTGATTTTAAAGTATTTCTAAAGCCTGGGTGTTTTTTTACCTCAGTGTATTCCCTGCATTAAGGAAAAAAACACCCATTTTTTCCCTCCCCTCCTGCTCTAAACACTTACCTGAGCCTGTCAGCGATCCAGCGCTGTGCTGGCTGCAGTCTTCTCTCTCCTCTCTTCCTCTTCTCACAGGTACTCGGGCATGCAAATTCTGTGAGCAGGGAAAGGGGGCGGGGCCGAGTGTGTCTATAGATGCAGGCAGTGCTGCGAGCCCGCAGGTATGCCACAGTGGGAAGCAGCTACCTATGGTGGCACATGGAGAAGAGGCGGAGCTAGGAATGACAGTGGGTGACCCCAGAAGAGGAGGTTTGGGGCTGCTCTGTACAAAGATAAGTATAACATGTTTATTATTTTAAGATAAAAAAAGGAGCATTTACAATCACTTAAGGCAAAGGGGGGGGACTTGGGACACTAAATCCTCCATTTTGAAAGGTAAGCATAGGCTTTCTAAACCCAAAATAAGATAAATAGTTTTTAGGTGAAAGTAAGGTAAAGACAATTATTGGAATAATGCTTTCATGGTTATATTTACTTACAGCAATTTTAATATCAATATAATACAATATGATTAGAGGATGCTAAAGGATCAGTTACAGGTACATGGAAAAAATTCCCACGTTTCAAATTTTTAAATTCGGAATATTGTTATTTATCATCTCATTTAATTTACTATTGTTCGCAATACAGATAGGAGTTAAAAGCTGAACTCCGTACAGTAATCCAGTGTGAAAGATTGCCTCTGTGCAGGAGCTTCTTCTAATAAAGACCGCTCACTGCTGATCTCTCTCTCTTGTGTGGGGTGACTGGTCTCTTGTCTCTGACCATCCTGTAGTTTTCTGGAGGTAGCCTGTATTGGGTGGAGCTTGCTGCCCTCCCTTCCACACTGTTCTGCACAAGCAATGTACAGGACAGTGCTGATATCACTGCTACTTTACAGGGTGATATCTGGGTTTGTAAAGGCATTTGGTTCACAAAAGTGAATTTGAATCATTTGAGGCTATTGAGAACCATGCTGAATTAACCACTTAAAGCGGAGTTCCACCCAAGAGTGGAACTTCTGCTCATGTGTCTCCCCCCCCCCCTCCGGTGTGACATTTGGCACCTTTCGGGGGAGCGGATACCTGTCTTTTACAGGTATCCTGTCCCCACTTCTGGGAGTCCGTGCTGCGGCGCATTACGTCACAGCTCAGCTCCCTCCTACTTCCTCCTTCCCCCGCCACCGGGCCAGTAGGAGAGCACAGCGGTGTCTCTCGCATGCGCAGTATGGACCCGGCGTGAAGCCGTAAATCTACACTGCCGGGTTCCCTTACACGCAATGGCAGCGGCAGCACCCGACAGTTGATGGAAACATCAGCTGCGGTGCCGACATCGCTGGAGTCCAGGACAGGTGAGTGTCCTATTATTAAAAGTTAGCAGCTGCAGTATGTGTAATTGCTGGCTAAATTTTGCAGGGGTGGGCAGACCTCCTCTTTAAGGACCAGGCTTATTTTTTACATCCATTGTTTTCAGGTTAAAATCTTTTTTTTTTTTTTTCCTAGAAAATACTTAGAACCTCAAAACATTATATATTTTTTTTCAGACACCCTAGAGAATAAAATGACGGTCCTTGCAATAATTTGTCACACCGTATTTGCGCAGCGGTCTTACAAACGCAATTTTTTGGGAAAAAATACACTTTTTTAAATTAAAAAATAAGAACACAGTAAAGTTAGCCCAATTTTTTTCTATATTGTGAAAGATGATGTTATGCCGAATAAATTGACATAAATTGACAAAAAAGCATAACAGGACCTCTTTAATATGAGATCTGGGGTCAAAAAGACCTCAGATCTCACATTTACACGTAAAAGCCATAAAAGAAAATAGGCTTTTTTTTTTTTGCAATAAAAAAATTGTTCCTTTAAGGCCGTTGGGCAGAAGTGACGTTTGACGTCGCTGCCATCATCCAATGGTATTGAGTTGAGTGGGGGCCATCATTCCCTCATTCGACTTAGTGCCAAGCAGGGGAAAGGATCGGATCATGTCAGCCACTACCGACGAATCCAGTAAGCGGCAGAGACAACTGGGACGCGTGGGGGGGGGAACTTCTCCCGCCGCTGATAAGTGATCTTGCAGAGAATCCGCCGCAGAGACCACTTTTATCGTAAAGCGAATCGCCCGCCGTTGAAGAAAAAACCGGGGTTATGGCAGCTATCTGATACTTAACATCAAAGGACCGATGTATATCGACAACGGGCGGTCTGGAAGTGGTTAAAGTTTTTGTGCCTGCAGTGCAGCTTTGGGCATGTTGTGGCATTTATTTTGGCATGTGCTAAGAAGCTGCTCCCAAGGACTTTCTTTTAAAGTTTTAAGGGATCGTTCTAATATAGTGATATTCATATAAGGCCTCTTTAACCCTTTCCTGTTGAACATAAGCATATATGCAGCCTCAAGGAGGTGGGCCTTTATCTGTGGGGTCACATATACTGAATTACCAAAAGTATTGTGACACCTGTCTTTACACGCACATGAACTTTAATGGTGGCATCCCAGTCTTGGTCCGTAGGGTTCAATATTCAGTCAGCCCACCCCTTGCAGCTATAACAGCTTCAACTCTTCTGGGAAGGCTGTCCACAAGGTTTAGGAGTGTGTCTATGGGAACGTATGACCATTCTTCCAGAAGCGCATTTGTGAGGTCAGACACTGATGTGGAGGAGAAGGCCTGGCTCGCAGTCTCCGCTCTAATTCATCCCAAATGCGTTCTATCGGGTTGAGGTCAGGACTCTGTGCAGGCCAGTCAAGTTCCTCCACCTCAAACTTGCTCATCCATGTCATTATAGACCTTGTTATAGCTGAAAAGGGTGGACCAACTCAATACTGAACCTTACGGAGTAAGACTGGGATGCTATTAAAGTTCATGTGCATGTAAAGGCAGGTGTCCCAATACTTTTGGTAATATTATGTATATGCGCTACTTTGTACTTAGAGTGAATTACACAGTGTGCTTCCACCGAGAGTTCTGGGTCTCGTGCTAACAATTGGCAATTAGGAGGCCTGTTCCTGATAGCTAATCCGAGGCTATCACAGTGATCAATCATTGCCCACCCCTGTGTTGTTTTCTCCTCTTGAATGGAGAAAAAGATACATTGTATCTTTTTCTCCTTGCTAGAGAAGAAAAAGTGTAAAAAGAAAAAAAAAGTTTGTGTCAAAAAATAAAATAGCTAGATCAGGGTTTGATCTAGTTTAGTGTCAAGGTTAGGATCAAAGATCAAGTGCATTTTAGCCAAGATTAAAATAAAAAGCATTTTTTTAGTTTAGTATCAGCATCAGTTGGTGTCAGGTCAGTGTGTTTTAGTTAGGAAAAAAAAAACAAAATAGGCACTGTTGTTTCTGGGCCCTATTACGGGTACAAACAACGAATAACGTACACATACAGTTAGGTCCATATATATTTGGACACAGGCACAATTTTAGTTTTTTCAGGTATTTAGTGAAACATATTCAACCTATAGTTATATAATGGATATGGGCTGAAAGGGCACACTCTCAGGTTTAATTTGAGGGTGTGTACATCCAAATCAGAGGAAGACTTCACAAGAGTAGATACAGCGGGTTCACCGCAAGGTGCAAATCATTCATGAGCCTGAAGAATAGAAAAGCCAGATTATATTTTGCCAAAAAACATCTAAAAAAAGCCAGATCAGTCCCTGGAAAAGCATTATTTGGATGGATGAAACTAAGATGAATCTGAACCACAATGACAGGAATAAAAAAAGTGTGGAGAAGGTTTGGAACAGCTCATGATCCAAAGCACATAATGTCATCTGTAAAACATGGTGGAGGCAGTGTGATGGCATGGGCATGAATGGCTTCCAGTGGCATTAGGTCATTGGTGTTTATGGATGATGTGACAGATGCAGCCAGATGAATTCTGCAGTGTTTAGAGATAAACCTTCAGCCCAGATTCAGCCAAATACAGCAAAGTTGATTGGACGGCGCTTCACAGTACAGATGGACAATGATCCAAAACACACTGCAAAAGCAACCCAGGAGCTTTTGAAGGAAAATAATGGAATATTCTGCAATGGCTTAGTCAATCACCTGATCTCAACCCCATTAAGCATGCATTTCACTTGCTGAAGTCTAAAAACTAAAGGCAGAAAGACCCACAAACAAAGAACAACTGAAGATCGCTGCAGTTAGAGCCTGGCAAAGTATCAGAAAGGCAGAAACCCAGTCGTTGGTAATGTCCATGGGTTCCAGACTTCAGGCAGTCATTGCCAGTAAAGGATTCTCAACAAAATATTAAAAATGAACATTTTATTTATGATTATATTCATTTGTCAAATTAAATTTAAGCCCCTGAAAATGGGGGAACTGCGTATAAAAATGGTTGCAGCTCCTAAAATTTGTACAAATGTTCAACCCCTTGAATTAAAGCTTAAGGTCTGCACTTCAAATTCATTTGGATTGTTTAATTTTAATTTTATACTGGTGGCGTACAGAGCCAAAAGTATGAAAATTGTGCACAATATATATGGACCTAACTGTATGTGAGATCCGTGTGATCGTCAGGAACATTTATTTGGGGTTTTAGGTTATGATATTAGCAAGAAATATACAGCTATTTTTAAACAAAAAAAATGTTTTTATAATTTAACAATTTAATAATTAAAAAAAAATCAAAAGATATCCATTACTATTTATTAACAAATGAAAGCCCAATTTGTCCTAAAAAACTAAATATATATTACCTGGATACACTAAGTGATGATATGCACAGTTTTACCAACAAATGTCAATGTTGCAAAACTGTGGTCAGACGTTAAGAGTTGTTTTACGCTCCATCATGAAGGAGTTAAATTACTAATAATATACACAATATGCCATTCAAGCTGCCTAACAAGTAAAATAAAGATGACATTCAAGACTTTATCATTTGCAGTGAAAGTCAAGGACAATGGCACCAACTCCTCTGAAGTCGTCAGTGTGTATTTGGGTTTGGGAAATTCAATCAAACATTTTCAACATAAACTTACATAACACAATATTAAAGTTAACTGTTGAATTGTGATATAATAATCCAATATTTAAATAAATTATTATCATTACTATTGTTGTTTTTCCAGTAAATATTTGTTGGTGTTTAACTGTTGAAATTAACATTGACCACAATTAAAAAGCCATTATTAAATGTTTCAGACATGGTTGTAACTTCCATGCTGATAAAATACAGTATGCAAGCTTCCAGTCCCTAACAGGGAGTGGGGTAGATTTAGGGCTGGAGTCCTACTTTTGCACCATGGTAACGTTTTGCCCCACATTGGAAAACATTAACACACGATGACAAGCAAATCTTGCTGCAGTGTGTTGTGCGCCTATTCATTTTATATGGTGCCCCCAACACATTCCCTATGGACCACAACCTGCTTTTTGCACAGCACACCAAATTACACAGATGTAAACCATACAGTTGTGCACTGGGGGAAAAAAAGTGCAGGTTTGTCAAAGTCTGTGTCAATAGACTTTTGTTCATCTGATGGGTTTTGCATTCCTATACAAATCTAAGGGAATGCAAGACCCGCCTGCAGTAGGTGCAGGTCAAATGCGCCTGTCAAATTCTAAATAAGCACAAAAACATCTCAAACTAATTACAATTCAGTTCTATACACATTATCAGCCGAAAAGGTTGATTACTTGGAACAGCAGGCCCTATGGTTCCACAAAGTAATTTATGGTACAATATAAAGATTTGTAGTAATTGTAAAGAAACACATGATGTGTTTACATTTTTAGGTTTGTTTTGGGGTCTTTCCTTGCAGCTTTCTTAATACCTTTTTGTCACTTTTTAAACAGCCTTTGTTTTTCTTTTCTTCCTTCAGACTACTAATTAAGGGGAGTGGTTAATTGGTCACAGGTGCTTCAGGCCCTATATAACTTTCTATAGAACTTATTTTGAGCCTGCTCATCTTTGAGCTTGCCACCTTTTTTGCTTGCTGGACCTTAGACCAAGTGGAACTGGATTAAGTGGTGAGTTAAAAACAAGAGGTTATAACAGGAGTCATCAAACCTGTAGATAACATCTAAAAGTTCCTGTTAGTAATATTATTATTGTAACTGGGAAAATGGTGTTAGCAAGATTTAAGGTTCTGTGCAGTGCACAGTGTGTATTGTGGAGTACCTCAGTATTGTGAGTACCGGTGTATTATGAGTGACCTGAGTATTGTGAGTACCTAAGTATTGTGAGTACCTGAGTATTGTGTGTGTTTTGTGAGTACCTGTGTATTGAGAGTATTGTGAGTGCACGAGGGCTGTGAGTGCACGAGGGCTGTGAGTGCACGAGGGCTGTGAGTGCACGTGGGCTGTAGGTGCACTTGGGCTGTAGGTGCACGTGGACTGTGAGTACATGAGTGCTGTGAGTGCACGTGGGCTGTGAGTGCACGTGTGTTGCGAGTACCTGTGTATTGTCTTGTTGAGAAGCTGTGTATTGAGTATTAGTGTCATGAGTGCATGTGGGCTGTGAGTGCACGTGGACTGTGAGTACACGAGTGCTGTGAGAGCACGTGGGCTGTGAGTACCTGGGCATTGTCTTGTTAAGAACCTGTGTATTGAGTTTTAGTGTCAGGAAGCTAGTTGTTAGTTAATTTGGACAGAGTATAACCCCCACTTCCCATTAAATTAGTGGGTACGATGCCCGGCGGGTGTGGAGATGCAACTCGGTGTACATCTTGCGGCATGTATGCATTCCTTGATCATCTGTTCGAGGGCAAATACTGCTGTGCAATTACAATGTACAATGTACATTGTTTCCCTGGAAGTCCAGGTTCTGAATCTAGGGAAGCAATTGTCAACACTGAGAAGTCCCTCCATACTAAAGATGAGTTGGAATTGTACCAGGCAGGTGCCGGAAAGGGCCAGCACAGAGACAGGTGGAGACAAAGCTGTGCAGGCACCAAAGCAGAGTAGATGGGTGACAGTCAGGAAGGATAGAGGGGCAAGAGTCGGGGAGGCCGGTCCTGGCCTGGAACATCCCAATAAGAAATGGTAATCGGTCACAAAGACCTAAAGCGCCGAACTGTATGTTGTCTACCGGGCGCTCGGGTTCGGCACATCATGGATCTGGTGGACAGATTACTGGGAGGGGATGGGGAAGACCTGGCTGTCATGGTGCACGTTGGCACTAATGACAATGTCGGAGGTAGATGGAGTGTCCTAAAAATTGATTTTAGGGACTTAGGAGCTAAATTGAGGAAAAGGACCTCCAAGGTAGTATTCTCAGAAATACTACCAGTACCTCAAGCCACACCAGAAAGGCAGAGGGTGATTAGGGAAGTAAACAAGTGGCTGAGAAGCTGGTGTAGAAAGGAAGGGTTTGGGTTCCTGGAGAACTGGGGCGACTTCTCAGTCGGTTACCAGCTCTATAGAAGGGACGGACTGCACCTAAATGGGGAAGATGCAGATCTGCTGGGAGTGAAGATGTGAAGATGACTAAAAAGTTAGAGGGGCTGTTAAACTAGGCAACGGGGGGAGGGTCCAGAGGTAGAGATAGTCAGCGCAGAACATATTCCAGAGGGTAGTATTGGGGGCATTAGTGGTAGGTTGACTAAAGCACCTCAACCCGAGGTAAGTATAGTAACAAGTCCTGTTTGCAACCCAAGAGCACCCAATAAGGAGATAGAATGCAACCAGTCTAAACTACGTGGCATGTTCACCAATGCCAGGAGTCTGGCGGACAAGATGGGAGAAATAAAACTACTGTTGTACGAGGAGGATTTAGATTTTGTAGGAATTACAGAGACTTGGTTCGACAGCTCTCATGATTGGCTGGCAACCATTTAAGGGTATTCCCTATATCTCAGGGATAGAGAGGGTAAAAAAGGGAGAGGGGTATGCCTGTATATCAAAAATGATGTACAAGTGAATGTGAGAGATGACATCACTAAGGGAGAAGGTGCAATACTTATGGGTAGAGCTACAAAGGGAGGAAACTAAGGGGAAAGTATCACTGGGAGTATGCGATAGGCCCCTTAACCAAAGGTGGACCTCCTATAAAAATTTGGATAAGTGGCAAGAATGGGAAGTGTCATTATAATGGGGGATTTAAATTATCCAGACATAGACTGGGTGGACGGAACCGCACATTCATCTAAGGCTCGCCAGTTCCTAAATGTCTTGCAGGACAATTTCATGGGTCAGATGGTAAATGCAACTAGAAACAAAGCGTCACTAGACCTACTGATTACCAACAATACAGACCTGATCACGGATGTGGAAATATGGGGCAATTTAGGAAACAGCGATCACAGGTCAATTCGTTTTAGTATAAATCACACAAAAAGGAAACATAAGGGGAATACAAAGACACTGAATTTCAACTCCCCTAAAGTACGATCCTTGCTAGAAGTTAATAATTGGGATAAAATCTTAGGAACAAAAAAAAATAAGGATAAATGGGTATGTTTTAAGAGCATATTAAATAAGGGCATTAGCCAGTGCATCCCAATGGGAAATAAATTTAAATGCGCTAATAAAAGTCCTGGGTGGCCTAACTCCAACGTAAAAATGCCTATAAAAGCAAAGGAGAAGGCCTTCAAAAAAATACAAGGCTGAGGGATCATCATCAGCATTCCAACTGTACAAAGAATGCAACAAGAAATGTATTGGTGCAATCAGGGCGGCTAAGATAGAACACAAAAGGCACATAGCGGAGGAGAGTAAAAAAAATCCCAGAAATTCTCTACGTACATAGATAGTAAGAAAGGGAGGTCAGATCATATTGGTCCCATAAAGAATGATGAAGGGAATCTGGTTACTAAGGATGGAGGGATGGCGAAGGTATTGAATTTATTCTTCTCTTCAGCCTTCACGAGGGAATCGGGGGCTTCAGTAACCAAAACTGCAATGTTTATCCCCATGACATGTCACAGGAAGCACCCTCATGGCTAACAGAGGACAGAATTAGAATTAGACTTCAAAAACTTAACATTAATAGGTCACCGGGACCAGATGGCTTGCACCTGAGGGTCCTTAAGGAACTCAGTCAATAATTGCCAGGCCATTGTTCCTAATTTTTACGAACAGTCTACCGACTGAAATGGTACCAGCTGATTGGAGAAAAGCGAATGTGGCAGCAATTTTTTAAAAAGGTCCGTAGACGTGTTGATCTGGATTTTGCAAAAACATTCGATACAGTTCCCCATAAACATTTACTGTACAAAGTAAGATCCGTTGGCATGGACCATAGGGTGAGTACATGGATTGACAACTGGCTACAGGGGCGAGTTCAGAGGGTAGTGATTAATGGGGAGTACTCGGAATGGTCCGGGTGGAAAGTGGGGTCTCCCAGGGTTCTGTCCTGGGACCAATCCTATTTAATTTATTCATAAACGACCTGGAAGAAGGGATAAACAGCTCAATCTCTGTATTTGCGGACAATACTAAGCTAAGCAGGGCATTAACTTCTCTGCAGGATGTGGAAACCTTGTAAGAAGATCTGAACAAATTATTGGGGTGGGCAACTACATGGCAAATGAGGTTTAATGTAGAAAATGTAAAATAATGCATTTGGGTGGCAAATATATGAATGCAATCTACTCACTAGGGGGAGAACTTCTGGGGGAACCTAGAATGGAAAAGGACAGGGGGTCATAGTAGATGACAGGCTCAGCAATGGCATGCAATGCCAAGCTGCTGCAAGCAAAGAAAACAGAATATTGGCATGCATTAAAAAGGTATTTAACTCCAGAGATAAAACAATAAATCTCCCACTCTACAAGACTCTGGTCCGGCCACACCTGGAGTATGCTGTCCAGTTCTGGGTACCAGTCCTCAGGAAGGATGTGCTGGAACTGGAGAGAGTCCAGAGAAGGGCAACAAAACTAATAAATGGACTGGAGGACCTTAGTTATGAGTATAGGTTATGAGTACTGAACTTGTTCTCTCTGGAGAGGGGACGCTTGAGAGGGGATATGATTTCAATGTACAAATACCATACTGGTGACCACACACTAGGGATAAAACTTTTCCGGGAATTTAATAAGACACACGTCCATTCACTAAAACTAGAAGAAAAGAGGTTTAACCTTAAACTGTGTAGAGGGTCCTTTAATGTAAGAGCAGTTAGAATGTGGAATTCTCTTCCACAGGTGGTGGTTTCAGTGGGGAGCATGGATAATTTAAAAAACTTTTTAGATAAGCACCTGAACAACCACAACATACAGGGATATACAATGAAATACTGACATAAAATCACACACATAGGTTGGACTTGATGGACTTGTGTCTTTTTTTTAACCTCGCCTACTGTGTAACACAGGTGATGTTTATAGCTCTGACCTGTACTAATCACTATATTCAGTTTTTACACATATAGTATTTTCTATACTTTGTACAATATTTTCTATACACTGTACAGGTTTGAGTTCTGTTCCCGTTATGATATACTCAAAATCCTGTATGCGTATTATAAATACCTGTACTTCTTTATTAAAGCAGTATAAAACTACTTGCCCAGATTACAGGACACAACCAGATTGGCGGTGGGACATGTACAGCAGCCTGCACTTTTTCTTTCATAACATGGAAGGTGCTGAGCTTACAATACCTTTTGCTGCTTGGATTCGTTGGTTTTGAAAATTGTACATTCTGCTAATCAGGAGTACTTACCTACTGTTAGAATGTGTGTTTATACTTATTTGCTGCATGGGAGCAGAAAAATAACACATTTTCTATACTGTTCTAGCAGCAGATGATATTTATGATACAGCTCTTACTGCATTTGTGCCTAAATGTGGTTGCAGAATGATAGAAATTCTGGCAACATGGACAGTAAAATTTACAGTACAATTTATAGCGGCTTTGAGAGAGTTAGTTGCCACCTGTGAGTTGGGTGCTGTAACAAATACGACTGTAGGAGACTGTTAGAAAAAAGAAACTCAGTCTGCATTTGAGAAAGATTTCTCCTGGAACAAACTGTAACTCTTGCAAAGACTATTACAATTTCAATCCAAAGTAAAACCTCAATCAGGGGACCAATGGCACCATACAGGCTGTATAATTCAATATAAGCCTCTTATAGACACATATTCAGGCCAAATACAAGGCTGCAACAAGAGATTCATCTAAGTCACAATGCAGAAATACTCATACAATTACTGCTTCAGGTATATTTTGCAAACTATGCCACATGCCCTGCAAAAAGATACACTGTGCCATAAATGGAAGAAAATAATAAAAAATGCCATAGTTCTACATCAGACAGGTTTGTACCCCAGAGGTCACTGTCTTAGTGTGTAGACAAATATGACTCTTCCATTCTAGACAAGCTTTTGTGCACTGTAACTATTACTATTGTATCTGCTAACAAGGGCTACTTCATTATCCTGATGCTTGATACAGGAACTGATGTCTATTTGCTGCATGAGGAAATATGCCAGGGGTACTTGCAAATTAAACATTTATTGCACCTACTCTGAAACTGGTTAGGTAAAGACCATATTTTTGTGCTTTAATGCCTGCCAGTAAGTGTAAAATTCCAATCAACCAGTCAGCAGGCTGAATTCTACATTGTGAAGAAAGGCATCGCTATACTGGGCAAGGATCTTCCGAATCTATCAGTTGTTGATGGTCTTATCACAACAGTTCAATTTACCCCTATGCAATCAGTGTCCAAAGGTTCATCACTCAGCAATACCTCACTGGACTGTGTTAAGAACTTTGTACACAAAATAAAGCATGATCAGGTGTGAAACCAGTGCGTCAGAAATTGAGAATCTGTTTCCTAGAACAAGTCTATCTTGCATACCCAGTACAAGTACAATTATTGGACATTGTACAAAACAAATCCCCATATACCTGTAATAAATTGAGCTCTGTTCTATGAACCTTATTAGAGGATTACACATGAGCTGTCCTTAGTTGATAGCTATGTCTGTGTATCTCCTTGTTTACTAGTACCAGAGACTTTGAGAGAGTTCCTTACACAACTTGAGAATCACCACAGAATTCTAAGCAAAGACTGAACCATACTGGTGGCCAGGCATGGATGTCCAAGGACTACCTGCCATAAAGTCCTGCATTACTTCTCAGTAGGATTGTTACCCATCCCATAAAATATAGAATCATCATGGATCTAAAAAATATAAATGCTTTATTCCATGTTGATTCAATACTGGACACAGTTTGGTGTGTTGTCCGCATTTTTCAATATCAAAGCAAAATACTTTTGTACTATGATGGGAAATTGTAGAAATCATACCTCTAACCTGTAGATGTGGCATTTTTCAGGTGGTAAATGTATAATACTTTCTATGTACCAGTTAGTTCCTGTTCCTGTTATGATATGCTCAGAAGCCTGCTCATGTATTATGAATGCCTCAACATGTGGATAAAGCACTCTTTAACTGCTCAGCCACCCAGACTATAGGGTACAACGATACAAAAATACAAAGCTATATTTTTTCTATAGCAGAACAGAAATTGGAAAAAATTATGTCCTACTTTCAGTCTTACCTGTGCATTTACTGCTCAAGGTCTGCGTGAGCTTCTCAGACTTGATTTTCTTTCTTCCTGGTGGACCCATAGGTCCTGGAGGACCAGGAGGACCTGGTGGCCCAGGAGGTCCCATTTCCCCTTTCATACCTGTAAATGTGTGATAATATAATTCAAATATTGTACCATTGGTTGTTTCTATTTATTGTCTATAATTAAATTTATTGTCTCTTATTACATTTTAATGAGAACAACAGTTTGCATAAATATGTTAGTTAAGGGTAATTCTTGAAAAAAACATAATAGTATGTTGTATACAGCATTTAAAGGGTGATAACAGTACAGGTGTAGTAAAACAATAACAAGAATATTTTGTTATAAGTAGTGATTGATAAACTTGAGTGAATAAGGTTAAAGGATAAATTCACCTTCTATAACATTACATTCGTATTCCGGATGTAACATGTTACTGATGCAGCAGCCCCAAGGCCCTCATTGTGACAGAGGGCCGGAGAGCTTTTCCCCACTCCCACTGTCACAGTTTAAAAAAAAACATGGCTAAGCAGGGTTCCGCCCACTTGGCCGATCATTCATTCACAGACTTATGTGAATGGGAGAATTAAAGTTACTGCTATTGTCGCTGATGGCTTGTAGTTCTCAATGAACTACCAGGGCTCCGATGAGCGCTCTAGGTAGTTCATTGATTATGCATGTAGTTCAGTAAGGCTGGATTTACGCCAATGTGAATTGGATGCGGTTTCCCCGCATCCAATTCGTATAGCAGGAGAAAGAGACTTACTCTCTATGGAACCAGTTCACATATCTCCGGAGCGGCTGCGGAGCGCACTGCACAGAAACGCTGTGCATCTTTAGCTCCATTTCAGGGCCAAATTCAGACACAGATTCAGCCCTGATTCGTCCCTGAACTGGAGAATGGGAACGCACAGCGTTCCTGTGCGATATGCAGCTGGTTCCAGTGTGAACCAAGCCTAACTGCCTGCTTGTACAAGGTATGGGCAGACAGCTCCACTGACAGTCTGTAGAAGCCTTGCATTGCACCTGTGATCTGCTGATCACAGTTGCAATGCTTTATAGGCTCTTAATAACAAAATAATAAATGCACTTTGTTTGTTTTTTTACATGCAAAAAGATGTGCTTTCATTTTTTTAAAGGTGAACTTATCCTTTAAGATGTGCTATAGTTCTGAATGTGTTAGGGCTAAATTACAGAACTCCCGGGGATCAGTAAGTTATAATAACCAAGGGGTTATTACTGTAACCAAGGAATCTCGGTGGCTAAGAAACACCAGGCCACTAACTGGGAAAATGTGTGTGCCAAGTGATATTTAATTGTATTTAAAGGGTTGGGACCACCCATGGATGAATGAGCCTTATGTATTTTAGGATGCCTATTTAGCCATACAAATTTGTTGAGGTGAGATTGGAAAGTAGTCAGGAATGGTTTGGCTGATATATAGAGATCAAAACCATTACCATTTTATTGACCATGATCATTCACAGCCAAGAGATGCAGAAAACTCCTGGAGAATGTCGCCCATTTTATTTGTTTAAATAAGGGAGATAATTAGCATTAAAGATGGAAGGGAATGTAGGGATGGAGAATAATCCCTAGGTAGGGAGTTGCAGCCTGTGAGTCTGCTTCTGCTTTGGAAATGGTGGTAGAAGGCAATGACATATTTTAGGAACTCCTATTGACTATTCATTACGTAAAGAAACCACTAAATATACTGCAACATAGTAACCTACCTTCACTAAAGATGTCATTAGAGGTGTCGCCTTTGTCTCCTTTCTCACCCTTTTCACCCCGTTTTCCTGGCATGGCATCCTTCCCTGGAGGACCAATGTCACCTTGATCTCCCTTCTCCCCTTTTGGACCAGGTTCCCCATTCATTCCTGGTTGACCTAAAATTAACACAAAAACAGACTGCATATAAAAAAAAGACTGCAATTAGTCAATGTAATTAGAATTTCCAATGCTGTACATATCTGGATATTTTAAGATGCTTATACAGTACATACTTATGTGCTCTTTGTATTATGCCTATGATTTGACTGAGAGACCTGTGATTCTTCTAATACCACTATTGTTTGTATTGTTCGGTTTCAAAAATCTTTCAATAATGTTCTTGAAATAAAAAAAGTACTTCTAAAGCAGGGGAAAGGGCTTTTGGGGGAGGGGGGGGGACGACGTTAAATTGTCCAGTGTACATGAGGTCTAAATAGTGGAATCCCAGCTTGTTAGCAACAGTGAAGTTGTTCTTGAAAACGTCAGTGTATGATGAAATGCGTCACGAGATCACAGTACGGTGAAGTCATTGCGCAAGAAGGGGTGTGCACATGCAACAGAAGTGTGGTGTGGCATTCAGGAACCTCTACATACCTATGTTTTTATCTTCAAAGCTGGCTGAGCACTTGCTGAATGTAAGTTTTTAATTTGTGATTGTGATATATTTTGATTGAATAAATACAGCACTTGCTGATCTCTCTTGTGTTGCCCTAAACTTTATGCACCTACATTGTTAGAACTGTTGAGGTTTGAAGAGATTGTGGAGGATAAAGCTCTCTGGTGTATAAATAAACTTCATACGGGAATAGACTTTCATAGAAATTATAGGGGCAACATAGTTTGGTAAGGGGAGTAGATAGTGGAAAGGTGAAGGTGTCATATGTGGAAGTAAAGAAGAAAGAGGATTATGACCAATATTATGCACTGCATAAGAGACATTTTTTCCTCGAATTTGTACTGAAAGTGTTGTTTGGACTTTGGCACATATTCAATATGCAGCACTTTGATATATTGAATTAGCATTTTGAACTTTATTGGATAATAATATCCACTTTGTAATGACAACTGTTTTTAATTGTATTTGATTATGTATTGAATTCATCTTTCTTTCTATGCCATGATGAAATAGGGATTTCAAGAACTCAAAAAGCATTGATTGGTGTTCTGGTTTAAAGCGGACCTTAGTAAGCATTCTTACTAGTGTAATGTATTATTACCCAATGAGGACTAAATGGTGTTTTTAATTCAGTTACATTAGTAAAGAACAGCTTTCATTCCGACAAAACATTAATACAATAGTCCACTAATTGCTTCTGTACACACTGCTGTGTAATAACTTGGTTCATGTACCCACAGGTCTGACGGCTACCCCTTTGAATGAAACGTAAGGTAAGTGTGTAAGCGTCCATGTACAAATATCACCAGTGATTGGTCTCTCATCCTTGCAAGCATCTAGGAGACTTCAGACTTTGAAGATGGTTGGGTATATGAAGCATAAGGTCAAACACAGGTAAAGTGCATGCTGTCACATGGAGATACAGAATATTATCTTTATTTAAAACCATGCACATTTTGGTATAATTTACAAATAATATTTTTATAAAATTGACATGCCCAAAAATAAAGTCTAAAACGCTGCATATATTAATGTTCAGTATTACAATCATTTTAATAAAAGAATTGTATCTTTTCAGAAATCCGTTGCATTAAATGATTGATAAAAAGTGCAATGTTGCTGCGCCAATACCCTCTGTGTTGTATGTATTAACCTATCAATATAGAAACTTTATACCATGACTTGCATAAAATATCTTTAAAGTGCTTTTGCATGTATAACTTCCTCCAAACACAATTTTCAGTGCAAAATGAATAAAGTATAATCCTTCAAAAAAAAGTCCCAACCACCTTCCAAACTATGCGCTACTTTTTAATAAATAATTTTTCTATGAAATACTGCACTATGAGGATAACTTTTCTTGTATGAGCCACTATAAGGAAAAGAGGGCACGTATTTAAAGGGCCATATACACGATTGCCAACAGAGGGTTAGAATGCCAGGAGAGAGAGAGAAAGAGGTGGAAGAAGACAGGGGTTTAATTTCCTTTAAATTTACCTTCAACTATGTAGTGAAAGGGCCCGCCTGCTTGCATTCAGATTGAAAGTGTTTAGGGTTGACCTCATATTATGTGGTTTTGGTAAATCTAAAGGAAATTTATACAAGAAAATTATATGATGTATGGCCAGCCTAAGATTGCTCACCCCAGCATAGGGGACTGCGTGATTTGACCTGGCAAGAGATGTCTTAAGTCAAGGTGAGCCCATAGTTTGGAAGGGGGTTGGAAATCACTGAAGCACCAGCACTTTTTATTTGGATCCTATTGCTGGTAAGTCACCTAATTAATGCAAGCCCTAGCACCAGTCATCTGGATCACATTGTTGAGAACCACTAAATGAACTGCACTATATAGTTTTAAAAGTTTAGGGACTTTTTTGAAGGATTATACTTTATTTGTTTTGCACTGAATATTTTGTTTAGAGGAAGTTATACATGCAAAAGCACTTTCATGATATTTTATGCAAGTCATGGTGTAAAGTTTCTATGTTAATGATTTAATACATACAGCACAGAGGGGTAGCAACATTTTCACTTTTTATTTACTTCAATTTGTGGGAACACAATTAGGTTGGATGTGGCCACCAGTAGCGGCTGGTGTTTTTTTTTTTTGTTTTTTTTGGGGGGCTGCGGGTGACCCCCAGTCGGTCGGGACACTGCACATGTATATATATATATATATATATATATATATATATTAATTCGCTATTGTTACACAACTGGGTGGGCTCACCCTTTTTTGAAGCCTATAAGAGTCTCAGGCTCTAATCATGTGCTTTAAACAAGAAAAAAAGACCTATTAGAATCCATGCATCCGGTGCCCCGCATGTAGATTAGGGTGCCGGATGCATGGACAGGGGGGGGCGCTGGCCACTGGTAGCCTCCCATTATTAGCCCAGTTGTAGGTAATTTTTAGGTAGCACAGGATTTGTTTTTTTTTGGCACTTATTAAATGATTGATGTGTTTGATAACTTAATTTTTTTGGGGGGAGAAGAGACTTTGTGTATCTTCTGCCCAAAACCATTTCCTCTTAGCTATATTTTAAAATGGTTTAAACTGGGTGCAATGGATGTGCAGTGCAGTGTACAGTCGCAGCTCATTACTGGAATATTGTAACTCCAGCCTTCATGCACAGATGTTACATCATATGTTACCACCTCTAAGGCTGAAGAGGAGGGACAAGAACCTAGAAGAAGCTGCAAAGATAGTGGACGGATTAGTAGGGAAAGCCCTGAACTATGATCACTGGAGGTGGATAAACCTACCTATTTTTCCTCTCCTTCCAGTATCACCAGGTTCCCCTTTGCTCCCTGGCAATCCAGGCAGACCATCTGTTCCATTGTACCCCGGCATGGCATCCATTCCATCAACACCAGGTGGTCCTAAATAGATAACAGGTATAGAAGATCAATTATACAAACACAAATTTCACATCCTGATTTGCTTCTAATTCTGGTTTATGTAGTATCGGAGGAGGCAGCAAAAGATTAAGAAGAAAAAAAAGACCCTTCTACAACCGTGTGAAGGCTGTAACACACAGAGATGCAGTGATCTTTTGAAATGGTACAATGACTTCCCCTACCAAATTTATAAAACTCAGTGGGGCTTATATATAAATGCACCAATAAAAAAGTTTTTCCATTTTTTTTTCTGTTATTTCTAACCATAGCCCTGCACAGGCAAACTACAAAATATCTATTATGCATTGTTATTTTTTTTTTAGCTGCTGTTATTTAGACAGTTCAAAGGATAGGGTTCCCATACCCAAATTAGATTTGTCCCCTATAGGAGCTTACCGGAGTCTCATTTTAGTGTTATATTAGTTCTAACTTTTATCCAGAGGAAATTAGTGATTAAAAAAAAAAAAAAAAGTACCAAACCTAATGTTAAGGTTAAGCTCCAAGCAGAAGGGCCTAAACTGACATAGCACTGTATTCATCAATATATATCATACATTTATTTTTTATAAATGCAAGCAGTGTAAGTCTCTGAATTTACCTTGGTATCAGTTTCTTGAAAATGTCTGCACAGCAGGGCTCAGACTGGTGGAGGGAGAAACAGCTCATAGGAGGGGAGAGCAGAGTGACAGAGGAATGAACTGCTTCTCCATCAACTCCATCAGACTAGACCTGTAACATTACTGAACTGTAGTAATGAAAAATCAGATCTCCTGATGTAAACCTCACAATTGAATTGACAGAAATATATGCATTTCATTTATGTATTTAGCTGTTTGCCCGGAGTTCGGCTTTAAGTGCCTTTTAATAAGAATGCCAGTTTAATCAAGTGCAAACGCACCCACCTGAAAACTTGGCAATATTATAAGGGTTTGATATTTAAATATTAAACAACAAAGAGAAATGTAAAATTAAGGCACATTATACAGCATTTAAAATAATAATTACACAGTAATGTAATTTCTTACCTGGAGGCCCAGGTGGACCTGTAAAATAAAAAAAGTCAATACAATTAAAATTCTGTACATAATCAGATAGAATAGCTAAAAGCACAGTTTAGAGTAGGTGTTTTTGTTGTCAATTGAAAATACTAGCCAACTATTCCAAGTTTGCAACTCAGATTTTTTTTTCATTGAGCAGAGGTACAAGACAAGGATATCTGCTCTCACCTTTACATTTTGTACAAGGGAATTATCCCCAAGCCTCATCAATGATCCGAAAGACTTCCATCGTCCAATCATGTGCAAGCACAAACACAGTTTTTTAAAATTTTGCTTGCACATGATTGAGTATTCTTTGCAAAGTAAAACTCCACTACATTCACTAATACCTAGGAAAAACTCCCTTGCAAAGTACAACTTATTTTGCAAAAATAACAATTTGCCTTGCGTAATCAAGTCATTTATGTGTAACCAATTAATGTCACCAACACTACACTAGTAAAAAATTATGTTAGGTGCTGTAATAAAACATTGCAAGTTAGAGGCAGCACAGTGGCTAAATGTTTAGCATTTCCGCCTGGGATTTTTGGTTCGAATCCCAAACACGGCACTACCTGCACAGTTTGTCTGTTCTCCCTGTGCCTGTGTGGGTTTCCTCCAGGTCCTCTGGTTTCCTCCCACACTTCAAAGAGTTGCTTGTAGGTTAATTGCCTCTTGTCGAAATTGGCCCTAGTATGTGAATGGGAGTTAGGGATCTTAGATTGTAAGCTCCTTGAGGGCAGGGACTGATGTATAATATATTTCTAAATTGATGGTGTTATATAAGTACCAGTAATAAAATAAACAGGTAACACAAACCTGTAAAAGTCTTCACATTTAAAAAAATAAATACATAAAACACTGCAAGGTAATTCTGATTTAATAAAAATAAAACAATAAGTGAGCGCACCAAGGTCACAGTGACTAGCACACAAGGTGACTCCACAAACCTTGTATACGAAATATAAAGCAAACAGAGTGCAGCGCTAAGAACGTAATAAGTGCAGCCCAAAAGTGATGTAGAGCAACTAATATACAAAACTGTAACAAATAAAACATACAATTGTGATCAGTAATAATCCTCTAAAATGAAATTAAAAAGTCCAATATGTGAGAAAAGGTGCCACTTATCCACTACCCGCCTGAGTTCACCAAGTATAAATAGTGTAACATAAAACTTGCTCATCCACCACGTGAAGATCAGTTGATATTATATCGCTGCCACCATATATGCACTCCAGAAGTACATTATGTATGCGCATGCCACAATCCTCATGTTAATGGAAACTCCACCAGGTCTCCATGTTATACAGTTAGTAACTTCACCATATAATTTGAAGCATTGCAATAAACTAGCTCACCACACAGAGCCACAAGAAGCCGCATAAAATATAGTATTTATTGCATGTAATTGAAAAGTAACATAAAAAGCTGCAGCATAGGTAAGACATTCAGTAAAAACAAACAATCGTGGCCAGATTTACTAACCTGAAACAGTGGCGTGATGTTTCATTCACACGCACGTCTTTAAGGGTTACACCTCCCTGATTATTACTGATCATAAGTGTACAAGTTATATGTTACAGTTTTGTATATCAGTTTGCATATTACTTGCTCTATATCGCTTTTGGGAGGTATTTATTACGTTTGTAGCTTCTGATAAGAGCCGTGATCATTTGTAGTGAAGAGCACTAGTGACTGGTGGTAAATTATTTTCTTGCCATTCTCTTATTGGCCAGGCTTTTGTCAATTTTCAAATATATATTTTCAATTGTAATCCTAGGATGGAGAAATAGAGAAAATTATTAAAACAAAATTGACCCACAATCTTTATAATTTTCTATTAAATGGGGTCTGGGTCTGATAACCTCTCCAGGCAGACTGAGGTACAGGGCAAGAAGACAAAAGGTAGAAATAAGAAGGCATGTGAAGCAGTATGGGAGAGCCTGCCAAATGTCACCAGCATCTAAAATGCCACTTGCATGAACCATTAAGAAGAACATGTGTATCCATAAGCAATCTAGGCTGATCCAGGTCAACTTTTACCCCAGAATGAGTACTGCTGGGTAACAGAGTAACTGGGTGCTGCTGAGTGACTGAGTACTGCTGGGTAACTGTGAGTAACTGAGTACTGCTGTTTGACAGAGTAACTGAGTACTGGTGAGTGACTAGGAGTAACTGAGTACTGCTGAGTAACTCGGTATAGCTGAGTGACTGGGAGTAACAGAGTACTGATGAGTAACTGTGAGGTACTGAGTACTGCAAGTGACTAAATACTACTGAGTAACTGTGTACTGTGAAATTAAAGTCAGGAAGCTAGTTAATAGCTAATAAGACAGAGTACGATGCCCAGCGGGTGTGGACATGCGACTCGGTGCACATCTTGTGGCATGTATGCATTCCTCGATCACCCGATCAAGGGCGAATACTGCTGCACAGAATGTAAGCACGTTGCTTCCTTGGAAGCCCAGGTCCTGAATCTAGGGAAGCAACTGGCAACACTGAGAACAATCTCCATACTAAAAGAGAGTTGGGAATGTACCCGACAGGTAATGTCAGGGGCCAGCTAGAGGCGGGTGGAGATACAGGGATGCAGGCACCAGAGCATAGTAGTTGGGTGACAGTTAGGTGGGGTAAAGAGGAAAGTGCCACGGAGCCTGGTCCTGGGCTGGAACATCCCAAAAAGTACGCCTTGTTGCGTCATTTTGGGGAAACCGGTCAAGGACCAGCATTGCTGGAGCAGAGTGGCGCCCTAGCTGCCAGGGGAAAAACTCCTCCAGTGAGGGCGGGAGCGAGGTTAAGGGTAAGGAAAGATAGATTCTGGTGGTAGAGGAGTCAATTATTAGAAGGACAGAGAGGGCAATCTGTCACAAAGACCGGAATCGCCGAACTGTATGTTGTTTACCGGGTGCTCGGGATCGGCACATCACGGATCTGGTGGAAAGATTATTTGGTGGGGATGGGGAGGACCCAGCTGTGATAGTACATGTAGGTACCAATGAATAAGATAGAGGAAGATGGAGAGTCCTAAAAAACGATTTCAGGGACTTAGGAGCTAAATTGAAGAGTAGGACCTCCAAGGTGGTAGTGTCAGAAATAATAGGGAAATTAACAAGTTGCTGAGGAGCTAGTGTAGAAAGAAGGGGTTTGGGTTACTGGAGAACTGAGCCGACTTTTCAGTTGGTTACCGACTCTTTAGCAGGGGCAGACTGCACCTAAAAGGAGGGTGCAGCTCAGCTGGGAGGGAAGATGGCCGAATAGTTAGAGGGGCTTTTAAACTAGGTGATGGGGGTCCACAGTTAGAGATAGCCAGCATGGAACAAGGTTCAGCAGGTAATATTGGGGGCATTAGCGGTAGGGTCACTAGAATACCAAAACCCAAGGTAAGTAAGTTGGCAAATCCAAATTGCAACCTCATAACATCTAACAAGGAAATAGTGTGCAACCGGACAAAATTACAAGGCTTGTACACCAATGCTAGAAGTCTGGCTAACAAGATGGGAGAACTGGAGCTGCTAATGTAGGAGGAGGATTTCAATTTTGTGGGAATTTCAGAGACTTGTTTGACAGCTCTCATGGTTGGCTGGCAACTATTCAGGGGTATTCCCTATATCGCAGAGATAGGAAGGATAAAAAAGGGGCAGTGGTATGCCTGTCCTGTATATCAAGAATGATGTGCAAGTGAATGTGAGGGATGACATCACTAATGGAGCAAGGGAGGAGGCCGAATCTTTGTGGGTAGAGCTCCAAAGGGAGGAAACTAAGGGGAATGTAATACTGCTAATACTGGGTGTATGCTATAGGCCCCCTAACCAGAAGAAGGAGGGGGAGGCGGACCTCCTATCACAGCTTGGAGTGGCGGCAAGGATGGGAAATGTCATTATAATGGGGGATTTTATCTATTCAGATATAGACTGGGCAGAAGGAACCACACATTCGTCTAAGGCTCACCATTTCCTAAATGTCTTGCAGGACAATTTCATGGGTCAGATGGTTAATGCACCAACAAGAAACAATGGGTTACTAGACCTACTGATTACTAGCAATACAGACTTGATCGTGGATGTAGAAATACGGGGCAATTTAGGAAACAGCGACCATAGGTCAATTTGTTTCAGTATAAATCACAGATCTAGGAAACACAAGGGCAATACAAAGACACTGAATTTCAAAAGAGCCAACTTCCCTAAACTGCCCTCTTTGGTAAATGATATTAAATGGGATAAAATCCTAGGAACAAAGAACATAGAGGAAAATGAGAGTGCTTTAAGAGCATACTGAATAAAGGTATTGGCCAGTGCATTTCAATGGGGAAATAAGTTTAACTAGTTGCCGCCTGCCCACCGTCAAATGACGGGGGGGGCGGAGTGGCTCTCGTTCTCGGACGGCGTCATAATGCCGTCCCAGAACGGGCGCTCTCACGCGCCCCCGGGTGTGCACAGCACGGCGATCATGGACACGCCGTTTTGCTAGGACACAGCGCGACCCCGATCTCTGTAGCCATGTGATCGGCTGTGTCCAATCATAGCCGGTCACATGTAAACAGGGAGATGCCGGTAATCGGTGCTCCTCGCCTCACACTGACAGAGTGTGGTGAGGAGGGCCGATCAGAGGTATCTCCTCACAGGAGACATCTATACATGTAATCAGGGCATTGATCATCAGTGCCCTGATTACAATAGCGACACCAGTGCCAGCGATGAGTGCCCACCAGTGCCAGCAAACAGTGCCCACCATTGCCCATAAATGCCACCAATCAGTGCCCATTGGTGATGCCAGTCCATGCTGGCTATCAGTCCTGCCTATCACTGCTGCCCATCAGTGTCGCCCATCAGTGCCACCCATCAATGCCCTTCGGTGCCCATCAGTAACGCCTATCCGTGCCGCCTATCAGTGCCCAGCAGTGCCCCCTATCAGTGCCAATCAATGCCACCTATTAGTGCCCATCAGTGCCACCTAACAGTGCCCATCAGTGCCACCTATCAGTGCCCATAAGTTGCGGCATATTTGTGCCTCCTCATCAGTGCCACCTAATCAGTGCCCATAAGTGCCACCTCATCAATGCCCACCAGTTCAGCCTATCAGTGCCCATCAGTGCCACCTAATCAGCGCACATCAGTGAAGGAGAAAAATTACTTAATTACAAAATTTACTGACAGGAACTAAGTAAAAATATTTTTTTTTTCACATTGTTTTTTTTTTTAGTAAAAAATAAAAAACCCAGCAGTGATTAAATACCACCAAAAGAAAGCTCTATTTGTGTGAAGAAAATGATAAAAATTTCATCTGGGTACAGTGTAGCATGACCGCGCAATCGTCATTCAAAGTGTGGCAGCACTGAAAGATGAAAAAGGGCCTGGGCAGGAAGGGGGTGTAAGTGCCCTCTAGGCAAGTGGTTAAAAGAGCTAAAAAAATCCTGGGTGACTAAACTCCAACGTAAAAATGCATATAAGAGCAAAAGAAAAGGCCTACAAAACATACAAGGCTGAGGGGTCATTGTCAGGATTCCAACTTTACAAAGAATGCAATAGGAAATGTAAGTGTGCAATCAGGGTGGCTAAGATAGAACACTAAAGGCACATAGTGGAGGAGAGTAAAAAAAAAAAAAAAAATTCTTTAAGTACCGTATTTTTCGCTCCATAAAATGCACTTTTTCCCCCCCAAAAAATGGGTGAAAATGTCCCTGCGTCTTATGGAGTGAATACTGACAGACCCCCCCCCCCCCCCATCGCCGCTATGTCTCAATAACGGGCGGCTGTCTCCAGCGAGCCTGGCAATATCCTGGCTAAGCTCATCACTCACAGAAGACAGCAGCCCCAGTGGCCGAATGGAGTACGGCCACTCCTGCTGCTCTGTCTTCTATCTGAGTGACAGGTGGATGTGATGATGTCCTTGCTAGTCACCAAGTACAGGTCAGGCTGCATTGTTAATGGACACAGCTCAGGCTGCATTGTTAATGGACACAGGTCAGGCTGCATTGTTAATGGACACAGGTCAGGCTGCATTGGTAATGGGCACAGGTCAGGCTGCATTGTTAATGGACACAGCTCAGGCTGCATTGTTAATGGACACAGGTCAGGCTGCATTGGTAATAAGCACAGGTCAGGCTGCATTTTTAATGGGCACATCTCAGGCTACATTGTTAATGGACACGGGTCAGGCTGCATTGGTAATGGACACAGGTCAGGCTGCATTGGTAATGGGCACAGGTCAGGCTGCATTGTTAATGGACACAGCTCAGGCTGCATTGTTAATGGACACAGGTCAGGCTGCATTGGTAATAAGCACAGGTCAGGCTGCATTTTTAATGGACACATCTCAGGCTACATTGTTAATGGACACGGGTCAGGCTGCATTGGTAATGGACACAGGTCAGGCTGCATTGTTAATGGGCACAGGTCAGGCTGCATTGTTAATGGGCACAGGTCAGGCTGCATTTATTGGTGCATTCAATGGGCACAGGTCAGGCTGCATTTAATGGTGCATTCAATGGGCACAGGTCAGGCTGCATGTAATGGTCACTGATCAGGCTACATTTCATGGCACTGGTAAGGCTGTATTTAATTGGCACTGCTCAGGTTACATTTCATGGGCACTGATAAATATTTTAGTACACTATTTGGTTCAGAATATTTTTTTTTCTTGCTTTCCTCCTCTAACACCTAGGTCTTAAGATGAGACGCTTGAGAGGGGATATGATATCCATGTACAAATACCTTACTGGTGACCCTAGCATAGGGAAAAATCTATTCAGTGAAAGGGTATTTAAAAAGACACACGGCCATTCACTAAAACTGGAAGAGAAGCGGTTTAACTTTAAACTGCGTAGAGGGCTCTTTACTGTCAGGGCGGTAAGGATGTGGAATTCTCTTCCACAAGCAGTGATATCAGCAGGGAGCATCAATAGTTAAAAAAATATTGGATGGGCACCTTAACGACCACAACATACAGGGATATACGATGTACTATTGACATAAACACATACACACACACATCACAGGTTGAACTGGATGGACTGGTGTATTTTTTCAACCTCACCAACTATGTAACTATGAACTGATATACTTATCTTTAATCTCTTCTTACATTGTGTTTGGTTTCTAGTGTCAAATCTTGCCTTCTCGACAGATATGAGTAGTTGGAAGCCACAGATTGTAACTCAAATCCAAATGAAAAATGGCAGCCCAATTCACATTTGTTAATGGAACACAGCGAGTTCACTAAGCAAATAAAGCAATATTTCCTACTATATAAAAAATCTATAAATTATTTCTAATATTGTAATAAAATAAGAGCAAATCAAGTACCTGTTAAGCAGATTCCTCTTGTACTGTTGCATAAATCTAGCATAACTCGCACCTTAGCAATGAGAAAAATACATATTGCATGTATTATAAATCTTAACACATGATAACAATAATTGTTTAAAGCTGAACTCCAGGCAGATATAAAAAACACTCAGTATTCAGTAATACATGCTTATATGTAATTATTTAAATGCAGTGTATGCACCTGAATCCGATTTAATATCAATTTCTTTCAGTCTCTGTATAGTAAAGTTCAGAGTAAGGGAGAGAGAGGCAGCGCAAGGAGACAAAATCAGGGATATTGAAGTACAAATAGCATGCTGGTAGGAGGAGAGTACAAAGTGGCAGAGAGATGAGCTCATCAGTATGCTGCTTCTCCTTTGACTATCCAGTCATAGGATAGGGGTGGAGAAGAAAGCAGTAAGTGGAAGTGAAACTGCAGCAGAGAAGATTAGGGACAATCCCCTGCTACGCAGGACTGTGATATGCGGCAGATATATCACAGTCATGTAAATATCAGCTGTCATGTATGTGTTGAGTCGTTTGCCTAGAGTTCAGCTTTAATAACACCAAACAACAGTCATTTGAATAGTAGATCTAATTAAACTGTTTCCCTGTGGAGACACTTTAATAACGCACAAAATAGTAATAAGTTGTAAATAATGAACCTCTATACACCAAAGTCAAATTGACAGAATACCGTAATTTACAATTCTTTTGATTATGAAAACATTTCATTTCTATTCATCTTTTCAATGCAAGCCTATTTTGTTGTTTGCATGTTAATTTAATTTATTTTTTTTTATGTTTCAAATTTTTAAAACCTTTTGACATTTACAGTACTGGCTTGGCCACTTCCAAAAATTGCATAGCCTGGAGACAACATCTAATGTGTTAACATTAGATGGCCTCTTAATTGTCAAACAAGACTCCTAACTGTGTGCATGGAAATAAAGATGCCCTATTGTCCATGTCATTTTATTACAATTTACTGTAACTAGTATTAATAAAAAATGCATTGCATTAAAGTGCTTATATTCACTACATATTCAGATACCAAAAGATTTGTACTATATGCCCAGCTTGATGTTTAATATGCTTTGTGTGCAATCCAGAATATACAGTTCAGGAGCTAAACATCCAGCACTGTTATTCACAGACAAAGAATTTTTATTTTATAGAAAATTATTTAAGAGATTTGCTTGTTTGCTGTTGTAACAGACAATTTTTGAACTCAGTTTTTTCTTTTTTTTTTGGTAGCTTCAAAGTACAATGTGTAATGATCTAAATATTTTTTTTTTTTTCTGCTCCACTACATCAGTCTTAGATATATCTTTTTGCTCTTTTTGTTATGTTTAGTAATGTATTGCATTAACTCAAACTACTTACTGAAACCTGGTCTGTCAGTCTAGGACAGTGCATATTATTTTATCTATGAAGTACTTTTTTGGAAAATCCTAGTTATATATCTTTTTTTCTTACTAAGCAGAAAATAACATAACAATAACAAAAATAGTATCAGTAGCAGTCATATTATTATTATATACATAAATGAAAACAAGATAATCATATTTTTGATAAGTTAAATTAATGTAAAAATTATTCATTTTTTTATTTTAGTGGTTTCATGTTATGATTTCCCTGGATTACTCTACCGGGACCATTGAATATGTCATCATCATGAGCATGTCATCATTTTCCGCTCGAATGTAAGACTCCTGTGGCCTGTGGTGATGGCTCCGTTTGTTCCTGGATATGTAAGGTCCTGGTTGTTCATTGTCTTGTGTGGTAACCTCTGATATTAGCTGAGTCAGGTGAGATGTCAGAAGGTCCTCCTGGGATGGTCTTTGGTAGGATTCCAGCAACCTGACTCTAGAAGCAATGTCCTTCCATTGCAGCAGAATGAATAAGGTTCCTCCTACATTGAGTACTGTGAAAATGATCAGTACAGCTATGACACCTCTGAGTGCTGCACTACACCTGTCCTTTTCAGAACAAGCCAGTAAAGTCACAGCCCTTTGAGTCCCCATTCCAATATTTGAAGTTAAAGCAAGCACTATCTATGCAACCTCCTTCTTTCTAATCCTCCAGCAGAAGAACAGTGTCTTCTTCAGGGCACAAAGCACTTTTCATGGGCTGGAGCCTGTTTAAATGTCTTGAGTTGCCGTGGGCTGCTTGACAAAGATTATACTTTGAGATCCAAATTAATGATGTGGAAGTGATGGCAGAGGCGTGTGTGCAGGAAAGGCAAGGAGGGGCCCTGTACGGGAATAGATGGTAGCTTGGAAACAACTGTTAAAAACCTCATCACATTTTAATTGTATGTATCAGCAGTTAGTAAAGAATTGGCAGAAAAGTTCAGTAAGACGTCCTCATTATTTGGAGCAATGGAACATGTGGCCCCTACTAAACAAACGTGAAGTGTGAATAGCTGAAAGACAGAGCTTGTCATTGTACAGAAGATATGTAAAGAAATTTTCTAGATCATGAGCAATAAAATACATCATACGATACATTGTTCCCGCTGCTCCTAGTAGTAGTGTCTGTATTTACTGCAGCACATTTTAAAAGTTTTTCATATAAAATGTGAATATTATGTTCTATGCAACTCATACCAAGAATATTTGTAATGATATAGACATGTTCCTTTAGCTACAGTGGATATAAAACCACATTATTTTTATTTTTTATTTTTACTTCCCTCTCCCTAAAAGATTTTAGTTTGCTTTTCAATTGGGTTGTACAGTTTATATGTCACATTAAAGGCAGAAAAAGTTCTGAAATGATTTATCTTTGTCTCATTTTTTTACATAACAGAAACCGGACATTGTATACAAAAATGTAATATTTAATATTTATGTCCCCTGGTGAAGCAGTTACTACTTATTGTTTTCTGTTATCTTAGACTAGGATGCAAAATAACAGTTATTGAAAAATATTGGCCCCTAATATGCCACCATTGTTTTAAACATCTTGAAGCTGTTTATAAAAACACTGAAAATTTTTTTAAAAAGTAGGATTTTTCCCATGGTGATCGATCAATAGCTTTGTTTTATTCTCCAAACAATACAAGGCGAAATATGATTAGTCTCCATTGTCAACTTCCCATGTTTTCACATTTTGTCTTGCTATTCTTTTATAAACAGACTGTCATAGTTTGGATTGATACTTTTTACATGATACACCATTATATCTTATCTTAAAAAAATGCTTACTATTTTCACATATACATTAAGGCTACCACATCGGACAGTTTGTAGGGCACTAAGATTCAGGTATCATTAGAGTAGACTCCTGTACACCCCCCCCCCCCTTCCCTCCCCCCTGCTTAACCTCCCTGACGGTATGATTATGTCAGATTTTTGATGCTGAAAATGGTACATTGTTGTTTTGGCGTTTTATACTGTAGGCCTTTAATTCTTAGGAATAACACACTTAAATCTGTCTAAACAAGAGTCTAGTAGACATCCCGGGTATGATAACGTTTGAAACACAAAATCATAAATTATAATATAATAACTATAAATAATAATAACAAATAATAATATAATAATAACATTTATTAATTAATGTAATCAAATCAAAAACACTGAAATTTGCTCAGTTGCAGAATTGTCGCTTTCGTTACTTTCAGTGTTTGATGTCGAATTTCCCCACAAATCACTATCGCTCAATTCTGCAAGTGATTCTAATTTATTATCGCTGTTTTCTAGCTGGTCTAAAACCGCTTCTGATGTAAAGGGACACTTTTTCACTTTTCCAGGCAGAAAGAACAGTATATATCATATAAAACTGCAGGCAGGGCACTGAACAAAGCACTAGGAACCAAAGGGAGGTGAAATAATTTGATACAGTAACGCAATTTGTAAGATTACAGTGTACTGTATGTGTTATGTGTTTTTAACTTTTTGAATTTGGCGCTGGGCTCCATCCCAATGCGTCGCGTCACTCGCAGGGAACGGAGCTCGGCACTGTAATAGATCGAGCTGAGGACACAGCCGGATCCTGGGGACAAGGTAAGTAGCTTTGCCTGGATCCTGCGATGCAATCCCGATTGTGGCTGGGGGTTACCACTTTTGGTATTGAAAATTCACCCTGAGCCACACTCGGGAATACCGCCAGGGGGGTTAATAGATAATTAATAGAAGCGTTCTGTAGTTGTTTTTCACAGCCAAGAAGAAATCAAAAGTTCCTTAAATGTTTTATATTCTTATTTTAAGCCAGCAGATAGAGTTTTATTCTTCATGTTTCCAGAATATCCCTCTCCACTCTGCTGAAAAAGCCAGTGGATTGCATACTAACCACTTCAGCCCCAGAAAGTTTACCCCCCCTTCATGACCAGGCCATTTTTTGCGATATGGCACTGTGTTAATTTAACAAAAAATGGCGTGGTTGTGCGACACTGTACCCAATTAGAATTGCTGTCCTTTTTTACCACAAATAGAGTTTTATTTTGGTGGTATTTGATCATCTTTGTGGTTTTTATTTTTTGTGCTATAAACAAAAAAAGACTGACAATTTAAAAAAAAAAACAATATTTTTAACTTTCTGCTATAAAACACATCCAATAAAAAAAATAGAAAATCTAATTTCTTTATGAATTTAGGCAAATATGTATTCTGCTACATGTTTTTGGTATAAAAAAAACCCCCTATAAGTGTTAATTGATTGGTTTGCACAAAAGTTATAGCGTCTACAAACTATGGGATATATGTATGGAATTTCTATTTATTTATTTATTTATTACTAGTAATGGCGGCGATCAATGACTTATAGTGGGACTGCGACATTGCAGTGGACAAATTGGACACTAAGTGTCAAGTTTGATACTTTTATGGGGCAAGTGACAATCAATACAGTGATCAGTGCTAAAAAATATGCACTGTCACTGTACTAATGACACTGGCAGAGAAGGGGTTAACATCAGGGACAATCAAAGGGTCAAATGTGTTCCTAGGGAGTGTTTGCTAACTGTGTGGGGGGGTGCTTTAACTGTGGGAAGACAGAGATCCGTGTTCCTGCTTAGCAGAACCACAGGATCGCTGTCTTCCCTACTAACAGATTGGCGATCTTCCTTGCTTACTTAGGTTGACCACCGTTCTGCCTCTGTCGGGAACATTTTGCGTGTTTTCCGGTGGAGATTGGGTCTGCTGATTGGCTTCCGCTGTGTCAAATCACAGACCCGGAATTGCAGGATCACAAACCTGTACGTAATTCTGCACAGAGGAGCCATCGCTCTGCAGTAAATATACGTGGGGTGGTCGGCAACATGTTAACTTAATTTAATGTAATTTAAAAAAATTAAATACATAAATAAAATCAAAATTTGCCTAAAACAAGTTTACTGAAGGTTAGGTGGGATAAATACATTAGGTTGACCTGAACTCATGCACAAAAGGCCTGATTTACTAAAGTTTGAAATGAACCTCACTTCAAATTTTTGTAAAACAGCTCCAGGTCCACATTACTTCACCTCCCTTCACAATTTAGTTAGTCATGCCAATATTGTTATGCTTAGGCACAATTTGCAACTCATGGGTTTCTACTGTAGATTGTAATAAAGGGTTTCCTAAAATTTTAGCAGAATAGTAACCTGGACATACTAGGTAATTCCTTAACCTAGTCCCTGGGTCTAGGTGGCTAATCAGTTTCAAGGCTGTTGTATCCCTGGATTTTTCCTAAAATTCTAATCAAATTTAGTGGTAATAAAGTAGAACTTAACGGTATCTGAACACCACAAATTGAAAACGTTATTCAATTAATTTTTTATTATTCAAAGCAATCTCACCCATCCATTCATGTCTCCATACTTTATTTTGTTAAGAAATTTACCTTTTTTAGCTTTGGCCATCTTCAGTAGGGGCAGATTGTTCATGTAGCATTTACTTCCTGGAATCCAATTTGAGTTTTGTTTACCATTAAAGAATGTTTACTGTTAATGATGCCTGATTTTTATTGACAGGGATTATCCTTAAAGGGTTTCCTTAGATGTGATGTCTGCATTGTTTTTATTTTTTAATTTTTATTTGTAACAGGTGATCCTGACAATAATAACACTCACTGTATTGTGTCTAAGGAATAGCAACACTACCATCCAGGAGATATGTACGGACTACAGAACAGTTCTCATCTCTTTAGCATAACCAGGAGGTAATTTGTAGTCCTACTGAGAGAGAGATAGGAACAATGATAACAGATTTAGACTTTGTTTAGATTGGATTTGATCAAACTGAGTAGATTAGGCTGGAAAATGATTCTTTTGCATTGATTGGCAACATTGAGATACTTTGTTCATGAATATGATCAGATTTTGATCAATCAAATTATGAGATTAGTTGGTGGAAACTTCCATGTATGTGCATATTGATCAAATGGGTTTGTAAGCGTAGATCAATTATTCCTAGTAGAAGAGAACATTCGGAAAATAAGTCGATCATTTTTTGAAGTGCATGGCCACCATAAGGGTGCTGTTTTACTTGCCAAAGATTAGTATTTCTGTCTATCAAATTCTGATATTTGCACTGCTCTGACACTCAACATTGCCCTGTTTGGCTGGGTGGGAGTCTTGATTTTTCTTTGCTGCATTTAAATAACACCTACTGGTCTTCTCATTCTTCCAGCCTTTGACTGCACAATGATGCCATGGTTTGGGATCAGGTTCGCAGGCCAGTGGCTATAGCAGTACAGATGTTTACAATATATTTAGCTAGAAACAGACAAGCAGATCCTCCTAGCAGATAATGTGGGCTCAACTGAGGCTCAGGTTCTAAGCACTAGTTAGTCTTCATCTGAGCTCCTGATGCTGGATATGGGTTTTCTGAATAATCCCACCAGGAGGAGAGCAAGAGAGGGTCAGGTAGCAGATGAAGCAGATAAGTAACAAGCAGAAGTGTAGTTCGATGCACAAGCCAATAGGCCAGTAATGAGTAGTAGCTGGATGGGATCAGGTGGAAAAATATTCCAAGAACAAACCAAGGGTCGTTAACTAGTGGTAGTGAAGATAAGAATAGCAGCAGGTATGCAAGATTTTCAAGATATCAGCAGAAAGCATAGTAATTTGGCAAACAGGAAGTGCAAGGACATGGCTTAAATAGGAAGTTCATGGAAGAAGTAAAGAGTTCAAGGTTTAACAGCGACAATGTATAAAGCAGGAAAGTTCATGGGACCAGACAATGGGATGTCCATTGTCCAGCATTTCAGGTGGCACAGTGAGAAGAGCCACAGACAGACACCACAGAGGTCCTAGGTTTGAATCCGGATCCTGACAAACGAAAGGAGAAGCAACATTGTCACCTTCTCTTGGTCACCTGATATTAGCATACTCCTTGTTAGCACACCAATACAACTAACTGCCTCTTTTTGTTGCTTCTCCCTCCCCTTTTCTGAGCCCTGCTTTACAGTGGATCGCAAGATGCTAATATTAGGTCAAATTGAGACATTTACATATCTTGTATTTAAAAATACATTTAGTGATGTATTAATACAAAGCATTAGTTAGTTTCTCTGATATCTGCCTGGAGTTCAGCATTCATTTTTTAACAGGATTGCCATTTGGTTTGTGCAGCACTGGGAAGAGTTAATCTTGGAGACATTACAAATATTGGGACAGTCCTCTCATTGTTGTCTGTGTTTTGAGGCTTGTGGATTGTCTTATTAATGGTTGGGGTATTTGAGTACATTGATGATCAATGTAAAAAAATGTTATGACTGATCAACCGTTGAAATAATCTGTGACTTTTTTGTTCTATGTGGGTTTCACAATTTATTGCTTTCTCATGTTTTCCATTTAAGTTGGTTGAAGTAAATGTACAAGCAACAGTACACAAACATTTTCACAGGGAAAGTTACAATGAATCAATGTACTTGCAAGGCATGGATGTGAAAATATTGCTTAAAGGGGTTGTAAAGGTTCGTGTTTTTTCACGTTAATGCATCCAATGACGCCCCCCCAGCCCCCCCCCCCCCCCGTTTACTTACCTGAGCCCGTTCACCTGCTGTGCACGTCCCCCGGCGTCCTCTTCTCCACGGAGTCTGGCCGTTGCTTGGATAGATAGAATAGATTGATAGCAGCGCAGCCATTGGCTTGCGCTGCTGTCAATCACATCCAATGATGCGGCCGCCGGGGGGCGGGACCGAGTCATACAATCTGTGTCCATGGATGCAGCGTGTATGACAGGGAGCATGCCCGCAAGCTAACCCCCTCGGGATAGAGCTTCCCAGAGGGGGGTTAGCTATTGCGGGGAGGAGCCGAGACAGCAACCGAGGGACCCCAGAACAGGAGGATCAGGCGGGGCCACTCTGTGCAAAACGAACTGCACAGTGGAGGTAAGTATAACATGTTTTTCATTTTAAAAAAAAAGGAACCCATACAACCCCTTTAACTTTCAGGCTTTCAGGTGTTAATTCCGTTTTTCATTATATTTGAATGCTTAGGATAAGTCATTTATTGGGAAGCCTAACTAGAGCAAGTGTGTATATATATATATATATATATATATATATATATATATATATATATATATATATTACCCTGGCAGAATTTATGATTTCTTGGCCATTTTTCAGAGAATATGAATGATAACACAAAAACTTTTCTTTCACTCATGGTTAGTGTTTGGCTGAAGCCATTTATTATCAATCAACTGTGTTTACTCTTTTTAAATCATAATGGCAACAGGAACTGCCCAAATGACCCTGATCAAAACTTTACATACCCCAGTTCTTAATACTGTGTATTGCCCCCTTTAACATCAATGACAGCTTGAAGTCTTTTGTGGTATTTGTGGATGAGGCTCTCCCCAAAACATCAGCGATCCATCTCCGTACCTTTTCATCATAAGCCCTGTTGACTCCACTCCAAATGTAGCGTTTATGGTTGTAGCCAAAAAGCTCAATTTTGGTCTCATCACTCCAAATGACTTTGTGCCAGAAGGTTTGAGGCTTGTCTCTGTGCTGTTTGGTATATTGTAAGTGGGATACTTTGTGGCATTTGTATAGTAATGACTTTCTTCTGGCGACTCGACCATGCAGCCCAGCTTTCTTCAAGTGCCTCCTTATTGTGCTTCTTGAAACACCACATGTTTTCAGAGAGTCCTCTATTTCACCTGAAGTTATTTGTGGATATTCCTTTGCATCCCAAACAATTTTCCTGGCAGTTGTGGTTGAAATTTTAGTTGGTCTACCTGACCGTGGTTTGGTTTCAACAGAACCCCTCATTTTCCACTTCTTGATTGGAGTTTAAACACTGCTGATTGGCATTCTCACTTCCTGGGTTATCTTTTGATATCCCTTTACTGTTTTATACAGTTCAACTATCTTTTCCCGCAGATTCTTTGACAATTCTTTTGCTTTCCCCATGACTCAGAATCCAGAAACGTCAGTGCAGCACTGGATGAAAGATGCAAGGGTCTGTCAGGAGTCCAGAAATTCATTGACCTTTTATACACACACACACTAATTACAAGCAAACAGATCACAGGTGAGTTTGGTTACCTTTATTAGCCATTTAAACCACTTTGTGTCAACTTGTGTGCATGTTATCAGGCCAAAATCACCAGGCTGTGTAAACTTTTGATAAGGGACATTTGGGTAGTTTCTGTTGCCGTTATGATTAAAAAAGAGTAAACACAGTTGATTGATAATAAATGACTTCAGCCAAACACTAACCATGAGTGAAAGAAAAGTTTTTATGTTATCATTCATATTCTCTAAAAATTGGCCAAGAAATCATAAATTCCGCCAGGGTATGTAAACTTATGAGCACAAACATATATATATATATTTTTATATATATATATATATATATATATATATATATATATATATATATATATATATATATATATATATATATATATCAATTTTCTTTCTTTATGGATAAAGTAGGGAAAGGCTAAAAACCCCTATCTAGTTATGTGTCCTGCTCTGGTAATGCCCTGTTAGAAATGCAACAAGAAGCGAGTGGAAATCTTATCAAATTGAAGGAAATTCCCATGTTAGACCATGTCACCAGAACATTTGTCCCCATCGGTAGATTTCTCCTCACCTTTTAGTCTCATGACAACTCTAAAATTTAGGACTTTTTCTTGTAGTTTGTCTTGATGCCAGTTGCCATCAGGACACATAAAAGGGCAAAGCTCTTCAGATTTGCACACATTGCAATTAAATATTTTCGGGGTCCCCCCCCCCTGTGAGAACTAAGAAAAAAAAAGTTTGCCTTTACCACTTTAATTGAGATTAAAAGCTGGCCCATGGGAAAAATTTCCCTTTTTTTTTAAATTGTATTTATTTTAGCATCAGTGAGTTAATTTTAAGGTTTCACACATGCAGTTGCATTTTATCTTAAAAATCTATTTATTTCATTAAGAATGGAGCATACATTGTACTAATATAGTGAGTTAACCTGCATCTCTATTTGCATTGTTTAAAGTTATCACAGAGAGTGAAAGAAAATCCCAAATTTTGGGTTGTCCCCATAACAGGAATAGTCGGGAAATATTCCAATAGGGACACATAGTTATGGTGACCCTAGGGACAACAAAAGATTTTCTCACTTTGGAGGGATTTCCTCTCATTTTCACTTTTGGCTCTGGGACAGGATGCGAGATAAAATCTCCCCAATGGGGCACAGATGGCAAAAATAAAAATAAAACAAGGTTTAACCCTCCTTTAGTGCAATGGAACCATTCTAATTGAAGCGACTCAAGTCACTCCGACTTAGAAAAAGGTTCCTGCACTACTTGGGGGCGACTTTGGAGCGGCTTGCATTGACTTCTATTAAAGAATTTCTTTGCAAGTCGCACTTTGCTGGGCGGCTTTAGAGTCAGGCGACTTTGAAGCCGCCCGAGTGTGAACCGAGCCTGATGTCGCGTATACACGACGGTTTTGCCGTCGGAATGAACTCCGAAGGTTTCTCCAATGGAACTCCGACGGAATTCCGCTCAAGCGGTCTTGCCTACACACGGTCAAACCAAAGTCCGACCAAAGTCTGACTGTTCAGAATGCAGTGACGTACAGCACGTACAACGGGACTAGAAAAAGGAAGTGCAATAGCGATCGTGCCACCCTTTGGGCTCCTTCTGCTAATCTTGTGTTTATCTTGTGTTAGTAGAAGTTTGGTGAGAGACGATTCACGCTTTTCAGCTTTCGTGTTTTTCAGTCCGTTACTGCTCTTCAGTTTGTGCTTGTGGGTTTGTATCTGCTTTTCAGAGCGTGTAGACAGTTCCTATCTGTTTTTTCAGTGTGTTATTGTATGCTCGTTTCTGATTTTCAAATCGCTCTTCACAGGCCTTGCTGTTCTTCAGTGCGTTCTGACCAGCCGATCGTTTTGAAACCATGTTGCATGTATGTACTCGTCGTAGAGTTCGTGCTGTGTGGAGGCTTTGTGTTGGGGTTCATTCTTTGACCCAAGCCCAGTCCATTAACAGGGTGGGGAGGAGTTCATGGATCAAGTTTTGGTTACTCCAGCGCAACCAATTCTCTCATATGGCTTTGCTTCGTGAGATCCAGGAGAATAATCCTGATGTTTTCAGGAACTTTCTCAGGATGACGGACCCCATATTAGCAGGCAGGTAAGCCATCACTCCGGAGCAGAGGGTAGTCGCCACGTTGCGGTACTTGGCGACTGGGAGAAGCCTGCAGGACCTCAAGTTCTCGACAGACACCCCCCCTAGGCTCGGGGGATCATTATCCCAGAGACCTGTTCTACTATTATTCAGGTCCCGCAGAAGGACTATATTAAGGTAAGTTTTCTCCTTTAACATCACATTCTATTGTATTGAGTGTTTGCTAATGTTTTGTATTTCTTTCATCATTCCCTAATTACCATGATTGTAATATGCTGCGAATGTCCCCTTTGTGCTCATGCATGCCGTAATCTTTTAATGCTTTTTGGCCTCCATGCATATTTTCCTTCACTAACCTCCCCAGCATGCTATCCTGGGCCCATATACACCTATAGCCTAGCCAGACAATGTATTTTGTCAGCTCCATTGTAGTGCTTTACCCCAAACACCCCCTAAATCTGTACAAATGGTATTGTTGTCCTTAAATTCAGGCAGAGTGGCAGAGGCTTTTTTGGGGGGGGGTCCAAACTCATCTTGAACCCTACCCCCCTAAAATTTTTATGATGGGCCATCAGAGGGGGGGATTAATCTGATAAGTGGCCCTTATATTTTTGTCTTTAAATACTCCTTAAAATAAATGTTATACTGATGTTGGCCAAGAATGTTTGTGTCTAATCTGCATGCAATGTTATATGCAAAAGTACTAATATTATTTTTTCTGTTTTGACTCCACAGTTTCCTTCAACGCCATAGGAATGACAGACTGTAGCCTCCCATTTTTCCAACCGTTGGGACTTTCCCAACTGTGGAGGGGTTATAGATGGGAAGCACATCCACATCGTGCCACCACCCCATTCGCGGTCATACTATTTTAACTATAAGGGGTTTCATAGTATCGTGTTAATGGCGGTGGTGTCGGCACAATATGAGTTCCTCTATGTGGACGTGGGAAAGAATGACCGGATGTCGGATGGAGGAGTCTTCGCCCAGACAGAGTTTTACCAATGGCTCCAGAGTGGTGGCCTGGGATTGCCACCTGATGCGGACAACGTTGATGGACTCCCGTTCGTCTTTCTTGCTGATGAAGCGTTCGGTCTCGGCGAGCACCTGATGAGGCCATTCCCCAGAGGTCCCTCGCCCCGGAGAGGGTTTTTAACTACCGGCTGGCCAGAGCCAGAAGAGTCATGGAGAATGCCTTCGGGATAATGGCCAGCCAGTTCCGCCTGTTTCTGACAGCCATACACATGGGGAAGTATAAACTCAACCACATGATCTTATGCTGCTGCATATTGCACAACTTTTTACGTAAAAATTCACACAATTATCCTGCCTCAGTTGGGTCTCCCAGAGACTCGTGTGTCAATGGACGGCTGTTACAGGTAACTTAGATGCTCTAGTTAGGAACATGCTAGTTCCCTTTAAATATGGATTAAAGCCTATATACTATGGCTGAGCCCTTACTACTTTAACAAGAGTATCTTAATTTTTTTTTTTTCTTTGTTTGTTGTCTTTTTTGATAGGTTTGATCCTGCAACTGCACTCCTTGGTTATTGGCTGTGCTAGCTGACCATCTTTTTGTCTTGCCATATATACCTTTACTGCCTCGCGGTTTATCATGACCGCTGGGCATTGAGGGCTGTGGACAAGTAGGTATTATTACCGGCCTCTGCAATATCTTCAATATAAGTGCAATATACATGCAGCTATACCAATTTAAGGATAATTCCTCTATCCCGCCCATATGAGCTCCCGGCAAATACTCTACCTAAGTTTTGTTTATTGTTTTTTTTTTTGTGTGTTGATAATAGATAACGAAGATATTCATGTATTAACTTTGTATTTTTCAGTTTTTTTCTCATACACCAAGAGCTGGAAGATTGTATGTTTTTAAGGTTACTAAATAAAGCATTATGTCCCTTTCCTGATGAAGCCACCTCTGCGAAACATGTTGAAAATTGTGGACATAACACCCATTTATATATATGTGATTACAGTCTGTTTCGCTGTCATTTATTAGACAAATGTGTATGTACCTATGACTGTGTTATACACTGTATTTTTCACTTTTTATAAACTTTTTGAAACAAATAATTTAATTTTTAGATTCTAGTATGTTCATCGTATTTAATGAGTGAACAATGTTTCCTACGACCGATTACTGTCCCTACGAACATGAAAGTCGCCATTTTAAACTGTACAACAGTAAAGAAAAGCACAAGGCGCAGCATGCAAGTAATAATATCGATAGGAACACATGACAAGTACTTACTTTTTAGAAGCACTCTCTTTATTCTTCTATACTGATCCGGCTCCCTCAGTTTCAGGTCAGACCAGCGTTTCCTTATTTGCTCCTTGGAGCGTCGTACCCCAAAATTCTGCCGCAGACTCTTTACAACTTTCGTCATGATCTTGACCTTTCGCAAATTAGGGTTTAGGTACGGTCCATGCTTCCCATCATAGTCGTGCCTCCGCAAGATGTACACCATCTCCACCATCTCTTCAAAGGCCATATTGGAGGCCTTAAATCTCCTCCTCCGGGATCAAGTCATTTCGGACTGTGGGCTTTCCTCCTCCTCGTTAGTGAAATTGCCACACACCTGCTCTTTATCCACCATGTTGAACCTACTGCGCGCCGAAGAGAGAAGGGGCGGGGAATCTTCGAGAAAGAATGTCAGGTACTGGCGACGCGGGCGGAGTTTCATGCATGCGCAGTCTATATCAACCTAACACGCATGTGTCGTACGTATGATCTGTGTGTGGAGGAAGGACGAACGGAAGTGGCGAGTGTCCTAAACGAAGGTGAAATTTTAACTTGGCCCATCACAGTGGCCTATACTGCTTCAAGAATGAGGCCTATATTGGGAAATGATAATGAGAGTTTAGGCTGACATTAGTGTTTTTGTCTTGTGTATTGTCTTACAGCAAAGATGAATCACTTTAAGGACCCAGAATTCATGGCCAGTTTCATAGACAGATACAGGGAGATGAGGAATTTGTGGGAGGGGAAACACAGCTTATATTATAATAAACAAGCTAGGAGGTAATCGCTGGAGAAACTTCTGGAATTTGTGAAGACTCGGGTCCCCGATGCAAACATGAAGTTTTTTAAAATAAAATTGGGATCTTGAGGAACATGTTTAAGAAGGAGCATAATAAAATCCAGAAATCACTCAGATCAGGAACAGCAGCAGTGCAAGTGTGTGCAACATACTGCAGTTTCTGGATGACCAGACTGAAGCCAGGGAATCACTTTCTATCCTTCCCTGCAGCCTTCCCTCCACCCTTCCCTCAACCCCAGCAGAGGCTGATGAGGAACAACCTGGGCCTTCCATCCTGGAAGAAGTGGATGCGCCCAGCTGGAGCCAGGTATAATATTTGTAGACATATTTATTGTCCTAATATTAATGATGTTAACTAGATGTTATAATTGATAACTAATTCATGATTTTAAACAAAGTGATTTACATATGAATAGACATTAGTGGCCAAAATGTTTGGGACAAGAAAGAAAAATGCTGGGGTCAAAATGATAGTCTTTTCTATTTATTAACATTCAATTTGCAAGTCATGAGCTAATAATTTTGTGTGATTGATGAAACAAAAACTAAAACTATGTCTCTTTTTTATATATAGGATGAGCTCAGCCAGGAGGAGGGTCTGGAAGGTGGCAGGCAGGAGGTGGCCATGCCCAGTGACAGCCAGGAGGAGGCCGTGCCCAGTGACAGCCAGGAGGTGGCCATGCCCAGTGACAGCCAGCAGGTGGGCAGGCCCAGTGTCGGCCAGGAGGTGGCTGGCCCCAGTAGGAGCCTCACCGCAATCCCAGGTGCCTCCCCTCTGCCTTCAAACAAAAAAGGCTCAGGAAAGGGACGAGGATGAAGGAGGCAGCACTGGGTCTCATTAGGGAAGCGAGTGATGTGCTTAGAGGCCCCCCGGATGCTGAAGAGCCTATGGTTGCTATATAGCCACAAGATTGTTGAAATTGGAGGAGGGCCAACGCTTACTCTATGAGCAAATTATTTTTGACGGCCTTCAGAAGGGGTTGAGGGGGCAGCTGACAGAGAACAGCCACATATATGATCTCACCCATCTTCCTCTTCCTGCCACAAGTCCACCACTAGAGACACAGCCTCCAAGGAAGGCTGCAGGGAAGCATGGAGGGAAGTTTGCAGGGAAGAGAAGAAAATGATGGCCTGGGTTCAGTCTGGTCTGACAGAAGACGCAGGCTGGTGTAGTACCACAGCCTCGGGACATAGATATCATCTGCTGCTGGTCCTGATCTCGGGGAGTCCTGGACCAGATTGGGCTCAAAATTATATGGACTCCTCAAAATAAAATTATTTGTTTACACAGACTTGATGTGTGGCCTGGGGGCAAAAGGCTTCGCAAATTCCCAAAGTTTCTCCAGCCTTGCCTTCCTCTTTATTTTGTTAACCAGAATAAATGGATATTTTATTTTGAGAAAATACTTGCCTATGTGTTTTTATTAAAATAGGACAGATTGTTTGTGAGTAGGCAGGTACATTTCAAAAAGACAATGTCAAATTAACAAAGGACACCAACCAACCTCCTTGAGGTTACAAAATACAAGTTAATAAAGTTATTGTGGTAACTTGACACAACAAAAAAAAAATATTATGGAGATAACTAGAAAATAATTTTGCAATAATCCAAAAAAAAAGGAGATCTTGATGAAATCAAAAATTAAAAAAAAAAACATGACTATAAAAAATATTTCAGAACATTATTTTGGAAATCTGGCTTTAAAATAATAAAAGATTATTCAGGAGATCACGAGAAATAATAAAGAAATACATTTGTGAGAACTCTGTGTGAATATCAGCAGCAAAACAAGTTCATTCTTCTAGCATTATAAAGCACAAAAGAATGCGCTGCATTAAAAGATCACAGAATTTGCAGCGTGAGAAATGTGCTAGCTCCATTACGAACGCTAGTTTTACCAGACCGAGCGATTCCGTCTCATACTTGCTTCTGAGCATGCGTCTTTTTTGTTCCGTCGGAACAGCATACAGACGAGCGGTTTTACCAATAGTAATTAGTTCCGTCGGAAAAATTTAGAACATGTTCACTATCTAAGTCCGTCAGAATTTTTGATGGAAAAAGTCCAATGGGGCATACACAAGGTCGGAAAATACGATGAAAAGCTCCCATCTGACTTTTTCTGACGGACATTCCACTCTATCCAAAATGGAAAATAAAACATTTTGTCTTTAGTTAGAATGTACTGCTGCAGGATCTGACAAAAACAATAATATATAAGCCACAAAGGTGCTGGTCAGTGATGAAGAATTGAATTTGCAAAACTGGCAAATTGTTTTTATTTAATTTCTGTTATAATTCATATATATATATATATATATATATATATATATATATATATATATATATATATATATGCATAGAGACCACACACACACACATATACACTCCCTGGCCACTTTATTAGTTCAAACTGAGCATTAAGATGGGGCAGAAGGGAGATTTAAGTGAATTTGAATGTGGCCTGGTTGTTGGTGACAGACGGGCTGGTCTGAGTATTTCAAAAACTGCTGATCTACTGGAATTTTCGCTGACAACCATCTCTAGGGTTTACAGAGGATAGTCCAAAAAAGAGAAAATATCCCGTGAGCAGCAGTTGTGTTGACAAAAATGCAATGTTGACATCATAGGTAAGAGGAGAATTGGCAGATATTAGAAAGACAACAGTAACTCAAATAACCACTCGTTACAACCAAGGTATGCAGAATACTATCTCTGAACGCACAACACATCGACCCTTGAAACAGATGGGCTACAGCAGCAGAAGACCACACTGGGTGCCACTCCTGCCAGCTAAGAACTGGAAACCGAGGCTACAATTTGTATTATACAGTATTTATATAGCACCATCAGTTTGCGCAGTGCTTTACAACATGAGGGCAGACAGTACAATATAATTTAATACAGGAGGAATCAGAGGGCCCTGTTCATTAGAGCTTGCAATCTAGAAGGGAGGGTCAAGTGATACAAAAGGTAATAACTGTGAGGGATGATTTGTGCAGTTGTTAGGTGTGGGCAAAATAGGCTTCTCTGAAGAGGAGAGTCTTCAGGGATCGTCTAAAAGCAAACAGAGTAGGAGATAGTTGGACAGATTGGGGTATGGAGTTCCATAGGATAGGAGAGGCTCAGGAAAAGGCGAGCATGGGACGAGGTGACAAGGGAACTAGAGAGCAGGAGGTCTTGGGAGGAATGAAGAGAACAATTTGGTTGGTATTTTGAGACAAAATTAGTGATGTAGCTGGGGGGGGGGGGGGTTGTGGATGGCTTTGTAAGTTGTTAATATTTTGAATTTAATTTGTTAGGTGAGCGGAATCCAGTGAAGGGATTGACAGAGGGGTAGCAGACACTGACCGGTTTGTGGTGTCCTTGGTTAGGAAGGGGTGTATTCTGTAGATGTTGCGGAGGTTTAGGTGGCAAGATTTGGAATGTGATTGGACGTGGGGCTAAAAGGACAGTTCAGAGTCCAGGATTACACCTAGAACCTTGGCATGTGGGGACAGGCTGATAGTAGTGCTATCGAATTCGGATAGGCTCACCAAAATTGGACAATAGGAGATTGGACAAATGTTGCCTGGTCTGATGATTCTCGATTTCAGCTGCGACATTCAGATGGCTGGGTCAGAATTTGGCGTAAACATGAAAGCATGGATCCATCCTGCCTTGTATCAACAATTCAGGCTGGTGGTGGTGTGGGGGATATTTTCTGGGCTCACTTGGGGCCCCTTAGTACCAATTGAGCATCGTTTAAACGCCACGGCCTACCTGAGTATTGTTGCTGACCATGTCCATCCCTTTATGACTACAGTGTACACATCTTCTGATGGCTACTTCCAGCAGGATAATACACCATGTCACAAAGCTCAAATAATCTCACCACTGGTTTCTTGAACATAATGAGTTCACTGTACTCCAATGGCCTCCACAGTCATCAAATCTCAATCCAGTAGAGCACCCTTGGGATGTGGTGGAACAGGAGATTCGCATCATGGATGTACAGCTGACAAAACTGCAGCAACTGCGTGATGCTATCATATCAATATGGACCAAAATCTCTGGGGAATGTTTCCAACACCTTGGTAAATCTATGCTACGAAGGATTAAGGCAGTTCTGAAGGCAAAATGGGGGCCAACCTGGTACTAGAAAGGTGTACCCAATAAACTAGCCGGTGAGTGTATGTCTGGGTTACTGAATTGTGTGATTCTATACAGATCATAGAGCTCTGTATGGAAATATTAATGTAACTCTAACATTTGTAAAATGTATATTCTCCTGAATAGAACCTCAATAGTATATGTGCATCTGGTGTCTATGTGAGCACGGCTGTAATGATCATAAACCAATGTGTTTTACAAAGCATATAGTGGGAATTAAACAGATTTGTGTATTCATTCGCTCCCATAAATAATGCTGAGAAATATATATTCGTTCCTATTTTATAGCAAATAGAAAATTCATGTGCATATTTTATTCCGTTTATGTCAGACATTTGTTGAATGTCTCAGTTCATGTTGTCTTCGTTACATAATTGTGCTAACTGTTTCATGCATATTTTTCTTAAAAAGTCTTTAAAAACACACTAGATGAAAATGTGCCTCTTATATGAGAAACCATTCTTTTACTAAGTGTAAGTAAACCCTCCTATCGTTTTCAGCCAAGGAAGCTGCCATTTTTGCCTCGGTTTAATCTACAACTGCCATGATGCTGCACATGTGATCAGTTATGACACCAGCCATTGGATGGTTTGACAGTTTGGTTGAGAGCACAACCAATGGGAGTGTCGGAAATGAGTGCCGGAAATGAAACTGTTTTATGGATGGATTTACTTCCGCTTTAATAGATTTTATTATTATTTATATACTTCAAATGCGGTCAAATTAGAATTCATTGTATTTGTCCCAAGACCATTCATCCTCTCCATTCACCGTTGAAACTCACTTTCTATTTTTTTTCTTTTTTGTGATCATTTTCTCTGGAGCTAAAAGTGAGGAAAAATCCAAACTTTTGAGTTGTCACTGAAAAGACAAACTTTTCAGTTGTCACAGGAATAGAGGATAAATCTTCCAATGGGAATACTTTTTGCAGTGACTACTGTCCAAGTGCTTGAGTAAATGGTCACATGACACTTGCTATGTTCAGACTGCATTTGAGACCTTTCTGATGGGTGCATTTGACCTAAATTGGATCTCCTTTAAACATCAACTTGCTTAAGCTGTTGCTGCATTTCAATTGGCTTGTATGGGGAGAGAAGCAATGCTGACAATTATTTCCTTTTATTTCCTATTACATAGTTACATAGTTGGTAAGGTTGAATAAAGACAACAGTCCACCCAGTTCAACCTGTGTAGGTGTGTGTGTGTGTGTGTAGAAAAATCATTTCCCATACCCCCTTATATTGTTTTCGTTAAGATGCGCGTTCAAGAGTCTTTTAAAACGGTCCTATACTTCCTGCCAACACCACCAATTGAGGAAGAGAGTTCCACATCTTTACCGCTCTGACAGTGAAAAACCCCCTACTCAGCTTAAGGTTAAACCGCTTCTCTTCCAGTCTCATCGTTTGGCCTCGTTTCCTCTTACACTCCCTGGGACTGAAAAGTTTTATACTTACGCTGGGATCACCGTTGAGATATTTGTATATTCTGTTGTGTCTACAAACTGACCTTACAGAGTTATTAGCCATTTCTGACACTGTCCAATAGCTTTCTACTAGTAACAGGGATCCAACGATCACTTTAAAGTGGAACTTACTTAACCTAACATGTGAAGTTCCAACAATCCTCCTCCTCCACCCTCCCTATTTCTGTCATGTACCAACTCCCACTTCTGCCCTGTTCACTTAGGTACATCACAGGTCTCAGGAGGCTGCAAGACCATTCAGAAATCGCAGTGCATCTTGCACATGTGCAGTGGGGAGACGGCTGTGAAACATCAGAAAGCCACAGCTGGCTTCCCAAATCCAAGATGGTGGTACTGGAGACCCAAAGACTAGCAAAGATTTGGCCCAGGTAGAGACAGTGCTGGATTTTTGGGCTGGTAATTGTGTTTTTTTTGTTACAAGTCAGCAGCTACACAATTTGTAACTGATTGCTTTTAATTTTTTTTTTTTCAAAAATGACCAAAGCTCCTCTTTAACACATTACTGGCTGGTGGTTATCCAAAACTACATCTCTGAGTCTGACCAAAAGAAACTCATATATATTTTATTGCAGCATTGATATAAGACCGACAGCTTTTAGTATTCACAGGTGAAAGGACACAGGCTTGCAGTAAGGCAATATCCTGGCTGTATCATAAGCATTGCATACATACTGTACATGTTTCTTTTACAAGGTTAGGCCAGCTATTGATAGGTTCATTGGAAACTGTTATTCTTTTTTTTTTGGCTTATCACTGAAAGTGTATGTAAACCCTAACAAGCCACTCATCTTTTTTGCTCCCATGTGATTTGTTAAACATACCATTAAAGTGTTTTTTTTTTTTCTATCTCTTTGATAAGTGCAAAAAATATATATATTGGTCCTGCCAGAAATCCTCTGAGATGTTTACCTTGCCTCTGGTGATTAATGTTAGTTAACATTTTTTACCACTCTCTCTGTACACAACATAGAGGAGAATAGAGGAGGAGTAGTTATTCCACAGTCCTAAAACACCTGCTGTCCTAAAATCACAACGCTGCTCCTGTTTAGTAGGAGGTAATTGCTTGTTGAGCGGGGTTGGTGTAAATTAACGAAAAGTGACAGAGGTGTGACCCCGGTACATATAGTAAGGGAGAAGTAGAGAACATGTTTGGGACTTTAAATACACCTCAACGTACACGCTATTTAGAATGAGTTGACCAACAATAGAAATATAATAAAGTTGAGGTGTATTTAAATTCCCAAACATGTTCTCTACTTCTCCCTTGCTGTTCCTGTTTAGATACAGTATGGTGAGCAGTGTTGCCAACTGTCAGTATTTTTACTGGCAGCTAGTAAAAAACAGGCAATTTTCTCCTGCCAGTAAATGCCAGTAAAAGGAAAAAGTTGCCAGTAAAAAATATTTCTGTGATGTTCGGCTCGGTCCAGAGCTGGCCAAGACCATCCGAGTCCCTGCTACAGTGTGTTCAGGCAGCTCTGGTGGAGGCGGTGCCGAGCGTGTCGTGTGATGTCATTGTGCAAAGGAGCCAAGCAGAGTGGCCAGAGCCTCGTGTGTCGGTCTGCAGGACAGGAGCAGGGCAGGTTGGGAGTGGGACTGTCAGTGCTGTTTAGACTGGAGTGGACTGAAGGGACCAAGAGTCAACTTCATCTGTGTGCCTTCCTATTCCAATTTCTTGCCCTCCCGAGTCCTGTCCCTGAGCTACTTACTTACTATATTGAAAATAAAATAAGAAATATGTTTTTTGCCCTAATATCTAACTTAAATCACATTGCTAATTGCATGTTGTACTTATTTGTAGCCTAAATACTAAAATTTGCACTTAAAACTATATTTTTGTAACTTTTGGAAATGCCAGTACTTGGTTGTGCCAGGAAATTTTGGGTGTCGTGTCAGTAAATTTCAATCTGGTAGGTTGGCAACACTGGTGGTGAGTAAGTGTTGTCATTCCAGGAGGGCATACCTGTATGTGTTTCTTACAGGATGATCAGATGAAAATATGCCCGAAAAAAGAAAACAAATGCACACACCATATCTTTGAACTGGTAAGCTGCAATATATTTTTGTTCTTGCGTTTACTGTAAATACACTTTAATCTAAGGAAGGCTCAGTTAATCATGTTCTAAAAAAACTACATGAAATGCTGCATTTGCTGAGATCAGTCAGAGACCTAGGACAAAGATTCAGTGATGATAGAAGAGAGAGAAGAACAGTGTATAATTATTTAATCCTGTGAAGTTTCTTAAATTTTTTTAGGCCTTTAACCACTTCAGCCCCGGACCATTTGGCTGCACAAAGACCAGAGCGTTTTTTGCGATTCGGCACTGCGTCGCTTTAACTGACAATAGCGCGGTCGTGTGACGCTGTACCCAAACAAAATTGACGTCCTTTTTTTCCCACAAATAGAGCTTTCTTTTGGTGGTATTTGCCTCCGTGGTTTTTATTTTTTGCGCTATAAACAATAAAAGAGCCACAATTTTGAAAAAAAAAACCGCAGTATTTTTTACTTTTTGCTATATTAAATATCCCCCAAAAATATATAAAAAAAACTTTTTTTTTGCTAAGTTTAGGCCGATATGTATTCTTCTACATATTTTATTTTTGGTTAAAAAAAATCACCATAAGCGTATATTGATTGGTTTGCGCAAAATGTATAGCGTCTACAAAATAGGGGACAGTTTTATGGCATTTTTATTTTTTATTTTTTTTTATTAGTAATGAATAGAGGAGGGGTAGAACGGGGAATTCTTTGTTTACATAAGCATCTCCCCGTACTTCCTCTTCATGACACGATTGCGGGCACCAGGCGGACATCGAGTCCCCGGGACCTGCGGTCACGTTCACGGAGACTGCGGCAGGCGCATGCTCCTCTGGTGGCGCACTCGTGACACCGCTTCTTAAAGGGGACGTACCTGTATGCCCTTTTGCTGCCAGTGCCATTCTGCCGACGTACATCGGCGTGCGCTGGTCGGCAAGCGGTTAAACAAAATCTGCCTTAAAATATTTACACAATTATTTATGCCATTTAATGATTTTTAAAAAATGATCAAATACCAACTAGCACTTAATGAACGATCAATAGCCCCCTGGCTAAATTGGCTAAATGAAAGGCCTTACTAGAGTTCAGTGACTGAACATACAGTGAGGGAAAAAAGTATTTGATCTCCTGCTGATTTTGTACATTTGCCCAATGACAAAGAAATGATCAGTCTATAATTTTAATGGTAGGTTTATTTAAACAGTGAGAGACAGAATAACAACAAAAAAATCCAGAAAAACACGTTTCAAAAAAGTTATAAATTGATTTGCATTTTAAAGAGTGAAATAGGTATTGGACCCCTTCACAAAACATGACTTTGTGATTGCCAACAAGGGTTTTGCCACCAATTACTGAGGTCAAACGTTCCTTGTAGTTGGCCACCAGGTTTGCACACATTTCAGGAGGGATTTTGTCCTACTCCTGTTTGCAGATTCTCTCCAAGTCATTAGGGTTTCGGGGCTGACGTTTGGTAACTTGAACTTTTAGCTCTCTCATCATATTTTCTATGGCATTAAGGTTTGGAGACCAGCTAGACCACTTGAGGACCTTTAATGTGCTTCTTCTTGAGACACTCTTTTGTTGCCTTGGCCATGTGTTTTGGGTCATTGTCATGTTAGAATACCCATCCACGACCCATTTTCAATGCCCTGGCTGAGAGAAAGAGGTGCTCACCCTAGATTTGATGGTACATGGCCCCGTCCATCATCACTTTGATGCAGTAAAGTTGTCCTGTCCCCTTAGCAGAAAAACACCCCTTAAGCATAATATTTCCACCTCCATGTTTGACAGTGGGGGTGGTGTTCTTGGGGTCATAGGCAACATTCGTCCCCCAAACACGGCAAGTTGAGTTGAAGTCAAAGAGCTTGATTTTGGTCTCATCTGACCACAACACTTTCACCCAGTTCTCCTCTGAATCATTTAGATGTTCATTAGCAAACTTCAAACGGACCTGTACATGTGCTTTCTTGAGCAAGGGGACCTTGCGGGCACATCAGAATTTCAGTCCTTCGCGGCGTAGTGTGTTACCAATTGTTTTCTTGGTGACTATGGTCCCAGCTGCCTTGAGATCATTGACAAGGCAGAGGGTGATTGACAGTTATTTTGTGTTTCTTCCATTTGGAAATAATCGAACCAACTGTTGTCACCCTCTCACCAAGCTGCTTGGCGATAGTCTTGTAGCCCATTCCAGCCTTGTGTAGGTCTACAATCTTGTCCCTGACATCCTTTGACAGCCCTTTGGTCTTGGCCATGGTGGTGAGATTGGAATCTAATTGATTGATTGCTTCTGTGGACAGGTGTCTTTTATACAGGTAACAAGCTGAGATTCGGAGCACTCCGTTTACTGTATAGAAGACACCTGGAGGCCAGAAATCTTGCTGATTGATAGGGGATCAAATACCTATTTCACTCATTATACAACGCACCCAAAACACCCTGCCCACTGAAATAAATGAAAGTATTAAAAAGTAATTTCTGTAACTTTTTCTAATTGGAATCCTTCCAGAAGTGTCCAATCTGCCAAAGGTGCCCCATGGGTGCAGCATACAATCACACAGGAAATCACAAAGGATCCTATTAAAACACCCAAAGAACTACAGGCTTTTTTGCTTGATAAAGGTAATTCAAAACTCTACAAACAAAGCAACTATTAAAAAAAGCAACTAATTCAAAACTGAGCATTAGTGGAGCAAAGTGGAAAGCCTAACCCTATTGGGGGCATGTATACAAAAAGTGGAAGAAGTGGACATTTTTAGAGGGCATGTATTAAATACTTTATATATTATATATGGTGGTAATGCCAAGAACATTACATAGTAATGCCCTGTACACACAATGGCACATTCCGACAACAAAATCTATGGGTTTTTTTTCCGATGGATGTTGGCTCAAACTTGTCTTGCATACACACGGTCACACAAATCTTGGAGGAAATTCCGAACGTCAAGAACGCGGTGACATACAACACGTACGACAAGCCAAGAAAAATTAAGTTCAATAGCCAGTGCGGCTCTTCTGCTTGATTCCGAGCATGCGTGGAACTTTGTGCATCGGAATTGTGCACAAACGATTGGAGTTTACGAGAATGGATTTTGTTGTCGGAAAATTTGAGATCCAGATCTTCAAATTTTATGTGACGGAAATTCCGATGGAAAATGTCCGATGGAGCCTACACACGGTCGGAATTTCCGTCAACAAGCTCCCATCGAACATTTCCTGTCGGAAAATCCGACCGTGTGTACAGGGCATAAGACTATCAGGCCAAGAGTTAAACATGGTGGTGGTATTGTCATGGTTTTAAGCTACCCTTTAATATTGAAATAAATAATAAGGTTTCTTTATCTTCACTTATCTTTTTTCTTTTTTCTTTAGATGGCTTACTTTTAATAGTACCTTGAGAAATAAAAGAGGTTTTCAGATAGCGTGGATATTGTTGTTTTTATGTAAACTTATATATGTAATCTATGCCTACACTGATAATAAAATAAGGATCCATATAGAGCAAATACTTTTCAGATATCATATAAAATCATATGAACTTGCAAAATGTAAAATTTTAATTGAACAAAATATTTATCTAGATTTGCTTACTACAGTACAATCCTACAAGTCACGTATCATGATCCCTAAGCCACATAATTATACAATATTTTTTAATCAAATAACTCATACATTTGTCACATCCATATTTAATTCTCATAAAGCTCAGTAATAACAAAGTCTGGCTCATGAAAAGTATATTATGCCTGTTGTGGGAACTGGACCAACCACATATCTAATGTACTTTCATTGCAAATGATGTTTGCAATGATAAACAGTAATCTTGCTATGGCACACGTTTTGTTCCTGGATAACATGGAAATGAAATGTGGCAGTCCACAGCTCTTTTTTTTGGCTATATAGTTTTTCATCTGACATGGAGTATCATTGTTTAAAAATAGGCACCTTAAAAGATTGCACTTGACAGATGTCGAAGGGTAGTGAGCAATTATTGGATTACTGCTAAAGCCCACATTCCCTCAGGGAACTCACAATCCATATAACTGACCCAGATTTCACTTCAAAATTAACAATAACAAGCCATGTGTTTTATATATCCCAAAAATTGATCTGAAAGTGGAAGCTGCTCTATATTTGATAACATTTATCTATTGTTTAATTGATCAGGATATATAAACTTGATACTTCTTCCTAAACATTTATAATACATTTTTATCTAGCAACGGATAAATACAGCATATCGAATTTGAAATAAATGATGCAGTCGGTCAGAATCAGATTATGCATGTACATTTTGTAAATATGACACAAACCTACAATTAGGATATAGATACTACTACAATGTATTCAGTGTTCTATCAAATAGTATTTTAATATTTTGTGGTCATAAAAATAACACCTATTACATAGTCAATTTTACCCTAAAATCCTAGCAAAAATTACCCTTAACAATTTTTAAAAAGTCAGCCAAAATAAAAACTCATAGTTTAAGTGAGCAAAGACACAACTTTATTGATTTGATTTATTAAAATTATTAAAAAAGATAATTATTTTGTTATCAATGTTTTGTTACAATATGCTTCCAAGTTAGCTAAATTTAACAGGAGAAAAGGATAACAAATCTAAACTTGCAAAAAAGAACACATTGAATATCCTTATAAAATGATATGACTTTCTACAAGGTCTTAATGCACTATTAGTCAGTTCATTATTTTGTCAGAAATATTACAACTTTATGAATCAATGCAATCAATGAAGTCTGCTTATTTTTCATTCTGCATGTGTTATTCATTATGCACTTCCTTGCTTCCTTTGTCTCTTGCACGATATACAGCTGGCCAAGAGAACATGCTGTGCTCTACTGAAAAACATAGCGACAAAAACAGAATGTAAACATGTACAACAGATATTGAGCTAACAAATGGCAAGGCAGGCGCAAACCGATATATGATGCTAAACCAATCTTTTATTCTTTGCAGTAATTGATATGAATTGATATGTAATAGACGACCTGTAATAACATTCTTACTAAAGCAAGTGAAAACAAATTTTAAAATCAACTCTTTGACTATTAATTTGATACCACTTTGGCCAGGCTTCTGATTGCAGTGATCTCAGATGCTCTTTTAGTCAGCTAATGACTAATGTTTGCCCATTGTCTTACTGTTCCTTGATGAATTATCCATTGATTTTGTTCTCTCCATTCATCACTGCCCAGTCATACCTGTACTTTGCCAAAACTGCCTCTAATGTTTAATTCACATAGTTGCTATAACATTTCCCAATCAGGTAATCTGCAAGGTCCCCTCGCTAGTACTTGATATGTTTTCCTTAATTATTTGAGTTTAATTATGTATGACTAGCCTGTAAATGCTTTTCTCTGTATGATGCCAAATCACTGTTTCAAATGAAACAGTAAATAGATAAAAATATGCTATTTCCATAATAACAGTTATTCTGATTAAAGCCAGTTAGCCATAGTAATTTTTAAAGTATGTAATCCCAATATTAAAAATATTATGTAAGGGGGCGTGTCCGGGATGGCGCTGGGAGCAGACGTGTGCTAGCTGAGCTCCCGTCTCCGGCCAGAAATCCTCTCCTTATCCTAGTGTGGAAGATCGATTTATAAAGCTATTAAGCCCCGGACCATCTGAGGGAGGATTGGTCGATGCCCGCAGGCAAAAAACCGAACCAGGGCAGGTACAACAATACCCCGATCAGAACCCGCTCTGGGCCGAATTCAGCGGCACACGAGGCATCCAAGATGGCGTCGCAGGCAGACCTCCCTCCGGACGGAGCGATACAAGCGGGCTCGGCGGCATTCGATGCCCTAATGCTGGCCATAACCACCTGCCAGGCCACATTAACTACTAAAATCGAACATGTACAGACGGAAACTGCCCTTATCCGGAGAGACATGGACAAATTCAGAGACCGGGTTTCCGAAGCAGAGCGCCGAATCTCTGAGGCGGAGGATGTACAGAGGGACCACCATGCGGACATCCAGGCACTAAAATTGAAAGTCAAGCACCTGGAAGGTAGGGCCGAAGACGCCGAGAACCGCAATAGGAGAAGCAATCTGCGGGTTCTCGGCCTTCCGGAAGGTGCGGAGGGGACAGACCCGGTGTCCTTCATGGAGGGACTTCTGCCTAAACTGCTGCCCAGAGCCACCTTCTCTCCTCACTTCTCCATAGAGAGAGCTCATCGGATGCCGGCATCTAGAGGCCCTCCAGGCGCACCGCCGCGTACTTTTATATTTAAACTGCTGCATTACAGAGATCGGGACATTATCCTAAGAGAAGCTAGACTCCAGGGAGAACTGAAATACAACAATGCAACCCTCCTGATATTCCCGGACTATTCGGTGGAGACACAGCGTCGCCGCAAGTCCTTTGATCAGGTCAGAGCCATGCTGAGACAAAAGGGGGTGAAGTATAGTATGCTCTTCCCTGCCAGGCTGCGTGTTCAAGACGGGGAGAGAGTGCAGTTTTTTACCTCTCCCAGAGAAGCTATAGCCTGGGCTGAAACACTCCGCAATTGAACCCAAGATAGAGCCAGACATATACTCTTTTTCTGATTAGCCTTATGTTTAATGACCCAAGTGCTTCATGAATCCCAGGACCTACTACTTAGTTTTTACACGACTCTGCCTATGCATAATTTAAGCTGAAGGAAGCGGGAGACAAAACTTCCTGCAGCAGCCCTGTCCAGTAACCAAGGCAACCGCCGCTGGTTCCGGATCCCGTCTGGAGAGGTACATAAGTCACAGTCTGCCACCCTAAGAGGAGACTCTTGAGCTTTCCTCCTGAATGCACTACCGACCCCGAGGTGAGAAGACGTGGGGTTTTTTTCTTCCCTGACTGCGAACCGGAGGACTGTCCGAGAGGCCCTGATGTGGACTGTCCGTATCATCTCCTTTTTTGGCCACACCATCTGCACTGAACGAGAGATGCGGTGACTGACCCGGGATCCGGTCTAAATTTCCCGTCCCTCCCTTCCCCTTTCTTCCCCCCCCCATCCCCTCCCTTCCCCACCCCCTCCCTTCTTCCCCCCCCCCACCCCCCCCCTTTTTTTTTTTTTTTTTTTCCTCACACCCCCCCCCCCTTTTCTCCCCCTTTGTTACCCGTCCCCCTATATCTAAGTGAAACGCTGGAGACAGAGCTGCTGGGAATCTCCTATGGGAGGTACCTGTCCTGGACTTCCTATGTTGGGTTTTGGTATAGTAGTTATGCATAGATCAAACCTGAGGAGCACTTTACTGTGGTTAAGATAGCTGGATAGGGGTTTGCCCTCAAAAAAAAGTTTAAGATTGCGCCCCCGGGGACCCGGGTGATCCACACTAATTATCCATGCCGGATAACGATTCGCATTAGCGTAAGTGAAGGCTGAGCGCCGAACGCACATTGCCCTCACATTAGGCCTTGAGCCTTCCTTTTGTTGGTTGGGGATGAGGCCCCTCTTGCTGTGTTGGGAGGGGGGCGGGGTGGGGGGGGGACGTTTGGTTTATCTGGCCTGCGGTTGCAGACCCACCTTTTGTTTTTGTTCTTTTCTGCTCTTATGTTTTTTAGTTACCACAGTACAACAGACCGAATGCCTGAATATCATTCCATGCCGCTTATTGTGATGAATGGCCTACCCGGGTCCAGACCTCCAGACAAGGAGCCTCCACCTCCCATAGATCCTACTGCAATTCTGGTCCTTCTAGATGACCTCCCTTAGACTGCTCTCCTGGAACACGAGGGGTCTAAACTCCCCGGTGAAACGCTCGCTGGTATTCCAGTTTATCAAATCATACCAGCCCCATCTGTGCGTGTTCCAGGAGACGCATTTAGTGGGAAAAAAGACTCTCAGTCTCAAAAAACCATGGGTAGGACATCACTACCACTCGACACACTCCACCTTTTCAAGAGGAGTGAGCATACTAGTCCTTAAGACACTTCCATTTAAACTCCTTGATCTGGCTCTGGACCCGGGCGGCAGATATGTGATAATACATGCACTGCTCCATAATATACCGTGGGTTATTGTGGGCCTCTATTTGCCACCCCCGGCCTCCCTTCAGATATTGAACCAGATAACTGCAAAAATAGCGGAATTCTCTACTGAAAACGTAGTAATCATGGGAGATTTTAATCTGGTACCGGACGCACGTTTAGACAGGCTAACTCCCACTGGTGTGTCCTCCCAGGGGCTTGCGGATTGGGCAGACATTTATGGTATGATTGACCTCTGGAGGTGGAAATATCCTAGAGAGAGGGCTTACACCAGCCACTCTGCGTCGCACAGAACCTTCTCGCGTATAGACCTGGTCTATGCGGGGAGTTCTGTCCTGCCTAGAGTCAGGGACATTACAATTCTCCCCCGGGGAATTTCGGACCACGCCCCGCTTCTCCTTGATCTAGACGCCTCGGTCGCCGCATCGGATAGGCTCTGGCGGCTATCCAGGTACTGGATCTCGGATGAGGAGGTGGAGCCGAAGTACAGACAGGAGCTGGAAACATATTGGGAAACCAATGAAGGGTCTGCTTCGGCGGCCTCTGTCTGGGATGCTTTTAAGGCATGCACCAGGGGACAGTACCAGACCATTATCTCAAAGACCCGCAGAGACAGGAGAAGGGATCTTACAAACCTGGAGGCTGAGGCAGAGAGACAGGAAGCTAGGTACGTTGGCGCCCCTGACCCCCAGCTATATGAGAGACTACAAACAGTGCAACGTGAGGTCCTCATGCTACGGACCTCACTGACCCAAAAGAAACTACTACATCAAAAACAAAGGATATTTGAACAGGGAGAGAGAACGGGTCGCCTGTTGGCGTGGTTAGCTAGGGAGCAGCCGGGGGGGATGTTGATAGGCCAAATTCGTGGGGATGGGGGGTCCACTCTTAATTCCCCGATAGACATTAATAGGGAGTTTGCCTCTTACTATCAGAATCTATACCGTTCCAGAGTAGATTATGACCCTGCAGAACTGAGGTCTTATTTAGACAAAATAGATATACCGACCCTTACTTCCTCCTACGCTAATAAATTGGATGCCCCTATCAGCATTGAAGAAATTCTAAAAGCACTGAAAATGATGCAGACGGGCAAGACACCAGGCCCGGATGGTATTCCGATCGAATTTTATAAAATGTATGCTGAACAATTGGCCCCTAAATTTCAATCTTTATTGGCTAAGTCCATGGCTGAGGGATCCATTCCTGACTCTATGTATGAGGCGGTAATCGTGGTTATCCCCAAGACAGGAAAAGATCCGATGCTATGCTCGTCCTATCGCCCCATTTCCCTACTCAACGTAGACACTAAGATCCTATCAAAAATTTTGGCCAATAGAATAAACACGGTGATCACGGCCCTAATACATCCAGATCAGACGGGCTTTATGCCTGGAAGAGGAACAGACATCAACCTTCGACGGCTGCACACGCATATTGCACTGGCCTCGGATGGGGGTCCGGGGGTGGTGGCCTCACTCGACGCGGAAAAAGCGTTTGATTCGGTCGAGTGGGGCTACCTGTGGGAGGTCCTCGCCAGGTTTGGGTTTGGGCCTAGACTTTTGACCTGGATCAAACTTTTATACGCCAGACCTACAGCCCGTATTCGCACTAATGGTACCCTGTCGGATAGATTCTCCCTGGAGAGGGGCACGAGACAGGGGTGCCCGCTTTCCCCGGCCCTGTTCGCTATGGCACTGGAACCGCTCGCCATCTCACTTAGAGCAGACGAGGCGGTCAGAGGTATACGGGTCGGAGCGATTACGGAAAAAATTTCCCTGTACGCCGACGACTCACTATTATACCTGGCGGATGCCTCGGACTCCCTGCGAGCAGCCTTAGCCCTTTTTGACTTATTCGGTCGTTTCTCGGGTATCCGCATAAATTGGAACAAATCGGTGCTCTTCCCCCTCTGCAGATCAGTGCCTCCAGCGGATACAAACACCCCCTTGCAGTGGGTAGACGAGTTTACGTATCTGGGAGTTAGGGTAGGGGGCGACCTGAAAGGATACCTAGACAGGAATGTCTATCCACTACTCTCTCAGCTTCAACAAAAATGCTCCACCTGGAAATCCCTCCCCCTGTCCCCGGTAGGCAGAGGGAACCTCCTTAAAATGATATACCTACCTAAGTTTTTGTACTATTTCAGACACACCCCAGTCCCAATACCAAAATCCTTTTTTCGTAGGCTGGAGGGTGTGGTGATAGCTTTTCTCTGGGCAGGGAAATCCCCACGGGTGGCTAAAGCCATTTTGTATCTTCCGCTGTCCGGTGGTGGACTTGCGCTGCCAAACTTCCTAATTTACTATTGGGCGGCCGTCTTGGTGACGGTGAGGTGGTGGTTTTCGCAGCCTCGCCAGAACCCAGCAGTCACCTTGGAGGCGGCAATCATGGGCTCTTATGCAGCGCTGTCCAATCTTCCGTATAGGGGAATGAAGGCTACTCCTACGATCACAGGCCCTATGAAGACCACAATCCAAGTGTGGAAAGCCTCTAGAGCAGCATTGCTACAACCACTCACGGTGTCCCCACACACCCCGCTGTGGGCAAATCCGATGCTCCCACACCTCCTTAGTCTGCCGGACCCGGCGGTGTGGGCCAGTCGAGGTATCACTAAATTAAAACAGGTGATGTCAAGGGGAGTAGTCCAACCTTTTAGAGAATTACAACAGGCCCATAACCTACCAAATTCCTTTCTCTTTAAATACTGGCAGCTAAGACACGCCCTCAGGGCCCAATTTCCCTCTCAAATGACGCTTGAACCAGATTCAATCGAGCGCCTTTTGATCTCTGGGATGCTGGAGAAGCCCCTGTCCTCCCTATATTTATATTTAACAGTCGCTCATGACATTAAAACGGATAAAACTAGGGCCAAGTGGCAGATGGATATCCCCACGCTGGGGGAGGAAGAATGGGAAGAGTGTCTGACTACATTTATCCCGTCTATGATTGCTGCCAAAGATAGATTTATTCAGCTAAAATTTATCCACAGAGCATACTACACGCCCCAACGCCTAGCCAAAATCTACCCCGAAAAGACTTCTGAATGCACTAGATGCGGGGCAGAAGTGGGCTCCTTCTTTCATATGGTCTGGTCCTGTCCCAAACTAGGTTCGTTTTGGAATGCGGTAGCAAGCCAACTGGAGGTAGTGAGTGGTACAGAGATACCAATGGATCCTTTAATCTTTTTGCTCAGCTATCTAGGGGAGATAGAGGGTGACCGCTATACTAAACAGTGCCTAACTTTTTCCTTATTTTATGCAAGGAGAGAAATACTCCTTAACTGGAAGAAAAGAGAGGCACCCACCGCGGAGGCATGGAAAGCAGCGATAAATAATGTTCTGCCGCTATATCGCCTGACCTATGAGAGCAGGAACTGTCCTCAAAAATTCGATAAGGTGTGGTCGAGCTGGGTGGATGCCTGTGGCCGCCTCTGAAATGGGGTGACCCCGGGTGACCGCCCTTCCCCCCCCCCCCTCGTTTGGGAGGGGGTAAGCAAGATTGGGTAATTTACACCTTGAAGTAACGTTAGATATTTCCCTAGAGACCTCTTTGCCAATACTGTTTCGCTCTAGTAAGATGTCACAATGCATGTACTGTATATGTTTTATCCGTCGCCACAAATTGGTATGGATTGGAAGAACCCTTTTATATGTATGATCGCATATTGTAGTCTATTGTCTGCTGTCAAATCCTCATATGATGCTGAAGATGTATGTACTGTCTTGTATGTTCAACAAAATAAAAAATTTACTGTTAAAAAAAAAAAAAAATATTATGTAAGCTTTACCATGTTAATGTCATTTCAAAAGTAATTTCCTATTTATGTTTAAATCTGTAGCTTTTATTGTAATAATCTGTGGTCATTCTGCCAGGAAAGTGACTGTTCAGACACCTCCATTTATAGGGTGACAATGCTTTGTCACTGTATTCCAGCTGTGCTTCTGCATTGTCAGTTTTGATGAAGACTACCAATGGCATTTCAACACACATTATATATGTATGTCCACTTTTAAAATGGGAAATGTCATGCAGCCATTCCTGGAGCACATGCATGTGGGCTGCAAAAAGGCTACAGTAGATCAGCAGCACTAAGATGGTGAAAACACTTCTTTTTTTTTTAAAGCAAGCGCTGTATGTGGCACAAGGTGCTCTAGCAAATGTCATTCAGTAGGGGTTTTGCATCTGCATTAAGGAAACCATGAGAACGGTGTATAGAAAAAAACCACAGGCCAAAACCCTCATAGTGCGAAATGATTTGAGTGCGTACAGCTTTTGATGAATTTTTAGAAGAAATCTACATATATGATAAGGCATCAGTAATAGATGATTGTAAAAGCACTACATGTGAGGCTTTTGGTTGTTTTTTTGTTTTTTTTTTAATGCTACCAGTTTCTTTGAATAGATTATCTTTAATAGAAAATTGTGTTTTATTTATTACATTGTAGTTTAAAGCTAAATTCCAGGTAGAAAAGGAACTGTTGTTCCAGGCAGTGGACAGTTTTCAGGCAGGTCAATTCCATCTTCCTGTGGTATTTCTGTCCAAAAACAGAGCGGTCAAAAACACAAAGTAAACACTGCTCCCATATGACCCAACATCAATATAAAGAACATAATAACTGGCATCATTCACTGCCAATAAAACAAAATTAAAATATTGTTTACAGTAAAGAACCTGCTGCAACTTGATATTGGCTTTATGATCCTTATTAGCTTGCCATCAATTGCTCCCACACAATTGGAGAAAATGTAATGCTTGGACCATCCCTCCCTTATCAGTCTTTTTATGGCAACATCCTTTAGCACATCCCATACTGCAGTTTAGATTTCATGGACAGTGTATCTTATGGTCCAATTTTTCACCAGAAGAGCAACATGCAGACTGGCCAAGGACTGACCAGTAGCTAAGTAACTAAGAAAAGAAAAGATACATTATATTATTGTTTTTATATTTTGTAGTGAAGCTTCTAAAGACAAAATGGAAAATCCTCAAAGATGCCTATACAGGAAACTTAAAAGCCTTTAGAGAAATGAAAAGTGTGTCTGCAACTTCTGCATTACCCATTGATATATGTACTCTTAGGAACTGGAGTTTCTATGGCCAGTCTTGGAAATAAAGAAGTAAGCTAGCATCTGTAATCATCAAGGTTTCCTTAAAAAACAAAACAAAAAAAAACATAGGTTCATGAAATCTGGACACTCAAATGTATTTTGTACTGAAAACAGCTAGGAAGCAGCATCAGAGGAACAAGCCAAAATGAAGAAAACACAAATGTGGACAAGCAACTCCTCATGTGTAATGCCTGTACCTGAAGAGGAGGCAACACCAGGAACACCAGTCCGGCCTTTACATCCCAGGACAATTAGCAGGCCTACAATAGGCAGGGTGAACTTGCAAAGCGTTGGCAAACTGATAGACCTACCTTATCCCTTTCATGACTAAGCCTATTTTTGACATTTGGTGTTTACAAGTTAAAATCCATGCTAGATCCATGAAATCCATGAAACCAAAATTTTGATCACTTTTATTGCTGCCACAAGGAATGTAAACATCCCTTGTGAAAGTAATAGGTGGTGACAAGGACTCTTTATGGAGGGATCGGGAGTCTAAAAGACCCCCGATCCCTCCTTTGCACTTCAAAGTATTCTAATCGCTGTTTTTGGCGATTCTGAATACTGTATATTTTTTTAAAACCGGCGCCATTGGCAGCCAAGTAAACAGGAAGTGACGTCATGACGTCGCTTCCGTGTTTACAATTAGGAGGCTGGAACGAAGCCACTTATGGCTTCGTTCCAGACTGTCACTAGCCGCCGGAGGTGGCAGATTGTTGGTCGGGCCTCCTGGTAAGAGAAAGAGCGGCGGGAGGCGGCGGGAGGTGGCGGGAGGGGGGGGTCGTCCCCTCCCGCTCCTCCGGTATAACAGCTGAGTGGCTTCTAGCCGCATCGGTTGTTATCGCTAGAAAGCTGATCGCTGGCTCTAAAAAACAGTTCCTGGGATGATGCCTGCAGCTGTGGGCATCATCCCAGTCTCTACCTTCAACACTCTACTCTGTCCTCCACTGCCTCCACCCTCTAACTCACTCACTGCCCAGGAGATCGCCAATCACTTCAAAAATAAGATTGATACAATTCATTAGGAGATCTTCAACGTGCAGAAACCTCCCCCACGCAACACCCCATGTCCACAGATACAATCATTACTTCCCTCATTCAACCCTGCTAGTATTAATGAGGTTGCTAAACTTTTATCTAACACTCATCTAACCACCTGCCCCCTGGATTCTGCTCCCTTGCAAATGCTACGCTCACCCTCTCACTCAATTCTACACTCTCTAACTCACATTTTCAACCTCTCCCTCTTGTGGCATCTTCCCAAACTCTCTAAAACATGCGCTAGTCACCCCCATACTTAAAAAGCCCTCACTGGACCCCACCAATCTTAACAACCTACGTCCCATCTCCTTACACGCCTTCTCCTACAAATTTTTTGAAAGACAAGTCTACAACCGACTGAGTGACCATCTGATCATGAACAAACTTCTTGATCCCCTTCAGTCCGGATTTCACCCTCAACACTCCATGGAAACTGCTCTCCTTAAACTCTCAAATGACCTACTAATGGCTAAAACCAGTGGACACTATTCTGTACTACTTCTCCTGGATCTCTCTTCTGCCTTTGATACAGTGGACCATCCCCTCCTCCTCAATAAACTCCATTACTTTGGTCTCCGTGACTGTACTCTTCGCTGGTTCTCATCCTACCTATCCCACCGCTCCTTCGGTGTCACTTACAACTCTACTTCCTCCTCTCCTCTTCCTTTCTCCGTTTCGATCCCCCAAGGTTCTGTTTTTGGACCTCTCCTTTTCTCAATCTACACCACCTCCCTGGGTCAGTTGATTACCTCCCATGGCTTTCAATATCATCTCTACGCTGATGACACCCAAATCTATCTCTCCACCCCCCAGCTCTCTCCATCTGTCTCCTCACGCATCACCAACTTACTAGCAGACATATCAGCCTGGATGTCACATTACTTCCTCAAACTTAACCTATCCAAAACCAAGCTCATGATATTTTCTCCTTCAGGTGCCACTTTCCCTGATTTCTCTGTCAATATCAAGGGCTCAACTATCAACTTGTCCCCCCACGACAAGGTCCTAGGTGTAATCCTGGACTCGGCCCCACATCCTATTGCTATCCAAAATCTGCCGCCTCAACCTCCGCAGCATATCTAAGATACGCCCCTTCCTAACCAATGTCACCAGAAAGCTTCTAATCCGCTCCCTGGTCATCTCCCGCCTCGACTACTGCAACTCCCTCCTCATTGTCTTACCTCTAAATAGGCTATCCCCACTTCAGTCCATCATGAACGCTGCTGCCAGGCTCATCCACCTCACAAACCGCTCAGTATCTGCTATACCCCTCTGCCAATCCCTCCATTGGCTGCCACTCAGCCAATGAATTAAATTCAAGATACTAACTATAGCTTACAAAGCCATCCACAACCTGGCCCCCAGCTACATCACTAACCTAGTCTCAAAATACCAACCTAATCATTCTCTTTGCTCCTCCCAAGACCTCCTGCTCTCAAACTCCCTTGTCACCTCATCCCATGCTTGCCTTCAGGACTTCTCCAGATCCTCTCCCATCCTCTGGAATGCTCTGTCTGATTTTCTCCTACTTTATCCACTTTCAAACGATCCCTGAAAACTCATCTTTTCAGAAAAGCCTATCTGGCCCCCACCTAACAACTGTACATTTATCTTCTCCGTCAGCACATCCCCCACAGTTATTACCTCTTGTATCTCTTGACCTTCCCTCTTAGATTGTAAGCTCTAAGGAGCAGGGCCCTCTGATTCCTACTGTATTAACGTGTATTGTATTTGTACTGTCTACCCTCAAGTTTTAAAGCGCTGCGTAAACTGTTGGCGCTATATAAATCCTGTATAATAATAATAATAACAGACCTCATGTTGATCATGTCTGACAGAATGAGAACTTATACATCAGATTCGCTCTCTTGTTGTCAGAAATTTGACTACTTTGTCAAAAATGTCCCAAAGAAACTTCAATTGCAAATGTGGACCAAGGTCATGAGCTTCATTTGCTCATTCATTCCCCCTTCTTCTACCTCCTTCTACTGCTTCACAGTCCATCATGCCACCGTCAAGATCACTTTATAGAACATGTGCACATCACTACATCCTTAGATGCGCACATCTTTTTCTTCCACATAACACCAGCACTACTCTCATCCAAAAACATTCTTATCGCACAACCAGGTTTCCAACAACAAGTCACCCACATTTGGCACCACCACCCACCCCTTCCCCCACAACACATTCTTCCACTGTACCACCAAATGCTCCGCTACATGCTTTCTGGGTCTGCTGCAAAACAACCCACCTTCCTCTCTGGGAATGAATTAGCCAACGTTACAACAACACCCCATCCAATCTCATAACATCAGCTGTATTTTCTCTTTGAATGACTTTTTTGCCTTAGAAAAAAGCTTGTTCATTTCATCTTCCAATAGCCAATATTTCAACATGTTATGTTTGGATATCAGAAAGACAGGGCTCCAAGCTCTGTGCATGATTCTCCAGTCCATAATGTGCCAGGTGACTGACATGCCAAAATCTAGATAGAAAGGGAAAACAGTTCATATCAACAAGAACCAGCAGGACAGGGTGGTCTAAGTGGCGCTGTGAGTGGCCGGAGCCAAGGCAACGTCACTCCTGCCGGACCCCTCGGTTCCGGCAAGAGGCTCTGAAGGTCCGGCACGGTATGCCGGACCTTCAGAGCGCATGCGCCGTTGATATCAGTGGATTCATGCAGGGTGAATATCTCTTAAACCGTGCAGGTTTAGGAGATATTCATTTTACCTACAGGTAAGCCTTATTATAGGCTTTACTGTAGGTAAAAATAATAAAGCGGGCTACCGCTTTAAAGTTAAAAATATTTTCCCTTCAGAAAAACTTTAATTTTATCGAATCTGTTTTAGAAACCAAATAATATTTATTTAGGTCCCCTATGCTAAAATATTTTTTAATTTTCGTTTCTGGGGTTGATACACTTTAAATAGCCAACAAACTTGTCTATTTCTGACCAGTCCATGACTAAAAAAAGTTCTGATAAAATACAGTGTAGGAGGTCATAACTAGGGATAGGGTTTGGGTTCACGGTGAATCCCTGGGATTTGCAATTTGTGAATTACCAAGTTTTAGCTGCAAACTTTGCAGATTTGCTGACAGAAATAAGGATCAACCTACAATGCAGTGCAAAACCTTTGCCCTGGCCATCTTAGTCACTAAAGCCAATAATTTAAATAATTGCATAACTTTTAAAGAGGTGGGTTCACAGCAGCCATATTTTAATGTTTTGGAAATGTTACGGAGACAATTCTGTGCAGGGAGAGATGATGTTTCTTAAATGTTTTTCTTTTTTCTATATTTTGCCATTGGTACATGTCCCCCATATCAGAGTCCCGTTTTCTCTGCCCTTTGTTTCACAATAGCATGGTTATTAGCCCGTCAGATTGAATACTGTTTGTGAACTAGGCAGATTCCTAACCCTGGGTCATACCATATGCATGCTCATGGCTGATGGAAGTTCCTTTGTATGTATATGTCAGTGCTGAAAAGAATAATACATTTTTATATATTTTCTGAACTTTCAGCTCTCATCCAGATCAATGGCCAGCTTTTAGCTGTTATTTTAACAAGTTACCTATTTTGTTTTACTTTGTAAACCTATTTGAAAATGTATCATAAACTATGATTTACAGAAAGTAGACGGTAGGTAGACTATAAAAGACTTTAATTACAGAGACTTTTTAATTGAACAGTTGCAACTAGAGGCCCGTTCTGAAAAGTTCATACTTATGTTCTATTTTCTAATTTCTGTATTCCAGGCAATCAAAATTCAGGTCATCTTTCACTTGACTTCTGTTTGTACATTGCTTGAACAGACTGCAGTAAACTTTGAAGAAAAACAAGTGACATATACGTGCAATATATGTGCAAAATATTGATGTCAACTTTAGTACTTGCACAGACTTCACTTGTGGTTTGCAAGATTATTTCCAACTAATTACAAATATAAAATGTCAAGTATTGTTAAGGATTTTTATGTAATATACCCAACAAGGCTCTGATGTTACTGTGACCTAGTCCTCTGTTTCCAATGATCTTGAGTTAGTTGCTCTGTGCTGCAGTCTGCCTTAGTGAAACAAACAATGGTATGATTTCTATTTATCTTCCTACTGCACGGCAAAGCAGCTTCAGCACAAATGTTACGCTGTCTATGCATTAAATTAATAGGGTGTTTAGCCAGACTTAGACTATGAAAGCCTGATCTTTGGCCACAGATTTGGCCACGAATTGGCCCTATGGTTGTATGCTCAATTCTTTTGGTTTAGATAATGCTTCACCTCTCCACTGAACGTTAATATACCTCAGGTAAATAAATAAATGTTCACACATTGACTGTATGTGAGTGGATATTGATCCAAAGGACTATCAGCTGCAGCCACCCCCATATTAGAGATAGATGAATTGATTCACCAAATCAAAATTTGACCTGGATCAGACAAATTTAATGGGTATATAAATGTAGGCGAGTGCCTACTTTATACTAAGTGGTTTTGCTGATAGTTTACAAACTGTACCCTGTGCACGTTTAAATATTGGCTAATGCATGTAGATGGTTAATCTTACTTTTTGACATGGTTTCCCCTGCATCTGTGTCACTTCCCGATTTCTAGGGCAAATATACAGGGTAACCAACCTCGTGGCAAGGGGTGCGTTGCTGAAGCTGCATAGTGAGTAACAATGTACCATGTGACCTGCTTTTCTGACTGCAATATCCCTCCAATGGGGCTCGTTCTTTAGGGCATCCACATGATAGAACTTTATTGCATGGACTTCTTTATGCTAAAGGTATGGGCAGTGTGACAGACTCAACTGGGACAGGGGCTTTTGAAGGGGACTGCAGGGTAGCCTCTTGCCTACTGACTATGGGCCCTGGTATTTGAGGGAGCTATGAGCATTCAGGAAGATGTCCTGTTATATAATACAAGATGACATGTTATTACCACATTTAACAGTCAAGGAAGCCATGATGGTCTCTGCCAACTTGAAACTCAGTGAGAAGATGGAAGTGAAAAGAAAGCTGGTTAATGGATTTTGCACAGTCTTGGGACTTCTTGAAGGATGGGGAACTGTTGCCGGACAGTCTGGGGTGGGCACCCCTGACTAATCAAATCTGTCTGGGTGACTGGCTGTTGATTAGCTTACTGTTAACTAGATCACTGTTTCGGTAGGTTACTGTTATCTGCTAGCTGTTCATTAAGGGTCCTTTCACACTGGGGCGGTTTGCAGGCGCTATTGCGCTAATAATAACGCCTACAAACCGACCTGAAAGTGCCGCTGCTTTGATTCCAGTGTGAAAGCCCCGAGGGCTTTCACACTGGAGCAGTGTGCTAGCAGGACGGGAAAAAAAGTCCTGCTAGAAGCATCTTTGGAGCGGTGAAGGAGCGGAGTGTATACCGCTCCTGCCCATTGAAATCAATGGGATGGCGCGGCTATACCGCCGGCAAAGCGCCTCTGCAGAGGCGCTTTACGGTGGTTTTTAACCCTTTCTCAGCCACTAGTGGGGGTAAAACCGCCCCGCTAGCGGCCGAATACCAAGGGTAAAGCGCCGCTTACAATAGCGGCACTTCACCGCAGACGCCGCCCCCGCCTCAATGTGAAAGGGCCCTAAATGTACTATTAGATGTACTGATGATAATACTGTTTACAGTATGCATTGTTTAGGATAATGTGATCAAGCTCTTATGTGATTGTGTATGGTATAAATTCTGTGTGAATTTTCAATAAAGAGAGTTCCAGTTTGCACCTAAGCTAGTGTCGTATAGTTCTTGGGCACAATTCTCAGCTATAATAACTGATTCCTGGTTCCAGAGTGGTGGAAGCTATATCCTGGTGGAGACACCCAGGCGGGGTGCTAGGGTGGTCCATCGCAGGTAGCACCACTAGGGACAGCACAGCTGATCTATGGGTCACTAAATGTATGCACAGCCAATTAAATAAATTATACAGCCATAAATGTAAGGATGATGTTATGCACTACAATTCTCTATTTTGAGGATAAATTGCATTTCATTCTGAAAAGAAGTTGTCTTTGTACTTTACTGAGGAAGTGAAGAACTATGGTTTAATAAGGTCTATTACCATTAACTATGAACTATGGTGTATAACAAAGAACTAGGAATGAAACTACATTCAATCCTTCAGATTATGAAGAAGAATGGGTCTTTCAGTAACCAGTTTATACTAATCAACTAAAAGGTTATGTAAAAATGTGTGTGTGAAGAATATCAGAGGGAGAACAGTCAGCTGACAGAGGAAGTGGTGATAGTGGCAGGTGATGGGGGTCCTTCATATTCCCCACTTAGTGGCAGGGCCTCCATATTGGAGTCGTTTGGTACAGGGCCTGTCTAGGGCCTGAGCTCACAATGTGCAAGGACTTGCAAAGTGAAGTATGGTGGCTTCCATGTGTTCCCAAAGGCAGAATATAATTAAAGGTGCAGACTTAAAATGTGAGACAAGCTGGTGGAGTTAAGGATTAGCTCAGAAATACTGCTGGGAAGATTGAGAAGAAGACATGGTTCTTCTGTAAGGGTGTGCTACTATAACTGAATTGTGGCTTTCGGTCTGAAAGTGTTAATGCCACTTAAAGTAAGTGTCCACTGGGAACTGTTATAGAGTGAAGTGTTTCTCAGGTGTCCCTGTAGGGGGTTGTTCCCATTGTACTCCCTATATACAGTACATTCCCTTAGTTTAGCCTCCACATATGCTCCATACAGATGTTAGATGGTTTTCCCCATAATTTCTTGCACATGAGAGGGGTGTATGTCACTGGGCACTATAGAAAAGCATAGCTAATGACATTGATTACCATTTTCTGAATTCTGTGCAGTCAGCATAAATGTCACAGAGTTGAATATTGCTGCACTACACAAAATGTACACAGCTTATCAGGTGTCAGTCAACATGATCCTCAGCAAAGCGTTTACAACTTGGCAGCTTACATTTTTTCTAATTTGTTAGTACTTGCACAGGCTTGCTGAACTGGTTGATGCCACACTGAGGGTTAACATTGTGGTATGTCTGGGTAAAATTAAAAAAATATGCACCTCTCTGCAATACATGCATGTTGCATGTCTACCATTGTTTTGCCTTTTAAAATGTTTTAAGTACAGAAAGATAACTGTTGATCCTGCCAGAAATCCAGTGAGCTTCTATAATTTCTGTTTGAGGTGACAACTCTGCCTCCACTGCATCTAAGCCCAAGCTGTGTTATTATCCCTTATTTCAAAAACTACAGTTCTACATTAAGGAACAGATTTAGATGGCAATGTAAAAATGATTACTGACCCAGTTTTGCCCAGTGCCATGCAAAGCAGTTCAGTAATAGATGGTCCTATTGAAATGTCTTCTGCTATGCACATCCCTATGTGGTATTTAGTTTCATCAGTTTTTTTATGCTTAAAAAATGTTAAGAGAAAAGTTGCAATTTTAAATCCAGTGTGAAGTTCGGAGACCATTAATTTGCCTCATATGGTTAGTCAGTCGCACTGCCACCAAATACAAGAATATTCCTTACCTCCTCTTTCTTCCACTTTGCTAAAGAAGTGCAAAATAATCATGTAAAGTGTGTGCACTTTCTAATGCCGGGTACACACTAGTAGTTTTTTTCGTTCAATCCAGTGGGCTGAACGAAAAAAAAAACCTGAAGCTCTTAGGAGGAGCCGCTGTTCTAACAATTTTGATGTTAGTACAGCGATCGCTGAGAACACTGACTGGGTGCCGATTGGCGCTCTGATCGGGTGCCGATCGGCAGACCTTTTTCAGTTATGTCCCTTAGACAGAAACTGGCTGAATGGCTGGCTTCTATAGATTCAGTTGCCATATACAAGGGCTAAATGTCTGCTGGTTTCTATTAAACCAGCCGATGCCGCCCGATATTCAGCTCTGCAAGACTTCATTGACAACTACTAAGCAACTATAACTATTTAGGTAAAAAACAAATATTGCGCTTACACTGATTAGTATAAGCTGCGATTAAAAAGTAGTAAACCATAAATCATATAAAAATCAAAAAGTCACGCTATTTAGCGCGACTTTTTGATTTTTATATAACTATAACTATTTGTTTGCGTTTTTAACAAAGTGATAGCCATCCATGATTACTAAACATTTGCAGGTCTTAGAAACACTATCAAATCTATGTGTGTGCTGTGATAAGAGACAGATGGGCACACAGATGTTTGACTTTAGTGCACTACTCTGTCAACAGCTGGGAAGAAGCTTTTCTCTTCCATCCTTGACGAGATAATAGAAGATTGTTCTCTAGCTGGTCTTTAAGGCGTCTTTCTGCTGAAGAGGATGGTGTAGGGGTAAATAGTCAAAATGTCAAAATACTTCAACTGAGGAACAATAACTATGGCAATAGATCATCTAAAAGATGCGTTTGTCCCCTCAATGTGACGTTAACCGAGCTGAGGGAAGACATGACTTAGCATTTACTGGAATAAAGATAAACGAGGTCTTTGCAACCATTTATCTCACGACTATTAACATAGAGAGAAAACGCAAGGAAATGTATCTACTTTATGTTATAAAAAACATCATATTATATGTTTAAGTCTATTACATAATAGGGAAAAACAGATTGGCTGGGCTCTTGTATTACGAGTGCTGAAATAAACATGTCATTATACGTCACTGTGTGATTCTAGGATACAACCTGGCTTCTCTGCGAAGTACAAATACAGGAGTACCTTGGATTATGAGCATAATCCGTTCCAGAAGCATGCTTGTAATCCAAAGCACTCGTATAATAAAGTGAGTTTCCCAATAGGAATCAATGGAAACTCAGATAATTTGTTCCAGTGTCACTGCTAGTGTATGCAGTACCGCATGTGTCCAGAGGTGGGGGGGGGGCACCAGAGACACTCAGGAACTGAGTGTTTCCGAACGTCTCTGAGCGTCTCCAAGTGTCTCCGAGCATCACCGGCACCTCAGGCCGCAGGCGGTACTGCACACCTCATAGGCTTAAATCCTGCTCGTCTTGCGAGACAATGCTTGCAAACCAGTCTGGATTAAAAAAAAAAAACAGCTCGCATTGTGAAATGCTCATAAACCGCGTTACTCACAATCCAAGGTTTTACTGTATATGTTTTTTGTAACATGTTCATTTTTTACTTCTATCTTATATCTAACTTCCTTCATGACTGTGGTTATTTCACACTTAAACGATCAGGGTAAAATTTGCCAATTTGCAGTGTGAAAATGTAACTGCTAATAACTTTTTAACGGCTCTGTGTATTAATAAAAAAAGCTAAGTGCACCCCATACTGTATATAAGGGACACTAAAAAATTTTTGTGAAATTAAATTGTACAACTGTTGCCTTTGCATGATATTTTCCTTTTTACAAGTTCAGTCTAGAACAAATTAAACACTACTACTATGAGCAAAATGACCCTGAATGTCATATGTTTTTGTTATTCCTTGTCAGTGTGACTGAGAGGGCCCAAAAGCGAGGAAGTGCATTTTGGTTTTATTATTATTATTATACAGGATTTATATAGTGCCAGCTTGCACAGCGCTTTACAACATGGGGACAGACAGTACAGTTCCAATAAAGTTCAATACAGGAGGAATCTGGAGGCCCTGCTCATTAGAGCCTACAATCTAATGCCCCATACACACGATGGGACTTTCCGACAACAAAACCGTGGATTTCTGTTCGAAGGATGTTGGCTCCAACTTGTCTTGCATGCACACGGTCACACAAATGTTGGCCAACAGTTACGAACAGTAACGTACAACACATACGTGATGTCTCCATTACGAACGCTAGTTATATCTCCGGCTCGTACTTGATTCCAAGCATGCATGGACTTTTGTCCGATGGACTTGTGTACACATGATCGGAAAGTCCGACAACAAACATTTGTTGGCGGAAAATTTGAGAACCTGCTAGCCAACATTTGTTGGTGGAAAGTCCGACAACAAATGTTCGATGGAGCATACACACTGTCGGACTTTCCGTCAACAAGCTCACATCCAACATTTGTTAATGGAAAATCTGATCGTGTGTACGGGGCATAGAAGTTTTGTGAACTAATTTTTCCATTGCTGATGTATACTGAAATTATAGTGTATTCTGAGAGACCCTGAGGATCCAGCATAATAAAACAAGATCTAGTTAGGTGGTCTACTATTCCCCCTTGAACAGTAGACCACATGACATATTTAATGAGGATCAGAACAAAAAGTGGGCCATCTTCTTTTGCATGTATTAACATAAAGCCACAATAGCAAAAACTAAAAAAGAAACTCAAACCCAACCCTTAACCAAAAAATAAATTAAAAAAAACTCAAACTCAAAAACCACCCTAATCTATCTGTATCCTAACCGTAGTCCTAACAAAATCCTGGATTTATTTCCGATGGATGTTGGCTCAAACTTGTCTTGCATTCACACAAATGTTGTCGGAAATTCCGAACGTCAAGAACGCGGTGACGTACAACGCGTACGACGAGCCGAGAAAAATAAAGTTCAATAGCCAGTGCGGCTCTTCTGCTTGATTCTGAACATGTGTGGAATTTTGTGCGTCGGAATTGTGTACACATGATCGGAATTTCCGACAACGGATTCTGTTGTCGGAAAATTTGAGAACCAGCTCTCAAATTTTAGTTGTCGGAAATTCAGACAAAAAATGTCAGATAGAGCAGTGGCGGAACTATCGCCATAGCGACACACGCGGTCCCTATGGGGCCCGCAGCCGAGTTGGGGCCCGATGAGTGGCGTTGCTAGGCGGGTGCGGGCCACACCGGGTGACACCCGCCAGAGGGGTGACACACTTGGGTAGCGGCAGGTGCACCACTAACATCGCTCGCTGTCCCTCAGCAGCGCGGATCGAAGCCGCATCCCCTCCTCTCTGTTTACATCCACAGAGGAGGAGGAGCCTGCGCTCGAGCCTCGAGGGACACACACCGCTGTGTATCTGGAGACTGTCAGCGCTGTTCTGAGGTATGTAAGGGGGGGCGCGTCTATACTGCTGGGGGGGTCTGCACTACTGAGGGGGAGTCTGCACAGAGGGGGGTGTCTGCACTGCTGGGGGGTCCTGCACTGAGGAGGGGGGTGCCTGCAATGCTGGGGGGTGTCTGTACTGAGGGGGCGTGTCTGTACTGCTGAGGGGGTCCTGCACTGAGGGGTGTCTGTAATGCTGGGGGATCTGCACTGAGGGGGGGTGTCTGTACTGCTGGGGGTTCTGCACTGAGGGGGGGTCTGCACTGAGGTAGGGGGTGTCTGTACTGCTGGGGGGGTCTGCACTGAGGTGGGGGATGTCTGCACTGAGAGAGGTCTGTAATGCTGGGGGGGTCTGTACTAAGGGGGGTGTCTGCACTGCTGGGGGGTCTGTACTACTGAGGGGGGTCTGCACTTAAGGGGGTCTGTAATACTGGGGGGTCTGCACTGGGGGGTGTCTGTACTGAGGGGGTGTTCTGCACTGGGGGGATGTCTGTACTGCTGGGGGGGTTGGTTCCTGCACTGAGGGGGGGTCTGCACTAGGGGGTTGTCTGCACTAGGGGGGTGTCTGTACTAACGGGAGTGTCTGTACTGACGGGTGTCTGTACTGCTGGGGGGTCTGCACTGAGGTTGGGGGTGTCTGTACTGATGGGGATATGCGTGTGTGTCTTTCAGGGGCTGCATACTAGGGCTGGGGAAAAAATCGATTTGAATCTTGAATCGAGTTGAGAGGTCAAATCTATTCAAATTTTCAGCAAATCGATTTTTTTGATTTTTTTTTTTCACCAGGACCAGCGCTGACACCGCACTGGTCCTGAGGAGCTGCGGGCAGGAGTTTTTGGGCGAGGCCGCGGCTTTGGCCTAGTCCGCGAGGCTGGACGCTGCGGACTAGGCTGAAGCCGCAGCCTTGCCTAAAAACTCCTGCCCGCAGCTCCTCAGGACCGGCGCGGTGTCCATCAAAAAAAAGAAAAAAACTCGATTCGAATCAAGTTTTTTTACAAAAAAAGTTGCAGATTTTGTTTTTTTGGAGAAAATCGCCCAGCTCTACTGCATACAGTATACTGCATACTTTGTTGTTTGAAATTAATATAAGCTGTTGCCTGGGTACTGTGCCACACAGGTGTGGTAATCTGTTCAATGCCATAGTTCTTTTTTTTTTTTTGTGTGTGTGGGGGGGCTGTTTGCAGGGGGGGCCATACAACATTTTTCTATGGGGCCCTGTGATTTCTAGTTACACCCCTGCGATGGAGCCTTCACACGGTCGGGATTCCCGACAACAAGCTCCCATCGAACATTTGTTGTCGGAATGTCCGATCGTGTGTACACGGCATAAGGCTACCCACAGACCTGAGACAGACTTGTGAAATATCCCCTCATGATCTGATATGTACAGGGCCAGTCACCAGGACAGAATCATAGGATCAATTTACCATATAGGGACACAAAAAGCAATCAGTACCTGGCACACTCAGGTATCCAAAAATCTGACTATCCAAAATATAAACAAAAAGTTTTGGTTGGGACTTAAAGGAGAAGTACAGCCAAAACTTGCTTGGCTGTATTTCTCCTGTGGACCAGTCTTCAGCAGACAGTGGTCTGAAGTTCGCTGTCTTCTGATGTCGGTCCAGGCTGGAGAAGGATCGCGGGCATATAGTCAAGATCCACTCAGATTCTTGAAACAGCATCCGGCACAGAGCTGTGAGAACCCCGAGTGATCAAACACTACCGGCAGGAGACAGATGTAGCATCGGCCCAATGCTGGATCAACCTGTATGATTCTCTCTCAAAAAAAAAAAAAAAAACAATACTTATTTTTAATTATATGACTATTATTGCTTGTATGATGAACACAGATCTGTCTCTGTTATTCAAATAGCCGGAATAGTGGTTTAATTGGTATTATTGGAGTTACCAGCACTGTGAAAGTTTGACTGACAATTTGGTTATGCAAAACTGTACCCAAATGCATTTTATATTTTTTGAGACAGATAGTGCTTTCTTTTGCTGGTATTTAACTAACACTCTGCTATATTTCTAGGGTATAACAAACACAAATAAGTGCATATTATTTTAACTGTGTGAAAGGGGTCGAAAAACGATAGTATATATGAAATGTATCAATCCTAAGCACCCCCAAGATGGCCCCTTTTTAGAAAACAGACACTTTAAAGCATTTTGAAAGAGGCATAGTGAGTTTTTTTTTATTTTAATTTTTTGCCACTTTTTTGGAAAATGAAGAACATACAGTGAGGAGAGTTTGCCCAAAAGGGATTCACCGTGTTGGACGTGTTTTCTACTTGCACGTTTTTGCAGCACTTACCTAGGAGTGATATATATCACAAGTTTTATGGGACTACCACATTCACAATTATATGGACTATATGGACATGATTCAATAATAGTTTTTTCATTTTTTTCTGATTATTTGATGATTGCTGAAAACACATTGTGTTGCGTTTATTAAAATATGATTTTTTATATTAATCAGACATAACATATGAATGGGCACATATTACAATAGTGGTAAATACTGTCAGGTTTTGGCTTGAGTAGATTTCTCAAACAAATGCTGTTGCATACAATGGGTACGTAGATATTGTTGTATTACAGTTTGAATAGGCTATTGCCTCTATAGCTACAGTAAACAAGTAAGAGACTTACTTGTTTGATATTCTTTCAGCTCTCAAACTGAAAGAATGACTGTTAGTCGGTTGTTATGGAAACAAGTTTGTAACCATTAACTTTTGGTAACAAACTTGTACAAATAAAAAGGATGAGTAGATTGGGGGACACACACACATCATCATGCTAAAAGATCAGAAGCCACTCATGATAGAAGAAAAGTGCCTGATTTCCAGAAGAATCGTTGCCAATGGAGATCACGAACATACAGTAACAGAAGAGTAACCTTTAAAGTGGTGGGCCCGCTGAAAAAAAAAATTAAAAGTCAGCAGCTAAAAACACTGTAGCTGCTGACTTTTAATAAGCACACTTACCTGTCCAGGGTGCCCGCAATGTCGGCCGCCCAAGGCCGACCCGTCCCTCGGCTCTCGAGTCTTGGCGCTGCCATTCGAACTAAGGGAAACAGGCAGTGGAGCCTTGCGGCTTCACTGCCCGTTTCCTACTGCGCATGCGCGAGTTGTGCAGCGCTTTGTGAATGGGGTGCGCTGTGTTGTGGGACACACACAGTTCCCAGAACACACCGCTCCCCATTCCCTAGAAGACAACGCGAGGAGGAGAAAACTGAAGATCACCACGGTGTAGGAAGTGGCAGATTAGGACGATCTGCCTAGCAACAGCCATTTCTGGTAAGTTCAATTTTTTTTTCTCCAAATTTTTAGGAACATTTTCATGTATTATTTTTTTTAGGGTGGCCCTCCACTTTAGGTGTATTTGTTCTGTTGTAGACCATAGGCTGTTCATTTGCTAGGCATTTTGCTTGTTATAGATATCTGTCAGTCTTGTATTGTATTCCTAATATTGTAATAGTTTTGTATGTACAGCATCTTTGTATAGTAAAAGCACATTTACACACTGCAGAAGTCTCAGCTTCCTTGCTTATACCACAAAGTAACCTTGCTAGAAAGAAGCAAGCAAAACACACATAGAACATCAGTTTACAGACAGTAGTTATTATTTACAGACAAACTATTGGTGAAAGCGCAGCATTAATTTTTTATACACATTAACGTAAATGTTTTCACTTTATGCTTGCTGCTTTATTTATTCACATGCTTGTGCGTAGATAATCACACAATAATTAAATTAGATTTTTTTTTCTTCACAAAGTTGCCAATTATAAAAGGCTAATTCACACTATGTGTGGCGACAGATGTTTTACCGCATTGTAAAATGTCTGTCACCACAAGGACACACAGGATACAATTGTTTCCTATGTTTCTTATTCACACTGCAATGCATTCTAGAACTGCACTGCAGCCTGCTGCAATAAAATGCAGACATGCTGCATTTTAACACAGTGCACTGTACTGACTTGCATGGAACTGTACAGAAGCACAATGCTTCCTGCTGCTGTACAGCACCATGAATGAAGTGTACATTTTGTACACTTCAATAAAGTTTGTTTGAAACAAAAAGAAAAAGGAGGTGTGTGTAGGGCGCTGAATTGTGCACCACACTGCCCTCTACTGAAGTGCTCCGGCAGCTGTCCGTTGCAGTGTAAACTTAATCTAAAGATATTTTTAACACAGAGTATAGCCATACTTATAATTACATGCCAAAAACACATTCTTCTACTCCTCCCGAATATGGGATGCCATATGTGTGAGATTTTTTGCTGCCTGGAGTGTCCGTTTATGAAACTGTAAACAGCGGTGATCCCTAGGATCACTGCTGATGTCAGTCCATTAACAGTTTATGAAACAGAGATTATCGGGGGAGAACATGTTCTCCGCCGATAATGTCCACACACAGAGAAGCTGTGACTGACTGACACAGAAAGGACCAGTTTATGAAGCTGCGATCTCAGCACTTCACTGGCAATCTGTGTCAGAATTCACCTCCCTGATTCACCAACTCAGAGGTGGTGAATCGGGCAGAGAAGAGAGAATCCCAGGGGAAGAAGGAAGATTTTTGACATCCTTCTTCCTCGATCAAACCCCTCAAGACAGTAACCATAACCCCCTGCCATATATATATATATATATATATATATATATATATATATATATATATATATATAATGAGAACAAGGAGAGAGGCGTCTCTAGGTGCAGACGTTTTAATAAACTTTAATAAATATACAGGTGTCACACCTGTATGTTTATTAAAGTTTATTAAAATGTCTGCACCCAGAGGCGCCTCTCTCCTTGTTCTCTCTGCAGCTTCCTGGAACTTGGTTTCTGTTCCAATATGATGGCAGCCCTGTTTGTTTTGGACTTTTAACCCCTTCCCATCACCTTGCACATGGACTTACATAGATTGTGCTTTTAATACAGATTCATTGTCATTGGGTAATTTATGGTTTCAAGCTTTTGCGCCTCCACTTGTATTTTTTATATATATATATATATATATATATATATATATATATATGTATATATATATATATATATATATATATATATATATATATATATATATATAAAATGTGTGTGTGTGTGTGTGTATATATATATATATATATATATATATATATATATATATATTACAGTATCTCACAAAAGTGCGTACACCCCTCACATTTATGTTAATATTTTATTCTATTTTTTCATATGACAACACTAAAGAAATGACTTTTTGCTACAATGTAAAGTAGTGAGTGTACAGCTTGTATAACAGTGTAAATTTGCTGTCCCCTCAAAATAACTCAACACACAGCCATTAATGTCTAAACCGCTGGCAACAAAAGTGAGTACACCCCTAAGTGAAAATGTCCAAATTGGGCCCAAAGTGTCAATATTTTGTGTGGCCACTATTATTTTCCAGCACTGCCTTAACCCTCTTGGGCATGGAGTTTACCAGAGCTTCACAGGTTGCCACTGGATTCCTCTTTCACTCCTCCATGACAACATCATGGAGCTGGTGGATTTTAGAGACCTTGCGCTCCCCGGCCTTCAGATGCTCAATAGGGTTTAGATCTGGAGACATGCTTGGCCAGTCCATCGCCTTTACCCTCAGCTTCTTAAGCAAGGCAGTGGTCGTCTTGGAGGTGTGATTGGGGTCGTTATCATGTTGGAATACTTCCCTGCAGCCCAGTCTCCGAAGGGAGGGGATCATGCTCTGCTTCAGTATGTCACAGTACATGTTGGCATTCATGGTCCCCTCAATGAACTGTAGCTCCCCAGTGCCGGCAGCACTCATGCAGCCCCAGACCATGACACCCCACCACCATGCTTGACTGTAGGCAAGACACACTTGTCTTTGTACTCCTCACCTGGTTACCGCCACACACACTTGACACCATCTGAACCAAATAAGTTTATCTTGGTCTCATCAGACCACAGGACAGGTTCCAGTAATCCATGTCCTTAGTCTGCTTGTCTTCAGCAAACTGTGGGCTTTCTTGTGCATCATCTTTAGAAGAGGCTTCCTTCTGGGACGAGAGCCATGCAGACCACTTTGATGCAGTGTGTGGCGTATGGTCTGAGAACTGACAGGCTGACCCACCCCATCAACCTCTGCAGCAATGCTGGCAGCACTCATATGTCTATTTCCCAAAGACAACCTCTGGATAGGATGCTGAGCACTCAACTTCTTTGGTCGATCATGACGAGGCCTGTTCTGAGTGTAACCTGTCCTGTTAAACCGTTGTATGGTCTTGGCCACCATGCTGCAGCTCAATTTCAGGGTCTTGGCAATCTTCTTATAGCCTAGGCCATCTTTATGTAGAGCGACAATTCTTTTTTTCAGATCTTCAGAGAACTCTTTGCCATGAGGTGCCATGTTAAACTTCCATTGACTAGTATGTGAGAGCGATAACTTCAAATTTAACACTCCTGCTCTATATTCACAACTGAGACCTTGTAACACTAACAAGTCGCATGACATAGGGGAGGGAAAAATAGCTCATTGGGCCCAATTTGGACATTTTCACTTAGGAGTGTACTCACTTTTGTTTCCAGTGGTTTAGACATCAATGGCTGTGTGTTGAGTTATTTTGAGGGGACAGCAAATTTACACTATTATGCAAGTTGTACACTCACTAATTTACATTGTAGCAAAGTGTCATTTCTTCAGTGTTGTCACATGAAAAGATATACTGGTAATAAAATATTTACAAAAATGTGAGGGGTGTACTCACTTTTGTGAGATACTGTATATAGTGTAGGGGGACATATATTTTATTAACTTAGTGAGCAGCCTCCTCCAGGAATGTCCATGCACTGAGCAGTGATAATTTATTACTGCTTATATAAACGGACACCTCGAGTGTTTCGGAGAATTCCTGGTACTGTAATCTTGTTATGTCTCACAAGATTCCAGAACCAGGGGGCGTTTTCTACTGTTTGAAGCGTTTGTAGATCACTTCACTCCTCCAAAGGAGATGCGATCTACTTCATAAATAGGCACTTAGAGGAGAACAATCTCCTCTGTGAATGCTGGAGAATGAAGCAGTGAATATTTTTCCCTGCTTCATAAATGGACACCTAGATGAATCTAAAACCCAAGTAACAGCTTCAGGCTTTCAAGGGGCATAAATTTCACATTTGATTTCCTTACTACCTATCACATTTCATGAGGCCCTAAAGTGCCAGAACAGGTGAAACACCCACTAAATTACCATATTTTGCAAAGATGAACCATCAATGTATTTACTAAGAGGAATAGTGAGTCTTTTGAAGATCACACTTTTGGCCAAAAGTTTTTGGAAAACGATAAAAGAAAAAAATATATTTTTTTTTGCACAAAAATGTAAATTATAAACATACTTCCAACCCACAGCATGGGCATACTTAGAATTACACCCCAGAACACATTCTGCTACTTCTCCTGAGTATGAGGATATCACATATTTGAGACTTTTTCACAACCTAGCTGCATAGAAGGGCCCAAAATCTAAGGAGCGCCTTCAGTAATCCAGGGATCATTTGAAGTATTGAGAGTGACACCTGTAATAACTTGTAGTTCTGGGAGTAATACCTGAAGTAACTTTGGCGTACTGGAAGTAATACCTGAAGTAACGTCTGAGTACTGGGGGTAATATCTAAAGTAACTTTGGAGTACTGGGAGTAATACCTGAAGTTTGGGGCTGATTAGGAACACGGTTACTGGCTGCACTGGTCTGGTGACACTGGAACTGGTAAGACAAGCAATCAGGAATATTGTTGATGACTTACTGGTCTGGTGACACCGGGACTGGTGGGGCTAGCAATCAGGGTCTCTGTCATTGGCTTACATTTGTCTTGTGACACTGTGACTAATGCGGCTGGCAATCAGGGACTCTGTGGCTGGCTCTGCAAACTGTATAAATAAAAAGCTGCAACGGATCACTCTGGGAAACCCTCTGTTTCCCCTCACAGCCAATCATGTGTGAGAGGAACACAAAGTGGTGGCTGCAAGAAAACAGCGTTTGTTAAGATATATGATTACTGTGATTGGTCACAGCGATCATGTGGTACATGGCCAATTATATTGTGTCTGTACCCTGTATGTTATATGCTCTGTCCAATGAACACAGTAATCACAAAGCAAACTTGTGTGCACGGTAGAGAGTACACAGGAGCACTGCAAAGGGGAGGCTATTTTAAAATGGCCTCCACACTCAGAAGACAGTCATTCAGCCGTTTATGTACAACAGCTGGACAGCAAGTGGTTAAAGTGTAAGTGTAGCCCAAGTTTTTTTAGTTTTAGATAGAGAAAAGAAAGTTTAAAACTCCTAAACAATTTATTTTTTGCTGTCTGTATCCCATTAGAATGATTTCTTCTCACGTCCTGCCTCGAGGAGACAACATAACGCAAGAGAAACATTTTCCAGAGGGAGGAGAATTTCCTTCTGATACAGTTGTCACTGGAACATTTTTCCCTTTGGATTTATTACCCTCACCTTTTAATCTCATGACTAATCTAAAATGTAGGATTTCCCCTTAATCTTTGTATCAGTGAAAATGATTAATCTCCCCAAGGGGAAGCAGGTAGCAATAGAAAGTTACAGAAGTCTAACCCTTACTAATTTATCCAACATTAAAAAAAAAAGTTTTGTCTTTACATACACTTTAATTAATCAGGCACATAAATTGGAGATACAAAGAAATATATCACGGTTTGTGGTGGTTGTTCTCTATGAAGCCACCTCCTTGTCATAGCAAAAATATGAAATGTGTGAAAAAAAGAAACCCATTTTCTGGATTACTCCCTCTAGATGAAAAGCTCTTAATGTCAGCCCTTTCCCATGTAAGCGATTGGCCTCTTCTAAATTACATAAAACAACTGCAACAAAGAAGAATAATGTTGGTTATTGTCTGCTGGAGTCCCCTTGTTCATCTGACATAAATTATTCTAAACATCAGGACACTGGACAAGCCTGCCTTTGACTCATGCCTTTGGTGCCAGGACAAAAGTGGTTAATTATCGAGACACCCTTGTTTTAATAACATTACATTTATGCCAGTAGTTCAATGTGTGGGAAATCTCTTCAAATCAAATATTGTCAAGACATGCCACAAGACCAGTCCTCAAGCCTCTTTATGCAAAGAATTTTTGGAACTTTACATACAACAATGGAGATAATTAGTCTTCTTGTTCAGTAGACACAAAATGTAATCTGAAAAATGTTTAACGCCCAAGTAAAAGCACTGTAGTGTAACAAAGTTTCTCTTCATCACTAAAAATCAGATAATGCAGAGATGAGTTTAGATTACATGTATGAATTGTGCTTGAACAATATTTTTTTTAATTTATGTAATAATTTTTATGCAAAGCACTACTGTAATGTGACATTGCTTAAAGTCCTTAAAAAAAAAACTCTGTTGCATTGTTCAGAGTAAGGTCACTATATGGCAGCATGGAGAGAATACTTCAACTTACTAGTGCTGCAAGCATTGGCAAATTTAACTACAGTATTATTATTATTTTTAGACAGGATTTATATAGCGCCAGCAGCACTTTACAACATAAAGGGGGAAAGTACAATAACAACACAGATCAATACAGAAGGATGAGGAGAGCCCTGCTCATGGAGCTTACAATCTAAAGGGAGGGGGAGTTGGAACAAAAGATAACAGCTGCTGGGTATGACATGATGAAGGTGACTCAAGTAGAGTTTTTAAGTGGAGGTAGGTTTCAATGAGTAAATGAGATTTCAAGGATCCCCTAAGAGCAGACAGGGTTGTAGCTGAACAGACATACTGGGGTAGGGAGTTCCAGAGGATGGAAGAGGTTTTGCAAAAGTCCTAGAGTCTAGCATGGGAGGAGGTAACAAGGAAGCTAGAGAGCAAGATGTCTTGGGAGGAACGGAGAGGATGATTTGGGTGATATCTGCAGAGGAGGTTGGTGATGTAGCTGGGGACAGTGTTGTGGATGGCTTTGTACGTTGTGATTAGTATTTAGAATTTTATACGTTGGGCTAGTGCAAGTCAGTGAAGGGATTGGCAGAAAGGGGCAGCAGTCACAGATCAGTTAGTAAGGTGTATCTAAGTCTAGCAGCAGCTTTGATAAGGGACTGAAAGGAGGATAGCCTGTGTAAAGGTAGGCCAGTGAGGAGGGAGTGGCAGTAGTCAAGGTGGAATATAACCAAGGAGTGAATACATTTTTTTGTGGTGTCTTTAGTCAGGAAGGGGTGAATTCTGCAAATGTTGTGGAGGTTAAGGGGGCACCTTATGCAATCACAAAAAGTTCCATCCTATATGGGACAGCCATAGGTTGAATTTTCACATCTTTGAAACATAATCATAACTAATTTTGTCATACACATAAAGTATTTTTCTAATAATCCCCCACCACCCCTTTATCATCTACTCATCCTCCCTGCTTTGTAAAATTCCCTTGCCACTTTTGAAGCTGGCACTGTGTATAATTAGATAATTTAAAGTGTATTCAGAAGTTGGGAAGTCAGAGAGGAGTTGCATGTCTCACGTAATTTTTTTATATCAGTTTCCCTGGCAGCAGTTTGTACCAGAGCAAGCAGGGATGTTTTTGTCACTTATATGGTGCTATCCAAAAACTTTGCACTGAGTGCCATATTATTCCGAAGGGCAATCCTAGGTGCAAGCTGGAATGCCTCTCTATGGTCAGGAGGGACTGACTATACTTTAGGCAACGCTGTATCCTGGCCTAGGCCGACAAGGCCCAGGCCTAGGGCAGCACTTTGAAGGGGGGCAGCATGGAAAGAGTCTAGCGCCCCCATAAAGCGGCCGCACGTATGCGGGCGGCCGACATTCCGCAACTGGGGGGGGGGGGCGCCACTTCTAATTTTGACTGTCCTATCATCCTGGACCACAAACCTTCATCACTCTGCTATGTTTTCTGCTGCACCATTGGTATGGTTATATCTTCTTAGTCCTCTCCATAAAATTATCAGAAATTTGTGCTTAAAGTAGAACTATAGGCAACATTTTTTTTTTCATTTTTGGATAGAGTAAGGGAGAGTTATAGCCCCTGTCAGTTTATTTTTTATCATCCCTGTCCCATTGCAGAGATTTCCCTTCACTTCCCTTCACTTGAGACCATACTACACCATGAGGAGTTTCCCTGTTTTTTACCCAATTTAACTCTGAGGATTCATCCATCCATCCCATCTGAGATGGTGAGCTGGATCATGTTGTCACCATAAGGGGAACACAGTGAGGTTGGCGGGGGAACATTTCCAGATTTACATCTGAGGATTACAGATCCCAATAAGCGCTGAATGATCTTCCTGAGTAAGGAAGATCACTGGTGGTCTGGTAAGCCTCCATCTGATTTATGGTGAAGGTGTCACAACGGTGAATGTCTGAGCACTGCGCCATCAGGATCGATCTATCCAGTGTGGGACACTGGCATGCATGAGCTGTTTGCACAGGAGCACTTTAGTGATCAGTTTATGAACTTTGCACTTTATGAATACAATATATTTTGCACATTTGCATAAGGATATTTTTGGATTGAATAATATTTTCATTAGATTTTCTGTTCACTTCTTTGAAGGCTCCAGGAAGATCTACTTACCAGGTTTTATTCCCTCATTACAGAAGAACTTGCAAGTTAGTATCGCCGGGTACATACTTTGCTGATAGGTGTGTTTACAATGATTAATGCTCCACTTCATATGGAGATTAAAAAAAAACATTACAATACAATACAAATAAGAAAATATTTGCAAATGGTAACAGTAGGAAAAGTGAAGCAGACCAAGGACCCAAGTTATAATGGAGATCATATAACAGTTATTACATCACATTCCAACAGCATTTTAACCACTTCACACCCTTATGCTGCGTACAGACGATCAGAATTTCCGACAACCAAACCGTGAATTTATTTTCGACGGGTGTTGGCTGAAACTTGTCTTGCATATACACGGTCGCACAAATGTTGTCAGAAATTCCGAATGTCAAGAACGCGGTGACGTACAACACATACGATGGGACTAGAAAAAGGAAGTTCAATAGCCAGTGCGGCTCTTCTGCTTGATTCCGGGCATGCGTGGAATTTTGTGCATCGGAATTGTGTACACACAATCGGAATTTATGACGGATTTTGTTGTCGGAAAATTTGAGAACCAGCTCTCAAATTTTGTTGGTCGGAAATTGCGACAAAAAATGTCCGATGGGGCCTACACACGGTTGGAATTTCCGACAACAAGCTCACATCGAACATTTGTTGTCGGAAATCCCAATTGTGTGTACGCAACATTAGCGTGTACCTGTATGTTCTAAGGTTGAAGTGGTTATACTGGATTGTGGTTGCAGCTGCAGCCATAATCACAGCATCAATATTTGCAGCCGGCGATGGGCGGCTCTACAGCTAACCGATCCCTTCTACAGTGCATGGAAGAAGGCCCCCCATAGCCGTTCTTGGACTCGGTGCAGTCAGGTAGCCTGGTACCGCTGTATCCTGTCCAGGCAATTGAACAGAGAGGAAAGGAAGGTACATCTGTACCCGCCCCTCCTCTGATGAATGAAACTTCCTGTTTCACTTTGTTGTTTACAAGCCATTACTGGCTTGTAAAGCATCTGATCAAACCAATTTCAGTTTGATTAGATGCTTTGGAGGGCAGAAGAGAAATCCGGGGTCTATTAGACTCAGTAAAGAGTATCTGTTATTGCCCATTCTGTCACACGGGATGCTGTACATTTCTTGTAATAGCAATAAAGTTGCTAAAAAAAAAATTGTAGGTGGTGCAAAAAATATAAATGTGAATAAGATAATAACAAAGTTTAAAGCCCCCCTAATGCTTATGTGCAATTGCAAACAAATACACCAGTCCCGCACAAATATGTAAACGGTGATGGCACCACACGTGTGATTTATGCAACCATGAGTGAGAGCAGTAATTCTAGCGCCAGACCTCCTGTTTAACTCTAAATTGATAACCTGTAAAGGCTTTTAAAGTGTTGCCTATGAATAATTTTAATGTACTGTAGTTTGTAGCCATTCCATGGGTGTGCGCAATTTTAAAGCGGTAGTAAAGCCTGCTTCGTGAATTTTACCTACAGGTAATCCTCTAATAAGGCTTATCTGTAGATGAAATGAATATCTCCTAAACATGCAGATATTCAGCCTGGATTCAGCCGGTTACATCACCGGCGTATACAATCTGGAGGTCTAGTACACCTTGCCAGGAACCGAGGGTTCCCACACGCATGTACAGGAGTCACGGCTCTGGCCAAGCACACAGCTGGCACGCATAAACCTGGAAGAAATGCCGGGGGAAGATGTCAGGCCTCTCAGCAGTGACAGCGCGCTACTGGAGGGCTTTGTTTTAAGGTAAGAATTTCCTAATGTTCTAGCATGCGATGCATATTAGCATATTTTGCAATTTTTTAACCAGCTACGGTTTATAACCACTTTAAAGCGTGACATGTTTGGTATCTATTTACTCAGCAGAACATTATGTTTTATATTTTAGCAAGAAATTATTATATTGTGTTTGTGGGCATTAAAATTAATTTTAAAAGTGGCTGCGCAAATATTGTGCAACATCACTGGCCTCATTCAAAGTCCCAAATGTGCAAATAACATTGGAATGCTAGTCAGTATTAGTGTGCAAAGGTGTATTTGCTTTGGAAAAATACATCACCTCTAATAATGGGTGTCTTACATCTGTGGATGTTGCTGCATTATGTAAAACTATTAGTTCAGTTTTTACATATTACAATGGGGTGAATCGAGACTGTGCTGAATTTTAACCACTTCAATACAGGGCACTTTCACCCTCTTCCTGCCCAGACCAATTTTCAGCTTTCAGCGCTGTCCCATTTTGAATGACAATTGCGCGGTCATTTGAAATTTAAAAAGAGAGCAAGAAGCGGGACTTTGCATGAAGCACACGGAAGCAGATAGATAAATTGGATAAAAGACAGCTTTTAATTGGTTCAAATTGTCATATATTTACATATTTAATCTTAATGCATTATGCCATATATCAATGTTTTTATATTTCATTAGAACCAAATATTGCACAGTAGTATACATTCCAACAAGGTAATAACATATATTTACAGATACATAGAGTAATTAATGCATATTTACACACATTGCAGTTGATACCTATATAGATTAGTGACCCACTGAAGTGTCATTTAATGGAGATGAAAAGAGATGAAAAAAGATCAAAAAGGAACATACATACAAGGTTGATAAATAAATATACATATCAGTAGTTGTAAGCTATACGCGTTTCAGGGCCTTTTAGCCACGCATCAGGAGCAAAACCGTAGTGATCATCTATAAATAGGAAAGACAATCATATTTAAATGATCTAAAGGGATTATGGGAACAAGTGGGCAAATGTAGGATATGAGAAATCCCCCATATATACATTTAGCCCAACAAACTTACGTATACATCTGTGCAATGGTGGCACAATGGGAGCAAAAATACCATGCTGCATAATGTTCCACGAAGGAGAGTGGTGTGACAAGATCTATGTGTGAGACCCAACAAGGGGAGAGGCCCAGCCCCCAACGTCACATCCTATCCATAGTCAATTTGTCCACTTGTTCCCACAATCCCTTTAGATCATTTAAATATGATTGTCTTTCCTATTTATAGATGATCACTACGGTTTTGCTCCTGATGAGTGGCTAAAAAGCCCCGAAACGCATAGAGATTACAACTATCGATATGGGTATATATTTATCAACCTTGTATGGACGTTCCTTTTTGATCTGTTTTCATCTCTTTTCATCTCCATTAAGTCCATTCAGTGGGTCACTAATCTATATAGGTATCAACTGCAATGTGTGTAAATATGCAATAATTACTCCATGTATCTGTAAATATATGTTATTTCCTCGTTGTATACTACTGTGCAATATTTAGTTCTAATGAATTTTAAAAATATTGATATGGTGCTTTGACTGAAAAAAGGTTGAGAAATGCTGTCCTAATATATATGGATAAGTGCTGCGCAAACCACAGGTAAAAAAAAAAAACTCAACTGACAAAGTCAAATAGTCCGTAATATAAACATATGTCAAATCATCAGAAAAATAAATTCACAAAAAGTACATAACAGTAATTCATTTAAAATAAAGTGCACATGTGCTGAAAGTGCATAATAGTCTGTATCCAACAATAAATAAAGAGCCCAGTTCGCCATCTTCAGTGAAAACAGCTTCAGTGTGACAACATGAAAACAAATGGTGTAGTTCCACATGATCATGACACCTAAGTGTTCCCAGTATTCTCACCTTAGTAAGTAATCAAATACACTTTTGATTATATAAAGAAATCATCCTCCATCAATGTTAGTCCAGTTGTAGTCCTTTTCAGTTGATTTGGATATCCTGTGGTGGTGGTCCCTCTAAGGCACCCTCACATGCGTTATTGTTATGGCAGTCCTCCAGATAATGCTAATCAAGGTAAGAGTACAACCTTCTTCTGAAGTTGGGCCACTTCTTCCACCTTCCACCAAGTACCAATTCTAATTTAGGGTGCAGGTCTCATTCACATGAGGCCAGTTGATGTGAGTGGAAGGCCCCAGTATACTATAAAAAAGAATCCCTTTTCAGAACGTAAACTTAGAATTTTATGCCTGATGTGTGCTCAGGTTATCATCAGGCATTATTATACCTCCCAGCAATCCTGTGACCTGCTTTCAGGCTTTCTGTTGCTTGCACAAGCCTGAGGGCATCAATCTCCAAAAACACTCTTCTCAGCCACAATTTTAGAGACTGTGCCTGCGCTGAACACTCCTGGGCTCTCTCTCTCCTGTCTTCTCTTTCTCTCTTCTCCTTCACTCTCTTCTTTCCTCCCTCTCTTTAACAGATCTTCACCCTTAGAATAAAAGAAACAAACACTGCTCTAAGCCATCAACATAAATGCACAAGAGATGCTGCTTGGCAAGAATGAACTTGCATGCAAGAAATGTATCTGATATGAAATCAACAACAGTAAGAATATAGCTTCACATTTCTATTCTCCTGTATGTCAAACGTATCTTTTAATCATTCAATATGTTTGTGAATGAACTAGTTAATATACAGGTAGGAAAAAATGTATTTTTTAATATGCAGAGTTTATTTAAAATGCATTCAGAGCTGCATTTATTACATTCTGCTATCAAAAATTGTAAACCTAGCAGTAACAATAACATCCAAAGTGCCTCGGGGCCCAGAAGCATATGAGTGCAGAACTGTTTGGCCCATGATTTATCAATTTTTGCACTGAATATCATTTTAGTACTACGTAGGAGTTAGTTATTGCTTTAGAATGTCACAGGTATGAGAAGGGACACCGATTTTTGATGGAGATGGGAGAACCAGGAGGCCTTCTAGTTATTATGCTATGGGGCCCTAAAAATTTGGGGCCAGGCTAGGCTGAGACCAATGCTATCTATTGCACAAAACTACATGGAGGATTGGGAGTCCCCAATCCCTCTCTTTACTATAGAGTGGCAAACATATCGCCCCTAGCTCTGCTACAAGTTATCGCGTTTCGCCGAAATAAGACCAACCCCGATTTTCTGGGATGACTGCAATATAAGCTCTACCCCGAAAATAAGCCCTAGTTAAAGTTCTTGTAAAATCATGTAATCCACGCTATAAAAGGATTATGTAATGTCCATTGTGTGTCTTTATTAGAAAATACCTTATTTACAATGCCTCTGGGCGCTCTTGTGACCCGCCGGCTGACGTCACGGCCCCCCCCTGGAGCCTGAAAACAGGGCTCACATCAGAGAGGATCTCAGCATCTCCCTCGGCAGGGCTCGGAGCAGGGAAGAAGAGCTTCGTGGGGTGATGTGAGTGCCCAGTGGTGCTGAAAATAAGGTATTTTCTCCAATTTTACATAAAGATACATACTGGACTTTATATAATCCATTTACAGAGCGGACTAAATAATTTTACAAGGACTTTAACTAGGGTTTATTTTGGGGATTACAGAGATGCTGACTCCTGAGCTCACAGGGGGGGATGGGGGAGAGAAGACAGGGGAAAAATAAGACATCCCCTGAAAATAAGCCCTGCATTTTTTGTAGCCAAAATTAATATAAGACCTGGTCTTATTTTCGGGGAAACACGGTAGATACAAAATACCCTTAAAGGCAAGAGAAAGATCATGTGCACTCGATCAGCTGAATAAAGAGAGAGCTCTCTCACATCAAGTTAATGTGGAGGGGTACTTTTTTGTGGCACAAGGACAGTTGATGTGTTCTTAGATAAGCTGACTGTGGATGGCTGCCAGCTGGTGACAGGCTAGAAGTTACTCTGTGGAAGGCAAAGACAGAAGGAGAGCAGTGCCATCTAAGTGCAGCATTATTAAGACATTTTATTCCATAAAAGACAATTGGTAACTCACAAGATATATGAGATGTCAACGCATGTGGGATTAATAATGTGGTTCATCCACTCCTGGAGAAGACAGTCTTCTCGCTGGTGAAGAAGCAGCTGATGGGTACAGGGACGCCGGTGGTTCCCATCACTTCCAGACACTCAGGACCGCTCACAGACACCGGTGTACATCACTTTGGAGAGAGAGCGGGAAGGAGCGCGCGTTCGGAGCATGCGTACTTCTCCATCAGATAGCCTGATGAAGGAGCACGCATGCAAAAAATGAAAATGGGTGTTTTCTTTAAAAGGTTCACACACCATAGCAGTAGATGCAAGATGTCATGATCCCTCCACCTCGGGGGGGGGTTGGGTTTAGATGACAATGGTTACAACACCTATAAATATAGTTAGACATTTTTCGTCTTAGTCAACAAACATCTATTTAGCATGGAGTAAATTAAAAAAATATACGTAAATCAATTCACCTGAAAGTTGTACCCAAGGAAGCTTAATAACACAGTGTAGACTGCTGGAACTGGTAAAGGGCTATGTCTGGATGGTCCAGTAATAAGACCTATATGGAAGAGAAATGGTCAGGGTAAAATCCGTAACTTTTTGAAGGCTAGTAGTTAACCCACACATATATCTCAAAATACCTTAAGACTTTACCTGTGCGTCTACATACATGGTGACGTCACAGGTAAGATCACGTGTTGTTTTTGTAACCAAATATTATACTGTTTTTCGAATGTCTTTTTAAACAAATTATTTTTGTAATAAATTCAATAGTGAAAAATATATTTGTAAAAACCACCAAAAAAAATGTATACACTTGGACTTATTTGCAGGCCAGATGATTCGTTCCTTGCTAAAATGAGGTAGGTGTCTTTTTTTTTTTGCTACGTTTTTTCTGCAGGCATTTTATTCAGCTCACCGGCTACTTAACGCACCCAGAAAGCTGATGTCCTTGCCTAGAGCTTCTTACCTGCTTGTTGCAGGTGGCAAATAATAAAAAAAAAATTCAATAACATTCAATATTTCACGTTGACCTAATTACAAATACATTTTGCAAAAACTAACTACCGGTATTTTAGTTCTAGTGCTGACCATAACGAATATAAAAAAATAAATATAAATATATAATAATTATATGTGGGGCATGACTTTGGTCTTATTATCTTTTCCTTACTATTCCATTTTAGTATTATTTTATTATATATATAGTTAATTTTACTCCAATCCAATGCAGCCATGCTTTTTTTTTTTACAGAACAAACAAAGGAAACCAAGGGAAAGCAAATACATTTTTTTATACATGTATGCGTTTTGCAGATATATAGGTCTTGAATGAAATTTAGAAAGGGATTCAGGAACACGGTCAGGTTACAAACTTCTGCTGGTTGTAGTAATGGCACTTATGAAATAAGTCATCTGTATCCAAGCAACTGATCTCATAGCAACTTGAAGCACCTTTTTCACAATCAGTACTGGTCAGAAATGTTTTTTCCCCATTCTCGGTTCTTGTATTAAAGGGTTAGAACTTCAAAGGTTCCTCAGAGGATTCAGATGTGCACAGAAGACACAGGTAAGAGTTGGATTCTTGCTGTTCGTAACTGGAATATGAAACAGTAATGTATTTTTAATGAAATGACATGTAAAAGTATTAGGTTAGCTAAATGGGGCATTTACATATAGGTAATAAACTAATGCTAATTAAGAGTATTTTCCAAGATATGGACTTAATGACATTTTAGTTTCTACTTGGTTATGTTTTCTTTGGGTTGCTACTTCACATTGTTGCTTGAAGTTAGAAAAATTGTAAGTTACTGGAAAATTCTGTTTTGAAATCCATAAAACTAAGTGGTAGCTTATCACAAAAGGAATTGTGTTCTTATAAGATACTGTCAAAGCTCCATCAAGAACCGACAGTGTATGACAACTGACAAATTTATTGATAGCATAATAAAATAGACACTAGGAATTTGGTTTGTAAAGCTTTCACCAAATTCATTAAACTCTACTGCGATAGGCAAGAACACCAATTACATTATTTATTCATATGTAGTTTTGTATTGTAAAACCTTGCAGCTGAAAAAAAAAATAAAAGTGAACATGCCCCTGATATCAGAATAAAAATGGGATGGGTAGATGGATAATGATTCATATTGTCTGCTATAATTGCATTATTCCCATAGCTACAAAATGTAGTGAAAGTCATTGCAGATTGTGTGTGACCTTCCTACTTTATTAGAATTTGTATTATCTTGTTCGTTTTAAAGCTAAATACAACCAGGGTGAGGCATATCGTTCATTTCACAAATTATATAATTTACCTTTGTCTTCCAAATTCCTGCTTTTATTAGGATAAACCAAGCACTTGAGCTTGACGCACTCACTCGCACTTATTATTTTATAAGGATAGTGATGACAGTTTCATAGAAATATTTTTTCCAGAATTCAACATGAGAAAAATTTCTAAGCATCAGATTATGTTACAAAAAGTGCTTTCATGCAATTTATTTTACTTTTATGCATTTCTTTTAAAGCATTTTTTTTTCTTTGCACAATATACTAATTAGTGGGTTTGTGAAAAAAAAATGCACTAGATTTCTTTTGACAGTGCCACAGTGATGGAGGGAGTAAATAGGGAGTACACCAAAGCCTTGCAGAAAGCTGACATTGTTTTTCACTTGATCGTGTATTTTGTAAATACATAAATCCAGGTGCAGGAGAGGCTTCAGGTTCCCAAACACTCTCTATAGAATACTAAATTAAAAAAAATAAATAAAAAAAAATATAGCTTCTAAAACCTAATATAAAATGGTAAAGCAATCGTTATGGAAAGTAAAAACACTTGACATTTCTACTTTTTTCCAGGATAAATGTTTACAGTTTGGGTAACCATGCACTGTTATATCAATGTTGTGGATGACTTTGAATTGGTCTTCCCCCAATTGCTTCCCCCTTCTCAAAATCATGCATTTGTCGGACTTTCCGCCAACACATGTTGGCTAGCAGGTTCTCAAATTTTCCGCCAACAAATGTTTGTTGTCAGACTTTCCGATCGTGTGTACACAAGTCCGTCGGACAAAAGTCCACGCATGCTCGGAATCAAGTACGAACCGGTAACGCTCGGTCTTGTAAAACTAGCGTTCGTAATGGAGATATCACGTACGTCTTGTATGTCACTATGTTCGTAATCGTTGGCCAACATTTGTGTGACCGTGTGTATGCAAGACAAGTTGGAGCCAACAACCTTTGAACAAAAATCCACAGTTTTGTTGTTGAAAAATCGGATCATGTACGGGGCATAAGGCTTCTTCCCCATGCTAGATAAAAAAAAAGTAGTTAAGGCTATGTAAATTATTTGAGATACTAATAAAAAACCCAGCTTACACATAGCACTCTACTTGATAATATTTTCATGTTCTGTCAAAAAAAACAACACTTTTTTATCTGGTTTATCAAAGGCTTCATGTTTAAATTAAAACTCCAGCTGGATTTTCTGCACATTTTCTGGCATTGAACACCCATTCAGCAGTTTTGGGCACAGGTTGTGGACTGTGTTAAGTCGGTCACGACGATTACCATCAGACCTTCTATAGTGGTCTGTGTGTTGGGCTTGGTAGACCCGTTGGCATCTAAAAAGGTGATCTGTACGCTCCTTACCCTGTATACTCCTGTATTATGCATGTAAAATAATCATTTGTCATGGAAGAAACCGGAGGCCTCTACAATTATGGCCTGCAAGGCATTAATAAATAATACCTTATCACTGTATAAAGCCACTTATCTTAATCGAGGGGTACCAGCTAAATTTAAAAAAAAGGTGTGGAGAGGTTGGATGAGCGATAATTCCAACGCTTCGGACTAACTCTGTTGGTTAAAGCTTCAGATAGTGGGCAGGATGCCGAATATATGCAGGCCTTGATGAGCACCTGGCTCAATAACTGTGGTCATCCTTGGGGTGATGTGATTTGACTCTGTAAATGTATATTTGGTTTTCCTTTCTTTCTTTCTACAAGAAACTGGTCACAGTTATGGACTGGGGCTGCATTGTTCACTGGTGCTATTGTATATTTTAGTGCTGACTGTTGTTTTTGTGTTTTTTTTATGTTTGTAACTTTATTATGAAAAATTCAATAAAAAGAATTAAAAAAGAAAAATAATAATTAAAACTCCAGCTAAAACAGTTTGTTACTTTTAAATGGCGAAGGATTAAATAGAACTTCTTGCATGTTTTTTTTCTATTCCCATCTATGTTACCACCAAGGAGATTAACCCTAAAGTTCTGTTCTGGTGGAAGTGAGAAAATCTCATCAAAAGGGACACATACATAATACAAAACATTGGTTGACATTCTAATCCATCATGATAATGGATAAATTTGCTCTGACCACTAAAGTAATCAATTTGGGAAGGGGGGGGGCAGGTACACTGATCATTAATGCAACAGGGGAATTTTGATTTTATACCCTTAAAGTGATATTAAAGGCGTTTTTTTTTTATACCAAACATGTCATACTTAATTGCTCTGTGTAATAGTTTTGCACAGTGTAGCCCTGATTCTCCTCTTCTCGGCCCACACTCCTGTCGAGTGCCCCCAGAGAAAACAGCTTGCAATGGGGGCACCCATGCAGGTGCACTCCTAAGCCGCTGCTCTGTGTGCCCATTCAGACATGGAGCTGTGGCTCCGCCCCGCCCGCCCTCTCCTCATTGGCTCACTGGCTGTAACTGACCAATGGCTCCCCCTGCTGTCTCAGCCAATGAGGAGGGAGAATCCCCGGAGAGCTGATGCTCTTGTGCACATTACTTGATCGAGATGAAGCTAAGTATAAGGGCTAAGTATTGGGGGTATTTTTTTGTGTGTGTTTGTGTATTTTGTGTGTATTTTCAAGCTTCTTTGAGCTTTTTCATGCTTTTTCGCGTGTTTTCGGGCACTTGGGTGTCTTTTCTGCTCGAAAGCTCCTCTCAAAAACTCCTGAAAAAGACATAGTGTGCATGGACACATTGTCTAACGTTGAGGGGAATTTCCAGTCATAATAAAATGAGAGCTCAAAAAACCTCAAAATCCTGTAGGAGCAGCTTCTTTGAGCTTCTTTGGGGTGCACTGTGCATGAGCCCTAAGGATCCATGCACACTAACTTAACCACTTGCTGAGCAGCCATCATCATTATACTGCGGCAGGTCGGCGCGTTCCCGCAAATCGCTGTAGCTGTACGTCGGCCCTTTAAACAGCTCTAGCAGGCGTGTGCACGCGGGGGACACGATGCGCGTGGCTGGCAGCCATGATGTCTTCTTGCCACGCGCGATCGCGGACACGAGAGCCAGAACGGGGATGTGTGCGCATAAACACACACAAATCCCCATTGTGTCAGGAGAGGAGAGACAGATAGTCTGTTCCTACTAAGTAGGAACAGTGATCTGGCTCCTCCTCTAGTAAGTCACATCCCCATACAGTTAGAAACACCTAGCAGGGAACACATTTAACCCCTTGATCGCCCCCAAGTGTTAACCCCTTCCCTACCAGTGACATTTACACAGTAATCAGTGCATTTTTATAGCACTGATTGCTGTATTAATGTCATTGGTCTCAAAAAGGTGTCAAAAGTGTCCGATCTGTTTCCCGCAATGTCGCAGTCCCACTAAAAAATGCAGATTGCCACCATTACTAGTAAAAAATAAACAAATAAATTAAAATGTCATAAATCTATCCCCTATTTTGTAGACGCTATAATTTTTGTGCAAACCAATCAATATACGTCATGATTATAAAATGTTGCCTTGAGGTGCTTGTGTGTCTGTGAGACTCTAGATTAGGACATAGTAATTAAGGCATATTCTGTGAGTACAAGGGTGATGGCATATTAGCTACTGCAGGAGGCTTTGCCCTTTTTAGACACACTGTTACGACAAACTAAACATTCAGCAGCTTTTCTTTTTTCAGTGTAGCTAAGTGTCTTTCACAATTTGAACTATCCTGCCCAGTGACCACCTCTCTCCAATTTTTGTAGGGGTTTTACTATGATAATACTATGGGGGTTATTTATTAAAGGCCAATCCACTTTGCACTACAAGTGCAAACTACAAGTGCAAAGTGTACTTGAAATTGCACTGAAAGTGCACTTGGAAGTGCAGTTGCTGTAGATCTGAGGGAGACATGCAAGGAAATAAAAAACAGCATTTTAGCTTGCACGTGATTGGATGATAAAATCAGCAGAGCTTCCCCTCAGATTTACAGCGACTGCACTTCCAAGTGCACTTTGCACTTGTAGTTTGCACTTGTAGTGCAAAGTGGATTTGCCTTTTGTAAATAACTCCCTATATGCACTATTCAGTGGCGGCTGGTGGTACATTTTTGGACCCCGCACCCCCGTTGACCGGACCCCTGCACTTATCCCATCGAAGTCATGGGCTTCCTCCGGGCGGCAGCTTCACCCTGCGCCTCTTCCTTCCTCGGCTTCACGGCGGCGCGCAGCTTCCCCTGCGTCTCCTCCCTCCTCCTCCTCCTCGGCGGCCAATAGGATCGCTTCTCCTCTCGGCTAATCGGGTTTTAGGACCCGCTTTCTGAGCCGAGACTGGCCAGGAGGAGAATCAGGAGAACAATAGCGAATATTAATTCGCTATTGTCACACAACTGAGTGGACCCAAGGCGCAGTGCTCTGCCTCTGGCTCCAATCATGTGATTCTAATGAAAAAAAAAAACCATTGGAATCCATGCATCCAGCGCCCTGCATGTAAATTAGGGGCCAGGCGCATGGATTAGGGGGTGGCGCCCCTGCGCACCATATGAACGGGTCACCGCTGGTACTATTGCCCACTTGATACAGTATCTCACAAAGTGAGTACACTCTCTTATGTTTGTAAATATTTTATCATATCTTTTCATGTGACAACAATGAAGAAATTACACTTTGCTACAATGTAAAGTAGTGAGTATAAAGCTTGTATAACAGTGTAAATTTGCTGTCCCCTCAAAATAACTCAACACACAGCCATTAATGTCTAAACCCCTGGCAACAAAAGTGAGTACACCCCTAAGTGAAAATGTCCAAATTTGGCCCAATTAACCATTTTCCCTCCCCGGTGTCATGTGACTCATTAGTGTTACAAGGTCTCAGGTGTGAATGGGGAGCAGGTGTGTTAAATTTTGTGTTATCGCTCTCACTCTCTCATACTGGTCACTGGAAGTTCAACATGGCACCTCATGGCAAAGACTCTGAAACTGAGCTGCAGCACGGTGGCCAAGACAATACAGCAGTTTAACAGGACAGGTTCCACTCAGAACAGACCTCGCCATGTTTGACCAAAGTAGTTGAGTGCATGTGCTTAACGTCATATGCAGAGGTTGTCTTTGGGAAATAGACGTGCTGCCAGCATTGCTGCAGAGGTTTAAGGGGTGAAGGGTCAGCCTGTCAGCCGCACACTGCATCAAATTGGTCTGCATGGCTGTCGTCCCAGAAGGAAGCCTCTTTCAAAGATGATGCACAAGAAAGCCCAAGACAGTTTGCTAAAGACAAGCAGACTAAAGACATGGATTACTGGAACCATGTCTTGTGGTCTGATTTGACTAAGATAAACTTATTTGGTTCAGATGGTGTCAAGCGTGTGTGGGGGCAACCAGGTGAGGAGTACAAAGACAAGTGTGTCTTGCCTACAGTCAAGCATGGTGGTGGGAGTGTCATGGTCTGGGGCTGCATGAGTGCTGCTGGCACTGGGGAGCTACAGTTCATTGAGCGAACCATGAATGCCAACATGTACTGTGACATACTGAAACTGAGCATGAACCCCCCCCCCCTTCGGAAACTGGGGCAAAGGGCAGTATTCCAACATGATAACGACCCCAAAAACACCTCCAAGACGACCACTGCCTTGCTAAAGAAGCTGAGGGTAAAGGTGATGGACTGGCCAAGCATGTCTCCAGACCTAAACCCTATTGAGCATCTGTGGGGCATCCTCAAATGGAAGGTGGAGGAGCGCAAGGTCTGTAACATCCACCAGCTCCGTGATGTCATCATGGAGGAGTGGAAGAGGACTACAGTGGCAACCTGTGAAGCTCTGGTGAACTCCATGCCCAAGAGGGTTAAGGCAGTGCTGGAAAATAGTGGGGGCCTCACAAAATATTGACACTTTGGGCCCAATTTGGTCATTTTCACTTAGGGGTTCACTCACTTTTGTTGCCAGCGGTTTAGACATTAACCACTTCAGCCCCGGGAGATTTGGCTGCTCAATGACCAGGCCATTTTTTGCGATACGGCACTGCTTCGCTTTAACTGACAATTGCACTGTCCTGCGACGCTGTCCCCAAACAAAACTGAAGTCCTTTTTTTCTTTTGGTGGTATTTGATCACCACTTTTTGCTATAATAAATATCCCAATTTAAAAAAAAAAAATCCTCAGTTTAGGCTGATATGTATTCTTCTGCATATTTTTGGTAACAAAAATCACAATAAGCATATATTAATTGGTTTGCCCAAAAGTTATAGCGTCTACAAAATAGGGGGATAGATTTATGGCATTTTTATTATAATTTCTTTTGTTTACTAGTAATGGCAGTGATCTGCGATTTTTATCAGGACTGCGATGTTGCGGCGGACAAATCGGACACTTTTGACAAGTTTTTGAGACCACTGACAATTATACAGCGATCAGTGCTATAAAAATGCACTGATTACCGTATAAATGTCACTGGCAGGTAAGGGGTTAACACTAGGGGGCGATCAAGGGGTTAACTGTGTTCCCTAGGTGTGTTTTAACTGTAGGGGGGGATGGGACTGACTAGGGGAGGAGAGAGATCGGTGTTCATACTTAGTATGAACACACGATCTCTCTCCTCTTCAATGAGAGAACTGGGATTTGTCTGTTTACACACACAGATCCCAGTTCTCGCTCTGGCATGAGCGATTGCAGGTGCGGTCATCGCGCCCGCATGGAACCTGCATTGGCTCCGGGCATGCGCACCCCTCCTACAGCATCTTAAAGGGCCGAAGTACAACTGCGGCGGCTGGTCCGGAAGTGGTTAATGGCTGTGCGTTGAGTTATTTTGAGGCAGACAGCAAATTGAACCTGTTATGCCGCGTACACACGATCTGACTTTTCATCTACAAAAGTCCGACAGCCCGTCCGACAGGCTTTCGACAGACTTTCGACAGACTTTTGGCGGACTTTCAACGGACTTTCTAACGACCGGACTTGCCTACACACGATCACAACAAAGTCCGACAGATTAGTACCTGATGACGTACGACCAGACTAAAATAAGGAAGTTGATAGCCAGTAGCCAATAGCTGCCCTAGTGTTGGTTTTTGTCAGTCGGACTAGCATACAGACGAGCGGATTTCTGGGTCCGGCGGAGTTACGACGTAAAGATTTGAAGCAAGTTCCAAATATAAAGTCCGCCAGATTTGCGACTGTAAAAGTCCGCTGAAGGTCCGGTGAAGCCCACACACGATCGGATTGTCCGTCGGATTTTGTCCGTCGGCGTCCGTCGGACCAGTCCGGTCGAAAAGTCCGACCTTGTGTACGCGGCATTATACAAGCTGTACACTTACTACTTTACATTGTAGCATCAATGATCAAAGGGTTAACTGTGCGCCTAGCCTGTGCTTACTCAATGTGTAGGAGGTGATTTCACTAGGGTAAGGTAAAGATCCATGTTCCTGCTTTGCAGAAACAAAGGATCAATACCTTCCCTTCTGTAGAATGACAATCTGCCTTGTTCACATAGATTGTCATTCTGCCTGTGTCCGGCCTGTAATCGGCGGATGCCGGGGGACATCGAGTCACTGGGCTCCCGCTGTGTGTGATCACAGCGGGAGCGAGTCGCCGGCGGGACACGCGCCTGCCCGCCCCAAACCCGAAAATATCAGATCATGTACTAGGTACGTGATCTGGCACAGAGTGGCCACCCTGCCACAGTAACTGTACGGTGGGCAGTTCTCGAGTGGTTAAACATATAATGAACATGAATTATCATGGTAATCAGGTCGCACTTTGATGATGTCATTCATTTTAACTAAGCCCAGTTGTGTGAAACAAATTAGTAGAAGGTCCTTAGGGCAAGGACTTTGGTTTGTACTGTTTGACTGAGTAAAGTTGAAGTGAGTGACGTCTTTGGAGTGTGACCTGGTTCTATGTTTGTTCATGCACAGAGCAGGAATGGGCTTATTTGGCTGGTACCTGGTTTTGCTCACAGCAAGGGACAGAACGTGAGACTCTGGAATTTTAAACATAAAGTGAACATGGTTTATTAGTAGTTAATGGTTGTTTTTGTGGATTAGCATCTTATTGAGGTACAACCATTTTTTGATGGTACCATTTATATTGTTCTATATCTTCATTTTCTACAGCTACACATAAAGTTGAACTAAACTGGACTGAACAGAACTGAACTGAACTGAACTTTTTTGTATATTTTGGAATAAGTAAGGGTAAGCTATAACTCATGTCAGATTTTTTTTTCATCTGATATGCACAATTCATTATAGTTTGTTAACTTCACATGTATTGTTTAACCTCCATAGCGGTAATCCTGAATCAGGGTGAATTTTCAGTACCAAAAGCGGTAACCCCGAGCCACACTAGGGATCGCATCGCAGGATCCAGGCAGAGTTACTTAACTTGTCCCCACATCTCCCCGCTGTGTTCGCAGGCTGTGTCTCCGCTCAATTCATCACAGAGCCGAGCTCCGTTCCCTGCGAGCATTACAACGCACGGGGACGGAAGAACGGTGCCAAATTCAAAAACTTAAAAACACACAATACATACAGTACACTGTAATATTACAGATTACATTACTGTATCAAATCATTTCACATCCCTTTTGTCCCCAGTGGTTTGTCCAGTGTCCTGCAAGCAGTTTTATATTATATATACTGTTCTTTCTGCCTGGAAACTGGAGATTCTCCATAGCAACCAAAAAGTGTCCCTTTACATCAAAGCGGTTTTAGACCAACTAGAAAACAGCGATAATAAATTAGAATCACTTGCAGAATTGAGCGATAGTGATTTGTGGGGAAATTCATCATCAAACACTGCAAGTAACGACAGCGACAATGCTGCAACTAAGCAAATTTCAGTGTTTTTGATTTGATTACATTATTGAATCATTTGTATTATTATTATTATATTATTATTATTTGCTATAATTATTTATAGTTATTTATTATATTATAATTTATGATTTTGTGTTTCAAACTTTATCATACCCGGGATGTCTACTAGACTCTCGTTTGGACAGATTTAAGTGTGTTATTCCTAATGCCCCGTACACACGATCAGATTTTCCAACAACAAATGTTGGATGTGAGCTTGTTGGCTGAAAGTCCGACAGTGTGTATGCTCCATCGAACATTTGTTGTCGGACTTTCCGCCAACAAATGTTGGTTAGCAGGTTCTCAAATTTTCCGCCAACAAATTTTTGTTGTTTGACTTTCCGATCGTGTGTACACAAGTATGTCGCACAAAAGTCCAATCATGCTCGGAATCAAGTACGAGCCGGAAGCGCTCGATCTTGTAAAACTAGCGTCCATAATAGAGATATCACATGACTATTGAACTTCCTTTTTATCGGCTCGCCGTACATCTTGTACATTGCTACGTTCGTAATTGTTGGCCAACATTCGTGTGACCGTGTGTATGCAAGACAAGTTGGAGCCAACACCCTTTGAACAAATTTCCACGGTTTTGTTGTTGGAAAGTCCGATCGTGTGTACGAGGCATAAGAATTACAGGCCTACAATATAAAACGCCAAATTTCCATGCAAAACATTGTAGCGCTTTGAGCATCAAAAATCTTACATAATCATTCCACCAGGGAGGTTAAAGAAGCTAACAGCTCAGAAAAGGCAGAAAATAAAAGCAAATGAATATAAATGAATATAAAAAGCCGCCAGTCAATAAATGTAGTTGGTCAAAAAGCATTTAAATGAATCAATAATCGAACTCTGTCAACATTATAGAGTGTGTATATTACATAAAAATCAAAGCAATAAAATGCTAAATATCGTAATAAGTAAATGCCAAGCTACATAAGCTGCCCTGTCAAGGGCATTCCTCCTAAACAGCTGGCATTTGCTCTATCAAAGCAAACTGAGCAGCACAAAGTTGATGAATTACTGTTATCTTTCTGTTTTGACTAATTGTTTACCCTATCTAACTGATTCCCAAAACATGAAATGGGTAAATGCCAAGAAAGTGGCCCTTGATGTCGCATATGCATGTCTAATGTCACCTGGGTTTTAAAGGTCTTCCTTTCTGCACGGATACCTAGAAGAGGAGAGCGCTCAGCAGAGATGATTCTGGAAGCTCTGAACACCATGCAGTACAACATCACTGAGGTTATGCCCAGCCTGGCCCCAGCTACAGCTGCTTCTGTGGTGGCCTTCGTATTTCTGCTTATCCTCATCTGGAGTTATGAAGAGACATCTTCAATACCCGGTAAGTCAATAATAATTACCAGTCCTTTTTTTGTGTTTAGTAAATTGAAATACAATTCAATATCTAATATTCAAAAGCATTTGACCATCTGAGAATTAGTTATGTAAAACTTGTTGAAATATAAATAATGTTTAATGTCAAACTGAATACAGTTTGTTGCGAATTCTCTCTCTTAACTTTGTGTTTGATGGAGAAAGGTATATAGGACTGAGAGCTCGCTATTAACTATTAATTATGTAATGAGACACTTACTAAAAGGCACTATGTTAAATAAAAATGAACTCACTCTTTTCACATAATATTTATTTATTGTGAACTGTAATGAGTTGATTTAGCCCCTGGATTTTTACTTGGATACTCTAAACAAGTGAGCTCCTGCTATATTATACAGTAAAACCTTGGTTTGAGAGTAACTTGGTTTAAGAGCGTTTTGCAAGACAAGCTAAATTTGACTTGATATACAAGCGATGTCTTGATATACAAGTAACGTCATGTCACAACTGAGTATAAAAAAGAAGAGAGGTGCCTCTAAGTGTAGCAATATGGTTACATTTAATGAAGGTACAACATTCAGCAGCATATTGATACACTTAGAGGCAACTCTCATCTCTTTTAAACTCTGTAGCTCCTGCTGGATTTTGCTTCTAATCCCCTTGTGGAGGCTTCCATTTGTGGATGGACATTTTATGGTTACACAACTTATCACATTGCTATAATCTTTTTATATGGACTATAAACTGAAGGACCTATGAATAAATTGTTGTTGAACAAATCATCTGAGTTTACATTATTTTTGCTTTGGAAATTCCCTTTGATATACAAGTGCTTTGGATTACAAGCATGTTTCAGGAACGAATTATGCTCACAATCCAAGGTTTTACTGTACATTATTTTGATAAATGATGATCCTACACTATTGAACAATGCTGATTTACTAAAAGAGTTAGGAATAATTGCTCAATACTTCTGTTATCACTTAAGTACTTACCGGTACTTTGATTTTCCAATCATGTGAAAAGCAAATTTCTCTTTCCTTTTTTTTTTTACATTTATTTACCCTGACATGATTGAGTATTCAAATTTAACACAGCTATGTTTTTCGAGTAAAGATTTTTAATACCTTTAATAAATCAACCTGATTGATCAGATAAAGAAACAGGAATAATATTTCGAAATGTTCTCTTTGACTTTTTATCACAAGTGGTGATAAAATTGTCAGTTATTGTTACCCAACTGGTCAGTTTGAGTTTTCAGTATCGGACTAAATTTGCAATTGTAATTTTTTTAATTATTTGAAAGTTTTAGAGGCGTTTTTTTACCTGTGCGTGTGTCAACACTTGCAGTAATAAAGCCCAAATTTAGTAGGCTGGCAGAGCATCTCAATGCACAAAAACAATGCACCTGCATCGGTATGTGCATTGTGGTACAGTTTAGAATGGATGCATTGAAGACTAGCGTAGGTATAAATCGGGGTTCAATTCTTAATGCTTTACTGTGAATTGCGGAAGCATCCAGGAAAAGTGTGTCACCAGCCTTATTGTATTTGTGAATACCTACAATAAAATGAGACCAGACAAATGCTTTTTGTTTTTCTATGTGATCCAAATTAGGAAATTAAACCACAACCATAATAATGATCAAAGTTACAATGCTTTAAACTGATTATCAGTCATTTTTTTTTTTCTACAATTGAAAGAACTATATAAAAAATGACTTATCCCATATGCTATGACTGCATTGAAAACAACTAAGCAATTTATCTCTCGTCCAATCACTTTGTTTCTGATTAAAATAAACACTGCAATATTTAAATGTCTAGATTCAAACGTGTAGGCACCAATAGCCGAAGATGGAAATTTGAACAAGATTAATTTTTTTTAGCTGGGTGTTGATTTATTAAATAAGTAAAATTTTTACTTCAGTGCCGCAGACCTGCATTCTCTTAAAATACCCAATCATATGCAGGAGAATTTAAAAAAATTCTCTTGTATGTGATTGGATGACTGAAGTTTACATGTCTTTACTGGGGTAAGTAAACATTCTACTCCTCAACCTTTCAGTAGGTTGTTGAAACACACATAGGTTTTATTTCAAAGGGGTTATAATGTATGACGCTCATTACCTTTTGCACCATGCTTCAGAAAAAAATCTATGCAATGAAGATTTTTTGACAAACTCCAAAATATCAATAATGACTATGATTGTTAAGCTTGCCACATGCATTACCACCTAAATGATATAATCTCCTTTAGATTTAAAAATAGTTATGTAGAATGATGGCCTACCTACACAAGGTGTTTAATATATATCTGATCAGGTAAGTATATCCAAAGTAGAATGTACAGTCTGTACAGTTTTGCATAGTAGTTTAGTAGTTAGCGCTCCTGCTTTGCAGAACTGGGGTTTTTGGTTTGAATCCCAACCAATACACCTCCGGCATGGAGTTTGCATGTTTTTTCTGTGCGAGTTTCTTCCAGTTTCCGCCCACACTCCAAAGACATGCTAATTGGCTCCTGTCTAACTTGGTCTTATCGTACGCACTTTGAGAGCAGTAAACGTAGAGTATATAAAGTTGGTGCTATATAAGGCCTTATTCATACCTATGCGGGTTGCAGTTTGCATATTGCAGGGGCATTTTGCATCTTTCAATACACATTTTTGATACATTTAAGTCTATGGAGCCAAAAAACAGAAAAAAAGTCCCTGGCCCTTTCCATAAAATGCACAGATGTGATCTAAATCCATAGACTGGAGTGTGTTTCTGAAAAACTGAAAACGCACTAAAAAAAATGCATAGGAGTGAACCAGGCCTAAATACCTGTAGCAAATGAATATTATATGTAAAAGATTAAAATATAACTAAACTTTTTTTTTCCTTTTGAATGGTGTGGAGAGTAATTAGAACACCTGTCAGTTTTTATTGCTGCCTGTGCCCCCATTAGGGGGATTCACCTTCTCTACTTAACCTGTTTATTATTCCTGCGGAGAGTGAAAGTGAAAAATCCCAAATTTTGGGTTGTCCCCAGAACAGATATTTAGGGGAAATCATCTAATTGAGACACTAGTTCTTAGGAAGCTGGTGAAAACCAAGGATTCTCTCACTTTGAGAGATTTCTTTCTACTTCAGTTTTTTGCTATAGGACAGGAAGGGAAATCTTCCCAAATGGGACACAGATGGCAAAAAAAACAAAAACTTTAGTTGTTGTTTACGATAGACCAAATGTGAAAAAAAACAGCAACCATGGGTAAAATTAAAGCAAATTCTTGATATTCCAATCCAAAATAAATTATGTAGATCAGACATCTCAAACTGGTGACCCTCCAGTTGTTGCGAAACTACAAGTCCCATCATGCCTCTGCCTGTAGGAGTCATGCCTGTAACTGTCAGCCTTGCAATCCCTCATGGGACTTGTAGTTTCGCAACAGCTAGAGGGCCGCCAGTTTGAGACCCCTGATGTAGATGTATGTGTAGCTGGGTTTAGAAGAAGATTTTTAAATCACTAAAGGACTTTTTAACCACTAGGTGTCCACACTATAGCCGAAAGACGGCTACAGTGCGGTGCTCAATTGCCGGTAGGGCATCCCTGGACGTTCTCCTGTTTACTTCCTCCCTACGTGCCGCCGCAAGTGCGCATTGGGGGAAATCTGTGTTGGCCGTGTCCCTTGGACACAGTCAATCACAGATCATACTAAATGGCCAATCACAGCGGCCATTTAGCACTCAATCGGAGTGTCCAATGTGAGATGATCTCAAATGTAAACATATGAGATCATCTCTCATTGCCGCCTCTCCCTCCTCACACAGAGACCGCATGTGAGGAGGGAGAGCTTCTGTGCTGCAGCGTGAGTGAAAAAATCATAAATTACAGTGCCCACAGTACCTATCAGTGCCATCTATCCCCAGTGCCATCTGTCTCCAGTGCCACCTGTCCCCAGTGCCACCTGTCTGTCACATGCCATCTGCTATCAGTGTCACGTGTCATCAGTGCCACGTATCAGTGCCATCTGTCAGTGCCACGTATTAGTGCCATCTGTCAGTGTCATGTGTCATCAGTGCCACGCATCAGTGCCACATCAGTGTCACGTGTCGTCATTGCCACATATTAGTGCCATCTGTCAGTGCCATGTATTAGTGCCATCTGTCATCAGTGTCATGTGTCATCAGTGCCACGCATCAGTGCCATCTGTCATCAGTGCCACATCAGTGTCACGTTTCATTGTCCTGGTGCTCCAGGGCCTTCAAAAGTGTAATAGGTAGTCAACAAGTTAGATGTGTAATTTATGCTCCTAGAACACGTGATGGTGCTCCCTGCATGTTGGACCTCTCTATCTGGCTAGGCTGTGAAAAAGTCCCACACATGTGGTATCATAATACTCAGGAGGAGTAGCAGAATGTATTTCGGGGCATCATTTGTGGTAAAAAAAATCTTAATTTTGCAAAGAATTGTGGGGAAAAATGACAACATCAAAAACCTCACCATGCATCTTACTAAATACCTTGGAATGTCTACTTTCAAAAAAGGGTCATTTGGGGGGTAATTTGTACTTTCCTGACTTGTTCGGGTCGCAAGAAATGAGATAGGTCACAACTACATTAGGTGTGATCAGGTGCGATCAATTTTTTATGATTTGCACCACAGCTTGTAGACTCTATAACTTTCACAAAGACCAAATAATATCCACTAATTTGGGTTTTTTTTACATATAAGATATAAAGATATGTAGCAGTATAAATTGTGGCCAAAATTTATGAAGACAAATTAATAATTTGCAAAATTTTATCACAGAAACAAAGAAAAATGCAGGGTTGATCAAATACCACCAAAAGAAAGCTCTATTTGTATGAAAAAAAGACAAAATTGGTCTGGGCAGGAGGGGGGTGTAAGTGCCCAGTAGGCAAGTGGTTAAGCTACCAAAATAAAACAGGAGAGCAAAAGCATAATAATAAAGATCCAAAGCCCATAACAACAAATCTGCATACATCTTAACTGCCATATGAACACATTTGAATGTACTAATAGGGAAAAAAAGGGACTTAAACCCCAGCTCCATGTTTTACATAATACTGAATAGTTTTCCTGATATCACAGAAAGCTACAGCTGGATCATGTCCAACCTTTGTTAACAGTGCTTGTGCTCTGGGTAACCACAAACCCAAACAGATAGCTGTGGTTTGAAAATGTTATCCATCCAAACTTCATTGGTAATCCAAACTACAGCCAACAATTTTTTTTCTATACTTTTGGAACAAAGCGGGGGAGAGTAAGAGCCTTGTTTCATTTTTTATTACTGTCTGGGGGACGTTCTGTCTGTTCAAAGGGAACAGCAAGTAATCATTTTTAATAGAAGATTTTGATTGTGAGGTTTTTGCTGTTATCTATTTCACCATCAAGATAATTCAAGTGATTGGAAATTATAGCAATGGAGGTCCTAACTCTTTCCAATTGTATAGAAAACAAATAAAGTTTTGGCACTTTAACCCCTTCCTGTCACCCCACTGTAAATTCACGCCCCCCTGGCATGTTCCCAGGGCAGGGAGGTTGTTCATTTAACCACTTCAGCCCCGGAAAATTTAACCACTTCCTAAACCAGGCCATTTTTTGTGTGCGACGCTGTACCCAAATAAAACTGATGTCCTTTTTTCCCACAAATAGAGCTTTCCTTTGGTGGTATTTGTTCACCTCTGAAAAAAAAGACTGACAATTTTGAAAAAAAAAACCCAATATTTTTTACTTTCTGCTATAAAACGTATCCAATAAAAAAATGTAAAAAATCAAATTTCTTCATCAATTTAGGCCAATATGTATTCTGCTACATATTTTTGGTAAAAAAATCCCAGTATACTGATTGGTTTGCGCAAAAGTTATAGCGTCTACAAACTATGGTATACATTTATGGAGTTTTCATTTATTTTTATTGTTTTTACTTGTAATGGCGACGATCAGTGATTTTTAGTGGCGCTGCGACATTGCGGCAGACAAATCATACACTAAGTGACAATTTTTGGGGACCAGTGATAACAATACAGTGATCAGTGCTAAAAAAAATACACAGTCACTGTATAAATGACACTGGCAGGGAAGGGGTTAACATCAATGGTGATCAGAGGGTTAAGGGTGCTCCTAGGGAGTGCTTTCTAACTGTGGTGGGAATGCTGTGACTGGAGGAAAACAGAGATCTGTGTTTCTGCTTAGCAGAAACACAAGATCTCCATTTTCCTCCCTCACAGAACGGCGGTCTGCCTTGTTTACATAGGCAGACCGCCGTTCTGCCTCTTCAGAGAATGATCGTGGGTGGCCAGTGGCCCTCGCGGCCGCCGTACCCGCTGATTGGCTTTCGCTGTGTCCAATCACAGCAGAAGTGAGTAACCGGCAGCACACGTGTGCACCCCAGACCTCATGCACAAAATCACGTACAGGTAGGCAGTCCAGAAGTGGTTAAAGTGGTTGTAAACCCGCTCATATGCCCAGTGAAGTGAATAGACTCAGGCGATACAAAGATGAAACAAATTCTCCTACATAACTTTTACTTATCATGTTAAAATCCTTCTCCATCTGTTAGTATCATGGGGGGGGGCTGCAGTTACAATATGTGAGAGCTGATTGGAGCTAAGGCACACATCCCCCCTTCCCACAGCATACACGGGCAAAGGAAGGATACAGAGCTGTGTTCTGAGTTCCCTCCTCGTCCCAAATTTATCTTATATGTCAGGAAAACTTCTCAGAAGTAACAAATGTTATTAACAGAGGAATGAAGCATCAGAGAGAAATGACACTTCGAGCTTTGGAGAGAGATAAGTAAACACTACAGATATACTGTATGTGCTTAGTTCAGATTGCATGACTGAGGTTTACAACCCCTTTAAGTCCCTATATTTGCATCTGCAGTACCCCCTTGAAAATCACTTTAATCTGATCTCCAGGGGGGTGCTTCAGAATTGCTGCAGGGGAAGGGGGGGGGGAATATTTGACTAGTAACAATTATGAGTGGTTATCGAGCAAATGAAGGGCATAGTTGACTTTCACTGTCTGTGACTGGTTTGGGGCTTGTGTACAGTCACAGTTGGGGTGGGAGAGTTAAACAGATGTGGTTGAGCCACACTTTTACGTCTCCCCAACCACTTCCCCTTAAAGGAAGCGGACAAGGGCATACAAATGCCACAGATGCAATGTTATGCATCACAAACCAGCAAAAATGATCCCTCCTTTTGCGCTCTCCAGGACCTGTCACTTGAATAAGGCTGAGCTGTAATCCTCCTACTACTGTGTGCAATGGACATAGTTGTGGTACAGGTTTTTAGGGGTTAAAACACGCAGCGAGGAGGTGATATAACAGATATAACAGCTCCTCAATGCAAATCACCCCAAAGAGTGATCTACCGCAGATCAATTTTAAGAGGGCAATTGTTTGTTTAAAGTGAGGGCATTGAAAGGATAAAAATTATGGGTGAAAACAAATCTACAGTTGATATTGTTGTCATGAGGATTTATGTAAACATTGTCTGTATATTTCCAGGTCCTTCCTACTGTCTGGGGTTGGGACCTCTGATTACCTATGGAAGATTCCTATGGACAGGAATTGGAAGTGCCTCAAATTACTACAATAGTATGTATGGGGAATTTGTAAGAGTCTGGATTAATGGCGAGGAAACACTAATAATCAGCAGGTAAGGGGATTCTCTCAATAATTTTACAAGCAATCACTGTTAAAGATATGCGTTAGTCAGAATTTAAAATGAAGCCTTGAAAATGATGTGCAGGTAACACAGCCACCCTGTTTATTAATTTACCTTTTTGATAGAGGCTTTGTTGTAGCCCACCCATCCACCACCTTCCCTTTTGTCAGTAATCTGAAGGTCTGAGAACCCCTGCTTGTAATGCAGAAAATCTATTCCCAGACACACCCACTATAGCCTCCATATCATCCATCGCATCAGCAAACCGGATGTAAAAAAATTCAGTACACAGAATCTGCTCAGACTCATTATTGAGATTAAAACCTGTATTGAATATGATTGGTGAAGGATAATACAGCGTACGTGAGAAAGCATGTGCTATGGGATTTTACTACGGAGGCTCCAGCAATCACATTTCTTGTGTTCCAGTGAAGTACCCTCTGGATCCTATGCAGCGAATTATAGAGGTGTAAAGGTAAATTGAGTAACCTTTCTGATTTTAGTACATTTTCGTTTACATAATATTTTATTATGGATATTCAAAGTAAGAATACAGAGATGGTAGAGCATAGAATACCAGAATTTACATGGGCCCAACGGCCTAAAGATATACAAGCATATCATAACTGTAACAGTGGTTTTTCTATTAACCCAAATATAATGACAAAAAGTTGTAACGCAACGCTATAATGTGCTTAAGGAAATACAAAGGAGTAGTAGAAGTTATATGGTGAGTATTAACCAACTTTGTGACTCGTAGGCCCAAAGGGTCCTATTTTTAGAGAAGTCGGATCCGTGTTGGGGGGTGACTGTGTTATGAATTGAGCTGGTTTCTTGAAATAAGAGAGATTGGTTAGGGGAATCTCTGTATAGTAGTGGATGATAATAGTCTTTGGGGTGGTAAATTACTTAGGGTGGTAGTTATATATGTCTGAGGGGGTTTCCATGGTTGGCAGACCTGCTGACAGCCATGGTTAGGTATATTAGTTGGTTTAGGGTGATAATGAGGTGTGGTTAGGAGGGTGGTGGGATGGGAGAGGGAGGAGAAGGGATTGGAGAGAGGGGTAGGGAATGGGGGAGAGGATGAATGCTAGAGCAGCAGGGAATATGGGTGGGGAAGGCCAAAACGGGGGGGGGGGGGGGGGAGGCCTCCTATGTGGCCCTTTAGTACAGTGTTTTCTGGATATTATTAATAGCTCACCAACTGCTTTTACTTGTTGTCTGGAATAGCTCTTTATTGCTTCTCACATAACATCATAGATCAGTGATGGCGAACCTTGGCACCCCAGATGTTTTGGAACTACATTTCCCGTGATGCTCATGCACTCTGCAGTGTAGTTGAACATCTTGGCAAATGTAGTTCCAAAACATCTGGGGTGCCAAGGTTTGCTATCACTGTCATAGATGAATGGTTGCATTAATAGTTAACTAGATTTTTATATCAATGGACCAAACAGGTAATCCCAAAATACGTAGACCAAGTATTGTAATCTGCACCACAAATGTAGGTTATCAAACAGATTTTTAAAGATACACAATATACTGACTGACCAGGTTAAAATAAAAGTTTCATTACGCTCGCTGACTGGCTTTTTAAATTTTAGAATAATTAAGGATTTAAAAAAGTATTAAAACTTCTGTTAAGTTATTATTTGTCCCATTTAGTCCTGCAGACACAAACGGAAGTGAGGGGAAATCTGCTTAGACAGTTGTCTCCAGAAAAGGTGTCCTCATTAAAAGAATTAAAGAATTCATTTTTCATTTTGGATGAGTGGAGAAGGATTAGAACACCTGTCAGGTTTTTATTGCTGTCTGTGTCCCCGTTTGGGGGATTCATTCTCTCTATTTGTTCTGGTGACCTTTATTGCCAAGAGAAAAATGAAAATAAAAGAAAATCACAAGTTATGAGAAGTCACCAGAACAGGAATAGAGCAGAAGTCTTCCAGTGGAAACTGGGGGTTTCCTTCACTTTTGAAGGATTTCCTCTTAATACCTGCTGTGGCTATGGGACTAAAAGGGGTTATAAACCTTCCCTACACTACCCAAAAAAAAGTAAAAAATGTTGGCTTTAGTTCCACATTAAATTTCTAATCACTTTCTGTCCTAGTGTTAATGGGCACTAAGACAGAGATAGGCTGAATATTTACTATGGGGCACGAACTGCAAAAGTCCTTGAAAGTTTATGGTATACACATTAACATAAATAATCAATGCATTATTTATGTGATGTGTAAGTTAGCAATTTGAACTTACACATCAGCACAACAGCTATGGGGAAAGCCTGTCATACAGTAATGAAAATCCCTTAACTCCTTGGCGCAGAGTGTATGCAAATATGCAGCCCCACTGGACTGGGATTTTTTTTCCTTGGTGCCACATACCGTGTTTGTGTATCTGTTTTTGTGCTGGGAGCAAACTGCATTGTGCACTTCCAGCACAGAGACTGGAGTCTCACCGAGAGCCTCGGGCCCTGTACTAACGATTAGGACCCGGAACTCCCAATTCTGAGTCACCTGATCACTGTGCTTTCTGATTGGCTGTCAAAGTGATCAGGCACTGTGAAGCTCACCCCCGTGTTTTCTCTCTGCAGGGAGGAGAGATAAATTGTATCTCTCTCTCTCCCTGCAGAGAGAAAAAAAAACTGTGTGTAAAAATAAAATAAAATAAAAATACAAAAAAATACCTAGATCAAGCTTTGATCTAGGTCAGTGCCAGGCTAAGTGTTTGGGTCAAGGTCAGGGTCAGTATTGTTTTGGGGCAGGATTTTTTTTTATATTAGTATCAGTGTCAGTTAGGGTTAGTGTCAGTGTGTTTTATGTATGATCTAAAAAAAGCAAAATGCGCACTATTATTTTTGGGCTGTACTACGGACACAAACAACTAGCATAAACTTATGTGGTATCACTGCGATCATCAGAAGCAGGACAATTTATTTTGGACTGTTTTTTGGTTGAAGATTATAGTAGTAGCAAGAAATAGACAATTACATTTAAAAAATATATATTTTTTGTACCTTTTTGGGCCAGTTTCCTTTGATAATAATAAAAAAAATCAGGAGATAATCCATTACCATTTACCACCAAATGAAAAGCCAGTTTGTCTGGCCAAAGTTTCAGAATTGTGCTTAGGTGTTAACATTTGTTTTACCCTTAGGAATGTAGGGGTTAAAGCCCAAGAAGCCCAAGCATACCTAAAATATTATGAGATGAGGTGACAACACTTGCTGCAGAAGTCATAAAAGGGGGTTCCTGGGCAGAGAAGAACTTCAGATTCAGAGCACACTAGAATTTGGTCAGAATTCTGCCATTCTGGCAAAATTTATTGGCAGTCGGCAAATTGTTGAACTTAATGGGGTGTTCGCTGGCCCATGGAGTCAAACCTCCAGATGCAGTTTTTATTATTCCCACTGCTAAATATGACAGCTCCCCACTCAATCTGGTTGTTAGAAAGCCAGCGGCGGTGGCCTCCAAGCAACCAGTGAGGCATTTCCACCCAGCCCGTTTAGCTGTCAGATGGAATTCCTGGCTAACCGGTGAATGTAAACAAAGGAGCGGAGATGGTGGCTGACATCACTGATCAAATAAAGCAATGGCCCTATTTGGTCAAATACATAAGCCACCATTCCTGCCCCTTTCTTCTGTCATTCAGTGTCAATCATGAGGATCTGCATCACTGGATAACATGGCTGACAATGAATTTAGGGATTTTGGCGGGAATTTTTTTTTTATTATTAACCACTTCAATATTGCAGCAATTCTGACACTTCTCACATATATCTAAAAATCTAAAAAATATATATCACTAGAAAATTACTTAGAACTCCCAAATATTAGTTTTTTTGTTTGTTTTTTTAGCAAAAGCCCTAGAAAATAAAATCATGAGAATGAAAACACAACATAAAAACACAATATAATACTAAATTGTTGGTAAAATAGAAAAGATGATGTTATGTTGAGTAAATAGATGCCTAAGATGTCACGGTTTAAAATTGAGTACGCCTGTGGAACGGCGTCAAACTACAGTACCTAAAAATCTTCATAAAAGCCTTTACAGATTACCAGTTTAGAGTTACACAGGAGGTCTGGAGCTAAAATAATTGCTCTCGTTTCTGACGTTCATGACGATACCTCACATGTGTGGTGCAATCACTGTTTACATATGTGTGCGGGCCTTACAAATGTGTTTGCATTTGCACATAAGCACAGGGGGAGGGAAGGCACTTTATATTTTTTACTTATTTTTAATAGTTATTTTATTTAAAACTATTATTTGCACTCTTTAATTTTCTCTTTTTTTAACTTTATTGCTACCACAAGGGATGAACAACATCCCTTGTGACAGCATGAGCCATGACAGATCCTCTTTATAGAGAAATCTAGGGTTTACTAGACCCCAAATCTCTCCACTGGCCTCTAGTGCAGTTGATCAGACACAGATTGGTCTGATCGGCTGCGTTCCAGGCCGGAAGTGACAAAATCATTGTCTATTCTTTTTCCCGGTGTCACAGAGAGGGAGGAACAATGTCAGTTCTTTTCTCTCTCTGTAGTGCAACTGAATGTCACGGGTCGCAGCAGTACTGGGCTCCCCGATTGGACAGGAGAGTCCAAGGAAGGTGACAGCGGTGGTGGTGGGGAACCCCCTTCCACCACCCGCAGAAGCGATGAAGTGGCTGTTTAGCCACTCAAATCAGTTCTGGCTAAAAGAGAATTGCTGGCTACAAATTTTGATACCAGGATGTCCAGGCATCATCCCAGTATAACTATTTCCCTCCCAGATTGTCATATGACGCTTAATAAAGGACTCATGGAGTGTGTTGTGATTATTTCCAGTTTTGTGGATGATCAGGGGTACTCTCCCCATGTTGAGGGCATGTGACCTGATATGGTTTGAGGGGAAGTGGGCACACTTTTCTCCACCTTTCCTGGCCAGCCAAAACTGAATGCTCAACTTAGGTTTCAGGATTTCATTTGCTTGCTTGTTTGAGTGGAGTACCCGTTAAAAACTGTAACAAGCCCTCATCAAAGAAAAAGGTGGGGTATGTATTTTTAGAGGGAACCCCACACATTTTTTTTATTTGGTAATGCTTGCTGTAGATGTACCACAGCAAAAGTGATATTTTAGAAGGAAAAAAAAATGATTTGCCAGTTATTTACATTTCTCTGTTGGCTTATTTTTTTTCGTCATAGGGACCACCAAAGATCCCCCAAAATCCCCATGTATTTTTACAAAGAAAGCCAAGCTGCCAGTGAAATGTCATTTACTGGCAATTTTAAGTAGAATGAAAGACTAAAATAAAGTTTGAAGCTTTGCCTCTACGCTCTCTCCCTCCTCACAGGGTAGATTGCTAGCAGCGGGAACCATTGGCTCCTGCTACTGTCAATCCAATTCTCTAATGAGGGAGTGGGGCGTGGGACAGAGCCCGCTCTTTGTGTCTATAGACACAGGCAGCAGGGCTCTGGATCAAGCCAGCATATGTCCCCATACGAAGTGGCTTTCTATGTTAGTCACTCGCAGAAGAGGAGGAGCAGGAGCACTGGACGGGGACCCCAGAAGAGGAGGATCGGGAGTTCTCTGTGCAAAACAATTGCACCGAGCAGGTGAGTTGCTACTCCCTGCCAAGCATTTTTTACAAAAAATGTTTTAGCACATGCCCCCCTAGGGGCAGTGCCCATCCCTTTATGCAATTTTATGACAATCCCTTGATTAGACATGGAAACAGCCAGAACTGATTTAAAAAATTTGGCACTAATTGACTTCAATAGATTCAGCACAGTTTGACGAACCTCCATGCAACTGAACCCAGACATGATCAGCTCATCCCTACTCCTGGGCAGTAGCTGAGAAAAGGTGCTCATGTCCTATGAGAATGTCCCACATAGGCTCTGTAGAGATCACATGTATAGAGGACTATGGAGCCTCAAAAGATGAACAATCCTGTTGCAGTATTTTGTTAGGCTGTGGATTTACTGATTCTTCCGTGCTGTGCCAGACCTCCTTCACATTAAGAACAAAAAAGATAGGTGTGATACCGCACAGCAACATGAAAACCCTGTTATGTTTGCAGTGTCATAGAAACTCTCATCATTCACTGAGTACAGGAAAGCTGTAAGGGCAATCTGAGGCTCTGCCATGCAAGTTGGCCTGCAGCAAGGATGAAATGGGCAGTAGAGCAATGAGCCTGTCACAAGTAGAGTGTTTGTCAGCAAGATATTGTTTAGTAGTCCTCTTCTGTGGGGTTATGACAAATAACCCTTCCCAAACAGGATATTTTGGGATAATATGAGATACCAAAACCTTTGCAAAGTGGAAGTATGAGCTTAATAATAACCTTGGCAGTGCCTCTGCAAAGGACAGGGCCTCTGTGAACAAAGGAGATACTCTACATCGAAAATTAACCAGTAATCTAATCAAATTAAGTGCAGAGGAACTTCTGCAACCAGCATATAACCTAACCATATGCAGTGCTGGGACAAGGTCATCTAGAGCCCAGGGCAAAACTGCGCCCCCCCCCCCCCCCCCCAATATGTGTGAACATCTCCCCACAAAAACACTAAGCACTAACCTGCATGCTTACCTCCTAAGCATAAATTCCCCCTCCTCCCAGTATTATTATTATTATTATTATACAGTATTTATATAGCGCCAACAGTTTACGCAGCGCTTTACGACATTAGGGAGGACAGTACAAGTACAATACAATTCAATACAGGAGGAATCAGAGGGCCCTGCTCGTTAGAGCTTACAATCTAGGAGGGAGGGTCAAGTTATACAAAAGGGTAATAGCTGTGGGGGATGAGCTAATAGAGAAAATAGTGCAGTTGTTACATGGAGACAGGATAGGCTTTTCTGAAGAGGAAAGTTTTCAGGGATCGCCTAAAAGTGGATAAATTTGGAGACAGTCTGACAGAATGGGGTAGGGAATTCCAGAGGATGGGTGAGGCTCGGGAGAAGTCCTGGAGGCAAATATGGGAGGAGGTGATGAGGGAGCTAGAGAGCAGGAGGTCCTGGGAGGAACGGAGAGGGCGATTAGGTTGGTATTTTAAAACTAGGCTAGTGATGTAGCTGGAGGCAGAGTTGTGGATGGCTTTGTAACTTATTGTTAGTATTTTGAATTTAATTTGTTGGGCGAGTGGCAGCCAATGGAGGGATTGGCAGAGAGGGGTAGCAGACACTGAGCGGTTTGTAAGGTGGATGAGTCTGGCAGCAGCATTCATGATGGACTGAAGGGGGAATAGTCTATTTAAAGGTAAGCCAATGAGGAGGGAGTTGCAGTAGTCGAGGCGAGAGATAACCAGGGAGTGTAGCAGGAGCTTTGTGGTTATATTGGTTAGAAAGGGACGTAGTTTAGAGATGTTGCGGAGGTTGAGGCAGCAAGCTTTGGAAAGTGATTGAATGTGGGGCCGAAAGGGGAGTTCAGAATCCAGGATAACACCTAGTACCCTGACATGTGGGGACGGGTGGATGGTTGTGCCATTGCTCTTGACAGACAAGTCAGGGGAAGAGGCACATGGGGGAGGAAATATTATAAGCCCGGTTTTGGACACGTTGAGTTTGAGGAAGTGGTGTGACATCCATACAGATATGTCAGTTAGTAAGTTAGTGATGCGTGAGGAGACTGATGGAGTGAGTTGAGGGGTGGAGAGATAGATCTGTGTCGTCAGCGTAGAAATGATATTGAAAGCCATGAGAGATCAGCTGACCCAGGGAAAAGGTGTAGATTGAAAATAAAAGAGGTCCAAGAACAGAACCTTGGGGGACCCGGACAGAGAAGGGAAGAGGAGTGGAGGAAGTAGAATTGTAAGTGATACTGAAGGTGTGTTGGGATAGGTAGGATGAGAGCCACTGAAGAGCACAGTCACGAAGACCGAGGGAGTAAAGTTTTTTGAGGAGGAGGGGGTGGTCAACCGTGTCAATGGCAGCTGAAAGATCCAGAAGTAAGAGTACAGAATAGTGTCCGTTGGTTTTTTGCAGTTAGTAGGTCATTTGTGAGTTTTAAAAGACCAGTTTCTGTGGAGTGTTGAGGGCGAAATTGATTGAAGGGGATCAAGAAGGTTATTCTTAATGAGGTGGTCACTCGGTTGTAAACCAGGTATTCAAGGAGTTTAGAGGAAAAGGGGAGCAAGGAGATAGGTTGTTAAGATTGGTAGGGTCCAAGGATAGCTTTTTAAGTATGGGGATGACCAGTGCATGTTTTAGAGCATTGGGGAAGATGCCAGAGGTGAGGGAGAGACTGAAGATGTGGGTTAGAGAGTGTAGGATGGAGTCAGAGGGCGACTGTAGCGTATGAGAGGGAATAGGGTCCAGGGGACAGGTGGTTAGGTGGGCGATGGAAAGAAGTTTAGCAACTTCATCTGTAGTAGCAGATTTGAATAGGGGGAGTGTCAGTTGTACCTGTTGACATGGGGTCTTAGCTGGGGGAGATACCTGTAGAGTGTAGATTTCATCGCGGATTGTATCAATCTTGTTTTTGAAGTGATTAGCGATCTCTTGGGCAGAGTGTGAGTCAGTGGATGGAGGCGGTGGAGGACAAAGTAGAGAGTTGAAGGTAGAGAAGAGTTTACGGGGACTGGATGAGAAGGTGTTAATAAGAGCTGTAAAATAGGTTTGCTTGGCAGTGTGAAGGAAAGAATAGTATTTTTGGAGGGCAGATTTGTATTGGTTGAAGTCTTTGAGAGACTTAGTCTTGTGCCACAGACGCTCAAGAGCGCGACTATGTTTTTTGAGAATTTTAGTGTCATCTGTTTGCCAGGGTTGTAGGGGTTGAGGCCTGATTCTGCGTGTAGTGAGGGGAGCGAGCTTGTCCAGGGTGGAGGACAGGGATTTATTGTAGATGGACGTGGCTTGGTTGGGGCAGGACAGGGGAGAGATTTTGTCATATAGGTGGTCAGTAGCAGAATAGAGGAGAGAGGAGTTGAAGTTGCGAAAATTTGGAGGGAAAGGTGGAGGGAAAGGTGGTGGAAGACAAGGGGAAAGAGAAACTGATAAGGTGATGGTCAGAGAGAGGAAAAGGATTGTTTGAGAAGTTGCATGGAGTGCATAGGTAGGAGAATACAAGGTCAAGGGTGTTGCCATCAGAGTGAGTAGAAGCCTGTACCCATTGTTTTAGGTCAAATGAAGAGGTTAGACTAAGAAGTTTAGCAGTAGCAGGAGTATTTGTATTAGCAGGGATGTTGAAATCATCAAGAAGGATTGTGGGAATTTCCGAAGAGAGAAAGTAGGGTAGCCAGGCAGAAAACTTATCAAGGAAAGTTGATAATGGTCCAGGGGGCCGGTAGATCACAGCAATTCTTAGGGAAGTAGGAGAGAATAGACGTATACAGTGGGAGGAGAGAGGGAGGCTGGCGTTGGGAAGAAGAGGAATGGAGACTAAATTGCGTAGATTGCGACTACTGCCAGAGGGTGTAGGGTGATGGGACCCTAGGCAGGCTAACAATGTTACCCTTTACTCCAAAATATGTTATCACTCACACAGTGCCAGGACAAGGCCACACAGTGCCTGGAGTGAAGATGCCAAACTGTGCCCCCCGCCATTTTTTTATCGTGAGTTAGTGTAGTTTCAAGACAAGAAACATTCACACATTAACCCCCAGCATATTAAAGTGGTTGTAAATGTCAGAGATGATATATGAACAAAGCATATCCCTCTGTAGTGTGTACTTGTCTGAATCCAGAGCAGAACAGAGTGTCACTTGTGTCCGCTGCCTCATTTCTCTGCTATATAACTACTATGAGTCACTTCTGACAAGTTTTTCTGACACCAAGAGAAAAACGGTGACGGGGAGGGACCTCCAGCTGATTGACAGCTTCAGCTCGGTTCATGTGTCCTGTGTGAAGGGGGGGGTGTCTCTTGCCTCCAATCAGCTCTCAGTGATGTAACTTCAGCTCTCCGCCCCCCTGCTTTTGAGAGCTGAGAGATCCTGTGTACATTCTGCACTTTAAATGGATGTAGGTAGGGGAGAAGATGTCTGTAGATAAACAGGTACCATTGATGTAGGAGGATTTGTTTCATCTCTGTGTATCACCTGAGGCCAGTCACTTCACTGGGTATTTGTAATGCCATGTACACACAAGCGGACTTTCGACGGACTGAACCCCAAAGGACTTTTTGACAGACTTTCGACGGAGTTCCGACGCAACGGACTTGCCTACACACGATTACACCAAAGTCCGACTGATTCGAACGTGATGACGTACGACCGGACTAGAATAAGGAAGTTCATAGCCAGTAGTTGCCCTAGCGTCTTCGTTCGTCCGTCGGACTAGCATACAGACGAATGGATTTTTCCACCGGACTCGAGTTTGACGGAAAGATTTGAAACAAGTTCTATTTCTAAAGTCCGTCTGATTTTTTGACAGCAAAGGTCCGATAAAGCCCACACACGATCAAATTGTCAGGCGGATTCGTTCTGTCGGACCTTTGCTGTCGAAAAGTCTGTTCGTGTGTACACAGCATAAGGGTTTACAACCACTTTAACTCCCAAAATTGTTGTTAGTGACTACAGTAATAAACCCCACATAGGTGGTCATTGGCAGTAATAATTAACCCCTTCTCCTTTGCATTGGTTGTCATTGGCACTGCTATAAAGCCCCTCCCCCAACACATACACAGACATTGATGGTTAGTGGCAATTTTAATTAACCCATTTCCCCTGTGTAAATGGTCAGTGACAGTGCTGTTAAGTACACACACAAACGCACACGCACACACTGGTGGTCAGTGGTAGTGTTAATTAGCACCCCCTTCCAACATTGGTGGACAGTGCAGTACCCCCAATTGTTAATCTATCTGCTCATCTGCTGCCACTTCACTCTCTATCCCTGGGGATGTCAAACTGGGACTTTACTTCTACTCTTGGGTGCAGTTTACAACAGCATCTTCATTCTAGTGTTGGGTGTTGAAACGCAGAAAGCATTCCACAGTACTCTACAAGGTGCCTTGTTGGTGACAAGTGGCTATCACTCAAATAGGGACTTAAAGAAGAACCAAAGTAAATATTGCATGGAGACAGGGTGGATAAAAATCAATGATTTTTTAAAAAATAAATAAAAAAAGATTTTTTTTTATTTAAATCAATTTTTTTTTTTAATTTAAATCGTATTTTTTTTAATTTTTATCAAATTTATTTTAATAAAACGCTTTAGGAGTAAAGATCTATCTAAAGATCATTTTCTATTTAAGATTAATAATTTTATTTATTCAGCATGAAATGGAACTTAATTATGTAGTATAATGCCCCGTACACACGGCCGGACATTGATTGGACATTCCGACAGCAAAATCCTAGGATTTTTTCCGACGGATGTTGGCTCAAACTTGTCTTGCATACACACGGTCAAACAAAGTTGTCGGAAAATCCGATCATTCTGAACGCGGTGATGTAAAACACGTACGTCTGGACTATAAACAGGGCAGTAGCCAATAGCTTTCATCTCTTTATTTATTCTGAGCATGCGTGGCACTTTGTGCGTCAGATTTGTGTACACACGATCAGAAATTCCGGCAACGGATTTTGTGGTCCGAAAATTTTATAGCCTGCTCTCAAAATTTGTGTGTCGGAAAATCTGATGGAAAATGTGTGATGGAGCCTACACATGGTCGGAATTTCCGACAACTAGGTCCTATCACACATTTACCGTCGGAAAATCCGACCGTGTGTACGGGGCATTAGACTGTATATTCTGCAATATTTAAAATTTTGGTAAACTCATTCAATGAATCCAAGTTCTGCAAGCTGAGATAACATTCACTGCATTGATGCATTCACACAATGTCACAGTAACCATGAGATAAAACAAAGTTCAGGAATATTTATTTATCCCATTGTTTTGCAAATCTATGTACACTACAAACTGTACGATTGAATCGGTTCTAATCACGCTGTGTTACTAACCTGACAGCTTATTATTCTAAATAGGAAACCTTCATTTTGTTTGCAAATATTAAAGATTCTAACTACCAGCAAGAATAAGTCCTTACATTTAAAGAGCACCTGTCATTTCAGATCCATCATGGCAGCGCCTGTTAGCGGGAATCCACTCACCCTCTGCCGCCACGTCCCTCACCTTGTTGTGTCACCATTAAAGTGAATGTGACTGTCGGTGAGTCAACAGCGGGTCAGAGAAGGAGCCGCTGTGGGACAGAGATGATAGTTGCTCTTTAAAAATTATGATTTAAATCGAGTTGATTTAAATCAAGCCTTTATACTAGTGATTTAAATCGACTTGATTTAAATCTAATCCACCCTGCATGGAGATATAGTTTTTGGGCAGGAGATGCAAAATCTTTTTTGTGAAAAAAACTGTTTTGCCCATGCTCCTAGCAATTTTGGGTTTTTGTTGTGTACTCTACATAGCTCATGGGAGATGCAGTGTAAGTTGCGTCTCCTGACTGGCAGAAGGGAGTTGGGTGTTTAGAATGATTTTGCTCCTGTGCTTATGGGCAGTTGATACATCATTATTGGCTGCCCAAAGGCTGAAGAGGAGCAACACAGGACTCAAAAGAAGCAGCGGGAGCTGGGGGGGTGGCAGACGGAGCATTATTGGCTGCCCATTGGCTGAAGAGGAGCAACACAGGACTCAAAAGAAGCAGCGGGAGCCCCATCCCTCCGCAGAAGCGAACGAATACGCATTTTTTTTTAATTCATGAAAGTGTATTTCTTCCAAAAAAAAAATTGCATTTGAAATATTGCTGCGCAAATACAGTGTGACATAAAATATTGCAAAGACCGCAATTTTATTCTCTAGTGTCTCTGTTAAAATAGATAGATAGATAGATAGATAGATAGATAGATAGATAGATAGATAGATAGATAGATAGATAGATAGATAGATAGATAGATAGATAGATAGATAGATAGATAGATAGATAGATATCTTTATATCTATATATAGATATATAGATCTATATATATAATGTTTAAGGGTTCTAAGTAATTTTCTAGCAAAAAATACAGATTTTAACTTGTAAGCAACAAGTGTCAGAAAACAAAGTTACAGAGATAAAACAAACTTAGAAGGAGAGCTAACATTAGAGCCAGCGCTGGGAGGGGGATTAGTGAGGGACGACTTTCTCTTTCTCAGAAGATAAAAGCTGGCAGCAGGGAGAGGGGGATAGACCAACTTTCAGCTGTCGTCCATCATTAATCCTCCCCCCTGTGTGGGCCCTCCTGTGTGCTCGGGCCCCCTACAAGCGGACTGGTGGTCCCCCCCTATCAGCGGCCCTGCTTGTCTACAAACACTTTGCTATAATAAAGGCTACATATTGTTGCTCAGGGTGTGTTTTCTGATGGTGACAGTGGCAGAATATACTAGAACAATACATGTAGGCATGGCCACTTCTAGTCTAGTCTAGTCTAGTCTAGTCCACTATAATTGTATATGAAAGAGTTACAATGCAGGAGAGCAATTGTCACCCCATATTTGCAGACATCCCAAGTCTCCAGCAAAGTGCGGGAGTCTCCCGCATTTCTGCGGTGGCTCCCGCACACCTGCAAGCGCCTCCCGATCTCCCGGGAATGATCGGTGCGGCGGGGAACAGCTGTGAACACTGATCTCCTTTGTATAGATTTTTAGCTGACAGACACTTCTCCTTCTCTCCCTCCCACGGCTGTCAGCTAAAAAGCTATACAGGGAGATCGGTGTTCACAGCTGTCCCTCCCGCCGCACCGATCATTTGCAGTTGTTTCCCTTGTGCTCCCCCCCCTTCCGTGTCCTTCTCGCCCCACCTGTTCTCCCCCAGCCACCGCGTTCTCCTTTGCCACTCCTGTCCTTCTCCTCCGCCCCCCCTTGTCCCTCGCAGCCGGATCCCCTCCTCTCCTCTCCCACCAGCTGCGGGGGAAACTGTAGGGAATTGGACACAGTGAGCGAGATCGCTCCTGTGATAACTGAGCAGAATATACTGTGTTTACTCTGCTCAGTTTATGAATGAACAGGAGCCTCTGTCTCCTGTTCATTCATCTTCAGTGCTGAGAAAGAGACTGGGGAATCTGTGTCCTCAGTCCTTTTCTCTGTCTCAACGGGGAGATGTCAGGGGTCTGTTTAGACCCCTGACATCTCACCAACGCCCCCAAAAAATATTACAAAAAATTTATTGTAAAGAAATTCTAAGAAATGCAAAAGTGTAAATAAATAAAATAAAAAACTACTAACACCACTCTCCCCTGCCCTAACAACACTGTCCACTGCCCCAACCCCCTCCCCCCTAAAAGCATTGTGAAAAAAACATTAAAAACAAATTACATTGACAAATTACGTCCCCAGACGCACGGTTAAAAAATGTTGAAAAGTTGATTTAAAAAATATTTTGCCGCGGGGGGTTGGTGGTAGTTGCGGGCGCCACCTCCCTGAAATGAGTTTTTGCAGGTTGGCATGTCTGTATTTGGAAGTGCCTGAACAAGGATGTCCTAGGCAAGGTTGCCAGGGATTGTTTAAATAAAATCTGAAGATTTAAACACACTGGAAAATACTTTAGCAATTATATTAGCATGTTAAATATTATATGAAAGTTTTAACTTATGCTGTAACTGTGTTTGTAAAAATGAAATAAAATGCTAACCACAAAGGCAGGACAAAATGGAAAAGATCTGATGATTCAATAAATACAATATAATAGCTCCCCCTGCAGACAAATATATGCTGTTGCATTGGATTACATGTGCAAATAAACCATATCTGATTAATGCCTGTATTGGTTGCTTGATTTACATTGGACCATTTCTTTTTTCACCTTTTTTCTTTAATGTCTGCTAAAAAATTCCTTTAGAACTGATCAGATAGAATTGCAAAAAAGCAGACAGGAGGATCAAACAAGGGTAACCCTGTGGTCTTCCCTATTAAGTATAAATTATGTTATTCAGGCCTACCAGCAGGTCTATTCATAATATAGGTGCAGTATCCATTAGCCAAAAATGCCTGAGCCTTCCTTTGTTTAAAATATTAACAGTTTCCCTCTTGTGAAGCAGAGCATGACAAAGGTGTTTGAAATTAAGAGATTTAATTGATAAAAAAAAAAATATATATATATATATATATATATATATATATATATATATATATATATATATATATATATGTAGCACTGACCCCCGAAGGAGCTGCTGGTTATTATTTTGGGTCTTTGCCATCACCCCTCACTAACAGTTCACCATACCAGAAACTTGGAGTCTATACTGGGCCTCGCACCCACCTATATATGCACAAGTCATTTCGTTATTTTTCCAATACTTTTTATTAAACAACTTGAGCAGTAGAGGGATGGACGGTTTAAGGGAAAGTTCAGATACTTTGTGCAGATCACTGAGGAACTTTTAGATCCCGTAGACAAGTACTCCTTCAGTCAACGGATTTGCCCACCCGGATAGGCTTCTCTCACTGACCTAGCAGCTGGAATGATGCACGGACAAAAGTCTCTGCCACAGACTTGATAGGAACAATAATTGTTGAACAATCCTCTGCCACAGGATTTAGTATTAGTTGGACGATCCTCTGCCACAGGATTTAGTAATGGTAATGAACACAGCAACACAGTACCAATAATTCCTTTAAGCTAAGGTGACCAGATTTTTAAAATGAAATGCGGGGACATATTTTTTTTTTTTACTTGTAATGGCAGCAATCGACGACTCTTTGCCGGTCTCCGCCGCCGCTGCCCGCCTCACAGCCTGTCAAGTCTAAAGCCCCATACACACTATCAGATTTTCTGCTGATTTTTTTCTTCAGATTTACCAAAACCATATAATATGAGGTCAAACCTTAGGAGTTTCAATTTGTATGCAATTAGGCTGGCCCTTGCACTACATGGTTTTGGTAAATCTAAAGACAAAAATCAACAGAAAATCTGATAGTATTTATGGGGCTTTACTCTTCGAGCCCCGGCTACTACTGGGTGGGGAGCAGAGGAAGATCACTCCACCAGGTAAGGCAAGGAGATAAGCAGGCAGGTGGTTGGCCGGTACTTGAGCCAAGGCAGAAGAACATGCGAGTGGAGCTGAATGGGCATGCACCCGAAACGGAAGAAATAGTCCCTCCGCTCCGACCAGCACTTGATCATCAAAAAGGGGCACAGATAATGGGAAAAAAAATAAACCCCCATAAGCTAGTAGGAGCGGCAGAGGAGGGGGGGTGCAATTCAGATTTTTTCTTTTTATTCTGCACGGCTCAGCCCCAGCCCCTGTTCAAATCCAATCAGGGGACAAAACTGGGGACAGAGTTGGTCTGGGGACAGAATCCTCAATCCGGGGACTGTCCCCAGAAACCGGGGATGTCTGGTCACCCTACTTTAAGCCATCCAGCAGTAATGTGAGGTAGATTGGTTAGGATGCATCCTCCAATTGAGTCACAAGGCTCCTCTTGAGATACCAGCCTTTCACTCGGTCCTCTCCAAGATGAGTCCTCCCCTGGATCTTTCAATTGCTCTTTTAATTGCTCAGCTTCTTCCCGCAGGACAGACAGCAGAGGATCACCTCTGAACCAGTAGGCCCCAGATAGCTTCTGGGCCTACTTGCAGTCACATAGCCTCGGGCCAGCAGGGCCCTGAGACAGAAAAGGAGTTGTCACATACCTTAGGCCAGGAGAGCCAGTACGTGAGAGAGCGAAAAAAATGGCGTCCGCCCCTTATGTATCCTTTCCAAGAATGCACAGCGGTGAACCACTCCCGCTGGGCTGTTTCTGGGGAAAAAGGACACTCAATACACCTTAGCCTGTTGCCCTTCCATCACTGGCCTGTGGTGACAACGACACCTACAGACGACAATGTGGAACTGCACTCAACACAGCCACTGCTGGAACAGAGGCTAATTTAGTCATAATATTAAATCTGAACTATCTACAGTACAGATAAACCGCTAAATTTACATGCGAGCGCCTGGTCAACAGGAGCAGGGCGCTACATACTCCCCCCACTACAAAAGACGATGTCCTCAGCGTCTGAAAAAAAAAATGGCTCTCAATCCTGAGAGCCAGTATCTGAACCACAAAACTTGGATGGGAAAAGGAAGGGTAATAAATAAGAAAGTTATAGATTTTAAACATGAACACACAATCAGATCACATTATTATACATTACAACCCCTCACTCTCTGTCTAAAACACCCACTCTCCAACAGCTTGACAGACGATCCGGTTCACCTGAAAAAAACGCAAAGACACACAAACAAAATATGAACCAGCATTTCTGTACATCAAGAAGCAAAGCTGCACTTCCTCAGAAATGAAACTTCCCTTCCTACTTTAAGTGCAAACGAGCTAAACTATGACTTAAAAGTCCAATTCTCTCTATGGGCGACTCCCACCAACTAGTGGCAGAAATTTAGTAGGACAAAGAGTCTTTGGGTGTGAAAATGCTGAAGTAAGTGAAAGCTCTTGACCACGAAGTTCTCACCAACCCTAAAACTATCTAACTATGCACCCCATAGTCTTTTTTTTTTTTTTTTTCTCTTGCAAAGTGAGGAAAAAAACAACAGTCCCTCTGAATAATCACCAATAGAACCAGGGATCCGGCAAAGTAAGTGTTTTCCCCTGTTTGTCCACAGTGGTAATGAAGTATACAATATCATCCTTTCCAAGTCTGCAGATGACCACCTTGTCAGCATAGATGTGCCGGCCATAACCTCAATACAGAAGGCACCCATTGAACCGTTATTCCATAATAGCAGAATGGCCAGCTCTCCGGAAAGGTTTTGGCACACACAACTAGTCCCAGACAGCTTCACTGTACCACTGCTCTCGGTTGGCATCGGTTTCCTGTATAATTTCTTTAGTAACGTAAGGAATCTCCAGACTATACTCTGTGGCGACTCTTTTGGTGAGCACTCTTTGCAATCTAGGTAAAGCTCTGCTTTTCCCCAGACCAGGAGGCACACACAAATTTGGAGACTTACGCACCATAGATCTGATGGGCATCTGTTCAGACTCAAATGAACTAGTAACCTTGGACAGTGTCTCTTTAGTAGTGCTGTATGGCTCCACACTAGGTGATGTCTTCCCAGAATCCATGGCTATTCAGTCTGAGAAAGTAAAGGCAGAGGCAACATCTTCACCCTGAGCCCACAACAATTCCTGTGACATTGTCTCAAATAGATCATCATCACTGGAGATATGTTCCCCCCTGATCTCTCACCCTTTCCTGTCGTGGATTTTTCCGGGTTCATGCTCTCCTCCGGCTCCAGTTCAGGTAGTCTTTGGGGTAGGCCTCGACCGCGGCCGTGGGAAGCTTTCACATATTCCACCTTCCTCTGGACAGGTGCAGCGGGGACAGGTGTAGGGGAGGTAGTAGCAAGGGCGATGTCTGCTGAGGGAACAGTAACAGCGGCATCTCCTTCAGGAACACTCTTAGTAGCAGATGGGATGAGGGTTTGTTGACTCCCAGAAGCAAAGGCAGTAGTTTCCGCTGTAGCAGTCCCTGTAGTCCAGTCCACTTGGTAGGCACAGGGTGATATTGTAGGTTGCTCCACAGTGAACAGGTATTCTCCACATCGCAAACATCGGACAAATGGACGGAGATATATGGCCAGTCCCTCGCACTTGTGGCATAGCATACCCAGCCCTTCAATGTCTCCAGTAGTGTACAACACAAACCGCCCTTGCGGCTTCAAGCGGATGCTTGTAGCTGTCAGCAGGGTTCCGGTTAGCATGGCACCCGCAGCGGTGCTTGTAGGGAACATCCTGGACCCCATGGCCGACTGTATCAGCGAAAAAGAGGACATGGCTGCACTCCTATCTTCTCAGTATGATCACGCGGCCTCTCTTCTTTAGCACCAGACACGCCCATGCGTCTCACGCAGCAGCAGGTGGGAACTCCTTCTCCCTGCTCCTTTTCAGTCACTTAGCTCCCGGGCCTACTTGGCTCCGCCCGTAGCCTACGCACTTAGAAAGTGATCCGCACTTAACCCCTTTTTGTCCAGCAACAAGTAATACAGTGCAGAGCCCTCTTTAATGTAGACTCTCAGTGAAATAACTTCTCAGAGTTTCTTAGGGCACTGGCAAATATCCCGGACGAGAAACCCCCACATGTAGCACTGACCCCCGAAGGAGCTGCTGGTTATTATTTTGGGTCTTTGCTGTCACCCCTTGTAACGACACCCCGAGTATGAAAGGGGTTAAAGTCGTTTAGGACATTTCAAACCCAAACACAAAGGCAGCTACCGAACACTCCAATCAGCCGAACAAGGAACCCATACAAATAATCCACCCCAAAAACGAGACACAGCTCTGTCTTCAGGTTCCAAACAGGAATGAATCTTTATTCCAAAAAACACATGTTATACAGATCCCTCTTCAAAACATTTCCCCCCCACCCTTGGAAAACAGGGCGGGTTAAACTGTCCAATAACAATAGACACACAGGTCAGGTGTGCTTAACTTCTCATCAGTAAACAGTCTTAACAGGGGGGCTGCTGGAGGAATCCCCCCTCCCTCTTTCCTCACAGCAATACACATCCTGTGATCCAAGGCAGACAAACACAATAGAACATTGGAATACAGCCCCACCCCAAAGTAGCACAGCAAACAGTACACATTCTATATACACATATATACAGCATTGAGTCTCTGACTAGCACAGATCACAGCGGGGCTCTCACTCACCCTGTGCCCCACCAGCGACCCCCGTCACATGGCTCCCTCCTTGTGGAACACTCCGGCAAGGTCTGTCACAATTCTCCACTTTCGGCAGGAGACTAACACAGGAGGAGACCCCAGACGGGTTGACTCCGAAGTTAGTCAGTAGTTCCAGTCCTCTAATGCTGGTATCCACACCGTACCCCAAACAAATTGTTCCAAACAGATCATTACTTACCCAGCCAACCTCTGCATCTCTCAGAAAACATCCCCGCCGCTGGGGAGAGGCCTGGACTGGCCCTTCTCCCTGTAGTCTTTTCAGCTGCTGGAGAGAAGACAGGGTGACTGGGCTCACGCCATCATGCTGTTGGGGATCTGGGCACGGGTAGTCACTCGGTTGGCTTCAGCGGGGCCTATCGGGGCATAAGCAGAAATGAGGGGGGCCAAATCATTCCCCAGTAGTACATCCGCTGGCAAATCCTTCATCACCCCTACATTCACGTGTCCCGAACCAACCCCCCAATCCAGGTGAACACGGGCAACGGGTAGCCGGAAAATGGTGCCTCCTTCTACCCTTACGACTACAGTGTCCCCGGTGTGTTGGCACTCTGGGATGAGGTTCTTCCGTAGTAGGGTCATGGTGGCACCAGTATCACGTAGGCCATTGGCTACCTTTCCATTAACCCGGACGGTCTGCCTGTGTTGCTGCCGGTTGTCCTGGTTAGCTGCTTGTACTAGATCAGCCTCATGCAGGACGCCCCAACGTTCTTCCTCCTCAATGCAGTGAGCCGCAGGCATGGATGTGCGGGGATTCCCCCCTGCTGGCTTTCTCCATGAGTGGGACTGCCTGGCTGGATTCAATGGACAGTTTGGCTTTTTGTGCCCTAGCTGTTTACACCCGAAACACCTGAGGGGTTGTGAGTAGTCCTGGGAGTTGAACCTGGGCTGCCGAGAATAAGTGGCCACTGGAGGTGGTGCTGTAGGGCGGTACAACTGTGGTTTGTATGCACCAGCTGGAGGGGGTGCCGCTGATCGATAATCCATCCGAGCTGTTGTCTTGACCACAGGGTTATCCAGTTTGCGGGCGTCTGTGTATTCGTCCGCCAGGCGAGCTGCTTCAGGCAAGGTGAAAGGTTTTCGGTCCCGGACCCACTCTCTGACTTCCGGGGACAGCTTGTCAAAGAAGTGCTCCAGCAGGAACAGCTGCAGCACCTCTTCCCCGGATACTGCTTGGCATCCAGCGACCCAGTGGGATGCCGTGCGGTGTAGGCAGCATGCCCACTCGGTATATGAGTCTTCAGTCCGCTTGCTCGTCTCTCGGAACCGCCTCCGGTATGCCTCCGGTGTGACGGCATACCTGGCCAAAAGTGCTTCTTTTACTAGCCCATAGTTCATAATATCCTTGTCTGGGATGGCCCTAAACGCTTCACTGGCCCGGCCGGACAATTTCCCAGACAAAATGGTAACCCATTCCTCTGTGGGCACCCAGTGTAGGGCACATTGCCGTTCGAAATCTGCAAGGTACCCATCAATCTCCCCTTCTGCTTCAATGAAGTTTTTAAAAGCAGCAAAATGTACCTTTCTCCTTTCAGTAGGTGCTGTTGTGACATCCGCTGCTGCAGCACGTCTTTGCTGTAGCCAATTTGCATCCACAGCCGCTATAACTCGGTCTATGATCTCCGCTGTAGGGTTAGGGCCATAATGTGCCAGTCTTATTTTAACAGCCCGATCAAAACTTGCCTCTTCGGGTGTCCTGTCTGTTACGCTGGGCCTTTCGGTTATGCTTGGTCTTTCCGCTGTATCCATTTCGACTAGTTCTGCGATAATGTCCCTCTTCTTACGGTTGTTGGCCGGTCGGCCCCGGTTCTCCAGTAAGTCCTTCTGGGCTGTGGGAATGATCCCACCGCTGCCACCAGTGTAACGACACCCCGAGTATGAAAGGGGTTAAAGTCGTTTAGGACATTTCAAACCCAAACACAAAGGCAGCTACCGAACACTCCAATCAGCCGAACAAGGAACCCATACAAATAATCCACCCCAAAAACGAGACACAGCTCTGTCTTCAGGTTCCAAACAGGAATTAATCTTTATTCCAAAAAACACATGTTATACAGATCCCTCTTCAAAACATTTCCCCCCCACCCTTGGAAAACAGGGCGGGTTAAACTGTCCAATAACAATGGACACACAGGTCAGGTGTGCTTAACTTCTCATCAGTCTTAACAGGGGGGCTGCTGGAGGAATCCCCCCTCCCTCTTTCCTCACAGCAATACACATCCTGTGATTCAAGGCAGACAAACACAATAGAACATTGGAATACAGCCCCACCCCAAAGTAGCACAGCAAACAGTACACATTCTATATACACATATATACAGCATTGAGTCTCTGACTAGCACAGATCACAGCGGGGCTCTCACTCACCCTGTGCCCCACCAGCGACCCCCGTCACATGGCTCCCTCCTTGTGGAACACTCCGGCAAGGTCTGTCACACCCCTCACTCACAGTTCACCATACCAGAAACTTAGAGTCTATACTGGGCCTCACGCCCACCTATATATGCACAAGTAATTTAGTTATTTTTCCAATGCTTTTTATTAAACAACTTGAGCAGTAGCGGGATGGAGGGTTCAAGGGAAAGTTCAGATACTTTGTGCAGATCACTGAGGAACTTTTAGATCCCGTAGAAAAGTACTCCTCCAGTCAACGGATTTGCTCACGCGGATAGGCTTCTCTCACTGACCTAGCAGCTGGAATGATGCACGGACAAAAGTCTCTGCCACAGACTTGACAGGAACAATAATTGTTGAACAATCCCCTGCCACAGGATTTAGTATTAGTTGGACAATCCTCTGCCACAGGATTTATTAATGGTAATTAACACAGAAACACAGTACCAATAATTCCTTAAAGCCATCCAGCAGTAATGTGAGGTAGATTGGTTAGGATGCATCCTCCAATTGAGTCACCAGGCTCCTCTTGAGATACCAGCCTTTCGCTCAATCCTCTCCAAGATGAGTCCTCCACCTGATCTTTCAATTGCTCTTTCAATTGCTCGGCTTCTTCCCGCAGGACAGACAGCACAGGATCACCTCTGAATCAGTAGGCCCCGGATAGCTTCTGGGCCTATTTGCAGTCACATAGTCTCAGGCAGTAGGGCCCTGAGACAGAAAAGGAGTTGTCACATACCTTAGGCCAGGAGGGCCAGTAGGTGAGAGAGCGAAAAAAATGGCGTCTGCCCCTTAAGTATCCTTTCCCAGAATGCACAGCGGTGAACCACTCCCACTGGGCTGTTTCTGGGGAAAAAGGACACTCAATACACCTTAGCCTGTTGCCCTTCCATCACTGGCCTGTGGTGACAACACCTACAAACGACAATGTGGAACTGCATGCAACACAGCCAATGCTGGAACAGAGGCTAATTTAGCCATAATATTAAATCTGAACTTTATACAGAACAGATAACCCGCTAAATTTACATGCGAGCGCCTGGTCAACAGGAGCAGGGCGCTACATATATATATATATATATATATATATATATATATATATATATATATATATATATATATATTAGTAAAAGGTTTCTTTTTGTTCAGAAAATTTCCTTACATGAGACGATAAGCAGGAACATTGATAATGATAGCTTTGGCCATAAATAACAGAGATCATGAGGCACATTATTGTTACAAATTTAAGCTATCTAATCAACCCCCCCCCCCCCCCCCAATGCAGACCTGTGAAAAATTATTACAGTGAGTTAATTGACCTTGAAGAACGGAACACTTTTTAATAAAAATAAACCTTTTCTATTTGCATCTCACTCCCGTCTCTCGTTCAGTTTGGACTGTATGTCAGACAATTATTGAATCCCGCCAGACCGGTTGATGCGATCTTTATTCTATCCAGCGTGCAGCTCTTTGTCTGGACAATATCAAATAATTTACAGTAATATGTTCTGTTTTTGTTGCATTGGAAGGCAACATTATTGGCAACGCAAACCTTTCTAATACAATATGGGAAACGGAAAGGCCAAACAAACTTTTTTTGAACCTTCATAAACTCACTGAATCAAGGTTATTATAGTGACCTATTTCACTTGTATCAAAAAGCTCACCTATAAAAGAGGCATTTATGTACTTGCATACATAATGAAAAACTGCCACTTCTTCCAATCCCCAGCTCTCTACCATCAAGCATTCAGCTATCTGATTAGTTGTATGCTTACTGCCCCCTGCTGTTAATTATGGTTCCTCCCACTGGCTTGTACATTATGAACTAAGGCTCGGTTCACACTGCAGCGATGTGGGAACCCTGCGAATCCACTGCGGGTTCCCGCATTGCATGTCTCCCGTCTGCAGTTCACACTGCCCTATGCAAACTGCTGGGAGTCTCAATTAAAAGTTAATGACACCCCCAAATCAGTTTGCATATCACAGTGCGAACTGCAAATTCGGACATGAATCGGATCACATGGGCGTGATTCTGCTGCGGACCAAAAAAAGGGTCCTGTGCGAGTTTGGTCCCGAATGTGATGCAATTTTAGCTACACGATCTGTATGGCTGAAGTCGCATCGCACAGAGATTGCATGTGATTTGCACTGCAGTGCGGTGCGAATCACATGAGAAGCCAGACATCACACCAGTGGGAAAGGGCCCTAAAAGGTAAGTAAATAAATACCACAGGTGGGCTGTGCCTAGGTTTACATTTATGTGATTTGGCATGTCAAATCGCATGCCAAATCGGTGGCTATTGCCGACAATTGCACCGTCCAAATCGGTGTGACGCCAACTTTGCAGCACCGCACAGATTTCCAAAAGTAGTTTCTGTACTACTTTTGGCGACTTTGGGGTGCAATTTCAATAGACATCTGTGCAGGAATCTGCACAGATGTCTCTGAAATTGCCCCCGAAGTCGGACTGACATGCGGGTATAAAATACCTCTATCAGTGTGAACCTAAGGTGTTCTCTGAGCTAATACAAACAGATACTTTTGCACTAGGGTACCGCTGTACTGCAATAGTTAAATGCTTGTTATTCTTGGGGTAGAGGAAGAGGCTGTATTACTTACCATAGCCTTTGCTCCAACTGGCTCCAGTGCTCTCCTCTTCTTCTCAAAGCCCCAGCGTGACTGCAGCCATAAGCAGCTTAGAGAGGAGGCTGCAGTGACCTAGTCACACAGACAGAGGGCGCTTGCTGGATTATGGAATAAGGTAAGTATTTCTCCTTATTCTGGCACCCCTAGAGATAAGGAGAATTTAACTCCTAAAGTGTAGGGGAGGTCCACTGCATGGGTATTTTTTGCTCCAGCCCAGAGTTCAGCTTGAAAGAGAAATTCCAGCAAAACAGATGACAGCAATCAAAAAGCTACAGTTGCCATAAACACTGCAACTGTGCTAAAATCAGAACCCCCACTTAGTTTAACATAGTATGAGCTATTGCACTCACTGTTTATTTAACATCAGTATAAAAATAATAGGAGTCAGTGGCGGCCGGTGCTCCATTTCTTAGAGGGGGGGATTGCAAAACCGACCACCCCCCCACCCCCGGTCGGTAGCCACCCCCCACTCCCCATCACTCGATCATCAGCCCACCAGCCTCGCACTTACCACATCTAGGTCACAGGCAGCGCTTCCTACTCGTCGGCTTCACCCTGCGTCGCCTCCTCCTCGGCTTCACGGCGGCTTCCCCTGTGTCTTCTCCTCCGACTCGGCAGCCAATATGATCTCTTCTCCTTCTCAGGACCCGCTTCCTGATAGGAAGACAATAGCCTTTGGCTCTAATCACGTGCTTCTAAAAAAAGAAAAACCCCATTGGAATCCACGCGTCTTGCGCCCTGTATGTAGATGTCCAGACGCATGGATTGGGGGGGCGGCACCCCTGCGCCCCATATGGACAGGCCACCATTGGTAGGAGTCATTCCAGAGGATAAATAAATGTCTAAATAACTTCCACTCTCTCTACTTTCTGTGCTACCAGTCACCATCAGTGGTGGCTGTGGGGAAAAAAACACTTGTTTCTTTTTTGCATCAGACAGAGGGTGTTTAACCGCTTGACCGCACACACATATACACACATATACGTTGGCAGAATGGCACGGGCAGGCAAATGGGTGCACAGGTACGTCCCTTTAAATTTGCTGCTTTTTGAGTACACTCCCTAGGACACACATAACCCCTTGATCTCCCCCTAGTGTTTAACCCCTTCCCTGCAAGTGTCATTTATACAGTAATCAGTGCATTTTTATAGCACTGATCACTGTATAAATGTCACTGGTGCCAAAATAATGTCAAAAGTGTCTGATGTGTCATAATGTCACAGTCACACAAAAAAATCGCAGATCACCGCCATTACTAATAACAAAAAAATAATAATAAAAATGCCAAAAAACTATCCCCTATTTTGTAGACGCTATAACTTTTGTGCAAACCAAACAATATTTGCTTATTGGGATTTTTACCAAAAATATGTCGAAAATTACACATCGGCCTAAACGGAGGAAAAAATATGTTTTTTTGTATATTTTTGGGGGATATTTATTACAGCAAAAAGTAAAAAATATTGCTTTTTTTTCAAAATTGTCGCTCTTTTTTTTGTTTATAGCGCAAAAAATAAAAAACGCAGAAGGGATCAAATACCATCAAAAGGAAGCTCTATTTGTGGGGGAAAAAAAGACGTAAATTTTGTTTGGGTACAACGTCGCACGAACGCGTAATTGTCAGTTAAAGCGACGCAGTGCCGAATCGCAAAAAGTGCTCTGGTCAGGAAGTGGTTAAAGCATCACAAGCAGATACTATGACAGACCATCAACAAAGGTGATGTGTAACTCTGTGTAGTTCTATCACCATGTAGAACCTCTTACCTTGTACTGCAGCCTGCTCTGACCCCCAGGACTGGAAGGTATAGGCATTGTGGGTTTTCACCTGCTGATTGATATAGCGACTACACAGCCTGCCCTGACCTGGACCTTCTCTGTTTTTGTATCTGGCTGTTGACTTTGTACCACACTCTGGTTGAAAGCTTAGGTCAGCTGCCATCTGCACAGGGCCCGAGGGTAGGGTTGCCACTTTTTCTTCAAGCCAAACTCGAACACTTTAGCAGCGCACAGCAAAAATTTATTTTTTTTGGCATAAACTATATGATAGTAACAGGCCTGGGACATCTTTGGGCGCTCCAAAGAGAATAGTAATGCATAGAGCCCCCTCACCCTCCCATCAGGCACTGTTCTTCTGAGCCACATTACTGTCTGAATATTGTGTCCGGGTTTCAGGTGGACTGAAACCTGGACACATGATTCAACTGTCTGGGTGAATCCCGAACAGGTGGCAACTCTACCCGAGGGCCACAACCTGGTACACCCTTCAGTAAGGTCCATCACCTCTTCTGGGGGTTTGTTGAACATAAGCTGGTGTGTACTTAGACTCTGTACCTTTATCCCTTTTAGGGCTCACACCCTCTCCAATGTGCAGATAACACAGAGGGCCCACTTTACATTATTGCCCATTACAGGTGTGTGCCAAGTAAGGATGAGCTCCGGCGTGTTTGCACAGCCCACATGCAGAGCCCGCCAGGAAGTCGGCACTGCGCTGCGCTAATCACAAGCAGTGAGACATTTCCCGATCCCTGCAGCCACGCATTGGGAAATGTCTCACTGCCTGTGATTAGCGCAGCGCAGTGCCAACTTCCTGGCGGGCTCTGCATGTGGGCTGTGCGAACACGCCGGAGCTCATCCTTAGTGCCAAGGTCACCAAGTACAAGTAGGTAAGTAACTGTGCTCCCTGTATACATCACAAGGCTTCATTTTCAGCTTTGACTAAAATGTACTTTTGGACCCCTCTTACCCTGGGGCGCTAAAAATAGCGCCTGAAAAGCGTCTCTCCTGCCTCCCCAGTGTGAGAGCCCGAGTGCTTTCACACTGGGGCGGTGCGCTTGCAGGACACGAAAAAAAAAAGTCCTGCAAGCAGCATCTTTGGGGCTGTACACCACTCCCAAAACGCCCTGCCCATTAAAAAGAATGGGCAGCGTTGCCGAAGCGCCTGCAAAACGTTTCCGCAACGCATCAACACGGGCGCTTTTAATTCTTTCCTCAGCTGCTAGCGGGGGTTAAAAGCACCCCACTAGCGGCCGAAAAGTGCTGCCATAACAGTGGTTAAGCACCGCTAAAACTAGCAGCGCTTTACCGCTGACGCCGGCACCGCCCCAGTGTGAAAGGGGTCTTAATGTGGAACTTTACTCTCTCCATCAGCATGAACTCATTTTCATCCAGATGGTGCTAGCATTTGTAAAGAAGACAGGAAGCTAAAGGTAAAGATAGGGCGTATTATATTTACTTGTTTTAATCAGGTGTTTTTTTTTATTCTTCCGTTACTTCCTGGTTTCCAGGCCGAGGCAAATGATGTCATACATCCCAGGAGTCTTCATGAGCAGATGAGGGGTTTTCTCAGCTAAGTACACCCTCCTGCCTGCGTGCCTGAGCTAATGGCAGATGGATTCCAGGAAGTACATGAATCACCTGCCCTTATTCAAGATGCTTATGGCTAGGGCTCGAAATGCTAGGGGGTGTTTTTGAAAATGATGTTTCAACAAAAAAAAACATGGAGACATGGACGGATGGGGGAGTTTGCTTTGAATCTAAACAAAAAAAATGAAGTAGCGTTTTTGGTTTGTGGCGCTTAAATACAGTGTAGTTCTTCTTTGAGTAAATCAGGTGTTTAAATAGATGTGTAGCTGCACACATAGGTGTATGCAGCCTATTGTATTAGGGTGTGCACCCCAAAAATCAAACACACACGCCTTTCTCTGCAGCCTCAGCTGCACAGGACAGTGAATGAATAAGAAGTGCTCTGTGCTGAGCAGCTTCCTGTTTATTCACAAATGGAAGCATGGTAAACACAGTTTACTATGCTTCAGTTATGAATGAACACAGTGTGTGAGTGAGTTCACTGTGTTCTTTAAAAAAAAGAAGGCGCTGGTAAATGACATATTTACTAGCCCCTCCCCCCACTCTCCACCATGAAACATCCCCTGCAGCATCTAGGGCAGGGATATGCAATTAGCGGACCTCCAGATGTTGCAAAACTACAAGTCCCATCATGTCTGTCTCTGGGTGTCATGCTTGTGGGTGTCAGAGTCTTGCTATGCCTCATGAGATTTGTAGTTCTGCAACAGCTGGAGGTCCGCTAATTGCATATCCCTGATCTAGGGGGAGAGGAGAGGAGAAAAGCCAGCAGCACTGCGGGTCAGAGGGGGCCAACATGGGGGAAGCCCAGGCAGTAGGGGGAATCAGCACTGCACGTAGTGATTAGGGTGTGCCCAGGCACATCTGGCACACCCCCTGCGCACGCCTATGGCTGTACAACATATAGAATTTGTATGCTTAGATTGCAGGAACTGATAAAGGTGCTTGTTCTTGTTGCAATAACTGTAATCCATGTGTATGGCCATACTTAGATTTAGAGAAAATTTGCCCTTACCTATTATGGATGCATATACTATCCTGAAGGGCAGTCACAGAACATAGATAGTAAATATAATTTTTTCAACTATTCGTGATCTTAAGGCCCCTTTCACACGACATGTCCTGCAACTTGGGACTACAAAGTCGCAAAACTAGTCATACCCAATGATCTCCAATGAGTACTGTTCATATCTTTGCAACTTCAAGTCGCAGCGACTTCAAAGTAGTCCCTGCACTACTTTAGTCCAACGCTGATGCGACTTGAGGTCTATAGACTAAATTACACAGGCATTGCTTCAAGTCGCATTCAAATCGTTGCAAAATCATGCAGCTTTCAGGTCGCACAAGTGTAAAGGGGGCCTAAAATGTTTTTCAATGGAAAACCAGTCCCCCTAATTTAGGCTAGTACATATGGCAGTATAACACCACCAATATTTGCATACATTTTATATCCTTGTCCATAGCTCGTCAGCAACATGTCATGTGATGAAGCACAGTCATTATGTTTCAAGATTTGGCAGTAAACTGGGATTACAGTGTATCGGGATGAATGAAAATGGGATTATATTTAACAGCAATCCATCATTGTGGAAGGTGATTCGGCCCTTCTTTAACAGAGGTATGTTTCTGTTCTGGTTTTAAAAGATTCTTTTTTTTTTAATTGTATTTCTCCTTATATGAAAGCAGAACTCCAGCTAAAGATAACAAGCTAAGAATAAATAGCCCATTAGATAACATAACTAATCCCACTTTTTCTGCAATATTATGCTTAAATCTAGAGATTTCCCAAGCATTAGTCTCTTTCTACCAGTAGATGTCCTCAGTCTGATGGATAGCGCCATTAAAGCCACTTCCTCTTAGCCCAGGTCATCCTGGACCCACCCTAAGCCTGTGCCTGGACAGTGAAAGGAGAAGCAGCACAGTGATGAGCTCATCTCTCTCTGCTTTCCCCTTCTATCAGCACAGGAACTGATTGGCTCCTTGTACTGTTTTCTCTCTTATACTCCAGCCCTGCTATACAGGGACCACAAGAGGCTGTTATCAGGATAGATTACGGGACATACTGCTTGAATTTAGAAAACACATCAATGATGTATTAATAATTACAGAGCTGATAGTTTTTTTTTTAATTCCAAGTTCAGCTTTAAATACTGTGTAGTCATGCTTATTTTTGCTTTTGGCTTTATTAGCTCTCTTTCATGTGGCTTTTTGTTTAGAACAAATTTATTAGTAGGTACCTACTAAAGGTACCTATAGAAATTAGAAGACATCTGAACTAGTCACCACCACGCAAAGACCTTTAGAACTGTTGTCATTCTCAGGAAACTAAACACCCCCCGGCTGTCAGATCTCAGGAAAAGTAACAAAGGTTTTCTTTTGCTGGCTGGTAGAAATTGGTTGTCAGGTTGTTTTGTTAAAGGGATATTAAAGCATTTTTTTTCTTTAAAATAACAAACATATTATACTTTCCTGCTCTGTGCAGTGGTTTTGAAGCCCAGATCCTCCTCTTTTAGGGTCCCATGCGGTGCTCCTGGCCCCTCCCTCCTGCCAGGTGCCCCCACAGCAAGCAGCTTGCTGTGGGGGCACCAAAGCAGGCGTGGCTTGGCCCCGCCCCTCTGTCTCCTGATTGGCTCACTGGCTGTGATTGACATCAAGGGGAGCTGCTACACACAAGTGCCAAAATGCCAAAGTGCTGCCAAAAACCCATCAGGAGTGCGAATTCCTGGAGAGACAAGGCTCTCATGGACATTGCTGGATCGAGAGGGGGCTCAGGTAAGTATTGGGGGGCTGCTACACACAAGTTTTTTTTACCTTCGTGTATAGATAGCATGAAGGTAAAAAAAAAAAACATTGTGCCTTTACAACCACTTTAAGCACACTATGGGACTGACACTATAAAATTATGCATGCCTACGTGTAATTAGAAGAGAAAAAGATTGACAGTTGCAGTTTGCAGGCATATTAGAGCATTACATAACAGAACACATAACCAGACTATTTGGGGTTAGCTTATTAAAGTGATATTAAAGCTTCCTTTTTGTTTACTTTGTATACTTACCTACTCTGTGCAGTGGATTTGCATAGAGCAACTTGCCATACACTTCTTCTCGGGTCCCCCGCTTGTGCTCCTGACTCCTCCCCCTTGAGCAGTGCCCCCAAAGAAAGCCGCTTGCCCTGGGGGCACTGCTGCGTGCTTGCTCCCAAGCCACTGCTCTATGTGCCCATAAGACACATAGAGCCGCAACTCCCCTCCCCCGCCCCCGCTCTCTCCTCATTGGCTCACTAGCTGTGATTGACAGCAGTGTACGCCAACGGGCTCCTGCTGCTGTCTCAGCCAATGAGGAAGGAGAGTTCTCATACAGCCAAAACTATCATGAACATTGCTAGATTGCAGGGGGCTCAGGTAATGATTGGGGGCTTGGGGGGCGCTGCACATAACCTGCAGCCTTTAGAACCACGTTAAAGCGGGAGTCCACCTAAAAAAAATATTAAAAGCCAGCAGCTACAAATAATGCAGCTGCTGACTTAATAAATGAACACTTACCTGTCCTAGGGTCCAGCGATGTCGGCAGCCGACGCCGATCACTCGCTCGACTCTTGGCAGCTGCCGCCGCCATCCTGGGTGAGGGTATCAGGAAGTGAAGCGTTGCGGCTTCACTTCCCGGTTCCCTACTGCGCATGTGCGTGTCGCGCTGCGTGTCGTAACTGGTCCCCGCTATCTCCTGGGACCTGTGTGTTTTCCAGGAGACAGCGCGGAGGGATGGGAAGAGGCTTAGACTCCCGTGGGAGTCTATACCAGGAAGTGGGTGCAAACACCTGTCTTAGACTGGTATCTGCACCCCCCTCCCCCCTGAAAGGTGCCAAATGTGACACCGGAGGGGGGGAGGGTTCCGAAAAGCGGAAGTTCCATTTTTGTGTGGAACTCCACTTTAAGGGCAAATAGGTTGTTTGCTTTGCAAAGGAGTTTTTCCTTGCATTGAGAATGAGGTGAAGCTCTGCTGATTTCCATCATCCAATCATGTAAAAGCAAAAATATTGTTGTTTATATATTCCTTGGATGTGATTCGGTATCTTTTGCAAAGGGAGGTTTGACTACATTCACTAAGTTAAGGGAACATTCTCTTGCAAAGAGAACAGAATATTTGCCATCAGCCTTAATGAATACATTCCATAGAAATACAGAAGGGAGCATCAGACCAAAACTGGATGAAAGAATCCTAATTGTTTACATTAAAGTAAAGGAACAAAATATAGTACCTATAGTAACCAATCAATATCCTATTGTGAGCAGAATTCAGTGAATTCTGATTGGTTGCTATAGTTTTCATCTTTCACTTTGCACAGTATACAGTAAGTAGAAATTTCTTTACCAATTCAGGCCCGGAAGATTTTACCCCCTTCCTGACCAGAGCACTTTTTGCGATACAGCACTGCGTCGCTTTAACTGACAGTTGCGCGATCGTGCGACGTTGCACCCAAACAAAATTGCAGTCCTTTTTCCCCACAAATAGAGCTTTCTTTTGGTGGTATTTGATCATCTCTGCGTTTTTTATTTTTTGCGCTATAAACAAAAAAAGAGCGACAATTTTGAAAAAAAAAAAAAGCAATATTTTTTACTTTTTGCTATAATAAATATGCCCAAAAAATACATAAAAAACAAATTTATTTCTCAGTTTAGGCCGATATGTATTCTTCTACATATTTTTGGTAAAAAAAAATCACAATAAGCCTATATTGATTGGTTTGCGCAAAAGTTATAGTGAATACCAAATATGGGATAGATTTATTGCATTTTTATTAATATTTTTTTTTTATTAGTAATGTCAGCGATCTGCGATTTTTATCGTGACTGCGACATTGCGGCGGACACATTTGGACACTTTTAACACTATTTTGGGACCATTGTCATTTATACAGTGATCAGTGCTATAAAAATACACGGATTACCATGTAAATGGCACTGGCAGGGAAGGGGTTAAACACTAGGGGGCGATCAAGGGTTTAACCACTTGCCGCCCACCCTATTACAGAATGATGGCGGCAAAGTGGTTTGATATTCCTGATCGGACGTCATATGACGTGATCAGGAATATCTAGCCGCTGCGCACCCCCGGGGGCGTGCATCGCGGCGATCGTTTTTGCGGGATGTCAGTCTGACACCCTGCAACCCCAATCTAGGTAAAGTGTCTCCGACGGAGACTCTTTACCACGTGATCAGCTGTGTCCAATCACGGCTGATCACGATGTAAATAGGAAGAGCCGGTGATCGGCTTTTCCTCATTCGCGTCTGACAGACGCGAGTAGAGGAGAGCCAATCGGCTGCTCTCCTGACAGGGGGGGTCTGTGCTGATTGTTTATCAGCACAGCCCCCCCTCGGATCCTACCCAGGACTACCAGGGATGCCGCCCAGGACCACCAGGGAAGCGATCCACACTGGACCACTGGGAAATGTCACTGTGTGCCCAGGCAGCTGCCAATCTGTGCCCAGGCAGCTGCCAGTCAGTGCCCACTGCAATGCCTACCACTACCAGTGCCACCAAGAATGCCCATCAGTGCCTCATTTTAGTGCCGCGTATCAGTGCCCATCAGTGCCACGTATCAGTGCCCATCAGTGCCCATCAGTGCCACCTATCAGTGCCCATCAGTGCCGCCTATCAGTGCCACCCTATCAGTGCCTAGCAGTGCCCAGCAGTGCCACCCTTCATTGCCCATCAGTGTCGCCCATCAGTGTCGCCCATCAGTGCCCATCAGTGCCAACCAGTGCCACCCAGTGCCACCCATCGGTGCCCATCAGTGCCGCCTATCAATGCCCATCAGTGCTGCATATGAGTGCCACCCATCAGTGCTGCCTACCAGTGCCCATCAGTGCCGCATTTCAGTGCCCATCATCAGTGCCCATCAGTGCCCGCTCATTGGTGCCACCTCATCGGTGCCGCCGTATCAGTGCCTGTCAGTGCCGCCTTATCAGTGCCCATCAGTGAAAGAGAAAACTTACTTATTTAGTAAGGAAGGAAGGTGTCTAAGTTTGTCCTAGGGAGTGATTCTAACCTAGGGAGTGATTCTAACTGTAGGTTAGATGGGCTCACTACAACATGACAGAGATCACTGCTCCAGATGACAGGGAGCAGTAGATCCCTGTCATGTTGCTAGGCAGAACAGAGAAATGCCTTGTTTACATAGGCATCTCCCCGTTCTGCCACTCCATGTCACGCTCGCGGGACACCGCCGGACATCGAGTCTGCGGGACCTGCGGGCACACTCATGGAGTAGGCACGCACCCACTATGCCGCGTCTTAAAGGGGGGCGTCCAGGTACGCCCATTTGCCCAGCTGTGCCATTGTGCCGACGTACATCGTTGTGCGCTGGTCAGCAAGCAGTTAAAGACTAAGTCCACCTTTTGTACCAGGTTACATGTTACACCCATATTTAGAGTGTAACATGGTGGAAGTGAGACCCCCCCCTCCTGTGACAGGGTGCGGGGGTTCTTTTCCCCTACATCAGCCATCACTTGAAATCAGCAGCAACATTCATTCACAGAGATCTGTTAATGAATGAACTACAAGTAGCTCTCAATGGAACACAAGCGCAATGATCACTGCACTTGTAGTCCATTGACGCTTCCACTGGTCCTCCAACTGAAAGCCCATACGTTGGTGTGGACATGAAACTGGAAGAAGAGTCTGCAAGAGCCTGGCATTGCACCCACCATTCACTGATCACAGGTGTAATGCTTTGCAGACTCTATGCAAAAAAATAATAAATGCACAATTTCTTTCCCTGCAAATATACATGTATTTATTTATTTATTTCTAAATAGTGGACTTAGCTTTTAAAACATATTGTTACTTTGGTATGGTTTATCTGAAACTGCTGTATGATGACCACTGGCTAGTGGATCAATCTAATCAGAGCCTGAGATGTAGGAGGATTGAATGGGCACTTCTGCCCTCTACCTTATAGTAAATGATTGGATATCTGGGGACATTATGTATTAAAGCTTTCTAAACCATCTATGTGGTGTATGTCTTGTCCTTGCTCTGAGAATCACTACTTACTGCAGTATATATATATATATATATATATATATATATATATATATATATAAATTAATGATCAAAAGAAATTATACTATCGTTAATTGTGTTGATTGCAAAACAATAGAAATATATATATATATATATATATATATATTACTACGCAAAAGTCTTAGGCAGGTGTGAAAAAATTCTGTAAATTATTTCTATCAATTAACAAAATGGAAAGTGAATGAACAGAAGAGAAAACCAGATCTAATCATTATTTGGTGTGACCACCCTTCAAATAAGCATCAATTCTTTTAGGTACACTTGCACACAGTTTTTAAAGGAACTTGACAGATAGGTTGTTATAACATCTTGGAGAACTATCCACAGATCTTCTGTGGATGTTGGCTGCCTCAAATCCTTTTTTCTGAAATAGAAGTGTTGATAGTATATTTTTTATCAATTAACAACATTGAAAGTAAATGAACAGAAGAGAAATCCAAATCAAATCAGGAATGAACTTGGGAGGTAAGTTGTTCCAAATATCTTAAAAAAACAACCACAGATGTTCTGTGGAATGTAGGCTACTTTAAATCCTTCTGTCTCTTCATGTAATCCCAGACAGACTCCATGATGTTGAGATCAGGGCTCTGTGGGGGCCAAACTACTACTTCCAGAACTGCTTATGGTTCTTTACGCTGAAGATAGTTCCTAATGACATTGGTTGAATGTTTGGGATTGTTGTCATGCTGCAGAATACATTTGGGGCCAATCACACGCCTCCCTGATGGCATGATGGATAAGTATCTGTTTCTCTGCATTGAGGACAACATTGACCCTGACTAAATCTCTAACTCAACTTGCAGAAATGCAGCCCCAAACTTTCAAGGAACCTCTACCATGTTTCACTGTTGCCTGCAGACACTCATTATTGTACCGCTCTCCAGACCAACAAACTACCTCCTGCTACAGCCAAATATTTCACATTTTGACTCCTCAGTCCAGAGCACCAGCTGCCATTTTCTGCAACCCAGTTCCTATGTTTTTGTGCGTAGTTGAGTTGCTTAGCCTTGTTCAAATGTCCTATGAGATGAGTTGCACGTCATCATTGGTATTAGAACTGCTTTACTGAATAAACACATCAGTAAAATTTGCACGAGTCCCCCATCAACACAGACAACATTGAAAGGGGAATCAGCAATTGTCTTCTCCCGGCAGGAGGGCAGGGAAGCCGTCCCCACCGGGAGAAGACAGTGAATTTTTTTTCTAGCGGCAATAGCAGCTGCTAGCGATAATCGCAAGAGAATCCAGCAGGCTGGTTGTACCCAAGTTGATCGATCAATCAACTTGGTACATTCAGCCTGCCCATTAACGGTTCAAAACGCCACCAGTTCCTGCTGACAAGCCAATATTCTAACCATGTATAACCTGCCTAACAGCCTCTCTTTTTTTTCTTACATCTGACTAAAGTTGGATGCCTCCAGCGCATCCAAGGGTTTTATTAGTGGCTAAAATGAGCTGTCACAAAAAGGAGTATTTACATTTTAAAAGTGATAAAGTTGTGCAATGCTGGAGCAATGTAATTGTCATCAATAGAACTATATCCTAGTCATTTACAATAATTTACATAGGTCATAATTAAGCTCTTCACTGAAACAGAACTAATGACAGGTCATAGTGAATGCACATTGACTATAGAGCACATTTTAAAGCAAAATGGAATACGTGAGATGTTTAAAGTCACACAGCTGTTTTTAGATATTCAGATGTCATAGTTGAACAGTTCTTTTGTTTAACATGCATGCTAAACAACAGCTAATTGAAAGGGTCTTAGATTGCCATCTGCTGGTAAGTGTTTGTACAGCAGCTTTCAATATTTTTGTTATAGTTTATGCCTGGACAAACAAGCATATGCAGTACATTTCTGCAATACATAGACAATCCCTTGTGTTTTATCCATATAAAGACCCTACAACTGCAGAAAACACCTGCAGGAAATGCATTCAGTTCTGTCAGGCCTGCCAAGTTTTCTATTACCTCACTACTAAGACTCAACCACTCTCCCATCTCCACAAAATAAAGGGTAATCATTCTGTAGTCCAAAAATAAGTACAGGGAGGGCTAATTACAAAACACTTGTAGTAATTAACAAACCAAAGGGGTATTATATAAGAAAATCTCATTGTTAGGATTTACATGCACTTTAAGGGCTCATTCATACCAGTAGGCATGCGTTAGGGTGAGCATAATGCTGGTGTGTGTTGTGCACTGCATTGTAAAATACATCACAGTGCTTGCTGTTTTTTTTCAAATTTATTAACTTGATACTTCATTAAACTCTATTTGCAGCAGCACACTGTAATGCAGTATAGTTTGTTGTAATCCGCTGCACAAAAATGCAATATGTCCTATGTTTGTTCAGAGCATCCCATTGGTCAGCAATGCTGACCAAAGCAGCCTAATGAAAATGGTGTGAACTAGCCCTAACCGCACTTTTCTGCAATTCTGGCCCTAATTTTAAGGGGGAAATTTAAAACAAATGTTCGAGTCAATGTACCAATTGTTATACAGAAATTATTTATTTAATATACATTAAGACATGTAAGAAGAAAAAAAAAAATACTGATTCTGGACATTTTGTTTTAAGTCATTTTCTAGAAAGTTGAAAAAATTACAGAATATAGTCACATCAATAACATATTATAGAAATAGATTAGAATAGAAACGATTCCCATCTACATTCCAGACTCAGGTAGGCTAACTTAAAAGAAACCCTTCCTGAGAGGAACACAGCGGATGCCCTAGTAGACCTTTCATTCTGCACATGTTAGTTTCCTTGCTGTCATGCTGTCCTTTTTGCTTCCATACTTTAAGCTATTGACCTAGAACAAGAATGTCGATTTTTTTTCTTATGCATATTTGTATATGCACATATGCAGCTGGTGAAAGACACATCTTGCTTACTTCCCTTCGACATCGGAAGATGTCCACCAGTGCCATCAGCGCAGAACTGGTGGAAACCAGTGGGACCCAGGGGGAGCCAGGTACATCCATCTACATCCATCTACAGTACTATCCGGAGAAGTCTGGCCAGAATTGGTCTTCATTGAAGAATTGCAGCCAAAAAGCCATACCTCTGACGTGGAAACAAGGCTAAACAATTCAACTATGCACAAAAACTGGGGTGCAGAAAAATGGCAGCAGATGCTCTGTTTGCTGAAGGGCAGGAGAGCGGTACAATAATGAATGTCTGCAGGCAACAGTGAAGCATGGTGGAGGTACCTTGAAGTTTGGAGCTACGTTTCTGCAAACAGAGTTGGAGATTTGGTCAGGATCAATGGTGTCCCCAATGCTGAGAAATACAGGCAGATACTTATCTAGCGAGGCCGCGCCCGAAGCGTGGCGAGCGTAGGGAGCCCGCGAGGGGCCTGTTACAAACTCTTTTTTTATTAAAATACTCTTCGCACGCAGGCGCTGTGTACAGCTGACTCAGGTGTTCAGCTTTGGCTCTTTTCGGCGGCTCCCGTGTTGTTCCTGCTGCGCCTGCGCAGTAGAGGGGGGTCCTTATCCGCCGAGGGGAACTTTCTCGGCAGAACACCGGTCTTCTCTTCAATAGTTCCCTGGTTCAGGCAGGCAGTCAGGCCGCTCGGGTGGGAGGAGGAGGAGCCTGGAGGAGGTCGGAGATGTCGCGGGCTGCAGCCTGAAATGCACTGTGGGAGGTCGGGGCCGGGAACAGCCGAGCCGTGGATCTAAGTCTAGCCAGCACTGGCACTGCAGAATGCCGTCGCCCGCCGACTGCGCCGAGAGGTCACTGGAGGTGGAGGTCGGAGGAGTCAGAAATGACTGATGCTGCTGCGGCTGGAGGGGGAGGAGAGGTGGTGGGCAGTGCAGCACTGGGTAAAAGCCTTGTTCCCTTGGCCGGCCGCCTCCCTCTGCTCTGATACTGAGATACTCTGCAAATGTGACGTCACTGGTTGCTACACGCCAGGCAGGGTGGCCCTAGCAACCAGTTGGGCAATCTTTTATTACAGTGGCAGCTAGTCCTTATTTTATTCCGGGACACTGCATTGTCCCGGAATGAAGGTGCCCGGGACACAAATATAAATTACGGGATAATCCGGGCAATCTGGGACACGTGGTCACCCTATCAGGGAGGCGTGTGATTGGCCCCAAATGTATTCTGCAGCAGGACAATGAACTGAAACATATGGCCAATGTCATAAGAATTATCTTCAGCATAAAGAAAAACAAGGAGTCCTGGAAGTGATGGTTTGGACCCCGCAGAGCCCCGATCTCACTATCATCGAGTCTGTCTGGGATTACATGAAGAGACAGAAGGATTTGAGGCAGCCTACATCCACAGAATATCTGTGGTTAGTACTCTAATGCCCTGTATACACGATAGGATTTTCCGATGGAAAATGTGTGATAGGACCGTGTGTAGGCTGCATCACACATTTTCCATAGGAATTTCCGACACACAAAGTTTGAGAGCAGGCTATAAAATTTGGCTACTGCCCCGTTTATAGTCCTGACATACGTGTTTTACATCACCGCGCTCGGAACGATCGGATTTTCCGACAACTTTGTGTGACCGTGTGTATGGAAGACAAGTTTGAGCCAACATCCGTCGGAAAAAATCCATGGATTTTGTTGTCGGAATGTCCGATCAATGTCCGACCGTGTATACAGGGCATAAGATATTTGGAACAACTTACCTGCCAAGTTCTTTCCTGATTTAATTTGGATTTCTCTTCTGTTCATTTACTTTTCATGTTTTTAATTGATAAAAAATAAACTATTACCACTTCTATTTCTGAAAACATTCTTAATTTACGGCATCTTTTCACACTTGCCCAAAACTTTTACACGGTATATATTTGCACATTTTGTACACATTTTATTCTATCTTTTCATGTGACAACACTGTAGAAATGACACTTTGCTACAATGTAAAGTAGTGGGTGTACAGCTTGTATAACAGTGTAAATTTGCTGTCCCCTCAAAATAACTCAACACACAGCCATTAATGTCTAAACCGCTGGCAACAAAAGTGAGTACACCCCTAAGTGAAAATGTCCAAATTGGGCCCAAAGTGGAAATATTTTGTGTGGCCACCATTATTTTCCAGCACTGCCTTAACCCTCTTGGGCATGGAGTTCACCAGAGCTTCACAGGTTGCCACTGGAGTCCTCTTCCACTCCTCCATGACATCATGGAGCTGGTGGATGTTAGAGAACTTGTACTCTTCAACCATCCGTTTGAGGATGCCCCACAGATGCTCAATAGGGTTTAGCTCTGGAGACATGCTTGGCCAGTCCACATTTACCCTCAGCTTCTTTAGCCAGGCAGTAGTCATCTTGGAGGTCTGTTTGGGGTCCTTATCATGTGCCAGCAGCACTCATGCAGCCCCAGACCATGACACTCCCACCACCATGCTTTAATGTAGGCAAGACACACTTGTCTTTGTACCCCTCATCTGGTTGACACACCACACACGCTTGTCACCATCTGAACCAAATAAGTTTATCTTGGTCTCATCAGACAACAGGACTCGGCTTCAGTAATCCATGTCCTTAGTCTGCTTGGCTTCAGCAAACTCTTTGCAGGCTTTCTTGTGCATCATCTTTAGAAGAGGCTTCCTTCTGGGACGACAGCCATGTAGACCAATTTGATGCAGTGTGCGACGTATGGTCTGAGCACTGATAGGCTGGCCTCCCACCCCTTCAAATTCTGCAGCAATGCTGGCAGCACTCATATGTCTATTTCCCAAGGACAACCTCTGGATATGACGCTGAGCACATGCACTCAATTTCTTTGGTCGACCATGGCAAGGCCTGTTGTGAGTGGAACCTGTCCCGTTAAACCGCTGTATGGTCTTGGCCACCGTGCTGCAACTCAGTTTCAGGGTCTTGGCAATCTTCTTATAGCCTAGGCCATCTTTATGTAGAGCAGCAATTCTTTTTTCAGATCCTCAGAGAGCTCTTTGCCATGAGGTGCCATGTTGAACTTCCAGTGACCAGTATGAGAGAGTGAGAGCGATAACACCAAATTTAACACACCTGCTCCCCATTCACACCTGAGACTTTGTAACACTAGCGAGTCACATGACACTGGGGAGGGAAAATGGCTAATTGGGCCCAATTTGGACAATTTTATTTAGGGGTGTACTCACTTTTGTTGCCAGCGGTTTAGATATTAATGGTTGTGTGTTGAGTTATTTTGAGGGGACAGCAAATTTACACTGTTATACAAGCTGTATACTCACTACTCTACATTGTAGCAAAGTGTAATTTCTTCAGTGTTGTCACATGAAAAGATATAATAAAATATTTACAAAAATGTGAGGGGTGTACTCACTTTTGTGAGATACTGTATATACATATATATACAGGTTTTTTTTCAGCTGGAACCTTTCAGTTCCGGCACCTCCAGCACTGAATGTATGTAATGGCAAGGGGTGTTGGGCATGTGCTGGAGGTTCTATTGATGCTGGCTGCTGGAGAATCAATTGTTGCTGGAGGTGATCTACTTTTACGGGGGAGTCTATTGTTGCTAGGTGGGGGTCAATCATTACTGGGAGGGATCTACTGTTGAGGGAGGGGTCTCCCTGGCAGGAAATGAAGACAGCTATCCTCAATAGGGGCACAGAACTGTTTTTAATTTGGCTGATGTTGATGAGGGTCATCATCTTCAGAGGCAATACTCTCTTAGGTTCAGTTATAATCAGCTTGTAGAGCAAAAGGCAGAGAAGATCCAACTCTGCCTCATTTTATAAAGACACAGGTAAAATAATTTAGCTATTTTTTTTAACATCTGAGCATTAATATTCATGTTACACTCTAGTTTATATTCACTTTTTAGCAGCAGACTTGATGAATGTGCTGGGATCAATGCAGTGGCAGACATTAGCATAGGAAATGTGTTTTTTCTTGATAAATTCCCTTTCAGTATGTTTCACAATTGTAGGCAATGATGTACTTCTCAGCTTCGTAGTTCACATAATAGAGCTTGAGTAAGAACTCTGCCGTTAACGCATTCATATATTTCAAATGATTTTTCTGACTCTCTTTAAGGCTTTCTTGGACAATAAGGGGATTATCACAAATCACAGGTAAACACAAAATCATAATGCAATCAGCAGAGTCAATGGTTTGAAATTCCAAAAGCTGTGTAAAATCACTTCTAAGCATTTACGATAAAGAATATATTCACAACAGAACATTTACCCATTTTCTTGATTACTAGCATTCAGTGATTGTTCGATACAAAGAGGTCCTGTCACCTTACCAGAGCTACATGCTAAAATTCCTATCAGAAAAATGATAGATGCTGCAAGTTGCATTACACATAAAAGTTTATGACTTATTCAGTGGAAGGAACATTGAGTTCAATGGTAGCTTATAAAAACCAATCAGAGTTTATATTACAGATTTCTGATTAGGGATGAGTTCCAGGTTCAATCAGTTTTTCATTGAGTGAAATTCAGCATTAACTTCATCTGCATGCAAACCACCTGGGCTAAAATGAAGTAGCTGTCATAAGGGAAGGCTTGGGGAGTTGGGTTTTTTCCCATGACAGCGACTCTTCATTCAGGATGCATGTGTTGTATTGTCACTTTTTGGGGAGGCAACCTAAATAGTGAGCAACAATGCAAGTGTCAGTGTGACTATTCTTGTGGTGTTCCTGCAGGAGCAGACACTGAGGGGTTGATTTACTAAAGGCAAATAGACTGTGCACTTTGCAAAGTGCAGTTGCACTCTGCAAGTGCAGTTGCTCCAAAGCTTAGTAAATGAGATAAAGCTTCACATTACAAAAAATAACCAACCACCTTCAAAAAAAATTAAAAAAAACAGCATTTTCGCTTGCACATGACTGGATGATGGAAGACAGCAGAGCTCCCCCACATTTACTAAGCTCTGGAGCAACTGCACTTGCAGAGGGCAACTTCACTTGCAAAAGTGCACAGTCTATTTTCCTTTAGTAAATCAACCCCTATGTGAGCTAATAGATAGTGCACTTGACGCAAAGCAGCAGGTGAAAGAGGACTTCCTGGTATCTCAGGGCCTGCTTTATCCCAATTACTTCCCTGTGAGGCCACAACAGGCACTGGAGGATCATGAAGATGAGGGTTATAATTGCTGTGGTGCCATTGAGGAAGAGGAGGAGAACATGGGGCCAGGTTTCCTGGGATGGGTTTCATCCCTTACTAACCCCGAGGCATGTACAGGCATACCCCACTTTTAAGTACACAATGGGGTTTATTTACTAAAGCTGGAAAGTGTAAAATCAGGCTCACATCTGCATAGAAACCAATGAGCTTTTAACCTCGGCTTGTTCAATTAAGCTTTGGAAATAAAACCTCTAAGCACATTGGTTTTTATGCAGAAGTGAGCCTGATTTTGCACTTTCCAGCGTTAGTAAATAAACCCCATTGCATACTTAAAAGTGGGGTATGCCTGTATACAGTTGGTGAGAGATATCTAAGGACAATGTTCTCCTCAGCGACCCTGAGGTTTCTCTGCCTCTGGTCATCTGCATCAGATGTACTCCCTCATGCTCCAGTACCTGCGAAGTAAGCACTCAGCCCCGAGTGCGAAACGCGTCAGCCAACCTGTCCTTTCTGCATGATAGTCTTGTTATCTTGATGATCCCATTTTTTCAATAAAGTGAAGTTTTTTGATTACATCCGGTGTGCGGCATCCAAATCTCCTCCATTCAAGCCTACTTTACCTGCGAAAAGACTACAGGATTCATGGCATTAAGAAAAGGGACCAGTGCTGGTTGGCCACCCACCTGAATTTACATTTTAAAGGGATACTCGACGAACTCCTGCTCTTGCAGAATGAGCAAAAACACTAGTAGAATGTGCTGCAGAGGAACCTGTTAACCTCTTTCTAGATATACCATTTCATGGGCAATGTGGCTTGGAGTCTCCTGTTGGTGACTAGAGGAGCAGCGGTGGTGGTGGCAGCCTAAATTAGGCTTTCAAAATATTCTGCACTTGGAAGCAGCTAGAGCAGTGGCTGCATCATATGGTGGGCAATACTATGGGGTCAAGGGCAAATGTTGACAGCCTTCCAATGGACAATCCCCTAGATTTTTGGGTAATAAGGATGGACCACTGGCCAGAGCCTACCCAGTATACAATTGAGCTATTTGGCTGCCCAGCAGCCAACATGTTTTCTGAACATACATTTAGTGCTGTGGGGGTCTTTGTTACAGAAAAAAAGTCTGTCTGTCTCTAGGCACAGTTCACAGGTTGACCTTGTGAAAATGTATCAGTCCTTTATCAGTGATAGCAGCAAAGCCCCTACTGTAGATCCTACAGATTGAATTTTTTTTATTATTCTAGTCCAAAATATATTGTTTTAGTGTACAGCCTAAGCCTCTCCTTTACTGGGACAGGCCTGAAAAAAATACCACATCCTGCCACTATTGCTATCTCCTGCCCTGCGAGCACACCCAGTCACCAAAAATCACCTCCTTATACCGCTGCTGGCTTGACACTGTAACATTTCGACTGCCGCCACTGTGGGGCCTTCCACCAATACCATCTCATACTAGTCCCATTGATGTAGTCCATTGCAACTGCACATTTATATGTGCACGTTTAATTTTATTGCAGCTGTTTCCCAGTTATAAAGAAAGGAACATTCATTGACAGGCTCCAAAAGCAGCACACAATGCACTTGTTGGGCACACAGTTAACCTCTTGATTGTCCCTAGATGTTGACCTCTTCCAAGCCAGTGTCATTAATTCAGGGTCAGTGTACAGAATTATAACTGATTACTGTATTAGTGTCACTAGCGACATCCGTATCAGGTAGTGAACCACAAGCCAGTGTCTGTTAGTGCCAGATTTCCCGCCACCCTATCACAGTCACACCATAAGTCACAGATTATGGCCATTACAGTATAGCATCTATAGCTGTGTAAATATACAGTATGAATATTTGTGTTGTGGTATGGTGTTTTGGCACAGACAATACCCAAAACCAAATTTTTTCTGTACCTGTTTCCCAGTTGGAAAAAAAGGTAGCATTTCTTGTCAGGGTCAGTCCTGTGCACTGCATTAATATTTGTGTTGGGTTATGGTGTATTGGCACCAATAGTACCCAAAACCGAATTTTTCTGCAGCCATTGCCCAGAGTTAAAAATGATCCTAAGTTTTTCTAAAAAAAATTCTGTATTGGCCTTTAACCTCCTGCCGACTGCTCACAGTAAATATACTGAGAGCAGGCAGCTGCAGATATGGGTTGTGCATGCATGTGCCCCCTGCCTACCCGTGCTGTGTCCAAAGTTTGGAGCAGATTTCAGCCAATGATTTCGGTTGAAACCTGCTAATCGACTGTGTTTACAAACACACATAACTCTGTGTACAGTGAATAGCAATCTGGCTGTTTCTCTTCCCTGAAAAGCAGGGAGAAAAAACAGCCAGATGAGTAAGTAAAAGCAGCACACATTACACTTGTTGGGCACACAGTTAACCTCTTGATTGTCCCTAGATGTTGACCTCTTCTAAGCCAGTGTCATTAATTCAGGGTCAGTGTACAGAATTATAGCTGATTACTGTATTAGTGTCACTAGCGACATCGGTGTCAGTTAGTGAACCACAAGCCAGTGTCTGTTAGTGCCAGATTGCCCGCCACCCTATCACAGTCACACCATAAGTCACAGATTATGGCCATTACAGTATAGCATCTATAGCTGTGTAAATATACAGTTTCTCACAAAAGTGAGTATGCTCCTCACATTTTTGTAAATATTTTATTATATCTTTTATGTGACAACACTGAAGAAAAGACACTTTGTTACAATGTAAAGTAGTGAGTGTACAGCCTGTATAACAGTGTAAGTTTGCTGTCCCCTCAAAATAACTCAACACACAGCCATTAATGTCTAAATCGCTGGCAACAAAAGTGAGTATACCGCTAAGTGAAAATGTCTGAATTGGGGTTAAATTGTCAATATTTTGTGTAGCCACCATTATTTTCCAGCACTGCCTTAACCCTCTTGGGCATGGAGCTCACCAGAGCTTCACAGGTTGCCACTGGAGGCCTCCTCCACTCCTCCATGACGACATCACAGAGCTAATGGATGTACTTGCACTCCTCCACCTTCTGTTTGAGGTTGCCCCACAGATGCTCAATAAGGTTTAGGTCTGGAGACATGCTTGGCCAGTCCATCACCTTTATCCTCAGCTTCTTTAGCAATGCAGTGGTCGTCGTGGAGGTGTGTTTGGGGTCATTATCATGTTGGAATACTTCCCTGCAGCCCAGTCTCCGAAGGGAGGGGATCATGCTCTGCTTCAGTATGTCACAGTACGTGTTGGCATTCATGGTTCCCTCAATGAACTGTATCTCCCCAGTGCCGGCAGCACTCATGCAGCCCCAGACCATGAAACTCCCACCACCATGCTTGACTGTAGGCAAGACACACTTGTCTTTGTACTCCTCACCTGGTTGCCGCCACACACGATTGACACCATCTGAAATTAATAAGTTTATCTTGGTCTCTTCAAACCACAGGACATGGTTCCATTAATCCATGTCCTTAGTCTGCTTGTCTTCAACAAACTGTTTTTCGGGCTTTCTTGTGCATCCTCTTTAGAAGAGGCTTCCTTCTGTTGACAGCAACCATGCAGACCAATTTGATGCAGTGTATAGTCTGAGCACTGACAGGTTGAAGGGGGCGGCACCCCTTCAACCTCTGCAGAAATGCTGGCAGCACTCATATGTCTATTTCCCCAAAGACAACCTCTGGATATGATGCTGAGCATGTACACTCAACCTGTTTGGTCGACCATTGCGAGGCCTGTTCTGAGTGGAACCTGTCCTGTTAAACCACTGTATGGTCTTGGCCACCATGCTGCAGCTCAGTTTCAGGGTCTTGGCAATCTTCCTATAGCCTAGGCCCTCTTTATGTAGAGCAACAATTCTTTTAATCAGATCCTCAGAGAGTTCTTTGCCATAAGGTACCATGTTGAAATTCCAGTGACCAGCAGTGGCGGCCCGTCCATAGGGGGCGCCTGGGCGCCGCCCCCCCCCCCCCCCTCCAGGCAGCAAAAAAAAAAAAAAAAAAAAAGTAAAAAAAAAAAAAAAAAAATTTTTTAATACCGGCCCTTTAAAAAAAAAAAAAAAAAAAGGAAAAAAAAGGTCCTTAAGTGCACTGTGTTCGGACGCCGGATACAGTGCGACGCCGGACACAGTGCACTTATAGGAAGCGCCACGTCTATGCAATCACGAGATTGCAGACGTGGCGCTGCATTTGCGGGCGTTTAGCCCGCCTTGGGGCGTTTTCTGAAGCGCCGAGTAGCTTCCGCTCAGCCATAGCAACACATACTACAGGCGCCGGGCGGAAGCTACTTGGCACTTCACATTTGATTGACATCTGCCCTGAGTCAGATGTCACTTCCTGGTTCTCTCTCTCATTGCGCCCGAGAGAGGAAACAGGAAGAATGCTGCTGCCAGTGTGAGGAGGAGGACACCGCAGGAGACTGAAGGTAAGTACCGTTGTGTGGAGAATCGGGGGACACCTGCTGAGGGGGGGCTCTGGTGGGGGGCTCTGATGGGGACAACTGCTGTGGGGGACTCTGATGGGGACACCCTGCTGTGGGGGACTCTGATGGGGACACCCTGCTGTGGGGGACTCTGATGGGGACACCCTGCTGTGGGGGACTCTGATGGGGACACCCTGCTGTGGGGGGCTCTGATGGGGACACCCTGCTGTGGGGGGCTCTGATGGGGACACTTGCTGTGGGGGTCTCTGATGGGGGACACCTGCTGTGGGGGGCTCTGATGGGGACACCCTGCTGTGGGGGGCTCTGATGGGGACACCCTGCTGTGGGGGGCTCTGATGGGGACACCCTGCTGTGGGGGGCTCTGATGGGGACACCCTGCTGTGGGGGACTCTAATGGGGACACCCTGCTTTGGGGGACTCTGATGGGGACACCCTGCTGTGGGGGACTCTGATGGGGGACACCTGCTGTGGGGGGCTCTGATGGGGACACCTGCTGTGGGGGGGCTCTGATGGGGGACACCTGCTGTAGGGGGACTCTGATGGGGACACCCTGCTGTGGGGGGGCTCTGATGGGGACACCCTGCTGTGGGGGGCTCTGATGGGGACACCCTGCTGTGGGGGGCTCTGATGGGGACACCCTGCTGTGGGGGACTCTGATGGGGACACCCTGCTGTGGGGGACTCTGATGGGGACACCCTGCTGTGGGGGACTCTGATGGGGACACCCTGCTGTGGGGGGCTCTGATGGGGACACCCTGCTGTGGGGGACTCTGATGGGGACACCCTGCTGTGGGGGACTCTGATGGGGACACCCTGCTGTGGGGGGCTCTGATGGGGACACCCTGCTGTGGGGGGCTCTGATGGGGACACCCTGCTGTGGGGGACTCTGATGGGGACACTTGCTGTGGGGGTCTCTGATGGGGGACACCTGCTGTAGGGGGTCTCTGATGGGGACACCTGCTGTGGGGGGGCTCTGATGGGGGACACCTGCTGTAGGGGGTCTCTGATGGGGACACCTGCTGTGGGGGGCTCTGATGGGGACACCCTGCTGTGGGGGGCTCTGATGGGGACACCCTGCTGTGGGGGGCTCTGATGGGGACAACTGCTGTGGGGGGACTCTGATGGGGACAACTGCTGTGGGGGGACTCTGATGGGGACACCCTGCTGTGGGGGGCTCTGATGGGGACACCCTGCTGTGGGGGGCTCTGATGGGGACACCCTGCTGTGGGGGGCTCTGATGGGGACACCCTGCTGTGGGGGGCTCTGATGGGGACACCCTGCTGTGGGGGGCTCTGATGGGGACACCTGCTGTGGGGGGGCTCTGATGGGGACACCCTGCTGTGGGGGGCTCTGATGGGGACACCCTGCTGTGGGGGGCTCTGATGGGGACACCCTGCTGTGGGGGGCTCTGATGGGGACACCCTGCTGTGGGGGGCTCTGATAGGGACACCCTGCTGTGGGGGGCTCTGATGGGGACACCCTGCTGTGGGGGGCTCTGATGGGGACACCCTGCTGTGGGGGGCTCTGATGGGGACACCCTGCTGTGGGGGGACTCTGATGGGGACACCTGCTGTGGGGGGCTCTGATGGGGGACACCTGCTGTGGGGGGCTCTGATGGGGGACACCTGCTGTGGGGGGCTCTGATGGGGACACCCTGCTGTGGGGGGCTCTGATGGGGACACCCTGCTGTGGGGGGCTCTGATGGGGACACCCTGCTGTGGGGGGCTCTGATGGGGACACCTGCTGTGGGGGGGCTCTGATGGGGACACCCTGCTGTGGGGGGCTCTGATGGGGACACCCTGCTGTGGGGGGCTCTGATGGGGACACCCTGCTGTGGGGGGCTCTGATGGGGACACCCTGCTGTGGGGGGCTCTGATGGGGACACCCTGCTGTGGGGGGCTCTGATGGGGACACCCTGCTGTGGGGGGCTCTGATGGGGACACCCTGCTGTGGGGGGACTCTGATGGGGACACCTGCTGTGGGGGGCTCTGATGGGGGACACCTGCTGTGGGGGGCTCTGATGGGGGACACCTGCTGTGGGGGGCTCTGATGGGGACACCTGCTGTTGGGGGACTCTGATGGGGACACCTGCTGTTGGGGGACTCTGATGGGGACACCTGCTGTGGGGGGACTCTGATGGGGACACCTGCTGTGGGGGGACTCTGATGGGGGACACCTGCTGTGGGGGGCTCTGATGGAGGACACCTGCTGTGGGGGGCTCTGATGGGGGACACCTGCTGTGGGGGGCTCTGATGGGGGACACCTGCTGTGGGGGGCTCTGATGGGGGACACCTGCTGTGGGGGGCTCTGATGGGGACACCCTGCTGTGGGGGGCTCTGATGGGGACACCCTGCTGTGGGGGGCTCTGATGGGGACACCCTGCTGTGGGGGGCTCTGATGGGGACACCCTGCTGTGGGGGGCTCTGATGGGGACACCCTGCTGTGGGGGACTCTGATGGGGGACACTTGCTGTGGGGGTCTCTGATGGGGGACACCTGCTGTGGGGGGTCTCTGATGGGGACACCTGCTGTGGGGGGGCTCTGATGGGGGACACCTGCTGTAGGGGGTCTCTGATGGGGACACCTGCTGTGGGGGGCTCTGATGGGGACACCCTGCTGTGGGGGGCTCTGATGGGGACACCCTGCTGTGGGGGGCTCTGATGGGGACAACTGCTGTGGGGGGACTCTGATGGGGACAACTGCTGTGGGGGGACTCTGATGGGGACACCCTGCTGTGGGGGGCTCTGATGGGGACACCCTGCTGTGGGGGGCTCTGATGGGGACACCCTGCTGTGGGGGGCTCTGATGGGGACACCCTGCTGTGGGGGGCTCTGATGGGGACACCCTGCTGTGGGGGGCTCTGATGGGGACACCTGCTGTGGGGGGGCTCTGATGGGGACACCCTGCTGTGGGGGGCTCTGATGGGGACACCCTGCTGTGGGGGGCTCTGATGGGGACACCCTGCTGTGGGGGGCTCTGATGGGGACACCCTGCTGTGGGGGGCTCTGATGGGGACACCCTGCTGTGGGGGGCTCTGATGGGGACACCCTGCTGTGGGGGGCTCTGATGGGGACACCCTGCTGTGGGGGGCTCTGATGGGGACACCCTGCTGTGGGGGGACTCTGATGGGGACACCTGCTGTGGGGGGCTCTGATGGGGGACACCTGCTGTGGGGGGCTCTGATGGGGGACACCTGCTGTGGGGGGCTCTGATGGGGACACCTGCTGTTGGGGGACTCTGATGGGGACACCTGCTGTTGGGGGACTCTGATGGGGACACCTGCTGTGGGGGGACTCTGATGGGGACACCTGCTGTGGGGGGACTCTGATGGGGGACACCTGCTGTGGGGGGCTCTGATGGAGGACACCTGCTGTGGGGGGCTCTGATGGGGGACACCTGCTGTGGGGGGCTCTGATGGGGGACACCTGCTGTGGGGGGCTCTGATGGGGGACACCTGCTGTGGGGGGCTCTGATGGGGGACACCTGCTGTGGGGGGCTTTGATGGGGGACACCTGCTGTGAGGGGCTTTGATAGGGGACACCTGCTGTGGGGGGCTTTGATAGGGGACACCTGCTGTGGGGGGCTCTGGTGGGGGGCTCTGATGGAGACACCTGCTGTGGGGGGACTCTGATGGGGACACCTGCTGTGGGGGGACTCTGATGGGGACACCTGCTGTGGGGGGATTCTGATGGAGACACCCTGCTGTGGGGGACACCTGCTGTGGGGGGCTCTAATGGGACACATGCTGTGGGGGGACACTGATGGCAACTCTGATGTAAGGGGACAGAGGCTGTATTTGGGGGGGGGGGGCAGAGGCTGCATTTTGGGGGGAGCAGAGGCTGCATTTTTGGGGGGGGGGATAGAGGCTGCATTTGATGTGACAGAGGCTGCATTTGATGTGACAGAGGCTGCATTTGATGTGACAGAGGCTGCATTTGATGTGACACAGGCTGCATGTAAGAAGGGACTGCTGGGGACACCTGATGGCATCTGGTGACAGGCGACGTGGCTAGTGACACGCTCAGGGCTCCCACTGATTCTGCATTATGGTGAGTTGAACGATTTCATTTTATATTACAATGTAATAATAGTAATAATGAGCTTCAATCATCCTGACACCATAACAACCATGGTGCCGGGATGATTGAAGCACTAACACCAGGTGTTTGGAGTATCTTTATCTGCTGATTGTTAAACTTTGTAGAATACACATTTCTTTGGTTGTGTAGGATCTGGGCCTGCTGTCCCTCTCTCCCTCGCCCTCTCCCTCCATCCCTCGTTCATCTCAGACGCTAACCACACCACCTTAGAGCCACGCCCACTATTTCGCTGAAACCACGCCCATTTCCACCAAGTGGGAGGGGTCAAAAAGGAAGGGCGGGGTCTAGCGCCCCCCCATCCTAAAACTTCACCAGCCGCCACTGGTGACCAGTATGAGAAAGTGAGAGCGATAACACCAAATTTAACATGCCTGCTCCCTATTCACACCTGAGACCTTGTAAGGGCTCTTTCACATATGCAGGTCCACCTGTCTGTTTTTCAGACGGACCTGAATGGACGCTTCATGTACCTTTAAGGAGCGACGGATGTCAGCGGTGACATGTCCGCTGACATCCGATCTGCTCTGATCCGCTAAATGCAGACGGATGGAAACCCTATTTTCCATCCGTCTGGCGGAATGGAATTGGATGAAAAAGGACAGGTGGTCCGTCCCTGCACAGTGAGCAGAGACGAACCTGTCATCCGCCGGCTCAGCAGGGATCCATGGATCGATCCCTGCTGAGCAAGCGGAGTCCATCAAAATGTAAATCAATGTGTGAAAGGAGCTTGTCACTAACGAGTCACCAGACACCGGGGAGGGAAAATGGCTAATTGGGCTCAATTTGGACATTTTCACTTAGGGGTGTACTCACTTTTGTTGCCAGCGGTTTAGACATTAATGGCTGTGTGTTGAGTTATTTTGAGGGGACAGCAAATTTACACTGTTATACAAGCTGTACATTCACTACTTTACATTGTAGCAAAGTGTAATTTCTTCAGTGTTGTCACATGAAAAGATATAATAAAATATTTACAAAAATGTGAGGGGTGTACTCACTTTTGTGAGATACAGTATATATATTAAATATACCATAGTTTGTAGACACCATACCTTTCACAAAAATCAGTTAATATACACTTATTGGGATTTTTTTTTTACCAAAAATATGAAGAAATTCGATATTTTTTTTTAAATTTTCAGTCTATTTTTTGTTTATATAATAAAAAATTAAAAAAACACAGTGGTGATCAAATACTAAAAAAGGAAAGCTCTATTCGTGTGAAAAAAATGATATTAATTGAATTTGCGTACAGTGTTGCATGACCGCACAATTGTCAGTTAAAGTAGCACAGTGCTAAATTGCAAAAATGCCCTGGTGATCTGCTGTTGTACCTTAGTTGGCATTTGTTTTTTTGGCTTTGATGCAGGCTACATTATGCTGCCTGCAATTGATTTTTTGGGCCTAGTGTGAATTAATAGTGATTCCTTAAAGTGATTGTAAGTCTTGTTTTTTTTTTCTATAAAAATAATAAACATGTTATACTTACCTCCTCTGTGCAGTGGTTTTGCACAGGGCAACCCAGATGCTCCTCTTCTCGGGTCCCTCTTCAGCTGTCCTGGCCCCTCCCTCCTGCCAAGCCGAGCTGCAGCTCTGTGTGTCCATTCAGACATGGAGCCTAGATTCAGCCTGCCCCTCTCTCTCCTGATTGGCTAACTGACTTTGATTGACAGCAGCAGGAGCCAATGGTGCAGCTGCTGTGTCTTAGCCAGGAGGGAGAGTCACGGACGGCCGAGGCACTCGTGGACATCACTGGATAGAGATGAGGCTCGGGTAAGTATTAGAGGGTGCTGAGGTGGCTGCTGCACACAGAAGGCTTTTTTTCTTAATGCATAGAATGCATTAAGATAAAAAACCTTCTGCATTTACAACCACAAGTAGAAAAAAATATTGGTGCTGATAATTTGTACAATACTTTCCCTGTGGTTACAAGGAGCATACAGTCTTTTTATAATTAAAGATACTACCTCTAGAATTTGCCAGCTCTCTCCCGCTAGAGTTTGATTCTGTGCAACAAATCTGTATATTTAGAGTTGATATCAGAGAAATACAGTGCCTTTGAAAAAGTATTCATACCCCATTGAAACTTTCCACATTTTGTCATGTTATAACCAAAAACGTAAATATATTTTATTGGGATTTTATGTGATAGACCAACACAAAGTAGCACATAATTGTGAAGTGGAGGGAAAATGATAAATGGTTTTCAAATTTTTTTACAAATAAATATGCAAAACGTGTGGCATGCATTTGTATTCGGCCCCCTTTACTCTGATACCCCTAACTAAAATCTAGTGGAACCAATTTCTTCAGAGGTCACCTAATTAGTAAATAGAGTCCACCTGTGTGTAATTGAATCTCAGTATAAATACAGCTGTTCTGTGAAGCCCTCGGAGGTAGAGAACCTTAGTGAGTAAACAGCATCATGAAGGCCAAGGAACACATGTCAGGGATAAAGTTGTGGAGAAGTTCAAAGCAGGGTTAGGTTATAAAAAAAGAATCCCAAACTTTGAACATCTTACGGAGCACTGTTTAATCCATCATTCGAAAATGGAAAGAGTATGGCACAACTGCAAACCTACCAAGACATGGCCGCCCACCTAAACTGACAGGCCAGGCAAGGAGAGCATTGATCGGAGAAGCAGCCAAGAGGTCCATGGTAACTCTGGAGGTGCTGCAGAGATCCACAGCTCAGATGAGAGAATCTGTCCACAGGACAACTACCAGACAAGTCAGGGATAAAGCTGTGGAGAAGTTTAAAACAGTGTTAGGTTAAAAAATAAATATCCCAAGCTTTGAACATCTCACAGAGCACTGTTCAATCCACCATCTGAAAATGGAAAGAGTATGGCACAACTGCAAACCTACTAAGACATGGCCAGCCACCTAAACTGACAGGCTGGGAAAAGGAGAGCATTAATCAGAGAAGCAGCCAACAGAGGCTGCTGTTCTGTTCACAGGACAACTATTAGTCGTGCACTCCACAAATCTGGCCTTTATGGAAAAGTGGCAAGAAGAAAGTCATTGTTGAAAGAAAGTCATAAGAAGTCCCATCTCTAGTGTGCGAGAAGCCATGTGGGGGACACAGCAAACATGTGGAAGAAGGTGCTCTGGTCATATAACCAAAATTGAACTTTTTGGCCTTAAAAGAAAAACGCTATGTGTGGCAGAAAACTAGCACTGCACATCACCGTGAACACACCATCCCCACCGTGAAACATGGTGGTGGCAGCATAAAAAAGCCATGAAACATAGTGGTGGCAGATGCTTTTCTTCAGCAGGGTCAGGGAAGATGGTCAGAGTTGATGGGAAGATGGATGGAGCCAAATACAGGGCAATCTTAGAAGAAAACCCATTAGAGTCTCCAAAAGACTTGAGACTGGGGCGGAGGTTCAGTTTGCAGCAAGACAACGTCCCTAAACATACAGCCAGAGCTAGTCCAGACCTAAATCCAATTGAGAATCTGTGGCAAGACTTGAAAATTGCTGTTCACAGATGCTCTGCATCCAATCTGACAGAGTTTGAGCTATTTTGCAAAGAAGAATGGGCAAAAATGTCACTCTCTAGATGTGCAAAGCTGGTAGAGACATACCCAAAAACAGACAAAGTATTGACTCTGGGGAGCTGAATACAAATGCACGCCACACTTTTTACATATTTATTTGTAAAAAATGTTGAAAACCAGTTATCATTTTCCTTCCACTTCACAATTATGAGCCACTTTGTGTTGGTCTATCACATAAAAAAAACAATAAAATACATTTATGTTTTTGGTTGTAACATGACAAAATGTGGAAAGTTTCAAGGGGTATGAATACTTTTTCAAGGCACTTTAACAGTCTAAATATCTTTGGCTCAAATATGACTTCTCTCTCAAATAAAATCCGTTTTAAATAGATCTGGATTCTGAGCATTTTAATCTGTATACCATTTCTGAAAAAATAACAGTGTAATATAATTTTACTGGCTGAAATATGCCTAAACTCTGCTTCTGAAATTGCCACCCATTAAGAAATTTTCTGTGCAGCAAAGCAGTATGATTTTAATGTAGTGTCTGATAAAAATAACAGTCTTATTATTTCTGTCTGAAATATAACTGCTTCTGAAGTTGCCTTCTTTATAAAAAGTGTACTGCTGTCCAACGAATCTGTTCAATCTTTATAAAGTGTCTCAGTACAAATGTATTTACTATTTTATTTATTATTTAATTTAATATTTGGAATTGATATACACCTACTCTGTCACTCAAAAATGACCTCATATCCAAAAAGATGAGATTCTGTTTAAAATGGAATGGAAACTTTAGGTATATATGTTCTTTTATGAGTGATATATGGCTTCTTTTCTCAGCTTTATAAGGTCATTCATATTGGTCTTCAGTCCCAGAAAAAAAACATTTCTATTTGTTTATTCCAGATTAAATCTGCTCTCTGCCTCTGATTTAGCATTTTAGCACAAAAGCAGTACATACTGTCTAGTAAATCTGTTTTTCTGACTTATGGCTCTGAAAAAGCACGCCAATTTTTATTTCATAAATAAACCTAGCCTTGTCTCTCTGTCTTCCATTGCAGCCTAATATGTGCAATTTGTCCATGAAATATTTTTGGCTCTTAACAGTGATTAAACTTTAAAAAAATGTCTTTACATTAAACTATGTCTTCTCTCTTAAATAGAAATAAAAATTACAATTATATACCAATACCAATTCATGTAATTGTTATCATGCAATAGAAGGTGTATCACCAGAAATAAATACATATAATATACTATAATCAATTCATAGAAATATGATCATATAATAACAAATGTAGCAACATGAATAAATGTGATGTACAGTCAGGTCCATAAATATTGGGACAATTCTAATCTTTTTGGCTCTATACACCACCACAATGGATTTGAAATGAAACTAACAAGATGTGCTTTAACTGCAGACTTTCAGCGTTAATTTGAGAGTATTTACATCCAAATCAGGTGAACAGTGTAGGAATTAGAACAGTTTGTATATGTGTCTCCCACTTTTTAAGGGACCAAAAGTAATGGGACAATTGGCTGCTCAGCTGTTCCATGGCCAGGTGTGTGTTATTCCCTCATTATCCCATTTACAAGGAGCAGATAAAAGGTCCAGAGTTCATTTCAAGTGTGCTATTTGCATTTGGAATCTGTTGCTGTCAACTCTCAATATGAGATCCAAAGAGCTGTCACTATCAGTGAAGCAAGCCATCATTAGGCTGAAAAAACAAAACAAACCCATCAGAGAGATAGCAAAAACATTAGGTGTGGCCAAATCAACTGTTTGGAACATCCTTAAAAAGAAAGAATGCACCGGTGAGCTCAGCAACACCAAAAGACCCAGAAAACAACTGTGGTGGATGACTGAAGAATTCTTTCCCTGGTGAAGAAAACACCCTTCACAACAGTTGGCTAGATCAAGAACATTCTCCAGGAGTGTGTCAACAATCTAGAGAAGACGTCACCAGAGTGAATACAGAGGGTTCACCACAAGATGTAAACCATTGGTGAGCCTCAAATACAGGAAGGCCAGATTAGAGTTTGCCAAACAACATCTTAAAAAGCCTTCACAGTTCTGGAACAACATCCTATGGACAGATGAGACCAAGATCAACTTGTACCAGAGTGATGGGAAGAGAAGAGTATGGAGAAGGAAAGGAACTGCTCATGATCCAAAGCATACCACCTCATCAGTGAAGCATGGTGGTGGTAGTGTCATGGCGTGGGCATGTATGGCTGCCAATAGAACTGGTTCTCTTGTATTTATTGATGATGTGACTGCTGACAAAAGAAGCAGGATGAATTCTGAAGTGTTTCGGGCAATATTATCTGCTCATATTCAGCAAAATGCTTCAGAACTCATTGGACGGCGCTTCACAGTGCAGATGGACAATGACCCGAAGCATACTGCGAAAGCAACCAAAGAGTTTCTTAAGGGAAAGAAGTGGAATATTATGCAATGGCCAAGTCAATCACCTGACCTGAATCCGATTGAGCATGCATTTCACTTTCTGAAGACAAAACTGAAGGGAAAATGCCCCAAGAACGAGCAGAAACTGAAGACAGTTGCTGTAGAGGCCTGGCAAAGCATCACCAGGGATGAAACCCAGTGTCTGGTGATGTCTATGCGTTCCAGACTTCAGGCTGTAATTGACTGCAAAGGTTTTGCAACCAAGTATTAAAAAGTGAAAGTTTGATGGATGATTGTTAATCTGTCCCATTACTTTTGGTACCTTAAAAAGAGGGAGGCACATATACAAACTGTTGTAATTCCTACACCGTTCACCTGATTTGGATGTAAATACCCTCAGATTAAAGCTGAAAGTCTGCAATTAAAGCACATCTTGTTCTTTTCATGTCAAATCCATTGTGGTGGTGTATAGAGCCAAAAAGATTAGAATTGTGTCAATGTCCCAATATTTATGGACCTGACTGTATCACCGTAAATTAAACAATTAAAAACAGTCCAATACAGTGTCACTTCGAGATAAACTCATATAATTTAAGATAACACATAGAAGCTATTATATACCCCATAAATTATATAGAATGTCCTCATTGAACCCCCAGAACTGTTGGAGGTGTGGGAATGTTCCAGGAGATTTTATTCACATATTTTGGTCCTGCTCAGCGATTGTGGTATTTTGGAGAGAGGTTATGGGGGTAATTGCTACAGTGACATCAGTTGATCTGGAACAACATGCAATCTTCAAGCTTCTTCCCAATCACCTCAGTGCTCTCAGTGCCATAACTCTAACTACCTCGCGTGGGATCCCCTCTCATTCTGGAGCGCAGTCATATGACAGAGCCCCAGTCTCACCACCCTTGCGCGCCTGCGGGGGCACATAATGCGGCAATCTCGATCCTGATCTGCGGCGACCCCAATCTCAGTAAAGAGCTGAGATGCGGCTCTTTACCCATGTGATTGACTATGTCCAATCACAGCCGATCACATGTAAATACGGAAGTACCGTTTATCGGCTCTCCTCACTTCACACTGACAGAGCGAATCAGCAGTATCTCTTGAGTGCCCTGATTATCAGTGCAGCCCCAGCAATGCCCAGAAGTGACACCAATCAGTGCCTTTTAGTGACACCAATCAGTGCCCACCAGTGACACCAATCAGTGCTGCCTTTCACAGCCCATCAGTGCCTGCCCATCAGTGCCGCCCATCAGTGCTTCTCATTAGTGCCGCCTATCCATGCTGCCTATCATTGCCCATCAGTGCCACCTATCAGTGCCCATCCATGCCATCTATCAGTGCCGCAAATCAGTGCTACCTAACAGTGCCCATCAGTGTGGCATATTAGTGCCTCCTCATCAGTGACACCTAATCAGTGCTGCCTTCATCAGTGCCGCTTCCTCAGTGCAGCCTATCCGTGCCCATCAGTGCCACCTAATCAGCGCACATCAGTGAAGGAGAAAACATACTTATTTACTGACAGAAACTAAGAAAAACTTTTTTTTTTCAAAATTTTCATGTAGCAAAACTCAAATCTCTATTTGTGTGAGAAAATAATAAAAATGTAACTTGGATATGGTGTTGCATGACCGCATGTGCTAAAAGCTGAAAATTGGTCTGGACAGGAAGGGGTTAAAAGAGCCCTGTATTGAAGGGGTTAATAGTGTAATATACACACATGTGTAATAATATTCAGCTCACTTCTCTCTCATCAGTTTGGCATTCTGGGATTCCAGTTGTCTCTGTATGGTCTTCCAACCACCAGGGTGCTCTTGACCAGTATGAAGTTCCTCATTAGTAATTGGGTTGTGGTCACTTTAAGAACATTTATAGACCATGTACTATTAGGTACTCATGTAACATGTTATGTCTCATATCTTCCTCTAACATAATAGCAAAGTACTAATGCAAGTCTATTCAATATTTATGGCTGTTAGCTTTGAAATATTCTAAATGTTAAAAGTAGACTTCTCTCCTTCTTAGATTTCGGCCCAGGTCTTTATCAAAACAATTACATCGTTTTCAGCCACTGTGTCATATGCTTGGCTGTTTTCTCTGAAACAATTTTATATAAAAATATTTGCTGTATTTCTGGAATGTTTGTGGCTTGAGGTGTTTTAGGGCACTCTGGGTTGACATTTTCTTATACTTTATACACCCTAAAGTATGCTACTAAAAAGAAGGCCGCAAACTATGCTATGTGGCTATTTTGACAGTGTTTGGCAATTTGCATGAAGTTGAAAACGTTATTGTATACTTTCCAATGCATGTTAACTATATTGTCTTTCTTCTTTGCACTGCTCATTATGGCCTATCACTGTGACACAATAAAAAAATCAGATTTCGTTTATCTTTGCAAAAACTACCTTTATAGAGACCTTTATTTTTAATGGAAATCAGTCATATTGTGTTGCTGCTGTATGTTAGCCAATAAATAACTTAAAAGTAAACTAAATTATTGCACGTGAACTTCTGACTATGTCAGAATGAAGCAACATAGTAATGGCTATATCACTATACTTAACTATTGATGTTGAAACAAAATGTAATGGATGTCTAATATTTTATTTAAATTTTAGGTAAATATATTTTTTTATTATGACAACAATAAATTCAGAGTGATTTTACAGAATCTGATAGTGTGCAATATTAAGGTATAACAAAAGTCCTTTTCTTATATTTTAATTTTGTATAGTTTTTGATTTTGGATGTAGATACTGAATTATACATTATGACTAGACATGTGTATTCTTTCTCCCAAACATATACATTTTTTTTTTTTTTTACTACAAGATAAATGCCAAACCACACACTGTAAAATGTAGTCAGTGTGCTTGCTCTGTAAATGAAATCAATTGCTAAGAGCAGGTGTCACCAGTATGCCCATGTCCACAGCCCACGGCAGTCCACATAGCCACAGGAGGCTAGGCAATATCAGGGAGTACATAAAACTGTAGGCTCAGTATACCTTTAATATCTTCCTTAGGCTTTACATTTATTTATTTTAGTGTTTGGCTTGAGTTGCTGTTCAAATTCATGTTTAGCTGGAGTTCTCAATTTTCAAAAGTGAAACGTTTGCATCTATAGAGAACTCCAAACTACAGGCATACCCCACTTTTAAGTACACAATGGGGTTTATTTACTAAAGCTGGAAAATGCAAAATCAGGCTCACTTCTGCATAGAAACCAATGAGTTTCCAGGTTTTATTACCAAAGCTTAATTGAACAAGCCGAGGTTAGAAGCTCATTGGTTTCTATGCAGAAGTGAGCCTGATTTTGCATTTTCCAGCTTTAGTAAATAAACCCCATTGAGTACTTAAAAGTGGGGTATGCCTGTATAGTTATTTCACATATCACAGCCTGTGATTTAAATTTGCTGTCCCTTCAATTAAGTTGAATTAAGTAGCAGTACAATTACATGTTTAGGGAAAAATATATAGCTGAGTTTTGCTACATGTTCATTCACATTGTACAGCTTGATACTTACTGATTAGGAAATGCTATACATTCAGGAAAATGTCAGTATTTCAATTAGTGCGTTTAATGCACCCAATCAGTCTTGTGTAATAAGATTATTCAGGGTGCATAGAGCACTAACCACTTCCCGACCGTGCTATAGCCAAAAGACGGCTACAACGCAGTCATCCAGTTCTGGGAGGGCATCCATGGACATCTTTCCAGAACTCGTTCGGACACAGCTGATCACAGAACGCGGTAAGGGTGCCAATCACAGTGGCCCTTTACCATGTGGTCAGGTGTGTCCAAATACAGCTGATCTTATGTAAACAAACTTGCCAGTTATCGGCATTCCTTTCCTTGCACGCTGTCACAGCGTGAGGAGAGGTGGGCAAGAAACCGGAATTCCGATAGGGCACATTTATACTGATAATCAGTGCAGCCCCATCAGTGCCACCTATCAGGGCTGCCTTATGAGAGCCTATCAGTGCCCATCAGTGCAGCCTATCAGTGCTGCCCCATCGGTGCCTCTTCATCAGTACTCATCAGTGCCGCCTATCAGTGCTGTCTCATCAGTGCGGCTTATCGGTGTCCATCAGTGCCGCCTATCAGTGCAGCCTCATCAGTACCGCCTCATCAGTGCAGCCTCATCAGTGGACATCAGTGAAGGAGAAAAATTACTTATTTACTTATAAGTAAAAAATTACTTATTTGCAAGATTTTTCGATCCTTTTTGTTTGTTTAGAAAAAAAATAGAAAATCCAGTGGTGATTAAATACCACCAAAAGAAAGCTCTATCTGTCTAAAAAAAAATTAAAAAAATGAATATGGGTACAGTGTTGCATGACCGCACAATTGTCTTTCAAAACGTGACACCGCTGAAAGCTGAAAATTGGCCTGGACAGGAAGGGGGTGAATGTGCCCAGCATTGAAGTGGTTAATATGCATAGGTATATTGATCTAACAGTCCTTGTGTACATTTAATGGGTGCCTTTCTGGTCATTGCATAGAACCAATAGGTGATGTGTAAACACAGCATGTTAACAATATAAAATGGGTAATTCGGACTCACTGATATAAATATTTCTAGAAAACACACACCGCCATTAGAGTTACAGAAATAGCTTGTTATAAGCTGTTTATACCGTACTGTGTGTCACAAAACTCGTTACACGAAGCTGACAAAAAACTGCTAATGAACAAAATCTGCAGGGAAGACAGTTAATTATGGAAAATTGTACCGCTGTATATTGAATTAGTGCCTCATATCCACTAACTGGTTTGGAGTTATAGAGCAATTAGGCTTGCAGTAATTAAATAGAAGCGCTTCCTACTTCTCTACTATTCTTCTTTCAGCTCTGTCTGGACCTGGACTTATCCAGACTACAGAACACTGTTTGAAGTCCACCGAACGATTCCTGGCAAAACTATCTGACGTCACTGATCAACTGGGAAATGTAAATGTGCTCAAGCTTATGAGACTCATCATATTTGACACCTCTAACAACCTCTTCCTAAGAATTCCTACTGACGGTATGTAAGCCAGAACATCTGTATTGAACCCCACTGCAATAATTATGTGCCTGGTTCACAGCTCAGCTTTCGCCCTTTGCTGTCCTCGATATGCTTTATTATCTTTCCTAGAGAAAGATGGAGCATCTCCAGAGGGTCTCCAGAGTCTCTGGTGCCGGCCATTATACTCTTTGGCAGGTGCCAGTCCAGACACAGAATAGCAGAAGTGGAAAGCTAAGGTACGGGATTGAGGCAATGCCATGGCAATCAGCTCACTATAAGTCTGATTAAAAAAAATAAACCTACTTTATAAATATGTATGATCCAGGTTAATGAGGTGCCTACATATTTTTTTTTCGAATAGGCCGTAACTTTTTATGAAAGCAGTTGAAAGGTACACCAGGGATGTGTCCTGCACTGGAGATATTTCTCCACTATTTGGGTTGTGGTCCTTTTAAGGAAGAGTACAAGAAACATTTCTGAGTACTCAGGGGTTTTCACCAGGGGTTCCAGATGGAAAAAAAAAGAGTTTACAGTTCTCTCAGGATAGGCAAGTCCTCATTTGGGACCCAAAATTTGAAAACTCAGACAGACTTTGAGTGGGAGACAGCCTCCAAACCCTGATTACAGGGTCTCTGGTCCTGAAAGAGTTAACCCATCTGCATTAGAGTCCAAAAATGGAACAGGAAACAGCCAGCAGATGTCTGTTGGGTAGAGTGGAGTAGTTCACAGCTATGTGCAAATGTGGACTGTCTGCCAACTGAGACTGCTTGCTGAACTGCTGTGCCCCTTGTGGCACCCTGAAACAGGCAGGTATTCTAAACCCTTGTATGGGACTGGCATACTGGTGATGAGCCATTGTATTGTTTTTTGTGAGACCAGGGTTATGGAATGTTTGTTATTTTTGCTGAAGAAAGCTGTCTTGTTTGCTTGTTTTGAGAAGTCCAATAAAAACTTTAAAAGCGGCTGGATGGGTGATCTCGAGCTCTCCATATTATAGAGTGTATATACACTACAAGCAGCGCCAACTCACTAAATCTGTTATAGACAAATTGATACAAGAAGAAATGCGGTACATATAAACTATCTTTCAATAAATTGCTCAAAAGTGGAAGCTCCGCTTATTTGCTTCCTCCCCCCTCCGGTGCCACATTTGGCACTTTTGCAGCGGGGAGGGGGCAACAGGTACCTCCCCGCTGCAAAAGTGCCAAATGTGGCACCGGAGGGGGGAGGAAGCAAATAAGCAGAGCTCCACTTTTGAGCAATTTATTGAAAGATACTTTATATGTACCGCATTTCTTCTTGTATCCACTTACAGGGAACCTGGCTCCGGCGAGGTACCCCTGGAATTTTCGCCCCCTTCCTCCATCACTGGGCCAGGTAGAAAGCGCAGCACGCTTTGCGCATGTGCAGTAGGGAACTGGCTGTAAAGCCGAAAGGGCCGGTGGTGGGCAAATTCAACTTATTCTGGTGAATCTGTGGCCAAATCCAGGTAAAAATATGGTTTATGACTATGGGAAAATGTTTGCTGCAATCCAAAGGAGTTAATTGCTAGGTAAACTGTTCATCTGCCATTACTTGACTACTCAATGGCCAAAGATGTACTAGGTACATCCTGCAGGACTTAAAGCAATATTAAACCCAAAAAACAAAACTTGAATATTAATTGATACTAAAGTCTTTTTATTTTATTTGTCTAAAAGTAACAAATATGTTAAACTCACCTGCTATGTGCAGTGGTTTTGCACAGAGCAGCCCAGATCCTCCTCTTCTCGGGTCCCTTGCTAGAGCTCCTGGCCTCTCCCTCCTGCCTAGTGCCCCCACAGCAAGCAGCTTGCTATGGGGGCACCTGAGCCGAGCCCCTGCTCTGTGTGTCCATTCAGACATGGAGCCGTGGTTTCGGCCCCACCCCCTCTTTCTCCTCATTGGCTCACTGACTTTGATTGACAGCAGCGGGAGCCAATGGCGCTGACTGTCTGTCTCAGCCAATCAAGAGAGAGAATGCATTAAGATAAAAAAAACTATTGCTTTAGAACCACTTTAAATGTGAAGGCTGCATTTGTTTCCTTTTTTAAAGGATTTTTTTTTCACCTGGTGATCTGACCGGTAATGGCTTCTCTATCTATGGAGAAACAATAGAGTCACCCTTGGACAACAGCATTGCAGCATTGGAGAGGGTTGTCTTAGATGGACTAGTAGATTTAGAAGGATCTCACATAAGTGACTAACAAAGTAAGGCTTAACTCCACCTAACATTTTTTAAGCAGTTATAGCAACCTTTTCCTTTTGGGATAAAATAAAGGTTTTACCTAAATGGCAAAAAGTTGACAATTGTAAGCACCCATGTCAGTGTTAAATGGCTCAACCCTCTGAAAGCCACTTTGGTTGCATAGCTTAGTCTTAAAGAATGTTGAAAAATAACAGCAGAATCAACAGATAAAAAAAGTCACAGGACAATGGCTGCTTGGTTAATGCTGGTGACAGGCTGAATCATATCTGTAATTTTTTATTTTGCCCTTAAAGCAGACCTTCAGTCATTGTTTCAACTTTCCATCTATTAAATCCTCTGCTCTTGTTATTTTAATTTTGGATAGTGAAACATTTTTTTCCTGCCAGTTACTGCCTTATACAGCACACTTCCTGTTTCTTTTCTGGTCATTAGCCTAGGCTTATGACATCATGCACAGCTCTCTCTCACTCTCGTGAGCGTTTGCCAGAAAGGGAGGGGGGATGAGTCATAAGAGGGCCAATGAGAGCTGCAGGGCTGCAGAGCTGGAGGTGTGCCCCTGAGTGTCTGTGTAAATTCAGGAAGTGAACAGGCAGCAGCTTCAGTTGCCCACAGTTAAAATGGCTGCAGCCAGACTCAGTGGAGGGAGATTTCTGCAGCATATTTGACAAATACAGCATCACAGTATATATACACTAATATGCAAAGTGGTTGGAGGGAAGCTTCAGAATGGCAAAGATGTTTTTATTACAAATTATGTGAGCAGACTGCAGTTCTTCTTTAATATCACTTCAATTTCAACCTCCACTTAGTGCCTAATATGCTTTACATTCCTCCTTCTCTCCCCAGCTAGCTTTCTCCCATGTGCGCCCTATGCTGGGACCCTTTATCAGTTTCATAGTTAAGGTCCTGGCCTGAGTCCAAGAGCCTCATTCATAGAAACAATATAAGTATTTTGTTACATAGTAATTAGTTACAGCTGTTACATGCAGATAGCTAGATGCTCAGCATCATTATCTGCAGTGAACCTGAAATGTATTGTTTTTCTTTTTTGCTGAATAGAAATCATTTCCTATTTTATCTATTCTTATCATGCTAGCCCTAAATAATGTGAAACTGAAATGGCTTTGGTCATTTCATTATTTGACCGCTTAGTCCCACACAGTGCAGGTATCATGTACCTGGTGAAACTGAGATGATGTGGAGGCCTTTCTTGCACCTCTCGCTTTACACTCCTGAAGGTGGAGACAGAGAGTGTAAAGGCAAGGAGTGGCACGAATGTCATAGTAGCTAGCTGGTGATGTCCACTCTTTAGGTGGGTAGAGCTGGTAGTCACAGTCCTTGGAGCAGGATGCAGGGAGCAGCTTGGCACCAGAGCATGGGATGGAAGCAGAACCAGGAGAAGAGCAGCAGTCAGCGGCAACCGGGAAGCGAGGCAGGCAAAGCAAGTCCAGGAGATAGGCCAAGGTCGTTAACAACCGGGCAAAAAAATACAAAGTCAGCAGGCAGATCGGTTCCAGTAAACAAGCCAAGGTTGGAGAAGTAGGTAACAGAGCTAGAGCAAGAGCAGAGGTGAAGTCCAAAGGAAAGCCGGGTCATACACGAATAATC